>JAWMAG010000004.1:2617500-3240000 GCA_037013455.1 Ceratitis rosa
AAACAAAATTGTCGTATTTGGGGGACGGAAAACCCGCACGTGATCGAAGAGAAGCCAATGCATCCTCAGAGAGTTTGGTGCGGATTTTGGGCCGGCGGCATCATTGGCCCATTTTTTTTCGAAAATGCGGCAGGAGCCGCCGTTACGGTCAATGGCGAACGCTACCGCGCCATGTTCCGGAAATCGAAGAGGAGAACTTGGACAACATTTGGTTCCAGCAAGACGGCGCTCCGTGCCACACAGCCAACGTTACGATCGATCTTGTGCGCACTGTTTTCGAATAAAAAAAGTTACGTGGCGGACCCTGTATATTCAGAAATAAACGAGTGTTTATATTTACATATTTTGTTGCAGAAAAAAAAGAAAAATTAAGAGTATTCGTTTTAATTTTGTGGCCAACACGTTATTTTGCTTAGAAAATTTTTTACATATTTCTTTTTTTGGGCAAATATATTTAAACAAATGTATGCAAACATCACCGTTATTTGCTTAACACGCTCTCAAATGTACATTTTGTATTTGGCAAAAAGTAGCTCAAGTGTAGACATTTGAAATACACATTCATCCACTTTTATGAGTGCAATATTAACATAAGAGCACAAACATACAAATATTAAATAAAATTGCTATTTGAATTTTTAGCATTTGTTTCACTTTTCTAATCTTAGCTAAGGCAGAACTTAAATATATGGTTTATTGAATCACTTTCGAAAGCTTTACCTTGACTGATTTAAGCCGTTGATAATTGCAACGCTGATAAGCTAATGGTTCATGGAAGAATGGATTTTTTTTAACTGCTGTCATCATTCCTGGCTTGCTCTATCTTGAAAATTTAAAATTGCAGGTTTCCCAATTAGTTCGAATAACATAAAGAAGCATACCATAAATTGAGGAAAAACCATCGATAAATAACATAATACTCCTTAAGAGGTTTTTTTTCCAAATTTCATGAAAAAAGATATTTTAAAATATCAATATAGAATTGGTTAAAAAATCATTGTATATTGTTTTAAAGAACCCATAAATAGATTGATCTGATATTCTAAATATTTCATGCAGCATTTAGTTATTAATATGGTATAAGTTATATACATTCAAATGTAGGCAAGGTAATTTGAAATATTTGAATAGAATTAGTTATAATACACATGCTTTTAGAGCGACTCACTAAATACTAGCGTTTCTTACCGAATTCTGTACGATTGCCTTTAGCCTTTATTAATAGCTCAATCTTTACCACATTGTCTCAATACATACTTACTTAGATTTTCAATCCCGATTCCAATAACAATAAAAAATACAATAATTTGCGTATTCCACTTTCAACTTCAATCACTTAGTAGATTGATTTTATCGCTAAAACCGTCAAAAGTAAATATTCTGAACCTTCTAAAAGTGAATGACAGAGTGAGTTATCCTTTCCGTAGTGACTTCCCATTTTTTACGGCACTTCCATAGGCCATACAAATTCGCCATTCAAAGATTTGACGCATGAATATGCGCCTGTAAATGTAATATAATTTCCTATACATACTTTTGTACATATACCATACATACACACATGCATTTATGTCAGCAACTTGCGCTGGCCATTCGTTCCTCCGTTCGGCCATCCGTCCGCACATACTCATATGTAAATAATGCCGCGTACACAAACAATAAAATATCATCTGCCGGATATAAGTCTTTACAGTTGGCAAACATGGCAATAAATTTTAAAATGTTTTTTGCATACCCGGTGTGTGTCCGTCTGACATACAGGAACATGTGTACTTGTAGTGTATAAACACAAATACAAACTGGGATACGCGAGTACATGTCCCTTCCTTACATGAATGTGTATTTACGTTTTTAAGCACACATTTTTGCATGACAGCAAACTTGGTCAGCAATGGAGAGCATTTATGTGTAAGAGTTGTTGATATATGATTTTTGTTTTTTACCAACGGCTTCAGTGTCTTTAAAGCTGTACCCAATTTTTATGAAAAATTTTGTTGAAATGTGTTTCATAAGTTCAGCTTATGTATGTTGAAATGCAAGTTGAAAAGTGTTTCACAAGTTCAGCTTTAACAGACATAATTGGCATGACATTTTTAAGGTATTTAATAACTAATTGTATTACTGAAATAATTTTAATTACAATAATTTAATTTTTTATTTATTTGAAAAATCAGAAAATTTCATTTAAACTTACAATGCTCTTTAAATATTTAATGCATACACAATTCACTGCAAAAATAAATGAATTGGTATTATTAACCTACTTTGTCAGGTCATTAATATGCGCTTTTCAAGTTAATTTCGCATTGAAAATAATTTAATTTCGAATTTTTCCTTAATTAAAAATTTTAATTATTTATTAATGTTCAAAGCAAAATTGGGTAGTAATAAAAAATAATTCATTTTCTACTTTTCAATAATTCTGCTGAACGAATAATAGTGATAGTGATGGTTAGAGGCACCTTTAGTGGAAACAGTTACTCAAAGTGATCTCGGTTTTCTGGTATTTATTTAAAACTTTTTAGGTCTGAAATTTTCTGGCAATTTTGAGGGAAAATGCTACTAACTTGAATGAGAGATTGTATAAGGCATCATGATATCCGGAATAAGTATTTTAGTAATATACCTGCTCTTTAGAGTGCCTATAGACAATCTCTCTTACTTTAATACATACTATCTACAGTTTATCATCGAGTTCGCCCTCATGAAATTTTAAGATGCTTCTAAAAAGACCTTTGTTAAGTTTTTATGTTATCTATTTTAATGTAACCAATAAATTATTATGTTAAAACATAGGAAAAAGAATGAAAATTCTTCCCCATATTAGCCTAGGTAAAGAGCTTTCTAAATGACAAGGAAATGTGACAATAAATATGATTCTTTCAAATGGATCGGTCCTGAAAAAAATTGCTCTACGCTATATTTCATAAATTCAGTAAAATCGGAGCATCGAATCGATTCAAAATCCACAGAGTAAAAAGTGCCCCCTTGTTAGTTTAGACAAAAAGTTAGCCTGTACCAAATTTTATGTAAGATAAATAAATTTTTTTTGAATAAATTAGTCACAAGCCTACTTCGATGGGAAAGTTTTTCCATGTTAATTTAGAAAAATTTCATGAAAAACGAACGATTTCAAAATTAATTCGATTTTTTCGAATAGATTGGTACCAGGTCCACATCCCGGAAAATTCAGAAAACGCAGAGCACTCTCTCCGAGTTTCAGGTCTCTACGATGAATGGTTTAGGCTATGGGCTGAAGAAAATCTACAAATTTTTTTTTTACTAAATGAGATGAGAAAGTTTCCCGTTGAGTTGATGCTAAGTGCAACAACTTGTGATGGCAATGAATGACTGAACTTTTTTCCGAGTAACTGTATGCACACAAGTGTACTTGCAAACATTTTCAGCACACTAACTTAATTTTAATTATTTAATGACTATGATAAAAAGTAATAAAATTATATCTTAATTGCTAAAAGGTTAAACGTTTTATGTAGAATGCCAATTTTAACTATAAAAAAAATGAAATCAATGTGCAAAGCGCTCTTATTAACTTTTATGTAATTGGTTATAAGCGTATGTAAAAAAGTTTATTTTCGATGAATTTCCATAAAACTTAATTAATTTAAAATGTATTAATTAACAATGGTCAACACTTTTTTTGTCATACGAAATTTTTGCTGAGTTTTGTACATGCCAGTTTATCCTCATTAAAAATTTGTATTATTTTGTTTCAATCACATAAGTTTTTTGTGGTCATATACGTTCGTATGTATATGTATACGCTCCTTTGTTTAGGCGAATGTGTAACTATTGCATTCAATCATACAAATAAATGCTGTGTAACGTGTGTGAGACTTCTGTTAGTTTGGCTAAAACAACAACTTAGATATTTGCCATTTACTATACCAATGATTTGGACGGTATCACAGCATCACGTCAGTGATTGTTATTTTGTTCAACTCAAGCCAAAGGTATTACAACCAAGTCCAAACACACTATCCATTATCCAAATTGATCTTGGGCCGGAAAATCCAACCAACAAAGTTGCGACCTGCCTGTACCAAAACTACTAAATCGTTTAGAAAATCAAAATTTTAATGACCAATTTGTCCTCTCAAGATAGAGACCCAAGTTATGAAACGTTAAGATCCTGCAATCACTCCTCTAACTCGACGAAGCGCGGTTACCGAATGAAATTTCCACTTGGTCATTCGGACCGAAGAGATGCGCTAGCTGACTTTTTACACTGCATTCTTCGGTTGACAAAATGAAACGACGAGTTACCCGCCACTTGCTCAAATTGCCAAACACCACCGCAAGGTTTGATTTCTCCAGGGAAGATGTTTAGGGGTCATTGGGAAAGCGAAAGCCTCCAAATCCATCGGTCCCGCCGAAATAAGCCTGCTGATGCTAAAACATCTAGGACCAGCGGGAGCAGACTTCCTCACCAGGGTCCTGAATCTGTCTTTGACCACCCTAAAAATACCCGATGTGTGGAAAACAGTTAAAGTGGTCCCGCTACTCAAGCCGGGGAAACCAGCCAACAAAGGAGAGTCATATCGGCCGATATCCCTCCTCTCCCCAGTAGCGAAGTCATTTGAGGCCTTACTGTTCCCGACGTTTACTCACCATCTGAGTCCAGTAGCATATCAGCATGGTTTCCTCAAAATGAATAGTACCATAATGGCACAAATGGACATTAACGTCATAAACACCCAGATTTGTCAAAAGCTTTTGACACCGTCAACCATTCAGTGCTACTATCGGACGTTGAACATCAAAACTAAGAGCGATTAAACAAAGGGTTCAGGAGGGTGGTGTCCTCTCCCCACTACTGTTTAGTTTCTACATTTCGAAATTCCCTCCTCCACCAGAAGGAGTTTCCTTAACCTCATATGACGATAACTGCACGATATTGGCGTCTGGCCAGGATATTGATGATCTTTGTTCGAACGTGAACGGCTATATCGACGACCTGCCCCACTTCTTCATTGCACGACAACTCAAAATACAGGCTCGAACTAGATGTGAAGATCGATGGCGTCAAAATTCCGACCATTAATAACCGCAATTGTCGCAAAACTCCAGAGTCGCAACAAAATATTTAAAGCGCTAGCCGGCAGCACCTGGGGTAAAGACAGAGGAACCTTGCTGGCAACCAATCAGTTGGCCGCCCGGTCGTTCACTATGCTGCACCGATCTGGGCACCAGGGACGAACGAGACGCAGTTGAAGAAGCTACAGGCTTCCCAAAACACCGCCTTTAGAACCGCGACAGGAAACCTCCAGATGTCGCCGGATCATCACTTTCGTAGTGAAGCATCTATGCTGCGAGTTAATGAGCATAATGCTTTGATGTGCAAGCAATTCTTATTAGGATGCTACCGCAGGAAGACCTTTGAAGCAAACTGAATGACCAGGAAAAACTTGTCCGGCCATGTTTTGTAAAAGTTGTCCACAACTTTCTTGGAAACCATAAATCCAAAAATTAAAAAAAAATAATAGATGAAATTATAATGTTACATAAAGATTGGGGTGCGACATGTCATTAAAAAATACATATGTTGGAGTCTCATTTGGATTTATTTCCCATAAATTTGGGCGCTGTGAGTGACTAACAAGATGAGAGGTTCCATCAAGAGAGAAGACTGTTAATGTAAAAGCGTTATCCAGGGAAATGGAGTGGAATGGTATGCTAGAAGATTATTGTTGGAGACTTAGAGGGACCTACCAAAATAAAAATATTCACGCAAATCCTAAGTATTTATTAAATGTTAAGCAATAAAATTGATATAAGTTTTAATGTGACAAGAAAACTTTGAATTTTATTGACCAGTGTAATCAGTTTAATAATACCAAAAGCTATAATACCACTTTATAATTTTTTTTTTGTTAAACTACAAAAACAAAGCTTTGAGCTAATTATTTAACATTATATTGATTCAAAATTGTAAATGATATCCATAGGTATAACAGTAAAAACTTGGTTTTCTTTTTTTATCTTTTCTAAATCTCGGCCGCGGTAGCCGAGTGGTTAGCATTGCGTCCTGCCATTCGGAAGACTCGGGTTCATATCCCGGTGCCACCAACATCCAAAACTTATGGAAAATTAATTTAAATAAAAAATTAAATTCAATTTTCTAATTGTGGTCGCCCCTCGGCAGGGAATGTCCATCCCTCCGAGTGTATTTCGGACATGAAATAAATCTCCTCGTCAAAAAACCGTCAGCCGTTCGGAGGCGGCTTAGTATAAACTGTAGGTCCCTCCCTTTGTTGGAAAAACATCAAGACGCAAAACCACAAATTGGATGAGGAGCTCGGCCGAAAATCGCTTCAGCGGTTACAAAGCGCCAATTATATATATATAAATTTTAATTTCATCTTGTATTCCCGTTACATATTTCAATTTCCAGAGAAATAATTTTGTATCAAAAATAAAATGAAATAAAATCATCTCTAATAATTTTTCCTCTTAAACATATTATACCATTTCCATACTCGAACTGCTAAATTACACCGCTTGCTCTCTGCGTTGCAATCTACACTGACGTTGGTGAAGTCAGCAATATTTGTCCGCAACTTTTTTTTATGATATTCTTTCAACTTAGACAAAAAAACTATTTTTCTTCCAACGAACGCGTACTTGTAGTATGTGTTCATAATTTTTTGCCTGTTTTCGTGTCTGCGGTTCAGCGTTTAATCCGCTTAAATAAGGCGCGTATACATAAAGTTCGCACGAAAAAAAATAAACTTGAGAAAAAGGGCAAGTGTTAAAAAACGCGTAAATTTCAGTTATCATCGGCTAGCTAGCTTGAATTTTAATCCAACGGCAGCTAAAAACTTTTGTGGGAATGCATTTTTAATTTTAATGTTCCTCTTTTCTGAATCCCGGATTTTCAACACCTCGATATATGAGATTTAAATTTTATAAATACATTTCTTTTTATGATTTCTCTCCTGATTTAACGAAATACGGAGATTACTTGATTACTGTATGAATAATAAAAACAAAAAATATGTTACACCCCCATAAAAAAAACTATTAAAACAAAATAATTTAAAATATCGAGTTTTTACTTTTTTGATATATTGCGCACCGTTTGTGAAAATTCATGAAACTAATAAGTTGACCAAATATTTAACGACAAATAAAAAAAAAATTATAATTTCGCCATAATTTTGAAGGGACATTGCTATTATTTTTTTCATGGAACTTTCATATTTTATTCCCTAAGCCATAACTGATCGCTTATTTACATAGGTAGCTCTTTGTCTAAGTTAACACAGAGAACACTTTTTCTTTCGGAAAGTGGACTTGGAACCGATCTGTTCGAGCTTATGGTTCCTTCCAGAAAATTCAAGAGATGTCGATCTCATTGAGACGAATATTTTTATGTTTCGATTTTGTTAAATTTTTGTACAACCAAATGCTAGAAATGACAAGGTAGCAACATCGATTTGATTGAAATTTAAATATGCTTACTTTCCTCGAAGGTATCATTTGGATAAAAATTTAGATCATTCATAGTCGACATAGATACAAATTGGTGAATAATACAAATTATGAAAAATTGAATATATTAGATTAACTGCAAAATTAATAACTAATTAATAATTAACCCTTTTATTATTATCTTTAGCGTCCTGTAAACACTGAAGCTATTTTCGGCCGAGCATCTCCTCCAATTTGTGTTTTATGACGGTGACTCTAAGCCACTTTCATATGGCTGATGAATTTTTATGAGGAGTTTTTATTTTTTGCCACATTCCCTGCCGAAGATAAGATATCTAATTATCTGATCTGTTTGCGTCCTCCCTTCCCTAGCGTCAGATGCCTCTTATGGCATTGGATAAAGACCATTTCTTCTTAATAAATGCATTCAGTGAGGTAATGTGTTTTAAGAAACTTTTTAGCATGCAGAAGGTTTTTTTTATACTCTTTTTGAAGTAATTTTTTTAGTTGCGGGGTATATAAAATGTTTTCCCTCCAAAAGGGTTCCTTCCTGTGTTGAACAAGTAGTTCAATAATAGTTCAATATTTTAACTACATTCTGCATTGATTAAAAATTAATTATAAAGAAAGTTTTGATATATATATAATATATTCGTAACACAATTGTGGTTTTGTATAAGTTTCAAAGGACGTTTCTAAGGCAACATTAAATAGAGAAATGTGTTATACCTATTAAGGCTCTTTATATAATATTAAGGTTGCACTGGTCGTCAGGGATTTTTATAAAATAATTCAATTAATTTCTTATGAATTAAATTCAAGTTTAAAGTTACTTACATTTCAAAACAGAATCTAAATGGTTTCTTTGAGAAACCGAAGAATTCCGGTCGAGCTCACCCCAAACTTATTCAGTAATCAAACGAATTTTATTAGTAATTTATATTAACTAGCTATTAATCCCTTTTTACCAGTTGAAATTTGCTGTTTTTTTGATAAAGAAACCACTTAATTTGCAGAGGAATCTCAAAATTGGTTTCTACACATTTCGCCCATCTCTCAGGCAAATTATGGATACCATTCCAAAAAAACTTTTTCTCTTTCGAGGCAAACCATTCGACGAGCCATTTTTCGACTTCTTCAAAATTACCGAAGCACTGCTCTGCAGTCGATGCGAAACGGTGATAGTCGGACAGGCGATAATATTTCCCATTTAAGTGTTTTTAATGTGTCTTTCACCAGTTTAGCGGTATGAGACGGCGCGTTGTCATGTTGCAAGATAACTTTGCCATGTCTTCAGGCCCATTCCGACCGTTTTTCGATCAACGCATGACCAAATTGATCATTTGCGGTCGGTAGCGATCCGTGTTCACCGTTTCGCCAGGTTTTAACAACTCGTAGTACACCACACCACACTGGTCCCACCAAACATAGAGCATTGTCTTACGGCCAAAGCGATGGTGTGGCACCCATTTTCCATACTTTTGGATCTTTCCCATGGCTTTTAAACGTTGGCAAATTGCTCCTCGAGTCACATGTAGTGTTTCTGCCAATTTTTGTTGCGATTGGGTGGGGTCAACATCCAATAACGCCTGCAATTCCTCGTCCTCGAACTTTTTCGCTGCACCAGGATGTTAATTGTCAGTCAAATCGAAATCTCCACTTTTAAATTGACGAAACCATGTCTCACATGTTCTAATCACTGGAGCATGTTCACCATAAGTTTCTACGAGCTTCAGCTGCTTTTTTCTTTTGATGAAATCAGAAAAGCAACGAATGCCGCAAATGCGATTTACTTGGAACGAAACTCGACATATTCACGGAGGTAAACAAATATGACGCTATTATTTTGGCGAAATGTGACTTGCGTATTTTTGTAGGTTAATGTCAATAGAAAAAAACTACATACATGCCAAATCATAGAAATTTATACATATTGCTAGCGACATCCACTATTAAAACCGGCACACTTCAACAAACACACCTGGTATTAATTTCCGCATTGATAGTAGAAAACATTTAATTTGTTTTCTTCCAGTACTTAAGGCCAGGTTCCGCTAAAACATTTTCAAAAAATTTAATTTTTTTTCTAATAAATTGCAACAAAATACTCTTAGAATTAATACAGAATTAGTCCCGAAGACCAAGAAGCAAGCAAAGAATAGGGGAGACCAGAGCCCGCCAAGCGGTAAATCCAGTCGCTGGAGTATCTTAATCGCCCTTTTCTCGAAACCACGTTTTTTCAACTGGGTGAGACTCTTATTTAGAACCTATTGAACTTATAAAAATGAACTGATGGACATTTTACTCCTAAAATCTCTCTTTATGGTCGGTACTACAACCAAATATATTCATTGTCATATAAAAAATTTATTAACAATTAAAATTAAAAAAAGGGTAAAAAAATTAAAAAGTCCGTTATTTTGTTTTTTTTTTTTTGGCCATAACCAATGTGATACAGATTAAGAAACCGTTTTGATTTTGGCTTTGAGATGATTCGTTTGACAGTGGTGTCACTCACCAACAAAGAAGACATGTTTCGCCATTAAAAAAACAATATTTATTTACTAACTTTACTTGCGTAGACATTGCTTACGCGCGATTACAGCCAAGTTAAGAACTTTGTGCCATTCGTTTCTTCTTTTCTCTGTTTGGCGCCAATTAGAAATACCAAGTGAAACCAGGTCTGATACGGTATTCATTGTTCCCAACTTTTCAAGTTATTGGTGTTGATGCTGGTCTCAAGATAGGCGAAATTATCTACGACCTCGAAGTTATGAATGGGAATAGTGACGTGGGAACCAAGTCGTGAGTGCGATGGCTGTTTGTTTGATGACAGGAGATATTTCGTCTTGTTCTCATTCGCTAATAGACCCAAATCCTTCGCTTCCTCATCCAGTCTGGAGAAAGCAGAACTCACAGTGCGGTTGATAAGGCGTATGATATAAATATCATCGACATACACCAGTAGCTTTACACTCTTATTGAAGATTGTACCCTCTCTATTCAGGTCTGCAGCTCTTATAATTTTCTTTAGTAATAAACTAAAGAAATCACATGATAAGGGATCACCCTGTCTGAAATTTCGTTTGGTATCAAATGGCTCGGAGAGGTCCTTTCCTTTTAGTGCTGCTTAACGTCAGTTTACATAGCCGTTTTGCGGAAATACTAAATTCAAACATAGCGGCTTAGAGGCAGCTCCTTTTCGTACTGTCGAAGGCTTCTTTAAATTCGACGAAGGAGTGGTGTGTGTCGATCCTTTCTTAACGGGCCTTTACCAAGATTTGGCGCATACAACCCATAGCTATTTGTAATCCAATCCCCATTTTTATTTACTAATTTTGATCTGGCTTCAAATCCGATACTTTATTTTGTATTTGTATCAAAAGCCATTTTTTGAAAAAGTTCATCGGAAAATATATTGTTCCAAGTATTTGTAAGGCTCCGAAACTTTTGTTGCCAATCAAAATATTTTCGTTTCCCTTTAATTTGTATTTACTTTTGCTTGTATGGTAGATGCAAAGCAAACATACCAATTCAGAATTTGATTAGGTAACTTGTCACCCTCCAACTCAAAATCATCACCATAAACTTTGTCATCAGAATTTGTTTAATTTAACAAGTTCAAGTTTTCTAATAAAACCGAAGACCTGTAATGTATTATTTCATCATAGGGATGAAGTTCATCAATTAACTCTTCTGTACCTGGGCATTTACCCACATTTTCATCTTCAAAATCCGAGACGTTCGGATAGATTTCATAAAAAAGTACCCAAAATTTTTTGCCCGTGAACGGCTTATATATAAATATATAATTGGCGCTTTGTAAACGCTGAAGTGGTTTTCGGCCGAGCTCCTTCTCCAATTTTTGGTTTTGCGTCTTGATGTTTTTCAAACAAATGGGGGGCCTACAGTTCATATTAAGCCGCCTCCGAACGGCTGATGGTTTTTTCACAAGGAGCCTTTATTTCATGTCCGAAATATACTCAGAGGGATGGACATTCCCTGCAAAGCGGCTGATGCAATTAGAAAATTTATCTTAATTTTTTATTTAAATTAATTTTCCACAACTTTTGGACGCTTGTGGCATCGGGATTTGAACCCAAGCCTTCCGAATGTCAGTACGCAATGCTAACCACTCGGCTACCGTGGCCGCCAGAACGGCTTAATTATATAAAATGTTTGAAGCATACATTTGCGCCTATACACATTAACCAAAGAGATTTATATTCACTTTGCTTCAGAGTTCTTCAGTTTATATTTGAACCGATTATAACGTTGCGATCGCTGCCAAGTTACAACCGTTTCTAACTTTTGCGCGATTTATCGGTCAAATAATTACGTGCGATATAAGCGACTAATTTTTACGTGGATAATTTGTAATGACTTTATTTTTTAATAATTTAATATTTATTAATTGAACAATATTGCTTCTAATTTCATAATTAGTTTTCCACAAAAACTAAAAAAGAAAGAAATTTTTAATTTTTAATTCTCACCTCAAAGAAATTGAAAATTTATCAAATGCGGCTTTCAAAGAATTGTTATTATTTTTATTAATGTTATATAAAGCAAAAAATTATAAATTTGTTATCCTTAGCAATAAATGTTTAAGTTCTTCGAAAAAAGGAAGTTTAAATCGAGAAAAAAGTATCAGAGCTCACGGAGAACATTATGTTAAATATTATATATTAATGCTGGTTTGAAGGGTACTGCCGATAAACTTCCAAAAGCGCTGTCGCTTTGCTGCGCACAACGACGTATGAGATTTACGAGCGGCTTCAAAATATAGAAGCCTTTTTGCTTCAACATTAATAATAATAAAAAATTTTCTTCTACTTTCAGTTTTGCTCTATAAAATGTGCTTAGTCGGGAAATTATCATCATATTAAACCACAAACACCACACCCATTTGCAAACGTATGTAGCGTTTACTTTGTAGTGAAGAGTGCAAAGGAATACTTGCTGGACTGGCAGAAAAGGCTTCAGCGCTTTGCAAATTAAAATATCATTTAATGAAGAACCAACAAAGACAGGTGGGAAACAAAGCGTGAGAGAGTTAAAGCGAAAATGAAATAAACGCTGGCAATGCATTTGTAATAAGAGCTGATCATTCAAGTGGCGGAAAAAGTTAAACGAGTGATTGCATTGGCCAGTAATTAGCAATGGCTTGCATATGCAAATACGTTATTATGTATTATCCTTATGATATGTGTGTATGTATGTAAAATAAATGCATAAAACATGGAAATGTATATAAAACCAATTTGTATGTGGTAAATAATTATTAAAAGTGTAAAAAGAGAATTAAATTCATGTTTGTATATTTATGCATGTACATATGTATTTATGTGGGAGTGCAAAATAATAGCAAAAACAGCGCAGCCACGCTTGTCATAAATAAAAGCAATTAAAAAATTATTAACAAAGTAATTAAAAAGAGCGAACACAGCTTGAGTGGCTGCATGTGTATGTCGGTATTATTGTATGTATGTATGCATATATGTAAACATATACGAGTATATATTTGCGGTAACGGCCATTTTGCTATAATTTAATTAAATACAAATAAAGCAGCAATTTGAAATTGTTACAAACACACAGCGTTGCCAGCACCGGCTGAAACAGCAGCTGTAAACGAAATTTGCATTCGCATAACTCTTTGTGACGGCGCTCGGAGCTGAATTTCGGCGGCCAACAATCACTCAGCTCACCCAGTCAGTCGGTCAAACACATAAAAACGTATTAATTCAAATATGAAACTGCAGCTGACCACAATGTCAACGCGTCGCCTGGGATGCGCCAGCCAAATTACATACGCAGCGGCGCTGTTTATCTGTCGCATTTTCATAATTATCGCGCTCACTGAACGCCTGCTGGCGGTTGGCGCTGGCAGCGGCGGCGGTAGTGCAGGTGGCGCCGGTGGCAGTGGCGGAAATAATGGTGAGTAAATAAGCGAGGGAAAAAGATAACACAATAAATGATGCATTGAAAATATTTTTATAGCTTTGTATGTTTTAAATAAATATGCGAACAATATGCGAAAAGTCATAATGGCACATTGAAAATGACAATGTTCCTTGTGTCTTATTTATTTTTTATTTTAAAAAGTTTTCTTTATTTACTTTAAATTTAATTGAGTACGAAACACATTTTTGTGTTTCAAAATAATTCGAAAGTGGAATAATATTTTTTAATTATCTTTACTCAACACTTTCAACAAATTCAGTTTTCTATATTTTCTCTAAAAAAATAAATTCATAACATTTTGTGTCACTCATAAAATTTTAGTGCTATTGAACCCCAGACCAAATAAAGTCATTACGCTTCAAGCGTCTCTTCTTGCTCACCTCCGTACGTTTTCATTTTGAAAATAATTTGTGGTTCACTAACAGATCCACACATGGCGTATATGTATACATTTAACGAGCCATTATGCTATTGTATGCCAAAATTTTAGCCGCAAGCAAATTAAGTCTATTAGTGGGGAGGAAAAACTACAAGCAGGGTTAAACAGCATGAGACCCGTTCGCTCATATGTACACAATTCAATTAGCTAATTTGCATTTAAGCCCCTAAAAATATACAATACAATTATGGGGCGACTAAAAATGTGTGCGCTGATATGTTGCTTTATACACGTATATATATGCTTAGCTGCGCGTTTTGGATGCGATATGTTTAATAAGGCGACTCTTTAATATTAAATTTTAATTAAATCCAAAATTCCGCAGATTTTTCACTGATCCAACACAATATTAGGCCTAGTAAAAACGTAATCCATTATTTTTGCACTAAATTTAAGAATTTATTATTATTTACCCTAGTTAGAATTATCTTACTTACTTACTTAGTCACTTGGTGCGACGTCCGGACTATAAGATGGTTGCATAAGAACATCCCAACCAAGCTGTCGGAGCTTCTGGTGAGTCACTATAGATGTGTATGGTCTAGCGTTGTCTTTTTTAAATACAATTACCCTCCTATTTGCCAAAAATGGGCGCTTCTGGGTGATTGCTTCCTTCGGATGGTCCAGTTAACAGTTTGGCCAAACATAAACACATAACGTAACCTTTCTGGTTTGGAGATCGTTTGATGTTACTGTAAGTGATCTTCTTTTAATCACCAGTCACCATTACGATACGAGCAGTGATTCGTATCCAATCTTCTTCAAGTGGTTCCAAACTGTTTTTAGAGCAGAGTTCAGCTCCGCTCCGGGCAATCGAAACATTGCTCGCATGACGGTCAGACTCGACGACTTCCATAATTTTGTGGAAATTTACGGCAATTGGCTTTCTACGACGTAGAACATCTTTTAGATCAAAATTACTGGAACGAAATCGACGAAAGCAAAATTTTAAATGATTGACTGTTACGGTATCAGGATTATAGTTCCATTATGTTCATTCACATTCACATTTTTAGCTGCATGACTAACGTTTTCGCCTTTGTAGAATTTACCGTATTTTCTCTTTGCTGGTGTCCATCTTTGGCATGCTCTCAAAAACTACTGAGTTAAGTAATCAACACTTCTCATATTATCTTATCAAGTTCAAAATTGAATCTTTCTAATGCAATCTAGCGTACTGCAATTTCACCTATAGAACGTGAGATAAAGATCACTAAGGCCACCATTGCAAAAATAATTATTTTTTACTAGACTTAATACAATAGTTATGTCTTCTAGTGTGTTAAAAGTTCTTGTATAAATGAGATCAAAGAGATATGATAGTTAGTTTTTAAGGTAGTTTAATCTTAGTCGTTTGAGAATACTGCGAATTTGATCTCTCTATTAAGATTTTTAACAACAGTTTGCCTGTGTTTTTATGAATGACAGTGCGAGTGTATTTCGGATATGAAATAAAGGCTCCTCGTAAAAAAAACCTTCAGCCGTTGGGATGCGGCTTAGTATAAACTGTAGGTCCCTCCATTTGTTGGAAAGACATCAAGACGCAAAACCACAAATTGGAGGAGGAGCTCGTCCGAAAATCGCTTCAGGGGTTAAAAAGTGACAATTATTATTATTATTATTATCGATACGAATTGTCGAAAAGCTAGCTTGCTTTTTTTATTAATATCGTGGAGAGGTGGAATCCCAATTTAACAAAGCGTCTAATAAACGAAAACCACAAAGATTGGCGAAAACAAATGAATTGGTGAAATCAATTATTTTTTAATAAAAAAGTTGAAGTTGATTATTAATTTTACCAATCAATACCATGTTATGGTTTCCACTTTCTAAACTAGGTTGTGTGGCTCTTCGCACTATGAAGGATCTCCAAATAATTGTACCGTGTCTTGCTTCTAGGTATTTATCATTTATCGACAAAATCTTGAGATTAGGATCAAATTTGTATCTAGCATCTATTTACAAAATACATATTGTTTACGCGAGGGTCTCTTTGGTAGTCCTTTAAAATAAAATGACTCGCGTTTCAAATATAATTCTATAATGTAGACGTTTTATTGTATAAATGTTTGTTTTAGTTATTTATAAAATATGCATATGCATGTTTTATTTGGTAGTTTGTATTACAAAGTTATTGTTGTATAAGTATTTCGATGTAATTTTTTTACATATGTATTATTTTATTTTATTTATTTTAAATATAAATTATATATTGTCTAAGCTTTAGGGGTAGAAGGGAGAGAACGTTGATATGTGATACCTATAACTGTGTTCATAGAGCCAATTGGGTCTTAAAAGAGTTAGGGGATGAACTCCATATTAAAAAAATTAGGTGGTGCGTGATGACTATTCCTCTTTTTACACTATGTATTTACCATATAGGGTGGAGCTCGGCGGTGAGCTTCAGGTGAGAATTTGGAGATGGTGCGTGGGGACCATTCCATTTATTCAAAATTTATGGTGCTCCGTGGAGTTTGTGAAATTTCTGGTAATATTTCTGGTGGCAAATATCTAAGCATGCAATAATGTAAGCCTTTGAATATAGGACCAATAGATAAAGTGGCGCGTCGTGTCAACAGACACCAAAAGAACTGTGATATCTACCATTGAAAACAATGTGTTATTGATAAGTTGGATGGTTGAAATAAGCTTCTTTACGTCAAATATTAGAAAAACTTCAAAGTTAAGCTCACGTAGCAATTTTCACACAATTTCTATTCCCTTCACCTATTTCGCTGTCCAAAAATTTCAATTTCGACGTGTTACCACTCTGAAATTAATTTCTGTAGTAGCCGAGTGGTTAGCATTTCGTACTGCCCTTCGGCAGGGAATGTCTATTTATAACGTGAATTGAAAGCTCCTCACAAAAAAACAAAAACATCAGTCCTTCGAAGGCGGCTTAGCATAAGCTGTAGGTCCCTCCATTTGTTGGGAAAACATTAAAACGCTGAGCTTGGCCGAAAATCGCTTCAGCGGTTACAAAGCGCCTGGAAATTAATTCAAATTCCATGATAACTTTATACTACGTGTGACTGTTCTGGATATTATATTAATTAATTGCTACGTCTGATGGCACCTTTACTTTATCCAATTAAGTCTGAGGGTAATCGCTATAGATTTCGAAATTCAGCTGCAAAAAAAGCTGCTGTTAAAATCGTCGCTTAATTATTGTAATACTTCGTAAATTGTTAAAATAAAATAATGAATCCCAGCACAAGAAACCTCAACAACTAGGAAGTACAGAGTTCGAGTCACGGTCCGACCAATATCCAAAAATAAAGTTAAATTATCTACCTTTACCTTGGCTTTGTATTTCGGTTGAAATCAGGTCCTTCAAAGCGTTCTGAGTTCCTGCTGAAGGACTAAGACTCGAAATGAAGTATTGGCTCAATATTAATATGGTGGTAGACCCTAGATAAAAACTGCCACAATAGTCCTCTGAACAGGTACAATGTATCTGCTTAGAGGGTATAGCATTCGCGATGATAACGCTTCCAACGAAGGCCTTAATTTTAGACATTAGGTCAAGTGGTGTATGTAGCAGCGGTTACAAATAGACTCATAAATGTCCTAGATAATTGGGTCCGATTCCCAAGCTGTCAGTGACATAGCAGCATATATAAAGTTACAACAAAATTTAAGCAAAACGTTCACAGCGATGTGGAAAATAAAAGCTACTGTATGCCATTTCCTCTTTTCCTTGCAGGGAAGACTACATGGGAATTAAGACCATTGGTAGCAGTAATATTTAGGGTTAGACATTTCATAATTTCAAAAGTACAGGGCCCTATTTTGACATCTGTCAAATTTAACTGTGAAACCAAAAATGCTGATTCAAACGTGTCTACATTTCGTACATTAAGAGGAGATTGTGGTGCCCATAATCGTCCAACTACTCAAGCAATTGGTAAAATTGTAAAGAAATTTGAAGAAACTGAGTCTGTTACATTTCAGACATCCATATTATGTCCAGCTCAGACATTAACTGAGGCCAACCGTACGTCGATTAGATGCTTGAACAACAAGCAGTGGACGGCAATTTTTCGAAAAAAAATTTCTTTAGCGTCAAAGCGCATTTCTCACTCCGAGGATACGTAAATAAGCAAAATTTTCGCATTTGGGACTTCAAGAATCCTCAAATAATTAGAAAATGGCATCCAAAAAAATGTATTGTCTGGTGCTCTCTTTGGTCCGGTGATGGGGTTGTACCTCACGGCGAGACTGTCACAGTAAATTCGGAGGGTTATCGTCGTATGGTAACCGAATTTTTTTGGCCTGTAATTGAAAAACACGACTTGGGCAATGTGAGGTTCCAACAAGATGGTGCCACATGCCACTCAGCACGAGCGAATATGGCCTTATGCGAGAGAAATTCACCGGCCGCGTAATCTTTCGTCTCGAGTTCGTGCCATTTGACACCGTTGAACTTTTATTTGTGGGGCTACGTGAAATACTGTGTTTATGCAGATAAACCTTTAACTCTCGTTAATTCTTTGTTTCAGTAACTAAGCTATCTCAATGACAGGCCTGTATTATAATCACAAAATTTGAGCAGTATTAAAGGTGTCAAGTGACCAAATGCCCATGTAGACAGCCAGACCATCAAGTAAACATCACATGCGATCAAACCTTTATTTGCTTTCAAATCTTGTCTAAAGCATTGACCCTAAAAAATCTTAAGTTTAAGAAGCAATTTCTATGCAAAGCCTATCAATAAAGTACTGTGAAAAAGCGTATTCAAACTGTTATTTGCACTAAGCAAAAGAGAACTTAGTATTGTTGTAAAGATATTGAAGGGTCTTCTACCCTGAGATACTATTTTCAAATGGTTCACTTGGCCACCTCGTGCATTCACAAAACGGGACGTAAGCTGGAGTGACCGAGAAACTAGGCAGTTTTTCACTCTATTACATATATGCGGCCACTTGCGGTTAGGCTCTCAACCTTAACTTTCCACCAACCAACTGATCAGCAGTCCGATTTTGGCTTCCTTTTGAATTATTAATTGTCGTAACATAAATTGCGTTCCAAAGGGAAAGCTTTCTCACTACGAAAGTGACTGGTCGACAATTGGTGTTGATTTTTTAATTTACCTAGCAATAAGTACGTTTATAAGTATAATTATTTATAATAAACGATTTTATTTTCTTATGAACATCAACAACAAAATTGCTCCCCTTATTATTTCCTGATAATACTGCTAATCAGTTGCGAATATTCATTAGGGGTATTAGCTTTGTATAGGAATTGTATGCTATGCAAGAATTTTCTAGGAACGAGAGCACCGCCGCTTCATGATTTAGCAAATTCAAGTCAAACAAGACCAACTAACTGCCACAGGGTTGCTTTTCTTCTCTTGCAATCTGTGCAAAATAAATATGTATATAGTTTCGTGTATATTTAATAGAACTTTTTTCCTATCGTAGCAAAATTTTTTCACCGTGCAAACCGTGAAGCATAGAAGGCATTTCCTAGACAAAGCGAATACCCCTATTGTGATTGGCCGATTGCAGTGCAACGCTTCGCGGGAAAATATGACTTTTATAAAGCAAAAAATCAAAGGATTATAACAATGTTTACTGTTAATGTTGTCAGTGGATCTGACAACATGCAAAACAAAATTGCTTTTATTGGCAGTATTCATGTTGTGGTGTTGTTGTATTAGAAACGGCCTGCTGTTGCTTTTTCCCTAGCATTTTTTATTTTGCTAGCCGGAGCAAATGTAAATAGTTGGTGTTCGGTACGGCGCGTGGGCCTTAATGGACGACAACAAATTAAAAAATTCTGTAGTGTTGTTGATACAATTTATAGTTGTTTTGTTGCAACTTGTTTATTTTTTTAAGCTTATTTTATTGTAAATTTTTCATGCCTTGTTCTTTTCTCGTTGTTATTTATTCTTGCATTCGCCCTTATATGTAAATTATTTTGTCACCACTTACCGTAAAATGTATTTTAAGCCCGCACTGCACCTCTATGCAGTTTCCTTTCAGCACTTGCAACACTACCAAGTGTCTAGTATTTATATACCTACATACATATACATACGTAAGTTGCAAACATACAAGTGCTGCGGCAATAAGCCCCGCCAACACGATTAATAACGCGCTTTAAGGATTTCATCGCTTGTTTGTCGCTGTTTATGTACAATACATACACACATACACATAAACATATTTACACTAAGTTATTTGCTGTTGGTTTATTGTGGCGCTTGTGCTACATTTTCTCCCCCGCTAAGTTGTTGTGACAGTCCTTGTGACGGGGAATTTGCTTCATTAATTAGTGACAATTAAAAAAGTTTATTTATAAATTATTACGGCGGGTGTTTCTCACAAGTCAGGAGCTGGGGTTCTGCTTGTGGGTAGCCCATTAGAGCAAGAAAGTTGATCGCAGAGCCTGCTTAACTCAAAAGTGGTTGTATGGCAGCATTCTTGTTATTACAACAAATAATGTTAATTGTTGTTTTTAATATATTCATTTTGTCTTAAGTCTTTTCCCTTTGAGTTGATTAAGGCGCGTAATGTAAATTTAATTGGCATTTATATTGGAGTTAGAATTTGAGTGTGTAGGTGTACAGAACAGAAGTGAATTTTGTATATTGATAAGTAATGAATAAGTTCGTTGCAATGAAAGTAGTTAAATTTTTGATAACTTAATTGAACATTCAAGTGTTGTTATAACTAAATTATGAAAAGAAGGCGATATTAGGGTGGTAAACAATTGGGTGAGTTCGAAGAGAATGTTGCATCTTATCGTTCTTGTAGGCTACAGCAATATCATTGGCATTTGCAAATACTATGCCTCCTTCCAATTACTACCTGTCAAACGTGAGTTAACTGTAAGATTGGGCTTTGGAGAGAGGATCTAGCCTTGAAACGTGTCTCCACTTACGTAAGTAGACTCCTGATACTCGTTCAGCATAGCAGTTACAGTTCGGCACCCACCTAGATGTATTTTCCCGGTTTCGCTAAAACATTGTTAATAGCTCTCTATACATCCGGAAAGAAACTAGGCATTACCAGCTTTGGAAATATACAGTACTGACACTTATTTCCATGCCATTGTAATTGTACTTCAGAGTGACATTAAACAAGATCTAGTTTACGCGGAAATCATTCCATCTGATCATAAGATTTATACGAAAGTATTAATTGAGTAGGTTATAATCACTTTTAGTAAGGTTTGAGTTTTTCTTGTATGTCTCCCAATGAGATTCTTGAGCTGGTCTCCTGGCTTTGCTGGAGAGTCTCGTGCATAATATGCACTGATATCGCACCATTTCTACTATACTCAGCATTTTTACCTTGTGTTAGTGAAAGTTTGATGGCGAGCGTAAAAGTAATATCAATTGTGAATAAGTATTCAATAACTTTATGCATAAGACAATAAAAACAATAAATATTTCGTCTTCCTCTTCGACGCTAATTTGCCATAATGACGAAGAATGTAAATTTTCGGATCAAAATCTCTCAAGACGGGTAGTGTGGGTAATTTTCAATCAAAAAAATTATATTTTTAAAACATATGCAGTTGTATATTTAGCAAAAATTTGTAATAGAGGTTATTCTTATGCCGCTGGATATATAAAAAAGCCACACCACCAATCATAAGTACAATATAATGTATATATTTGGCGCTTTGTAACCGCTAAAACGATTTTCGGCCGAGCTCCTCCTCCAATTTGTGACGAGGGTTTTGATGAACGACTGATGGTTTTTTATGAGCAGTTGTTTATTTCATGTCAGAAATACACCCGGTGGGCTTGTCATACACTACCGATAATTTCATATAATGTTCTAACATCAAGGCAGTGGCAGTCCATGAATCTTTGGGTATTCAGTCACTTGGAGCAATAAATAACTGGATTCGGTCAGTGGAACTTAAGCCTAATACTGACAAAAGAGGTCTGGTTTTATCCACAATATAAAATACCAGCTGGGATCAAACCACAGAAAGTTGTTGAGGACTGAATGTAGAATTCATCATTCCTTATATACGTGTACACGTAAAATAATGTTGGGTTGCAACTGGGAATTTTCACATGACCTCTCGCACGGGATATTCATTGCGATCGTTAAGCCAATACTTTTCTATGGTACTTCAGAATACCTGAAGGCCTTATTTTCATATTACTTACATATTACATGTCAGTAAAAAATGAAGAGACTTACTGAGAAAAGAAAAATAATAGCGAAAGTTATATGAAAAATCTATGACGCCAAACTTACTGCTTTCTTACTAGCGAGCAGACGGCTAGGCTCTAGGCTGCTATTGAAGAGACATCCTTTTAAAAAAAAATGCAGGAAATGCAAAGAATATGTGGGGACAGTGGATCACGCATTGCGTGAGTGCATGGAGTTCGGTAGACAAAGACTAATCTTACTAGGCAGAGAGTACAAATGGTTTTCAAAATAGAGATACCTACAACAAGGAATACAACTTCGCTCATAGGTAGTGTGTCTGATAACACAATAGAGATGGTATTGGCCATGTGGGACCCTGTCAAGTTAACGTTGCTAAGGTCCTAGGGGGGGGGGGGGTTAAAGTAACCTCCTTGACCACCCGAATGCGCTGCCACTGCAAAAACGGTTATAGTGCCTTGTAGTCAGTTCATACTGCCCTTAGTTTTGTTTTGACAGCTGATTGTTGTTGACGTGTTTGGCGTTATGTTGAGCATGGAAGCTAAAAATGCCGCGGAGGAGTATTTTGGAGACCTTCCGGAAGATTACTTTTCGGACGGGATCAAGATGTTAGAAAATCGCTTCAATAAGTGTATCGAGCTAAAAGGGGATTACATTGAATAATATAAAAAACAGGTAAAAAATTGTTTTTCATTCTCAAGGACGTCACTTTTCACCCTACCTAGTATATATCCATGGAAAGGTTTAAAGTTACACGTATCTGTAAAAATAAAACCGCTTTTTATAAATTAACATTTTTTGAATATTGATGAAAAAATTAATATTGTTTTACGAATAATAAAACAAAGTTAGCTTTATTCCGACGTGATATTTTGAGTTTGAAATTTTTGGACTATGCCAATTAACTCTTTGTAGATATAAAAATACATTTTACTTCTCAGCTGCTAATTTTGTTGTTATTTTGTTATTGTTTTTGAAGTTTATTGCTTTTCGCCACGAAATTCCCATGCGGTTTACACAGTCTGATTAGCAATTAGCATGTACACACTCGTATATATAATGTTAACAACGCTTTAATATAATAAATATATATAGATTTGCATACATATGCATGCTCAGTGAAGTGCTACATATGTAAGTCTGCTAAAAGAAACAGTCACCAATGCTTTCTTAAACCTACCCGTTGTGTCTTACGAGTTTACAGTTAAACTTGTAGGAGACACTCCAAAGGCTTACTCTTGCAATGGCTAATGATGCATGTGTTAGTGAATATAATATTTTGTATAGGTATAAGGAGCAAGAACATTTTTGTTAAGTGTGAGTTGATTTATTTTTGAAGGTTGCTGATGCTATAAGAACATGTGGATTAATGTAAGCAAACACATATTTCTATATACATATATATATATATATATTTGTAATATATACCATAAATGTGTGAGATATATTGATATATTCCTAAATACTGTCTGGCTGTCTTTTTTTGCCATTTATGTGTATGTGTACAAATATACACATATCATTATGCCGCATACAAGTATGATATATCGATATTTATAGTCTCAAAGTAAGCACTTGCAGTAAAATCAAGCGCTGTTCGCCTTAAATTATGCTTCAAAAAATCTTCAACTCTGCTTTCAATGAAAACAATCCGAGATTAATGATGCATGCTGCATGCCATATATCGTCTAGAAATTTGTAACATACATACTTTTTCTGCCTTATTTTTGTTCATACTTAACCGCCAATATCCATTTTGTATCCACATATTGACAATTTACCCCAAAGCCACTTTTACTTTTCTCCTACATATGTGTGCTTGATGCTTCTTTCGATTTCATTCGATTTCGGTTTGGCGCATAAATCATGCAGATTATTATCGGCTTTTTGGGCTTATTTATTTGGGCAGAGTAGGGTTTATTGTTTAGCTGAAACGTGCGCACGCCTATGTACGTACACAAGTAGCAGTTAGTTTATAGCCTGACAGTAACAAAAATTATACGCAATATTATTTTATTTCTACAAATTGGCGGGTATGTTAATTTGATTCGGTTGGAAAAGGGTAAGAAAGTTTATTTAAGGCCTTGGGCTCTTTATTTTATCCTAATTTTGGAAGAAACTTTTGAAGGCACTTTTTCAATTTAAAACACAAAAGTTGTTACCAATGTGATATCTGTTCGAAAATTTGTTTAGTTATGCGTTTGATATTTAATTTTGTTTCATTGGGTCATATTTGGAAAACCCTGGTTAGATTTTCTACAATTTTCAAACTCTCTTTTGAAATGTTCATATCTGCTAAGCAGACAATCAGTGAGTCAATTCACTCTCTTTTAAATGATATCTCTTTCTCCTCAATGGACGTAGACCTATTTCATCTCTTCGGCATCAATTGAGAACAACAAATGAAGTCTGCCTGGTTCCTATCCACATGATTTTCAGAACGGAGTCCTTTCTTTCACTTGCTGCACTCGGTGTTGCAGTTGCAAAAAGTACTACAAATCTTACCCAAACCTTTGTCTCGAAACCTCCTTGTATAAAGATACTTGTAGGGACTATTCTTTATACGTCGGGAGGAGAGTTTAATTTTTAATTGCCTACCCAGTCCAAGGTAGCATCTGTAGGCAAGAGTGATTCCGCGTTAAACTTAAGGCTAACATGCTGGTTTAACGACTTTAAAGTTTTGAGGGGGCTGTCTGGGCTCGGTTGTTGAGGCCAAAAATATCGTTAGCAGCAGTGTGCTCTTATTGCATATTGTATCTTCCCTAATAAGCTCTGCATTTCTTGACGTATCCCCAGTCATCCAATTAGAAAAGTCACAGTATTAAATAAATGAGCATTGTCCAAAGTCGACATACGAGCTGCTGAACATCATTTTAGGAGATCCAGCATATTAGGAAAGCAGGCAAACCCGTATTTCTTATTTTTTAAGGAATTGCCGAAAATAT
This sequence comes from Ceratitis rosa, assembly GCA_037013455.1. Lineage (NCBI taxonomy): Eukaryota > Metazoa > Arthropoda > Insecta > Diptera > Tephritidae > Ceratitis > Ceratitis rosa. Next base: position 2,642,448 of record JAWMAG010000004.1, read on the forward strand.
TTGAGCCAACGACTTATATAAAAAGTGATCCAAGTTGAGGTACTTTTTTCAATAGCCTTTTTTTGAGACAGATCACGCGTTAGTCGTATCAAGCTGTCATGTTATTTTTGTTTAGTACTGTTTGGTATTTCATCATGCAAAGACTTATGCCTGAACAACGTTTACAAGTCATTCAAGTTCATTACGAAAATTCACGTTCTATAAAGAATGTGTTTCGCGCGCTTCGCTCAACTTATGGACAACATAATCGGCATATTGAGCTCACTTTTTGCAACACCATCGCTCATATTGAGACCTAGCATTCATTATTGGATAATATTCGACCAAATAGACCACGTCCAGCACGCAGTGAAGAATATAAAGAAAAGTTCCAAGAAGATCCGACGTTTTCGAGCCAAATTTTGTTCAGCGATGAGGCCTATTTCTGGCTCAATGGGTATTTAAACACGCAAAATTGCCGCATATGGGACTAAAAGCAATTTGAAGAGATTCAAGAGCTGTCATTTTATCCAGAAAAAACAACGGTTTGGTGGGATTTGTGAACCGGTGGAATCATCGGCCCACATATCTTCAAAAATGATGCCGGTGAGAACATAACCGTCAATGGCGACCGTTACTGCGCCATGATAACCGACTATTTGATGCCTGAAATTGATACTCGTGATCTCGGCGACATTTGCTTTCAACAAGACGGCGCCACTTTCCACACATCGCACCAATCAATGGAGATAACCCTTTGGTGAGCAGATAATTTCACGTTTTTGGCGATCGATTGACCACCAAGATTATGTGATATTACACTGTTATACTTTTTCTTGTGAGGGGTAAAGTCTAAAGTCTATGCGGACAGTCCCGCTTCGAATCAGGCCCTGGAGCAAAACACAACGGTATCATTCACCAGTTAACAGTCGAAATGCTCGAACGAGTCATCGACAAGTGGACTCAACGAATGGACCATCTGAGACGTAGCCGCGGCCAATATTTAGGAGAGATAATCTTTCAAAAATAAATGCTAAAGAATATTCTTTCGAATGATAATAAACATTCCCCATTAAATTTGACTTTTCAGTGTTTTTTCTTTAAAAAAAAGTAGGGAGCCTCAAAATGGATCATTCATCAAAAGGAATTTGTCTAAATTGTTCAAAATTTAACGAAATACAAACATTTTAAAGGTAAAATAGACCGTTTGTATTTCGTTTGATATATTGGCTTCCTTATTTTGTGAAGTCAAATCATCTCTCCCAAAATTTAGCTACTTCTTCATTTACTTTAGAAGGGGTCAAGCTGTGTCTTCAGTGAAGTCACCGGAAATGCTTTCATTGATGAGGATAGAAAATGAAAAATGTTTGTCAATGATGGGACATCATGTTACGAAATGAGACGACACTTGACGTGATGAAATGAGCAAATTAAGCGTTGACAGTGTCGGCTGTGCGCAGTTGTTAGAGTGTGTGAGGCTTCCGTCCGCCGTTTTGTAGAGCGTTTACAAATACCACTTAACACTTGGCACTTGACTACGGCTGGTCTCTGTTGGTGTGGTGAGGCCGTGGAAGATACAGTTGGATTTGCTATTGCTACAAAATGGCATCACTTGTTGTTGCTAGTGCTAGTGAACGCCATTGTCGACCCCTCAACGAAATAAAAGAAAAACATATATAAATAAAATAAATAAAAAATGTACAACAAATGAGTTGATAGCTCACGACAAAAACAACAATGATGTAACGAACTGAAGCAGCAACAATGAAAATGTTGATGACGACAACATCAACAACACTTAAATGCTAAATTAAATGTAATTTTTCTTTATTGTATTTACAATGCGAGCACGAGGCTTGACAAATTTCATTTGCTTCCACGAGCTGAAAGCAGAGGACGACGTCTCTATGTTGCCAGCAGCTGTTTTTTTTTTGTGTATAGTGGCATAAAGTGGTTAGCTGTAGATACCCTTGGTTGGTTGCCCTGTCAACTCTACACCAACATCGTAGGCTTATGAGAATTTAAACGTTGTTGGCATATCAGCTGTGCTTTGCTCAAAGTGTGATGTGTTGCTATTTGACGCAAGCTATTATTCCGCTCTGAGGACATAATATTTTCTTCTTTCCTTTCTGACTCGTTAGATGAGAATTTATATATACGTGTATATTCTACTGCGATGTGTAGCAATATTTATACTATATAATATTGTAATGCATTACACATGTGTGTTTCCTTTTCAGCTTCCTTCTTATCCTACCCGGTGGCGTCACATGTGTGACTTTTTGATTTTGCCGGAGTGTTTGTTATTTAATATAAATGGTTTCATTGTTTAAGTAAATTTTGTAGATAATTGCTCTTGTCAGCTTGCCATTTTACAAAGAGATTCTTGAAAAATTAAATACATCATGTGTGGCTGCAGAATGGTAATATTTTGTGGCACTTATCATAATGAAAAGTGCCTAAGAATGGTAAAGATGTTAACAAATTTAGAGGCGGAAGATTTGAAGTCAATAATTTATAATTAATAATTTTTGTTATATCTTATGAGGAGAATAGAAGACTTTCAAAAGTAATTGATTTCATGAATTAAATAAAAAATTGAAGTGATGCTGAATTTATTTGGTATACCAAATTTGTTTTATTGACACTCTTTAGATTTTCATTCAGTCATTGTATTATATTAAATTAGATTCTGTTTTTTTTTTTTATAAATTCATCAAAATCAAATTTATTTTATTACTTACAAACATTAATAAATTTACCGTTTTGTTCAATAGCCACTTGGCGATTTTTTTATACCCTGATCGAAATTACATTTAAGCAATATTTTTATTTCCCACCACATGGAAAGCATAATCCTCTTTAAGTGAATACTGATTTTACTTGGCCCCCATGATCGTTTTTGGACTGCGTTGACGTATTCTGAATTTTAAAAACGGGTCGTTTTATCTTCGATTCGGCAAGTTGTCGCATAATTTAAAAATAATCAATATATTAGGTAAAGTAAAAGGTTCGTTCGTTTTTTTATGCAAATGTTTTCAAACGGTTTTTGATTTGATTGTTTCCTCAGCAATTAAATAAGTGCTCACGTGACGGTCTGTTTCCACTATTTCCATGATTTTATCGCAATTATCGACGACAGGCCTCCCGACGAGTGGGGCATCTTTGACATCGAAATTACCGGAACGGAACCTAGCAAACCACTTTTGTGCTACACGTTCGTTTACAGTATCGTGTGCATAAACTAAATTAATTTTTTCAGCCGCTTTGGCTGCTTTTTCGTCTTGATCAAAGAAAAATTTTAAAATATAGGGAATTTTCTCTTTGCTGGTGTCCATCTTTGACGAGAGCTCACAACGTACTGAGTCAATCAATCGAAAAACTGTCAAAGACAAACTTTTAGCGCGAATAAATAGCGCCGTATATGGTTGATTCAGTTTTGTTTGAGCGTAATTGTTTGATTATGGTACATGAAATTTAGTACACAGGTAACTCTTTGCCTAAGTTAACATGCGGAGCACCTTTTTTTCTTGTTTACATAAAATTTAGTGCAGAGGTTCGTAGCTTCCAGCCTAAAATACAATTGGCGACACTTTCTCTAGCGGGAAATTTTACTGCGTTCGATTCGGTGGTTCGGCTCTGCTCAATATGTGGAATATATATAATATATGTTTATAAATATATTATTATTATTATTATTATTATTATTATTATTATTATTATTATTATTATTATTATTGTTGTTTATTAGAATAATATAAATTATTACACTAACGTATTCAGCGTGCTAGATGCCAAGGCTTACGTCGGTAATATATATAAGTCTATAAGATGTAATAAAATTAATAACGCAATAAACCGAATAAATCTAGAACCATCTTAAAATACCAAGTGAGCGAGGTCGCTGTCAAACTCTTGTATACTATACTACCGCTCGAATCGCTGAACCGCATTCGTTATTCTACCGCTGCTCAAATTTGCCAGCCGCTGCACAGTGTGACCGAAATGAGTGCTTTAGCGTTGTTTAATTGAAATTTCGAAACCTTAAAATACCAGAAAATTATTTTATAATAGACAACTAATACCACACATCCAACTACTCGATAGCTCTCCCGCTAACTAGCAGTGTGTCTCGAAAATTCCATAAAAATTTGGTTTTTCCGGAAAATAGTAAAATTAGTTGCATATAATAAATGTTGAGGTTGGTATTAAGGGTTTAAATTTGTGTTTGTAACGTGTTTTATATGTTGTGAATAGAAATAATTGTCGATGTTTACTTCACCTCTAACCTCTTCTATTCGCATAACTTATGACTTCCCGAGATCACAGCCTTTCATCTCCACTGTTCACCGGACTGTAATACTTTTTTAAAATAACTATATTATCTTATGATCGTGTCATGTTTTGTCATATTTTAAAAATAATTTACTTATTAGATGTCATGTCGGTACAGAAGCGGATACTGCTTCATTAATTGAAAAACGAGTACGTATACTGTAAAAGACATAAATTAAGGAGTAAATGTCGTACCAGTAGCTACATCCGGTAATACCAACAACGAAAAAATAGCGAGATGTTTTTTCCAACAACCACAATTGGCATCTGAAATTACTGGAGTCTGTAAAGAGTTGATTCATAGATTGAGTGTTATTCTGAAATCTATCAGTTGCAGTTCCGAAATGAATGTTTCCGGTTTCAATAAATATGCCTTACAAACCGCAAAGCTTTTTGTCGAAAAATATCCCTGGTACTATGTGCTGTGCTCTCTGCATAAAATTCTGATGCATGGGCATTCGACATTATCAAAATTGAACATCTTCCAATAGGGCAAGTGTCAGAAGAAGTACCAGAAATAGTTCAAGTTAAGTAAATATCTTTGATGAAGATATTTCTAAGCTTTTCTGTAATGAAAGCTGACTAGGTCTTTTTTAGATTATATTGATATAAAAAAAAAAATAAATATCAATTTTTACCAAGATAATTGTCAGAATCTGTTTTCTTTTTATTATATTTAATAAATAATATTTTTTTAAAGGTAGACGCAATAACTAACCAATAGAAAAATAAACAAAGAAATGTGAAATTAAAAATAATTTTTGAAATTAAAAAAAAAAAATTGTTTGAAGGATATGAATTAAACGGCGCTAAATGACTTATTTCGGCCACTATGTGCTGTACTGCTAAGGTACTTACCGCTACTCACCAGTTCATCCGAGTTTGATTAGAGTCAACCACCGTGCTACCACTGGTGCACTTATCGCCATTCATCAATTACTCCGACATCGCTACCATTGCGACTCTCTGCTGAGGTTGTCAGCACTCTAGTCAATGAGCATTTAAAATTATCGAAAATTTATTTTCACAATTAAAGGCTTCCACAGGCAGGGAATGTTCCGAGTGTGTTTCTGTCATGAAATAAAAAGCTTCTCATAAAAATCCATCGGGCTTAGAATGATTTTTATTTTATAAAAAAATGGATGGATCTATATTTTATTCTAAACTGCCACCTATTTCGTAATGTTCGGTGAAGATAATCAAAATTTGTGAAATATAACTAAAAGTTATTTTACAGTGATTGATTTGAATTTTAATAGTTAAAAATAAAAAATATTCTAATATTAACATCTTAATTATAACACTAAAACTGATATTTTCTCTCTAAATATGAAAATAATGTAAGGCTTAGGTATTTAAAGAAGAGATGGTAGTATTTACAAGATTTGCATTTGTCAGAAGAAGAAAAAGTTAACTCACTTCTGACAAGTGGACTAGGGAACGATTCATTTCAAAAAACAATATTTATGATTCAACGAACTAACGAAACGATTAACGAAATTTGGTACATAACACATTGTATTCTACTAATAATTTTGTAAGTAATTGTGCTGAGAGTAATACGAATTTTGTTATTTTCTTAACAAAGGCTCTAAATAGTATTCCGTATAAGTTTACACTGCTTCATATTTGGTCAAAATACCGTTCCAGGGAATCAAGCGCTTGAAAAGTGGTACAAGAACTGCGCTCCTTCAAAACCAAGAACAAAAAAATGATTTGCTGGCTTTAAAGGTGGACATGGATACACCGCAGGTCCACAACTCAGTGGACGTCCAAATGAGTAATAGCAGAAATCATCAAAAAATTTACAAAATCCTTTTGAATGAAATCTTGAATGAGTATTTGACCATAAGAAGGCTCTGCTCAAAGTTGGTGCCCCATTTGCTCACAGTTGATTACAAATCGTGTTGACGATTCTGAGCTGTGTTTGGGCGTGATTAAATGTAACAAACCGGAATATTTGCAGATGGTGTGGCTCTTGTCAGAAACATATATTCAAAAAAAAAGGGTGCCCTTTGTTAGGATCGATACTTGCTCATGTATCGTATATTTTTGTTAAGATTAACGTACATACTACTTTTTCTTTCGTGAAGTGGACTTGGAACACATCAATTCGAAAAAATTGTATTTTTATCTAGATATTATGTATAGAAAGAACAGTTATTATGTGGAAGTGCACCGGGAATGAGGACCAGAATCGATTTGCTTGAAATTTAGTACGTGAAGTATATCTGATCGAAGAACACTACTTCCAAAATGGTGAGCCTTCAACAGCGCAATTGCGCACGCGCTCGTCCAGTGCATTCAGAGCAAAATATTACTGCTGAGTTAAATATTTCACGCAATTTTTTGTGCAAGATTTTATGTTAAGGCATCGATAGGCAAGTTCGGTTAGGCAAACAACAGAAGCCTCATAACCATCCGATGGGATTTCGCTTCGCTCAATGGTTTAAAGATCGCTTGGCAGAAGAGAAGAACTTTTACTGAAACATCTGATTTTCCGATGAAGCTCCATTTCACCTTTGCGGTTACGTTAACAACCAAAATTGCCACATTTGGGGCTCGAATTGAAATTGATTGGCTACCTCCCAGCAGCCATTTGACTTTTTAAGACTTTTTTGTGGAAGTCGTTAAAGATAAATAGTGCCAGACAATCGAAAATATGTGGAAAAATTGGGTCAACAAACAGATCACAATGGTCTAGTATGAACATGAAGTCAATCAATGGTTTTTCTGAACATATTGGAGTTTTTACTTTCCATTTCTCGATTGACTCAATAATATATTTGTAATGTACTAGTGAACAAAATTCTTCCAGTCAGTTAGGTATGGGATCAATTGTTTAAGGAGCACATCGAGAAAACTTGATTCCGCTTAATGGATACGATACTTATAGTAACATCCAAATATCTGTCAAAAAGATTAATATGGGTCCACAAACAATTTTAGTATCTAATACTCGGTTCTAACCAAACCAAGTCTTCCTTTCTTGTTCTTGATTCCAGTTTTGTGCACTACTCGCAAATTACTTTTCACTTCTTTATGCTTTGCTCTTCAAAATTAATTTTAAACTATACAAAAATATAAATATTTATATTTGGATTCTTAATATTTAATAGCTGGTTGATTAGCTGTTTGGCCAATTGCTTCAGATGTGTACGATTATTTCAAATAACGTTTACCATATCTCCCCTAGTCATTTTAACTTTTGCCTTGTTGTTGTTGTTGTAGCCGCAAAAATATTCCTCAAAGTAATTTTTGGGGAATGTTGCGGGAATGACAGTCCTTGGCCGGATAAAAAATCCGGGTCGTTCCGGTATAAAGACCCGACTGTCGCGGGAACTATTGGATTTTAGTCGCCTCTTACGACAGGCATGCCTTACCGCGGGTAAATTCTTGAACCCCTAACCCGCAGGGGGGAACTTTTGCCTTAATTTTATTTACTTATTTTCCTATAAATATTTTTGTTCTTTTTCATATAGTATATACCTACTTGCCTCATGTGCTCTATCCCAAATCTTAATTAATTGAAACAAATACGCTTTAAACTTACCTTCCTTTGACAAGTGCTGCCAGCCAACTTTGTTTCACCAACCATTTTCACTCACTTACGGCTTGTGCTCGTGGTAATCCCCCATAGTCACGCAGAAAAACAGAATTCACAAGAACTAAACCACAGTCAAACCAACCTTTACGTCCCTTAAGGTCATTTACAACGAGAGGCATGACCACATACATAACGGTATTCCTTTTACAGTGCTTTTCTTGATATGTATGAATGCATGTCACTCTCATGAGCACCGCTTATGTTATTGCCGGGGTTTATTTGTTTGTATTGCATTTGTGAGCGTGAAACAGCGCCTGTGAACATGCAAAGCCATATTAAAGCCTAGTAAAGCCCAAAGCAAGTGAAACTGGCAGTCGAGTAATAAGTGCCATAAATGCTGGCTTACATAAAGCTTTGTGTTTGTGAGTGTGTGCGTGTAGAGTCTGCAAGTGAAAGCGTGAAGAATTAACAAAGCGAGGGTGACTTCATACTGACTCGGATATTTCTCGTATGATGTGTACCAATTTCATGCATGCGCCTACAATAGTATGTAACTACAAAAATTAAAAGAAAAAAAATTCTAAAAACTTGGCATACTTTAAGGCGTCGAAGCATGGCGTTGATATTGACAAACAAGCGAAACTAGAAGCGAAAAATGGGGAAAAACCGAAAAAGAAAGAAGAAAAAATCCAACAGACAGACATTGAACAGACTTTGAAGAGCTTAGGTGTTTTCACTTAGCGATCTACCTCCTACTCCTCCTACTTTGGACTTTTTCCTCTACTTTTTACTTTTGTTGTTTTTTTTCTGCCTTGTTTGTATTCACCAGCCAGTTTTGCGCACTTTTTCCGCCGTTTGCGTTTTGCTTTATACTTTATTGCACACTTTGTTTTTCGTGCATAAGCATTTTTGCGTCTTCAAAACCCACAAAAAAGGAATAATAATAATAAAAATAAAATAAAATAAAAATGAAATCAAAATATTCCGCTTATACTTTTATTTTGCGTGTATTTTTATTCAATTTTACTTTTACTACTTCTTTATTTTATTTTCTTTTTGATTTTTTTCGACTCTTGGCAACCGCCAAACTGCGTGAAAAATATTCCAACGATTTGTTTATGTGTGAGTACGGCCATAAAGGAAATCATGCTTGAATTATGGCTTTGTTTATATCAAAAAATCTACTACTTTGAGTAACAGTTGGGTGGGGCGAGACAGGAATGAAGAAGAGGAGGCGAAAAGCTTTACCTCTGGCAATTACAGACAACTTACAAGCCACTCCCCCTTCCACATTCCTTTGCAAGTTATAAGCTTCAAGTGAAATTTTTATATTTCTTATACAAACAATCGAGGCTTTATAAGCCGCCAACGCATAAACACCAACATCTACATGACTGTTTGTTTGTTTATTTATTTAGGTATATTTGTTATCCTTGATTTGACTTGATCCTGTAGTATTTCCTTGCCTCTGGCGGTACATCAGCTTAAGCTGGTTTTATTGTTGTGGTTATTGATATTGTTATGCGCACGACTAAGTCCCCAGCACCTCTTACATACACATATACGCTGGGGCATGAATGCGTACATACTTGTATGTGGGCAAGTGTTTCCAAACACCCACTAGCAATAAAATACAGCAACATCAAAATAAATAAATTTGTACGTGCTGTCAGTAAAAAAGGGACGTAAATTGCTTGATTTGCTTGCTCACAAATGTGCCAATCCCATAATTGACCAACGTCGATATCAGTAGAAGCCATTGAACGACCAGTCAATATGCTTGAGCCATAAACCCACACACCCACAGCCGAGGTTCGGTGTGTGTGAAATTTCGAATCCTTTGGTGAGTAGCAGCTTAAACTAACACGTAATGTGTAAATCTCTTTAAAGCCCTACACGAGGGAAAATTTTATGTAGTATGTGGGAATGTGTTGAGAAATCTCTGCAAAGCTATTTCAGTGTTGAGTGCTTAGTTTGTTGAAAGGGTTTGCTGTTAAGTTTACGACACACAATATGTGTATATAAGTGTGAAGCGGTTCTGTACTTCTATAGTATTTTAAATCGTGGTATGTATAAGCTGCAAGTTGGATGGACAAAATGCCCCAACACGTTGCAGGAACGTTATGCTGCTCTTTTTTTGGTTTTCACAAGAGTTAAGGTCACATCGTCAGCTGTGTTACTTTCAACTTGTGTTGAATGGCGCGCTTTTTAGTTGGTATTGAATGGTGAAATTCACATTTTTTATGGCATATCATGCTTTAAAATTGTGTGCTTTTATCGGTCAAATAACTTACTGAGGTTGTTTTGAAGGTCGTAGAGCTGGTAAGAATATGATTGGACGAAAGCATGTCCGATGATTGGAATCTAAATGTGTTCTCCCTTAATCCGCAAAAAGTGGAACAGCATAGTCTGCGCAAATTACACTGATAAACACGTAAGAGTCCTTAACATCGCATATAAAATACTATCGAGGATACTGTGAGAAAGACCAACGCAGCTCACCGTCAATAAACTGATTGAAGCGTATCAGTGTGGCTGGAGACTTGGTAAATCAATTATTAAAGCAGGTTTCGACAGCATTTTGTTGTGACTGCAGCTTTTCGACTTCGAACCTTCTTTGTGTTGTTGACGGGCGTTTTTTGCAGCACATAGGCGAGTGCGTATCCTTGTTGCCACCAATCCGACACCGAATTTGCGCTCCTTTATATAGCCAATGTAGTATTTATATGTCACAAGGTCCCAATCCCTTCCTTGTCCGGTTCATCGCGTTTATTGGGCGACGTTGATGTTTGATGTTAGCTGTTATTCTTACGAGGACATCAACTAGCTGATCAGCGGCACCTTCTCAATTAAGGAATAAGACATTCCAGGTTGATACCTACACTCAAATCATAATCCTTAATTCGTTTGCGGGGGTCGTCATAAGGAGGGTGTATCTCATCCGACGCCTTGTTTTTTTTTTTTTTTTGTTTTTTTTTTTTTTTTGAAACATTAATATTTATTTATTGAATCTACTTCGACTTCGGAAGCCTAACAATAAGTAATAAAATCTTAAACTAAATTAAAACGTAAAGCCCATTAGTAGGAATGGGCTGCTGGCTTGACGTTGCTCTTTAGAAGGCTGCTTTGTGTCTTCTCCGCAGGCGGGTTTGACTTGTTGCATGGGCCAAGGTGTTAGCCAAAGGGTTCGGATGGTTACGCAGTTTCGTTAAGTATTTTTTTGCTGCGATTTCAATTTCTTCCTTGATGGTAGGTATATTAGATCTCTATGAATATTTTCATTACGCATGTACCATGGTGCGCCCGTTATTACTCTTAACGTTTTCGATTGGAATCTTTGAATTATATCTATATTCGTCGCGCAAGCTGTGCCCCATAACTGGATCCCATACATCCATATCGGTTTTATTGTTGCATTATATAAGAGAACTTTGTTGCTAAGGCTTAGTCCAGACTTCTTGTTTAAAAGCCAATGTAAACTGGCAGATTTGAGTTTAAGCTGCAGCTTTTTAGCTGCAATGTGTCGTCTCCAGGTTAAGCGCCTGTTCAAGTGGATTCCGAGGTATGTAATTTCGTCAGCTTGCGATATTGATACATTGTTGAGCTTAACAGTAGGACACGTTTTTGGCCTTAATGTAAAAGTTATGTGTTTGCACTTGTTTTCATTAACTTTTATACGCCATTTCGCTAGCCATTCTTCAATTTGTTTAAGATGCTGCTGTAACACTTTTGTGGCTGTAATGGGACATTTATGTCGACTTAGTATAGCAGTATCATCCGCAAATGTTGACGTAATTACTTCGTCACTTGTAGGGATATCTGCGGTAAACAGTATGTACAATATTGGTCCAAGAACACTACCCTGCGGAACACCTGCAGTAATCGGACACTCTTCTGTTATGTAGTCTTCTGTGAATCGCCTGTTGGATAAGTAGTATTCAAGGATATTGTGGAACGTGTTAGGTAATGATTTTTTAATTTTATGAATGAGGCCATCATACCACACTTTGTCAAATGCTAGCGCCACATCAAGAAAAACAGCCGAGCAATACTCTCGCATTTCGAAAGCTTTCCTTATTTCATTTATTATACGATTTACTTGTTAAATTGTGCCGTGTTTTTCCCGAAAACCAAATTGATGTGTAGGAATAATATCATTTTGATGGAGAAAAGGAGTAATTTTTGATAGCAGCACTTTTTCGAAAAGTTTTAATAGGCAAGGCAACAGGCTGATTGGTCTATATGATGACGGCAGGGTTGCGTCTTTACCTGGTTTAGCTATCATAATTATCTAAGACTTTTGCCATATTTGTGAATAATATCGTAGCTTTGAAATAGCACTGAAAAGGTTTGCAAGAAAAACGAGAGCAATGCTTGGCAATTCTTTTAGTATTTTAGGTGAGATATGATCGTCTCTTGGAGATTTTTTTTGGATTTAAGGCGGCAATAGTGTTTTTTAGTTCAGATACAGATGTTCCGCAAGTAACAGTGTATGTAGGAGCAGTATGGTTCGGTGACAGAGGTGCACTATATGTAGCAGTATTTCGTTGAAATACTGTGCTGAGGTGCTCTGCGAAACAATACGCATTTTCTTCATCCGTTCTTGCCCATGAACCATTACGCATTCTCAACGGTACTTCAGTGCTTACTGGCGGCTTAAGGTTTTTGCTTGCTTTCCATAGAGATTTTTTAGTAGAAACGTTGGGAAACAAAGACGTTATAAGATGTTTGATATTTCTTTCTTCTTCGTATGCTAATGCCTTTTTTAGTTTGTTTTCTGCCACCTTAAGACGAATTTTTTCATCGGGAGATCGGCAGGTTTGCCATTCGCGACGCAAACGTCGCTTATTTCGGACCAGTAATTCTATTCCACTATTAGTTATCAATGCCTTTGCTTTTGTATTCTGCTCTGGTGTGGCAATAGTTGCTAGTATACTGTTAAATACAAGTAACTCATTTTCAACGTTAGTTCCTCTCTCTCCTCTGACTGCTAATGTATTATTCATATTTAAGCCAGTTAGTTCTTGATGTAGTAAGTCGAAAAGCATGCTTACTTTCAATTGGCTGTTCGTTCAACTTAATGATTATTGAGGAATGATCAGAAGATAAGTCAGTTGCTTTTTATTGGATCTGGTTTCTACGTGGCGGTCCCAAGCCCAGCGCTCAACATCGCTAGGCGAGTAAGTTTTAATTTTTTACCCATTTATATAGCTTGATTGTAGACTGACGCTGTAATTAGACTTCAGCGGTCCCTTAAACCGAATAAGTCGGAGTGGCTCCACTGAAGCTTCCTCTGGTTTAGCCGTGACTTAAAGCTTTACACGGGTTGGTTATCGCATCTTGTAGAATGATTGGCCACGTTTCCAGGGTGAGTGACGTGGGCGAAAGAGTAGGAATAGTATAGTCCGGCCACTGTAACTGTATACCCATAAGCTTTACTACAATCTATTACACCCCGCATTAATATCTACAGCATTAAGTTGTCTGAAATCTTTTTTACTATCGAGCCTGATCCTTAGGCCACCTATCATTATTCGTATTTATTCATTTATTCTTTAATTCATACATTTTTGCTTTTTGTCGTAAACAATATTCCCGATTTAAAAGCTCAAATCAGCTGTTCTTGACTATTAGCAATACCTTTCTTCTATCTTCTTTCTTGATTATATAAATTAATGGAAGAGTTGTTATTCGCCTCTCATGAGAGATAAAGTTATTATATTAAAACTTTGGCGTTGCAGTTGCTTTCTGTCTTAGAAATAAGTGCTCAGAGGTACAAGAACTTTCAAAATATTTTTTACGGTATTCTTGTAATAAGCTAAGAGCTAAGAGTACGAATAGAGTATGCTGAGGATCGGTCCATTTATGCTATACATACCATGGGCGGCTGACTTTTTCGCAACCTAAAGTACTTAATGAAACAAATTCATAGTTTTACGTTAGTGAAAGTGAAAAACACTTTTCACATTGAGAATATAATGCCTTTATACCACTGAAAAAATATTATTTAGATTTCTCTTCAAAATGATTTTCAACGGGCGCTTTCATCTCACTGTCGTCTGAAAATCTTCGACCCCGTAATTCCTTTTTTAAATGTGAAAGACTAATTTTTTCATATTCAAATGTTCATCCAAAATTTCTCCAACTTATGTTTTGCTTATCTCTAATCTGTCTGATATCTGCCAAAAATTAAATCTTCGATCAGCCAGTAATGATTTTTCGACTTTCTGAACATTTTCTTCGGTCACGAACGTCACTGTGCGCCCAAGCGGGGGTCATTTTCACAGGTCTCTTCCTTGTTGAGTTAGACAAGCCCATTTTTTCACCATCGGTGTACTTCCTTTTGTACAAGGAAGTTAGACATAGTGCGGTGCGAGAATATTCAGTTTTTGTTGACATAGTGTTGTTGCTTATAGTAGGAACGAAATGTTAATGAAACTAATAAAAAGAGTTGCATTATTTATACTATAATTAATTCCCAAATTAGTATTATCAGTAACTAGATGATGTGTCATCTCCAACTACCTGAGGTCGCGAAAAAGTCGGCCACCCCTCGTATATGATTTTAGAATCAGATTGATTGGCATTAGATTTTATTTTAAGCATATTTAGGAAAATTTAAATTTAAATTCCCAACAATTTTATTCAGTCAATATTTCAACTTAAATTTTGCCCTGTATTTATCTCCAATCATATGTTCATATAAATTTTATTTCAAATATTAAAATATATGTACATATGTATGCACGTCTTTATTTAAGTTTTCCACAATTTTCACACTCTGTCTCCCGAAGTTCTTTCTGCAAGGGACTAAAACTTTGCGGATATTTTTTTTCTTCACGAACTCATCACTTCTGTTTACATTTCCGCTTCTACTTTTGTTTTTGCTTTCCTCTCTCATCCATTGCCAACAATTTACCGCCTACTGTTTCAAACAAATCAACTTTAAATCTCAATTTAAATGGTAATTGTTGGCAATTCAACTTGTTGCTGTCACTTTGTTTGCACTGCCCATTTTCACTTACGTTCTTACTACGACGACGGTCTTTCTTCAAGTTTTTGCTACTGGCTTTGCATGTCTGGTTCGCTGAAAAACATTGTTTTGGTTTCCTGCTTACATTTTTTATTTCCTTTCCAATTAAAGAAAAATAAAGAAGTTAGAAGCGAATTTTGTGAAATAAAAAATGATTTGTTGAATTTAAATTTGCTGACCAAAAAGTTCAACTGTATTACATACATATGTACATATTTCTCTCGTGGGAGGCCGCATTAAAGTTCGTAAAACTTGTCCGTCTCCACTCCAAATTGCATGGATATGCTGTTGTCCGTTTAATTTTTTTTCGTTGTTTGCTTCAAAACATCACTGTTCTTTTTTATTTGGCCTCTTGTGATACCGCAATTTGTCGCTTATTGATTTTGCCTACCCAAATAAAGAAGAGAAAAAAAAAAACACAAAAAAGAAGAGAGTAAGCGAAGTTTTGCGGCAGCTTTTTTTGGCAGCTTACTTTGACGTTTTGACATTTTATAGGCAAAACTTTACAATTTGTACTTTTGCTGACTTTCTTTGACACTGCACACTGTTTAGATACTGCTGCTGCTTGGCGTAGAATTTTGTTTGTGTGAGTATTTCTTTTTATGTTTTTCGTTATGTTGCTGGGTTTTGCGGTTTGTGCTGCTGTCGACTTCTGCTCATGTTTTTCTTTAAATTTTGCATTTGATTCGAAAATTGTTTTTGACACTTTCTTAATAAGTTTGCGCTGAGCCGTTATTTAATACCCAAATAGATTTGCAGGATTTACTTATTGATTTTTCAAATTCAATATGTTATATTTAATGAAGATTTTACGAGGTTTATTTCTTTTTCAAATTAAGAAAAACATTCTGAAAGCAAAACTCCAAATATTTAACCACGGATTATATATGTACATATGTACATATGTGTTACAAAATAAGTTTTTTAGTTGAAAATGTCAGTCATAAATTTTTATTTATTTTAAGTAGAGACAATTCAGTTGAGATTGGCAACAGTTCCGTTCCCCGGCCTTGAAACATGGGCTCAATAGATACATGAAAGAGCTTCAGAGTGCCCGGAGCAAAAAAAAAAAAGAAAAAAAAATCACTTTCAAAATCATTACAATCTCTAACAGCGACTTCTGATACTAACCATTTTCTACGGCGTATAACTAAAAGTTTTAAAAGTCCGATCATTTGCGATCCTCCATTGAGAACTCAAAATGGTGCGTGGCCATGAAGCGACGAGGGAAAGAGTATCTCCTTGCCCCACTTTTTTTCAATGTGTTTAGGCCTCATCTTGGTACAATTCTCCCCTAGAATTTCATGAAGATTTAGAAGAAAATTTTATTCAGTTTAATATTAAATTTTAGAAAAATGACTGCCAATGATATTGAATACAATAGAATAACTGGTGATATGATGAAAAAACAGGCTTCATATCTGGAAGCTATCGGAGATTATTATTATTTCTAAACCAGATAAAGATGTAAGTTTGGTAGGCTCTTATAGGCCTATTACTTAACTAAGATATTTTCAAAATCCTCGAAATACTTTTATTGAAAAAATACAACCGATTTTAGAATCGAAACAGGTAATATCATGCCATCAATTCGGGCTTAGGGAATGGCACACATAAGATCAGCGTTTGAAAACAAGCAATATTGCACTGCTGTGTTCCTTAATGTTGCTCAGGCATTTGAGATAGTTCGGCTAGATGGATTACTATACGCATCCCATTTGTATTTATGCCGTACTAAAAAGCTTCTTTATTGGCAGAAAACTTCGAGTTAGGCAAAAAAGTTAAACTTCTCAATCCTATGGAATATGTGCTGGTGTTCCACAAGGAAGTGTTCTAGGTTCCGTCTTATATCTAATTTTACAAGAACTTCCCACAAACATCATCTTTTGCGGATGGTATGACAATACTTAGTGTACTTTCAAGCCTCGTTGCGGCCACTAATAGATTACAACATCATTTAAAAATAATAGAATAGAATAGAAGAATGGCTAACTGCTTGGAGTACAAAAGTCAATAAAGTGTACACAGGTAACATACACCCTAAGAAAATATACCTATCTTTCGATCTCTGTAAATGGTAATACAATACCTCAAAAATAATTCGTTACTTACTTGGGAGTTGCATTGGATAAAAGATTCACCTGGAAAGACCACATAGATGAAAAAAATTGCTCAAAAAAATGTATGCGTTAATTCTAATGCAAAGGTTATAACTCCAAAATATTACCTTCTAATATTCTTATAAAGCCATCTTGGACGTACCAAACCCAACTTTAGAGCTCAGCATCTAAATTTGGTATAGACAGAATTCAAAGGTATACAGTCTTAAGAGCAATATGCAGAGCCCCTTGGTATGTAAAAATTCCGCAATTCACAACGATCTCGGGATCAACGTCGAAACAGAGGAAGCAGATAAACTGCGCAAAACTTACTCATCAAAGTTCTCTAACCATTCAAACTTTCTAGCTAAAAGCTTATTACAACCGGACTACCCCATGCGATTGAAGGGAAAGAACTATGATTAAGGGCTCTGTCGAGTTTAGTTGTACTACATTGAAGATATTTTCTTTTATACCTTCAAGATACCTTTTATGATGTGGCAATGTTTAAATTGTTAAGTTTTAAAAAATTTTCGAAGTTGTTGTTGAGTTGTTGCGGCTGCTGGTCACTACCAGTGCATTGAGGTCAATAGGCCCGTTGTGATGCCGCCTCCTGCCTTCATCTTCTCAAATGATCGAACCATTTAGTGTGAGGCTATCTCAGCGAGACAGTCGAAGAAATGTTTTCCGAGGAACTTGTGTTGCGCATATGTCAAGGCTGGACAGGTGCAGAAATAGTGCTCGATGGTCTCCTCCTATCCTTCGTCCCTACAGCTATATTAATAACGAACAGATCTAAAAGTAGAAAATGTTTTCGCCTCTACCATAGCTGTCTGATCAAGTTGCACGTGATCTCGTTCAGCCATCTTGAGTCTGCTTTCCTGGCAAAGACCAATATAAGCATACACTTTGCCGTGGACAGAGGAAAATCCAGCACCGCGTGCATGTTTTACGGTGGGTAGAAGGATTCCTTCCCTCGCTAGTTCGTCTGCCATGCAACTGCCTGTGATGTTACTGAGTCCAGGTACCCAGTCAACAGCTGCACTACGTTTGTTGTTAGTTTTCGAAAAGAAAAGCTTAATAAAAACTTAAAAAAATATATAATAAATTTTTATTAATTTTAAGTTTAAGCAATTTTATACAAAAGCTTATGACTGAAATAATTATCTTTAAAGCGAAAATTCTATTTTTTCTTGTTGCTTATGCTTTTGCTGGTTAGGAATCGATTTAATATGCCGTCAAGCAATCTAAGCCCATTCGCACAGGGAAACTTATCATCGAAGTTGATATCTAATGCCTGTACTGACTTTGGCAAACTGATCAGTATGTTGATGATTGGTGGTTAAATGTGACAGTCGAATATCCTTTTCTTCCCATTAAAGAATGTAACAAGAAGCTACCAAGTAGCATATCTCCAGATACCTTCTCGAGGTATAAATGCATCCCATGCTTATCTGCTTGAGATGGTGGCAGTATCAAGCAACTAACTAGAGTTTACACGTGGCTTCGTCTACTTTGAATTTCAAGATGGTTCTAATATGATTTTTATTAAATTTTTACGTTATAAACGAAAATGAAAGAACTGTTTTCTACTATTAGCCTAGGCAAAAAACTTTCTGATTTCAAATTTCGAGCAAGTGGAACCATAAATATGATTCTTTCAGACAGATCGGTTCGGAAAAAACATTTCGCCATATCAGCTTATGCCCAAAGCGTCCCTTGTATTAAATTTATTTGTAAATCACACGAAAAAAAATATATTTTTTTTTTCGAATATACCAGACCCAAGTCCACTTCCCGGAAGAAAAAGAATATCCAATGTTAATTTAAGCATAGAGCCACCTATGTACCAAATATCATGAAAATAGAACGATTTAAAAACATATTCCATTCTTTCGAATAGATCGGTATAAGGTCCACATTCCGGAAAATACTTTCTTTTCGGATGCCTACGTCAAAAGCAAAAGTTTCAGGTTTCTAAGATCGGTGGTGTAGAATGTGGGTTGATCCGTCAGTCATTCAGGACTGTACATAGATAATGTGCACTTTCATGTGCTACTTTTATATTAAGATTTTTTAACTCTAAAAAAATGATAGATTTATAGTACACCAATTTAGAAATTTATTAGATTTCGTTCCAATTATCCTATTAACATTATCTCCGCGGAACAAATCTTCACAAGGAACACTGATTGCTTATGTCTATTTTACAAAATGCCGAAACAAACTCAAATACTCGTATACAAACAATAATAAATTGTTCAAAAAGTTTCTCCAATGCAGCAATTTGCTCATTTTATACACCCACTTATTGTCTTCACTTAAATGACACTTAAACAAATCTGACAAATGACTTAACAACAAAATGCTTATTTCTTATTTGCTCATTTATCTTTACAACTACGGCAACACCTCGCGCGCTTGCAGTGACTTTAAGTATACGCTCCACAGGCGGTCTCAGTGATTTTGCGGTCCTCCCCTTTAATGACCTGTATTTTGACTTCAAAACTCTCCCCCCGTCGAAAAACTCTAATGCGCATTTCAATTTATTATATTCCTGCTTTGACAGTTGAAATGTTTTTGATACATTGTGTTATGTATGCCAATACAAAAGCAACAGTAACAACGATAATTTCCTTTTTGCCTTTAGCTTTCCGCTTCACTGATTAACCATGAAATGCTGAAACTTTCATACATACATATATACATAAAGTATATTTATCAAATTGTTTAGCGTATTTTCAAGTGGGGGTGGGCAGAAAAGTGCGTTCTTTTATTTACTGACTTTTTGTGACAAGTTTACTCGTACATTAAGAAATATTTACTTGACTTACAGTTACACTTTTGACGCGATTGATGATCGTCTATGTAAATATCTATGCTGTGATTTAAGTAGGTGTGTAAGTATTTAATTTGTTGGACAAGTTGTGATTGTGACTGAATTGTGATGTGGTCTTTGAATATTTATGAAAAACTTTCCGACTAAAGTTATGGTGACATTTATGCGTGTCAATGATTAAGCAATTAGACAATCCGTAACTAATTAATTAATTAATGATATTGCAGCAATTTGGTTGGTGGGAATGAAATTGGCATAAAATACTTAGCAAATTGCAGCAATTAGTTTAATTAGTAAATTAGTTTCATGGGTAGAATTTTATTAAATTTTATACTTTGCGAAGTAAAGAAGTTTCTGCTCAATCTTAACAATATAGTCTATTCCTACTTAGCGTGCTTCATCAATAGCCCGAGTCCGGAATGTCACTTCAACCGTCGGTTGGACGGAGGTGGGTATCAAAAGCTTCGTCGTCGTTTAGCTGGACGTACACTAAACATATTCTGCAGAATGATCTTGAATAGAAAATTTTTTATCAGCTTGGACCCATCATAAAAAAAGAAGTGTACGCGCCACATCAAACCCTTTAACGATTTGTCGAGCTAGTAGGTTATACAGGGTCCGCCACGTAACTTTTTTTTTTTAAAATGCAATAAAACAAAAACCCATTCGGCAAAGGCAAACCGCATCGGGTGGTCTCGTGGCTTCAATTCTTGAACCAATTGAACTTTGTACGGTGTCATACCAAGGTCTTTTTTCAAAATTCGCCTAAGGGACGTCTCGGAAATGTCCAATTTTCGAGAGCGACGCTTCACTGATGTTCCGGGCGCCTCACGCACACTCTCGGCCACAGCAGCGATATTACCGGCAGTACGCACTTTTTTTGGTTTCTCATGCGTTGGTTTATCAATAATTGTGCCGGTTTCTCTCAATTTTTTCAAAAGAAAGCGCACATACGGAGCGGACGGTGCTTTGTTACGGCTCATTTCCGTGCCACCATAATTTTCAAAGTAAAAGTTCGCTTCGCTTTGTAGCATAATTGAGACAATATTCTCTACTCTTATTCCTCGGCAGGGAATGTCCATCCCTCCGAGTGTATTTCGGTCATGAAATAAAGGCTCCCTCCATTTGTTAGAAAAACATCAAGACGCTAAAACTACAAATTGGAGGAGGAGCTCGGCCGAAAATCGTTTCAGTGGTTACAAAGCGCCAACCGAAAATTATATATACCTATTTTATTGAATCTAATTAATACAAAGGATCCTATTTCTAAAGCGTTCTCTGAAATTAATAGAATATCTTTTTGGCTCTATATATAAATTATTTATTAACCACTAGCTTGTACATATATATCTAGTTTTTAAGTTTTATTATATCATAGAATGCAATAAATAATAGGAATTAAAGTTGCTGTGGTCAGGGCTTGAACCGTCAACTCAAGTTACTCATAAAAACTTCTATTTATTTTTTTAGACTTGTAACGAATGTAATAAAAAATACACTGACCTCTAAGTTTTCCGCTTCAGATTTCTTTTTTTCATAAATAAACTTCCTTCTTTAATGTTTAAAGTTGCCAGTCCCTTTTGCCATTGGCAAAAAAGGCATACATTTTAGTTAAGGCCTCTGGGTATTAAAGAATTCCTAAACGAGAAATTTTTTTTTTTGTTACTCTAATGATTATTATTATGTAGGTATCTATGTATGCACGATTACTGCGGAAATGTACAAATAGAGGTAAGAATTTGAAAAAGACTGTAAGATGTAATGAAAAGTAAAACACATCGTCTGCTCAGCTAGTCGTGCCTAGGTACTCGTTAGCCCTCATTTGCTTTCTTTTACAGTTTTGCTAGTATATTTTTTTTCTAATCTTTCTGTATTTCTTTTCATTAAATATTTGCGCCAAATTGCTTGCTCATTTTTTTCACTTTTGATTTTTCTAATTCTTCATCTTCTCTATTTTTTGCCTTTCGGCATAATGAGCAAAAGTTTAAGCCCTACATCTAAGTAAGTTTTAATTATTAATCGTCAATTGTTATTAGGCAATCTATCTTAGTAAGACTAGCTGCATTAGTAGAGAAGAATATCGGTTAATTTTAGAAGCTAAATGTCTCCCGCAGGACTTCTGAAGGGCTAAAGGACTTTAGCACGTATAACGTAAAATCAACAAAAAATATTCAGTAAAGAGAAACAATATCACTCTTTTTCCCGCCAAGACCTTTTAGCAGGCAGAGTCAGAATTTCTTAGATAAACTTTTACTCTTTTCCCTGTATAAAATTTAAGTATTTAACCAACCCATAATTATTTCCTTGCACATCGCTTCTGAATATTTTCTGGGATTTCTTGAGTTTTGCCTTTCATTCTAATTGTTATACTTATTTTTTTGTAAATACTTGTATTTGTGCTGTTTGTCTTTTATTTTACTTTATTTTATATCGCACTACTAACATTGTTTTAGTTTACTCTTATTTGCTTACAAATATATGTTTACATTTGTTGGATTTATCTCGTTGTTTATGTTAATGTTTTCGCTGGTAATTTTATTACTCCCAGTGGAACTAGAGTGAATTGTTTTGAGTGATTCGGAAGTATTCCTTTACAACTTCTCATATACCCTTTTGAAAATTGTGTGCGAGTACTTCTTCAAAGAAAAATTCGTGCGGTACACATATGTAATTTGGAAATTTTTTCTTTCTTCTTCTTCTTCTTTACTATCGTAGACAACGCTTACAAGATTATATCCGAGTTAACACCATTGCGCCGTTCATTACTTCTTTATGCAGTTTGGCGCCAATTGGAAATATCAATACTCTACATAGTCTTTCCAACGGAGTGAAGTTCTTTCCCTAATTCTACTTCCACTGAGGTACTGCCTCGAAAATTAGAGTATTCTTATCCATCTGGAGCACAAGACCTAGCCAGCGTAGCCGCTGTTTCTTGATTCGCTGAACTATATCAAAACCGCCGTAGATCTCATACAGTTCATCATTCCAACGGCTGCGGTATTCGCCGTTCCCAACTCGTAGAGGACTATAAATCTTTCGCAAAATCTTTCTCTCGGTAACTTTTAACGCCGACTCATCGCCCATCATATGTAGCAAGACGGAAATGATGAGCGACTTGCATCATTTAGTCTCCGTTCGTCAAGAGAGAACTTTAATTTTCAATTGCCTATTCAGTTCAAAGTAGCAAGAGTAATTCTGCGTTGGATTTCCAGGCTAACATTGTTGTTGGTGTTACACTGGTTCCAAGATAGACAAAGTTATCTACGACTTCAAAGTTATGATTGTTAACACCAGAAGATTGTACCTTCTCTATTCAGCTATGCAGCTCGTATTATTTTGTCCAGCAATAAATTAAAGAAGTCACACGTTAAGTAGCCATCCTATCTGAAATCTCGTTTGGTATCAAACGGTTTTATTTTTTTCTAATCGCCCCCATCGATGGTAGGAATGAAAAATTTAACCAAAGGGGTAGGAAAGTGGGATGATTTATTGATGTTACAACGTCATCCGATTGGAATAGATTTTTGTTAGATAGAGTATACTCCGAAGTTTTATCGGAAATGAAATTGAAAAGTAAAAAACAGAAATTCGATTCAGAATTAGTTAGATATATACATATACATTATTTTTAACATTTCTTTATATTTTTTTGCTTACTACTTTTTGGGCGCCTCCTTTTTTTAAAAAGCTTTTATTTCGTCGTACACTCAGCTTCATAATTGAGTTGCCATGGAAACTTTCAGATTTGAGCTTAAGTTCCAGCATTTTAGTTGTAATGTCTCGTCTCGAAGTTTAGTACTCTCGTCTTTATCACCGAGTTAGATCTTACTCCGAATTCTACTGTGTTACATTTGAGATTATCTTTATAGTTGTGCTGCTATTGTAGCGACCGCATCTTCTTCTTTGTTCACGTTGAAGTTTATTTTACTTTGCAAAAATCAAACAAATGGAAGTATTTTGGCAATGAGCGTCAAAATTTTGCATTTCCTTTTCCTCTTCCTTTCCGCTTTTGTTTTTATATCCGTCTCATATTTACCGTTATCTTTGATTTTTATACTATTTTAATTTTTCGGTTTCAATGCGGATCCCCTCTGTGTCTTTTATTATTGTCCGATACTTGTTTACTTAAGCATTTAACCCAGTTGCTGGCCGCAGAGTTTCTCGACTCGACTCTGCTCAACTGCTCAATTGAACAAGCAAACGGACCGACACACAGCAATCAGTCGATGATTATTTGTTTTAGTTAATACGCTTGAAAGAGTTATGAGCTGCAGAGGATGCCTGTGAGTGTTTTTATAATTTTTAAGGATTTACGCAAATAAATAAAGGTATTTTTGGTAGGATGTGAGTAGATTATACGGTGTAACGTGGGTCATTCAGTTAGCTATTGAGCGGCTGTCAGAAGTCAGTTTGGCGTTTTAAGTGCGTGTAAATATGTTTATAAGTAGCCATAAATATCTACAAATTTGCCTATGCAAAGGGCTCAAACTCCCAATACTTTGCCTTTTCTCCTTCCTTTTGTCGGTCTCCACTTACCATATAATACCATATATACACGAGTATGTATGCATATAATATTCCTTTTTACATTTTCTCCCACCACAGGTTCAATTCAAAACCTTAATAGCGCTATTTGCTGGGCTTTCAATGCCGTTACCCTTGAATGGGCCTAAAAGCAAATCTTATTTTGATTTTCATTTTCATGATTTTTTTCCATTTTACATTTTCCCATCCATTTTTTTTTTGTGTGGCGTTCTTTGAGGCATCCTTCCAACAATTTTCGCCGTACTCTCCACCCACATTTCATGCTGAGTTTATTATCGGATTTACAAGTCGATACAAGCGTTGAGATATTGGTAATTTATGAGCGGCAATTTAAAGCATCATTAAGTGTACGATAAATGATCTACGTGGGGTTCATATAACGTTGTCATAATATTATATTTGCAAATTTTTCTTTTTTTTTATTATTTATGTTGTTGTACATTTATTTATTTATGATTTTTAGATACACATCAACTTAAATGTTCTTTTATTGTGCACTTGAAAGGTCAAAGAGGTTGATTTTTGAGATAGCTCAGATTACGTTAAATGGAAACAGTAATTTTTATTACTATGACTCTCATATACATACATATTTATATATTATGGCATACGTAATAAGCTTGGAAAACAAAATATTATGGATTTTCTTGTTTGTGGTTAAGCGTTTATGAGTTAGAGCATGATGAGCGGGTGGAACTTGAACTGAACTAAGGCCTTTCCCTCTGCATTGCAAATCAAATAGTTTGGTGCCCGCACCAATTTTATTTCTTTTTGGCTCACAAATACTCGTTTGTTACATCTTCTCAACTGGGTTTTGGCTGTCATCGAAAAGATGTACGCTTGAAGCTGTTGTACGCATACATATTATATATACATACATATATGTATATATTTAGAGGCGTAAATTGTAAATAAGTCAAACAGTTTTCGTCTAGACATTTAGAAATATATTTTCTAGTCTTCTGTAGCGCAATGAAAATTTAAGGATTGTTATTTCTTCCACCCACGCGCACTCATCTTGGAACATCGTGGAAATCTTGATATTTCAATTGGTTGCTCGGAACACTCGATTTTTTTCCAAAATAGTTGATTGAAATTTTTTAAATTGGAAAAATACCTTGAGAAATTACAAGGTCAAAAATGTTATTGAATTAATCAATAAAGCAAGTAAACTTTTATGCAAACTTGCCAGATTGGTACTTTGTTACACGGTTTAACTATCTGTTAATTTTATAAAAATAAAACACATGTACAAAGTTAGCGAATAAATGCTACTTACTGTCCTGTCTCTCCAACCTATTCCCAATAATTCTGATATCTAAGATATCACCTTTTCTCCATCGTAAAAAACCACCAATTCGATTTTCGTGAAAAACACGGTACTGTAGAACAAGTCAACTCATTTACAAACGTTACACACGGTGGTATTTATCTTACGCGAAGTGTTAAAATTCAATTTTTAACTTAGTAAAAAAAATTTAAAAATGCCAAAGGGTAGCTTAAAAAAAGTTATTTAATTTCTAGATAAAAAGTATTATAGCTGATTATTTTGTGTTAAAGCTATTTGACAGTGAGCTAAAAGTGGAAGAATGGGTTCTCGTAGTGGTTGCTACATAAAATTTGAGGTTTTCGTTGATACACCATTTAATTCCAAACTGATGAAAGTAAATTCCGGAAGAATATCCGGATGAACTGGGCAACTTGCAATTGTGTTGTACCGACTGAGGTCCAGTTTATATGGTGTTAGTAATGTTGGTGCAATACAGAGTAATTGTAGTGGGGAAGTGAATTCGACAATAAACTAAAGGTTTTATTTTTCCAACAAAATATTTAGGGCCCTTCTAAATTTGAAAAACAATTTTGTTTACTGGCCAAACTATGAAACGCATATAATTTTAGTAGCTGAAACATTAGGTTAACTTCTTCACAGTGTCGGTTATGTGGACTAAACGGAAATTAAACCTCGAAACCCCCGTTGACAGATCCCGAAAAGTTAAAATTGTACTACTAAAAGGGGCAAAATAAAGGACGAGCAATAATGTCAATGATGTTATAATAAAAATAACCATTTATAATAAATACTAGAATGTACCAGCGACTTCGTACGCATGGAATTTGAAAATACATTTAACTAAGCTTTAAGCTTTAATTTTAAGTTTTAAGATATTTAATTTTTTGTAACATATAAATTATTATATGAAATAAAATTACGATATAGTTTTATGAAAACGAAGTCTTACAACTATCACAGAACTTTGTATACAATATCTTTTGTTTTTCCGTGTGGCGCTAGAATCACCAGCCGACTTTGTGGGCTTACTCTGGAGCATGCCACATACAACTGACCTTGGGGAAGCAGATTTCACTCATGTTTGCGTCTATGGTTATTGCGAAGTATACTTTTATGAAATTCTAGGAATACGTACCAAGAGCAATAACATTTTCATGAGTTGGGAAGCTGGAAGGCCTTAGTGTATTCAGGAACTCTACCGGATAAGGAATTGCATTGTCGGTGTATTTCATTTATGACTGAGGCTTGCTCTTTTTTTTTTGTATTGAGATGGCACGCTCGCTTAAGCATTCTGCGGGCTTATCATGAATATTATTTATGCTTGCGCAAATTTTAGCTTAAGATCTTTAACAAACGAAAAGTTGTTGCTAATGATGTGGGAACAATTATTTTGTTATTGATTTCCGGAAAATCACCATTTCTGTAATAGTTGTGAGGGCTGTTGGGTACTTTTAGTGAGTTTTAGTTTTACGCTGAAGGCCACAAATAAGGCCGCTTCACGTATGTAGTGCACAGACTACTGGTAAAGTCTGCCGGAAATCGCTTGCTAAAACACTACCGTAACTACTCCAACATTCTCCAATGTACCGAGCTGTAGTTATGAACGATTTTAAGACAAAAAACTGATTCCATACCATCGATCACCGGATTTAGTCCCATGCGATTTTTCATTTTGTTTCCAAAATTTAAGTTACCACTCCGTAGAACCCGTTTTGACTCGATTGAGGCCGTAAAAAAAAATTCGCAGAGAGAACTGAGCTCGACTGATTTCAACAGCTGCTGCAAACTGTTGCTTTACAGATCATGCTCATTTTCGGCATAGTAATTAAGGACAGTGCTACCAACTTAACAAAAAAAAGTGCTGAAAAATATTCAGTGAGGGCAGTTTAAATGGCAATTTCCGGAAACTTTCTGCTCATAATTAAATCCAATAATTTAAAAATGATAAATATTGATCAGTGCGGTTACCTCTGTACCAAATTCTATGTAAGCTAAAGCATTTAAGCATAAAGGTCCGCTTTGCGGCAAATTCTTTCTTATCGGGTACATACCTTATACGCAGACATATTCTCCAAGTTTCTCTCAGTGGCTTAGGCTGTGGGTTGATCTGTCAGTCATTCAGGAGAAAGCCTTTTATACTCGTATACATAGTTACTCATATATAGATTAGTTATGTTTATTAAAATATGGCTTAAAATATTGCTTTTAATTTTTTATTGATTACAGTATCAATGGAAGATTCCTAGATAAAAATATCTTCACTATTGCCAACAACCTTATTTTTCGTCCAACCATCTACTCGGGAAGAAGTAGGTGGGACTGCATGTTTAGCTCAAATTCTCTTAAGCTGTCATGTCATTCACAGTTTAGAAACTGGACCCCATTGTCTTGGAGTTTTAGGCGATCAGCTCTTAACGCTGCGGTACTTCTTCTTTAGTTTCGTCCACGAAATTCATGTAAAGCAATACACCATTTGTGGAATATGACTTTTGTAGGATCTCTGAAGCTATTTGCTGGGCCTGCTGTTAATACGTTCCCTCCAGCTAAGTTTTTATCAATTTGTTTAATCAAGTTATAGGGTGCTATTACATACACTTTAAGTATGGCGAATTTGTGTTTTCCTCCTGAAGAGGTAGATCTCTTTCAGGTTAACAGTGAGACCTTGTGTCTCACCTCACTCTGCTGCGAGTTCATGTGCACACTCTATTACCCATAATGGTCGGCTAGGATGCTTTTTAATTCCAGCAGCTGAATAAGTTGGTTTATCAGGCGCATTTACAGTAGCGATGACATGAGATGTCGTGGATAATTTTAACATCTTCACCCTCACACCCTTACCCTACGGTGAGCTCCAAAACGTGAGTTACAAAGCAACCAAACATTTTTACTCATTCCTAAATGCAACTGTGTCGATGTAGGTATAATGTTCCAAAATGTATCGGTAAAGTTATCGACGCACGAACAAAAACAAACTGTACATCGCTAAGGTTTGTGATGCTTTATTTTATTTATTTATTATTAAATTCTTAACAACAGTGGCCGACGTCGGAGGGTAAATTTTTTGCGCTAATTCTTTTTTTAAACATTGTATTACTTATTTATTAGATCTGGTTCGCAAAATAATTTGTTTTGCCACCGCTCTAGCCATTTCACTGAAAAGCAACTTATTTGCACGAAAATCGTTCCAAAATGTCAGAGTTTGCAAAGTATTGTTGCTTTGTAAAGTTACAAAGTATTTTGACATTTGATGAGACCAATACGATGAGACCAATACGAGTGTCTCGTATACTTCGCGTAGATCGGTATAAACCGATTACCCATAAACGGGCTCCAGTAAAGACATCCGCAAGGGAGAAATTGATTATTTGAATCAATTGTCACAAATCCTTTCCATGTTTTCAGTATGAAAGATTTTAAAATGACTTTGGCCTCTAAGATAAGTTGTTGTGTTAGCACTTTTGATCCTTTTTGTAAAATTGCAGGGGAGATTTCATAAATACGGGCTGCTTTCAATGCTCTACAGCTTTGAAGGCTCTTGATTACTTTCAGCGTCGAAAGAGAGTTCTCCACTGTGACCAAGTTACTGGGGAGGTCAAAGATTCAAAACTTTGTGATGCGGAGACTTCAGACCTTTCGAGAATCATAATCACAGTATGTGATATTCGATAAGAATCTCATGGGCCCACCCGTTCCACATCCATTTGGCTTTCTTATGTATATTTTTATCATCTAAGACCGTCTCATATTTGCTCCAGTTGGTTCTGGTTATATTACGATAAATCGAAAGCTGAGATCACTCAATGATAACCTGGAAGTTGATAGATTTATGACCAGAGGACGAGTGCTCAGAGGAGCCTTGCACTACGGATGTTATGTTCGCTTCTATTATAAAGTTTGTGGTGCTGCCTATATTTATTTTTAAAAGTTTCTTGAAGGTAAAGTATCGTTACAGCCCGAGTCACCCTCTAAATAACCAAAGAGCAGGTTTAGAATATTTTACATGGCGTTATAGGATGGAATCCGGAATGACGGGGGGTTTCTTTCAGAAGAGCTGTCGAATGAGGAGATTAAAATGATTTTCCATCAGCAATTCAATTGTCCTGTAACATGCAACTTGTATACTTCGAAATTAGGAAATGGATAGACTGAGTTGTGTGATAGATGCCAAGGTAAACGATTTTGTGTGAATCTTCTTTAGTCATACCTATATTAAGGCTCACGAATAGAAATGGTCTCACAATACACCTGAGCGCGAGCATGCAACAACAATGAGATCCCCACTTCTTCTGCTTCTGCTTTCTAGGATAAACTGCCGAAAATTCTCATAGCACTAAAAAGCTTTAAACGAGTGACCAGCCAAAGCGGGAAATTGCCAAAGACAAAGGAATCGCACAGAAAACCAAAAAGCATTAATAATGCACGACCCCAAAATTATGAATAACATTGCAAAGTTAGTTTGCCAAGTTTTTGCCGCAAATGCGTAAATTAACATTTAGAATGGGAGATCAGTGGAAAGAGCGAGCACGAGCCACAGACACAATTGGAAAATATAGAAGCATTTACTGGATAGTGGAATGAAGTAACTGCACGGGTTTATGTGGCTGCATGCATACCTTTACATGTACCATGGGAATGGCATACTACATTTTGTTGCATGAAACACGCTGCTGCAGTTACACAAACCCAAGTGCCGCGGGCCAACTACTAAACTGAATAAACTCATTTGCGTTGTGGCAACTTTGTCAACGCTCTAGAGGCAGATGTACAACTGTGCACAGATGACGTTGGGAAGTGGAGGAAATTTTTGGTAGCGCACCTGCAATGAACTTTCATGCGTGGTGCTCTGGAAACATATCTACTATGAGAGTATGAAGGCGAACACTTACCGAGAATAATGCTTGTAATTTGCCACTGCTTTACGCCGTTGCACGTTCGCGTATTTATTGGCACAGTTTTCATGACCCAAACCGAGTGTGCAACAACCAACAGCAGGTAGCATCAACTCTCAGCCATTAACCCTCGCCTACCTGCGAGCAAGTAAACAACCGCTTCAATTTTCTATTTGTGTTGCCGACTTTGTGGCGTTGCACCTCCAAACAACTAAACGAAAACCAAGTTCTGTGGCCACTTTGTTAATGTGCGCTCTCTTTGAGTCGCGTAGAGTGTGGAGGCAACAGGAGTGCTGGTGGGTTTGCATGTACTTGTTAATTCCAAAAAAAAAGCTGGCATTTTCGATTTTCATGTTTGGTTTTTATCGCGCCATCTGGTGACTTTGCTAAGACCAGAGATGCTAAGGGTTTGGCGCCAATAGTTCGCTTTGTGACATACAAATATCTCGATTTGTCTCGTTCCGTTTTTACCATTCGCTCTTTGTACTCTGTATCTATTGTGTGTCATTTAAGTTTGCAGTTCATTTAACTCGCTTCGTGCCTTCGCCAGAATTAGAAGTGGAAAGAAGTCAAAAGAAAATCGCCGCCATTGTGCGATTGAACTATTGTGTAAAGAAATTCGATACAAGCATACACAATCAAGTTGTGTGGCAGTGAATGAAGTGATTGCCCTTCATTACTTGCTCTTTCCAAGCTCTCTAACGATAAATTCGCACTTTAGTGCGTCAATATAATTAACGAGACGGCATTAAATGTGCTGCGCTCACGACTACACCTATCGGGTTTCGTGAGCTAAAAGTTTTGGTCTTGAAAAGTGTTCTTTTATATTTAAGGTATTTTTATTTGGTGGAGCAGTCATTTTGCTGATGAAGACGCAGCAGTCACGTGATGTACGCTTTGTTGGCACGGGAGTATTTAAAATTCCTGTTGTGTTACCTTAAGCAATGGAGATTTATGCCTTTGAATGGAAGTAAAACGTGCCGTTGTTTCCAAGAACATTGTATTTAAGAACTCTATTGAAATGTTGTTTAAATGATAGAAAAAAGCTGAGGCAGGGAAGTGCAAGGGGATACTTTTCTCCCTCAGATATTTTCATCTGACATTTTCGGTAAAACTAACCAGCTCCCTTACGAATGAAAACGCAAGAAAAGTCGAGGGGTAGCTGTGGTGTCAGGGTGGTACTTCTGCGTTATTCCATTTGATCTCCAGCCAATGACTTTGCTTAATTAAGCTGAACCGATTTTTAGCTGAGCTCCTCCTCCTCCAAATTGTGGTATGTACCTTGTTATTTTCCCAAAAATTTCAGAAAACTGTGATGGCACGAAGCAATTAGCCAAAGCCGAAAGCTATGCAAAGATCTACGTTCCCCGCGTAAACAAAATTTATTATGATCACAAAAACTTTGATGTACTCTATGCATATAAGTAATTTTGCAATTATTGAAGGAGAGCCGTGCCGAAGGAATAAGGTAAATGTTGATATAGTAGAATGAATAAATATGACTCAGAATGGAGATCATTCCCTCTACTAAAGTTAAAAGTATTCTAAGATAGACAATCATCTGGAGCCCAAAACGGCTGAAATGTGGAGGATGGTTATAACTACATTTTATGCTTGCAAAGCGACCATTGGCAAGATATAAGATCTTAAATCGAAAATTGTTCGCTGGATACTTCAACGGAATTTTAAGGCAATGAGATTTAATGCTACTCAACCTTGGGTAATCTCACACGGCTTTCGAAAAGCTGGACTACATCTAATTTCTGCCTCGCGGTACAAGTTATTTTGAACAGACTCCCGAGCAAACTCCACAGTGTCGTGATCCAGATACCTAGACCCAAGGGAAAACACTTGTAAAGACCGGCTTTCGTTAAATAAGCGAACAATACTGGTTAAGCTTGAAATTGACAGAAGCAGAACTGAAAAATCATCCCAACCCATTGGAAACGCATTGTGCAACACATCCAAAAATTCCCGACTGTGATGAAGAGATGTTTTCGCCTACTAAAGAGCTCGTCCACTTGAAAAACAACAAAACGTTGGGGGCCGATGGACTATACCATATATACGAGGGGATTAACAGAAGTTAACAGAAGTAAGTTGACCGAAAAAAAAAAAATTTTTTTTTTGTTTATTCGTAATTTTGTCCTTCTTTATCTTCTCTACATAATCGCCATTGATTTCAATGCATTTCTTGTGCCTCTAGATCCACTTTTGAAAACAGTCTTCAAAATCTTGTTTTTTAAGCTTATCAAGTTCAGCATTAAGCACTCTTGGTTTACCATTTTGCGGTTACCGTCTGTCTCTTTTCCAGTGGAATAGCACCTACGATTTTAGATCGGGTAATGTAAGCTCACACCATTACTTTTGCTGCTGATTTTTGTTGCTTAGATCTTACGGGTGGGATCCATACCATGAACTACTGTTTGGTTTCTGGATCGTACTTATAGAAGCAAGATTCGGCTTACTTAAGTTGCTAGACTGACCATTTTCGAATGTGTTTAGGAAAAATTGAGCGAAATGTACTCGAGCCTCTTTTAGGGTCTCATTTAAAATTTGTGGTACCCATCGAGAAGATTTCTTCGTGTATCCCAGATGATTACTTAATATTCGCGATACAGACATGTCAATCGTGGGTCTTCATCAATTTTTGACGTCATCAGTGGAAAATTTTGGTCGACCTTCTCGGACCTCGTCCTCTACGGAAAAATGCCCGGTCTGGAATCTTCGGAACAAATTAAAAATTATCTTAAAAGACGGTACAATCGTTCCATATGCCTTTTGGCATTCACAGAATATTTGTATTGGCTGTAAATTACGTCGAAACCCAAAGAGAATAACATTGCAAAAGTTCTGTTTGCGTTGGTGGGCGAATTTCGTCTGACATATCTTCGGCTATGTTGCGTTTTCTGCTCTCCATTAGTGCCGATCGTTCTAAAATTTGAAAGGTAGACTGATCAAGTAATTGAAAAAGATTTGGTATTTTTAGATTTAACAATAACAAAGTGAAAGTCGCCAATTGCCCGAACTTTTGTTAATCCTCTCGTATATATAATTGGCGCTTAGTAACCGCTAAAGCGATTTTCCACTGAGCTCCTCCTCCGATTCTCGGTTTTGCATCTTGATGTTTTTCCAACAAATAAAGGGACATGCAGTTTATACTAAGCCGCCTCCGAACGGATGATGGTTTTTTATGAGGAGACTTTATTTCATGTCAGAAATGCACTCGAAGGGGTTGGCATTCCTTGTTGTGTGAAAATAATATGGTAAGTGCTGCAGTGATGAATAAAGAGGGTACAATCTTCTGGTGTGCACCGAAGGTATTGAATTTATTGGCCTCGTGAGA
The DNA here is from genome assembly GCA_037013455.1 of Ceratitis rosa. Classification (NCBI taxonomy): domain Eukaryota; kingdom Metazoa; phylum Arthropoda; class Insecta; order Diptera; family Tephritidae; genus Ceratitis; species Ceratitis rosa. The sequence goes on from JAWMAG010000004.1 coordinate 2,676,351, forward strand.
TCTGTTTTCTCCACACTGGATAAGGAAGCGAAGGATATGGGTCTGGTAGTGAACGAGGGCAAGACGAAATATCTCCTATCATCGAACAGACAGCAGCGCATTAGCGACTCGGCTCCCACGTCACTGTTGACGGTCATAACTTTGAAGTTGTTGATAACTTCGTCTATCTTTGAACCAGTGTTAACACCAACAACAATATCAGCTTGGGAATCCAACGCAGGATACTCTTGGCAACAGGTTCCACTTGGAAGTGAGTAGGGAATTGAATAGTAACGTCTACTCTCGACGAACGAAGACCAAACTCTACAAGTCGCTTCCCGTCTTGTTATATGGTGCCGAGGCATGAGTGATGACAATATCTGATGACTCGGTGTTGGGAGTTTTCGAGAGAAAGGCTTGCGTAAAATTTATATTCCTCTACAAGTTGGTAACGGCGAATACTGCAGCAGATGCGACACTGAGCCGTACGAGTTATACGACGACACTGACATAGTTCAGCGAAGCAAGAAACAGTGGCTGCGCTGTCTACGCTGGTAGAGAAGAAGAATATGATTATCAAAGTCGTAAGAACAACAGTTATACGAACTCAGATGAAAAAAAAAGTTTTTTCTCTAAAATTTGGTTTTAATCTTGCCAGAATTCGCTACCTTGTGCCTTGGCGTGAAAGCACGGACTGCTAACCACTCTTCTATTGCGACCGCCTAAAAACTCTATCAATGAATTATTAACGCCGACACTTTAAAATTCATTTCAATTGTAATCTAAATTTGCGCCAAAAATCACGTGAATGTTACAAAAAATTAACCGATCAGAAGAGGAAACACTTGAAGAGTAAAACAAATGTTCAAGTGAGAGTCAGAAATGTTAAATCGCGACCAAAATGGTAAACATACTAAGAGATTGCACTTCCCCGCTACATACCTTTCTCACCACAAACCCGCTTCTTCATTTTCCTACTTAAGCCAAAGGTATGCAAACATACGCACCTCTACAAATGTCTCCGTTCATCGTTCTTCGTACATACCCTAAATGCATACAAGACAAGGAGCCCATACTTATTTATGCACAAGTCACTTGAACGTTAACCAGAAACCAAACGAAAGCCTTGAAGTGTCGCGAGGCGAGTGTTAAGCGTAAGAAGGAGTTAAGAGTTGTGGTAAAAGCGAAGGTGAAAGGGGAGGAGGGCGAAGCGTCGGTGGCAGATTGTTGCCGTGTGATTTAAATAAAAGGTTTGGGTGATTCTCTACTTGTGCGGGTGTAAAAAATTATATACGCTACTAAATTGCGGAGCGCCAAGAAGTATGCTCGTTTATTTTAAGTGTGCTGTGGCGGCTGCGGCACACAAATAGATTACAGCCAAGCGTTAAAAGTCAAAAGGTTGGCGAAAGGATGCTGATATTTTTCTGTTGTAGCTTTTTTCTGTTGTTACCACACGGGCGCACCGCCAAAGCAGACTTGCGGGCTGTTGTTATTGTCGACAGCAAAAATTGAATTGGCGGCAATGTAGTGTCTCTTTACTCGCTCTCCGGACTCTTCTTCACAACACTAAGTTTTTTTATTGTTGCCGGAAGTGAGCATTAAATATAATTCAGCTCAGAGAAGAACAGAGGAAAAAACAGAAATGCGGAAGAAAAACGATCGACGTGGAAAACATGATAAAAAATATTGCCCGGTCTATTGTAGCGGGCGTGGGGAAACAGAAAAAATTGGCCATCTAGGGAAGTGGCAGTGTTGCATATTTTAAGGCTTGAAAAGCGTCTGTGACGCTGTTGAATGTCAGACAAATTAATTATTTACCGCTAACTTACAATCCTTCTTCAGTTTCTCTTTACGTTTTTGTTTTTGCATGAGTGCACTTTGATAGTGGACGAATGAGCGGAAACAGCTGACAGCAGCAATGTCTGGAGTTCGTAGTAGAGTTGAACGTGAACAAGAGCAGAAGACAAATTAGTGAAGCTATGATTTCAAGTGTTGCGATTTTTTAACAAAATGAACCCATCAAGTATTAGATAAGTGACGGGTTGTTGGCTAGAAGTTTTTAAGTGAAGAAATGTTGAGAAGAATGCTGGAAAAGTCAGATTAAAGTAAGAGGAAAGAACTAAGGAAGTTTTATTTCAAATTTCTACTTCCCTTTGAGGATTACCAAAGAAGAAGAAATTCCTGCGTAGAAATGCATGACTGAGTTATTAGTTTATTTTCATTTCATCCGCAATGCGGTAGAAACCACGATATATGTGGATCATTCCGCGAAAGTTAATTTCCAACAGACAGAGTTCCTCCTCCGATATGTGGTATGCGCCTTGTTGTTTTCCCAACAAATGGAGGGACCTAGAGTCTATTTTAAGCCGCCTCCGAACACTTGATTGATTTTTTTTTCGAGGAGCCTTTATTTCATGTCAGAAATACGGGTTGACAACTATACAATTTAACTTAATTTTTTAATATTAAATTCAAATTTCTAGTTAATAACTTTTAAAAATTATTGGAATTATTTCACTGTTCTTTTTCAAGTTTAGCAACCTAGCGCCGAAAGATGTAGACCGTTACTAGTGATCGATTACACTTAATAATTTGGCAGTGTTTATCGTATAATGTTTCTGTGGAAACCGAATACAGCGAATTGTAACGACTCCTAATAGTCTGCGTCAATATTCGTAATAAATTAAGAGACTCTGGAAGAAAGACTGTGTGAGCCACTGTACTTTTATATGGCCTCTGTAACTGTGTCTCTTTTTCTTGAAGGAGAGTTTAACTGTTAGTCACCTAGAAGTGTCCAAAAACGATAACTTTGCATATGGTTCTATCACCTCACGACTTTCGGTAATAAACCAAGTATCCTCTGGGCAGCCAAGCAGCATCCGTCTCCACGCTACCAAAGGCTGACATCATCGTCGATCAAGAAGTGCGATGGACGGGATAAGGACGGAGAAAACACTATGAGTTCTTCTATCACCACGATCGTGCCAGTTGCTTACTTTCCAAAGAGAGTATCTGTCAGAAAATTCAGTCTCCATGACGAAACATTTCCGATAGTGCTGAGTCTGAACGACTTCAACGGCCTTAAGTAGAGCATTCTTTAGTACCAGATTCCGACAAAGAAAGAAGACATTTCTCCGTGTTCTAGATGACCTAATATCGGCTCGGGTCCCTCTCTTGTGGGAGCGAAAATATGCACGTGACTCTGATGACCGTCATCAAGAACAAGTATTAGCTCGGAAAGCTGTAATCACAATGTTCAGCCAATGGGTTTCTATTCGTACTCTTTGTGCGCGCTCATCAGCAACTCCATACAAGTGAAGAGTGGAACGATATGTCAAGCTTCCTACGTAAATACGCTAAAGAAACAATTGGTTTTCGAAAAGAGCAACCCTGCGATCGACGACAACACGAGTTACCGAGAATTGAAATGTAAGCGATGCGAATATGCAGAAAAAAAAGAAAGTGGTCTCAATGCTTCGAGTATGAAGAGCTTAAGAAGCTGCCAGTAAAGGAAAATTCTCTGAAAAAAGGCAATCTGGTGCAACCGCAATCGGTTATTTAATTGGTAAATTTGTTACTATTTCGTATTCTGAGCTCACTGTCACCATGTACCATAAATTTTGGTACCCGCGAGATAGGAGGCAACAAGCAGTCTGCTGCTTGGTTTTGTGTTGTTAATTTGACAAAAAAATAAAAATCAAAATGTATGGGCGTATTTTATGTCGCAAAAAGTGAAACAAGACTCAAGCTTATGAATAAAAAGACCTCTTTAATTTGGAAGATAGCGTTTTCTTTTTATGTTGTCGTGGCATATTTTCCATAATTAGGTTGAATTATATATAATTTAATAAACGGATAAATGAAACTTATTTATTTTGTTGCGCTCCGTCTTCCATTTCGATATTCTTCTTTTTACTTTATCAATTGGCAAATGTAATTTGACATGGTGGAAAAGAGCAGTGCTGCCAAAGTTTTTTTCAAACAATGTAGCCTGTGCGCTTGAATATCAAATTTAATTTCGGGTGTTAAAAAAAGTAACAAAATTTACTTTACCAGTAACAGTGAGAATAGGTCTGTAAATCGCATTTTCAAGAAACTGATTGAAACTTAACAATGTGGCCTGGTAAATACACCATTGACAAAATATTTACCATCGCTCAGAACTTGGTAAGAACCCGTGAAAAGATGATCAACATACGCCACATTTTCATCGATTGAGTATGCCTTCAACAGCACTACATTTCGTGCTGCCTCCGATATGTTTGAACTATAGGTATGTATATCCCTGCTAAACGTAAATGGCTGTGTAAACTATCGCTGGTTGGTACCAGAAGCGTAGTCAATATTTTAATTAAGAATAATAATAATTTCTGCTGATAGTGATGCTCTAGATATCTGGAAGATAATTAGTTTGAATACCATATGGCAGCAAGTTTCAGCCGCAAGTGGCTTTAAAGGTGCCTTCGAAGGGAAACATTGTCGAGGATACCCATCTGATCTCTTTATGGAAGAGTATGGTTCCACATATACACACATACATATATCTTGGGATTAAAAATTTATAAAGTAAACATGTGTATGTTCCATAGAGTGTCTTTCTGACTTATCACTCTCAGTTTTGCGTAGTAATTTTTCATTTTACAAATATGGAGGAGAATCATTTAACATTTTTGTATTTTATTACGGTTATTTCCTTGGAGCTTTAAAGTATATATGCGAGTACACGCATATGCTCTCATTTTATAATTAATCACACTTTATTTTAACCTTTCATCAGTCAACCCTCGTTAAAGCGCTTTTGCACCTTCTGAGGCAAAAATATGTGTCGCATGCAACACGCGACTGAACCAATTTAAAATCCATGCAATTATCGCTGTTGGCCTCCCAAACACTTGTACTCGTAACAATATATATGTACATATGTATGCATATTCATGCGTCGGCTCCACGGGTGTCCAATTTTTTTGTTTTTATTTTCTCATAATGATAATCTCGGCACGGTGGGTGTGGTAAAGCACTTATTGTTGTCAGTCGAAAACGGGTAATGAGTTTTTGGGTTTGAAATGGAAAAATGTTTAAATATTAAAAACATAATAAATTGCTTTAGAAAACACATATGTATGCACGAGTATATATATGTACATATGTATGTATGCAAACAACTGAAAGATAATTGCAAGTGTTTGTGTAAATATACATATACGCGTATGAATGTTCATACATATGTATCTACCTACATTTTTAAAATGTAACTTGAATATTAAATTTACACAATTTGTAAGAGTTAAATGGCTTTGTGCACTCAAACATTACAAGCCCTCAATATATACATACATATACATATGTCCATTGTTTATACATATGCAAAGCGGTGCAACGAGGTGTTGACGCGCACTCAATGACATTTATGGTTTACATGAATTTTTAATTAAAAGTCGAGGCGTAAATTCAGATTTTGAGTTAAAAAGTAATGACGACAATAGAAAACGGGAATTTTAATCAAATAAAGTAGAATTTAAAAACGCAGCTACATCATTATAACAGGGCAAATGTCTCCCTAAGGCTTAACTAAAGTTTAGATAAAATTTAAACTTTATTTTAAAACAAATTTGTAAAGACGTCAATATATATAATTGGTGCTTTGTAACCGCTGAAGCGATTTTCAGCCGAGCTCCTCCTCCAATTTGCGGTTTTGCGTCTCGATGTTTTTCTAACAAATAGAGGAACCTACATTTTATACTAAGCCGCCTCCGAACGGCTGATGGTTTTTTATGCCGAGGTGCGACCGCAATTAGAAAACTTAGATTAGTTTTTTATTTAAATAAAATTTCTACAACTTTTGGATGTTGGTCGTACTAGGATTTGAACCCGGCCTTCCGAATAGCAGTACGCAATGTTAAACACTCGGTCACCACGGTCGCCAAGACGTCAATGTAGGATTACCAAATAACCGGCACAGGTACCAAATTAAAAGTGTGCAAAAAAAAGAGCAAATGGAAGAGGGAGGAAAACTTGATGAATGGAAAAACCAATTCTATATCAGGGCCTTACAACTATAGCTGTATTAAATACTGAGTTCCCGAAGATTAAGGACTTGCCTAAGCGGCCACGCTTAAGCCATTGAGTAGACTCATCAATATGCATTGGAGATATCTCAACCATGCGTTAGCAAACAGTTTGCTTGATATTATAAACTACCTTGTTTTTTTCATTCATGTTCTTAAAGCCACAGATTAGAGCGTCGGACACTAGGAAAGGCAGTGCTCCAGCGTGTCATCCCTTTCTACATCTGCTCCATTCGCAGTCGATTCAAGCTTACCCCGTCAATGCATCTACAACCTTAAGTTCCCTTAGTCTTAGAGAAAGTTAAATATTGAATTGTGTGAAATACACGTTACCGTTACACGTTACGCCAATGTGGCAGTAAGTAATTTTCGATATTGAACTTACCGCTTATTGACTGTTCTACGGCCGGCAAATATTTATTTGTTCCAGTTAGTTCGAGTATTATACATCGAAGCAGAGAGCCTTTAATGTTTACTTTGGAGTTGATATAATAATGAATAGAGAAAGAGTGCTTCAAGGAAACCTGCCATGCTGCTGACATTAAGATTACCGTTTAGGAAATTATTACATCCAGAACTTCTTCGTCCTTTTATAAAGACCAGAATTCTACTGAAAATGCAAACAGATGTTAAGCAACACTAAAAGCTCCGCCAGAATCGGATTCTTCCGAGCCGTCCGATACGAAACGAGGCTTCAGACAAAGTGATTCCTTGTAGCGTGAGAACTTTAATCTTTTGCTGAAGAAAATAATAAAAGCTGCAAAGTGGAATAGGGAAGGTACAATATTCTATAACAGTATTCAACTTCAGGCATATGCCGATGATATTGAGGTCATAGGACTTAAAAACCGCACTGTTAGTTCTGCTTTCTCCAGGCTTGATGAAGAAGCGAAGTGACTGAGTCTGGTAGTACACGTGGGCAAGGCGAAATATCTTCTGTCATCAAATAAACAGTCATCGCACCCCACCTCACTGTTGACAGTCATAACTTTGAAGTCGTAGATAACTTTATCTATCGTGGAACCAGTATTAACAATAGCAACAATGCCAGCATGGAAATCCAGCGCAGAATCACTCTTCCCAACAAGTGCAACTTTGGACTGAGTAAGTAATTTAATAGTGAAGTCGTCTCTCGACGACCGAAAACCACACTCTGCAAGTCACTCATCGCTCCCGTCCTTCTATATGATGCGGATGCATAGGCGAAAACATATGATGAGTCGGTGTTAGCAATTTACGAGAGAAGGGTTTTGCATAAGATTTATGGCCTTCTTCGAGTTGGGAACGGCGATTACCGCAGACGATGGAGTGAGGAGCTGTACTAGGTATACGGCGATATTGACATAGTTGAATGAACCAAGAAACAGCGGCTACGCTGGCTAGGATATGTGGTCTGGATGGATAAGAATAATCCAGCTTTGAAAGCAGAGGAAGAGCAGGTAGAAAAGAACCTGGCTGTACTGAATGCGAAACTGCGAAAAGATTAAATGAACAGTGCAAAGTTGTTAACCCGGCTGTAACCGCACAAGCGGTGTTTACTACAGTAAAGACGTAGACGCTTTCCTGTCTCCGAAGGCTTTAGGCTGGCAGTGCCAGTTTCCACTGAGATTTTGGCAATAGCATTAGGACTCCGATGTGAGTAATCGAAAAACTTCTCTTCTTCTTGCATATTGTTGTTTATTATAGTAAAACTTATGTATAAATCGGGAATATTCTTTATTCATTCGTTTGTAATGTAAATCTCTTCACTGACATGCCTTTTTGCATTCCTCGTCGTCTTCGCAAATATCGCATAGCTTTGAGGCAACTTCATAGTATACCGTAGCTCGTTTCAGAGTATCATAGTAATCGTAGATTACAATGGAAGCGGGTTTTTGTCGAGCGACAGCAAATTGACGGAAGGCTTCTATGGGTAAGCACTGAATTTCTCGTTTTGGTAGACTTTCGAAGTAGATGACGAACACAGTATCGGATTTTTGCGACTCAATTTGCTGCAGAAAATTTTTACTTTTAAGCGGCTCTTTTAATAACAAAAATAGTTCTTACCCTAACACTTGGCACGGCTTCAATTTGTTTAAATGAATCGACATCCGCTACATAACCGGAGGGTAGTGTAATCTCCAAAATGGCCATATTTGATGCGTCGCCTTCGCCGGCATATTCTACGCATACATCCATTTCCATTTTTAGTATAGGCGTATCCCTTTTGATGATAGTTTGTATGGTAAAACTTGGTTGTGGCTCCTTCTCAAGCACATTATATTGATAGGCGATTTGTATTATGGCCGCACCTTTACCTCTTGCTGTGAAGTCCACTGATAAAGTTTTATGTGGAAGCTATGTATGTACAGAAGGAAGAAGTTTGTATCGGTGTACGGACAAAGTAGTATTTTTAAAAGCCATGATTTCATACCTTGATTCATTTAACTTTCGTTTTTTCCACTTACCTCCACACTTTGTAAGATCAGTCCATTATCTTCGTTAATGTTCAAAGTCTCAGACCGCGCTAGGCCTCCTTTAGCCAACACTTCGATATCCATGGTGCCTGGTTCATATTTCGCTTTCTCTGCGAACTCAATCAGAGCTTGCAGTCCCAGCACGGTATCTTGAGTGGATATAAAACCACCATAACTGTTGCGTTGCGCCACCAACCATTTCACAATTGGCAAAAGATCATCCACTTCTACGAGCTTATCATCGAGCAGTGTTAGTAGTGCATAGGAAGTGATTTCCACATCACCGTTAGGTATCCAGCGCCACCAAAAACTTGAATGTTGATCCCCAGTAGACCACCACTTGCGGTCTTCTGATGTCTTCGCAGCTAATTTTAGTATTTCAAATTGCTTAGCAGCTGATGGATGCCCAGATAACTGAAGTGTGTAGGCGGTTAAAGCTTTAGCAAGTGCAAAGTCGGACTTCGCACTGTTCTCTAATATATACTTGGTAGCGTTGTCCATGTTGGTTCGGTATTTCTCGTGCAGCGACTGTTGGTTTGGAAGTTAGAGATTATACTTATTTTTTTTTTATAAATCTTACCCGGTTTTCTAAAAAGGCCAATAAAACAAGCGCCGTCAACGGTACACCCTGTTGACGTGCCCTACCGAAAAATGCATTGTTGGTGTCTACAAAGCTGCCGTTTTCTGTTTGACGCAGAGCAAGATATTGTAAACTCTTCTCGAGTATCCCATCGTCAACTTTTATGAATTCCTGCAGCTTGTGCAACGAACGAGCCACATATGCGGTAAGCCAGACCGAACCGTTTTCGCGTTGATTCACATCGCGAAATGTGACAAACGAACCATCATTCAAACGAAAGCCGAGCATATGTTGATACCCTGTATCTAAGTTTTGTAAAATTTTCGTTTCCAAAGATGGCGTCAATTTGTTAATTTTCTGAGAAATAAAGAGAAATTTAAAGCATTCTAAACTCTAGTCTCCAATGTCGTGATCAAACCTTCAAATATTTTAATACAAAATAATTTGGCATCAGCTTCGACAACGTTTGCTCCGCACAACCAGTTGGCATACGCAATAAATGCTCAAGATTGTTGAGAAGTGGTCCCAATATATTACCGATTGCCGATACTTCAACATGTTCTGAGTTCGGCACAACATCCGCCGGCAATAACAAATCGAAACTCTGCTTGAACTCAGGCGTTTCTCGCAAATTCACAAAGAAAGCACGATTCGCATACTCTGTCACGCCCTCCGGTACTACTTTAAGCGTTTTGTGTATTACGTCACCGGCAAGTGGTGAGATTGCTGCATATTTTAACATTACATTACCAATAGTTTTCGGTCGTAACATAAATGCTACCCCTGCTGATGACTGTGCCGGTATATGCACGATTTTTACGCGTTTCGTATCGCTTATAATCTCGTTTGAGACTTCGGTGAACTCATATTCGCCATCCGTATTATCCAGTGTAATTTCAACGTCCAGCGCTTTGTCAAGATAATTGAAAACTAAAGCGGGTACATTGATTACCTCACCTAGAAGAGAAATGCATTAGTTTAAAGAGAGAGCAGGGAGAGGGCTTGTGACTACGAGAGCGTTATGTCTCCAACATCTTACCCACCTCTTTTCACTGAGTACGGCAATCTTACTGATATAAAGAAAGGCTGAAATGTAACAATGTCAGTTGTTTGTGTTGTAACCCCAAGTCCCTTGTCCACATGTAACGCGAATCCCGAGATGACCCACGAGGTGATCGTGTCGGGGATTTTCTTTGTCCAATTGAAAACTGCCGTTTGTGTGCTTGGAGTATTGGAAATTATTTAATATCTACTGAAACTAAGTTATTACACAAAAACTTACTCCTCAAAGTTGTCGAAAATCCAAGTCTCTGCAAAGTCGCTACGAACCGCAACTTGGCTTTGTGTCGCTGGGCCAGAAGCAGCAGCAGCCGCAGAGGCTGGCTTAGCGGATAGTGGTTTAGGGCCTTCAGGGACACGCAGAGCTTGAAGATCTTCGAAACGATTGTCAACTGTGTGAGAAGTAACATAAATAATTTTGCTAAGTGTTAATGGTTGTAAATAGTTACCGGTGTCTGTATGTGGCACTGTGTAATTATAGAAATAATTGCCATTAGTCAGTGTTACCACACCGCTGTGACCACCTGGATAGCGGGAGAAACCACCCTGCCAAGGAGTGTAAGTTGTATATGAACTTAAGCGCCAGTTGAAATCATTCTTCGAGATATCGTTGTTGCGACCCAATAGGAGTACACTCTGGTCCACAGCCAGCAGACCGACAAAGGAGTGTGGCGCTGTTTTGATGCGTAGAGCGACGTTCTCACCAGGTTTCACCTTAGCAGGCGCAGTAATTTCCAGCTGAGAGCGAGACATAGATGACATGGAAAGTGATTGCATGAAAATATTTCAGAGAAAGGGTTTTATGAGCGATAAATGCCATTATGTTTCCCAACACATACCTCATTTTGCATTTCTGTGTTAATTTGAAAACTGGTCTCGGCATATTGAAAGTCGCCCCGCTCATCGATATAATATGCATAGAAACGGGCGAAAGGCATCCACATAAAGCTCGGTATTAAGGTCAAATCATAAGTGTTAGACTGATTTGGTACGAAAACGCGTTCGGTAACTAAAATATTGCCACGCCCCACTATGTTGTAGTCGAAATAACTTAATGGTATACTCGAATTTATAATCAAAATAATCTTCTCATCAAGGTTAAAGCTATGTAAAAACGGAAAGTAGAAAACCTATTCAGCAGAAACAACTTATATGTATATTAGCACGACTCACGTGAAGCGGCCTTTAGGATACTCCACTTGCGCTTTGAAATATGTTTTTGGTTTCTCAGGCTCCGCTGGCTTTACATCGTATGTGGTTTTCGGTGGCGGCTTTTGATATGCGTTCAGCACATCGTGCAACTCATCTTTGTATAGTGCTTGTATTCTATAGAAATGTGTATACCCCTCGTACTTTTCCAATGCCGGCAACTTTACCTTAAAAGTCGCCGTGCTGTTCTCATCCAACACACTATCGTACTCCAGCACTTGTTGTGATATTTTCGGCTCTGTTTTGTTATCATCTTTAGAGTAATGCTTCGCAAGTGCTTCGGTGAATCGTAGATGCACCGGGCTATTTAGATCTTTTAGCATTGCGCCATCAAAACTTAGTACATGAAATGTCAGTTCCATTTCCTTGCCGGGGGTAAACCAATTACAATCTTTATGCGTCAGACAGAAAATGAGGTAACGGTCTCTATGGAGCGTTGCACGTGCGGTACCATTAACTTTTACACCTGTGAAACTCTCTTCCACCGTCGCTGTTATGTCGAGCGGGGCACTTCTGTAGTTGAGGAAGCGATCCTTATATTGCTTCACGGAGATATCGAATTTTGCTTTACCATTAATCATATCTGCCGTTTTTATTATTTGTTCAGCTCGGGTTGTGGCATTATCGTTATGTTTGTTGTAGTAGTAAAAGGATTTCAGTCCAAGAATCAAAGTTGTGCGACCGTTAACCGGCTTGCCGTAGGTGTAGCTAGAGATAAGAGATTGTGCATGTGTGGAAATGAGTAATAAAAATTATGATCTTTGTTCGAAACTGAACGGCTGTCTCGACAACTTATCCTATTCCTTCACTTCACGACAACTTAAAATATAACCGACGAAATCTTCGGATACAAAGAAACCTTGCTGGCAACCTACAAAGCAATTGGTCGGCCGATCGTTAACTATGTTGTACCGATCTAGGCACTGGTGATAACCGGGACCGCGGCAGAAAACCTTCTGATGAACGGCAAACAGAGAGGCACTGAACGCCATCCACCAGTAGTCAGTTAACATCTTCAAAGACTCCCATCCGATGACTGGGAGTTTAATCACCACCCATAGCAGGCGAAGAGCTCGAGCTGCCTCAAGGGACATGCGTAATACTGGCGCAACTTATATATATATATAAACGGCGCTTTGTAACCGCTGAAGCGATTTTCGGCCGAGCCTTGATGTGGACAAAAAAACAAATGGACCTATATTTTATACTAAGCCGCCTCCGAATGGCTCCTCTGCCGAGGGGGGTCTGAATTTTGTATCAGGATAAACTCCTACTTATCCAGACTCGACGCCAGCATACCCTACGTATGCCCCGCACGACACTAATCACGTTTCAACATGCCCCCTGAAACCCTATTTGGTCCCAACTTGTCGAAACAAATCCTTTCCTGAGTCCTGGGTTGTCCATAAGCGGGGCTAGTAAAACGCAACAACAACTACAAAAACAGCAATAAAAATAAAAAAAGAGAACCAAATGCAATGCACGAGCAGTCTTCGTCAAGTCAGTACATATGGAAAGTGATGGACTAGAAATGTAATTGAACACTGAAAACCGATTTGCTTCAGGAAAGAGAGATTAGACTAATGCGCATCTCCGAGGCATGAGAGAATACCCATAGTAGTTAAAATCGATTCACATCTCCAATTATTTCGCTGGGAGATTGCCTGTTTATAAAGAATACTGGAATACTTTTTCATGATTCCATCGGCGCGTTCTGCATCGAATACTTTTAAATCTGGAATATTTGCATCCATGACCTAGCAAGCGTAGCCGCTGATCTTTGTTCTCGAATAATTCCGACTCATAGCATGTTGTCCTCGTTCCACCATGCACCATAGAGCAGGGGGAGATGAACGACTTGAAGAGCCTAATTATTGTTCGCCGAGAGAGGACTTCACTTATTAAACCTGTTGCCTCACAAACTCAAAAAAAAAAAAAATATTTTAACTATCTGCACAGAAGGTTCATGAAAAACTTCAAGAAACACTAAAGTAGTTTACACTCACTTGGCTCTGACAATCACTTGCATGTCACCATCTTTAACCGATACTTTCGAAGTGGCCTCAACGCTGACTTGATATTTCGGCAAAACATATTTTTCGACATCAAAGCTAACAATAGTTTTACGCCAACCACCATTATCCAGAGCCAACCGCCATGTCCCTAATACTGGATACTCAGATATTTGAAATTTCCCAGTGTAAACACCTTTTGTTACCGTAAAATTTTTATACTCCTTAATTCGATTGCGTTTGCCATCCTAAAAAAGAGAAATTTAATTAATCGGTTTTAAATATTTAAAAAATTTTCTAATATTTTTTACCTCGAACCATATAACACTACTTGAAGACGGACCACTTGGACGCAAATTTTCATCCATAAAAAGTACACGAAAGTTGACCACATCACCGGGCTTATATTTTCCTTTATCAGTTTGTATTTTGACATGTGTCTGGAAAACATTGTGGTTGAGTTTGGTCGTATTCTTAAAGATCACACCACTGAGACCCTCTGCGGTTATATTATATTCGCCATCACTTAAAACGGGTACAGAGAAGGCTATATTCTTTACTTCATATGGTGACACCAAAATTGTTTTGGTATCATTATATTGTCGTCCCACTATGCTGATACTCAACGTTGCCGGCTCAGTGGTTTGATGTAGAGCGACGGCAACATTGTATTTGCTATTGGTATGTATGGTACCGGGTGCGACTATAGTGTAGTGACTGTAAGAGTGTAATGTGGGTAAAATGAGTGAGTCTTTGACTTGGCTGAGTGAGACTAAGAAATTTTATTTTCGAAACTAAAAGAAATAAACTAAATGCCGGCAGGTCAATGATAAGATAAGATGCGCTTAGGCAAGTGGCTTGGGTGCTGTACTCATATATGCATGCGTTACATCAAATCTGTTCAACGAGTTTTACAGATGCCATTTATTGAATTGAATTAATGTGGCTTCTTGGTCGCAATAAATTTGATATCTGAATACTTTTTAGAGCTTTTAGAACTCCTCTTGAAATTGCTAATAACATATAGAGTTGTTGGAGGAATACGAGGATCTCACACAAAATTTTTTTGTTAAATATTCTCTGTCTTCTGCTTATAAGTATTTTCCCTGAAACTTCTTTCGGTACATATCACAAAATTTTTAAACCCTCATGTCAGATATCACTCTAATGATTTTGGCTGCTGGTGTATGGACGATATTTGCGCGACACAAATTCCTCTGAAAACCCTTCCTTGACTATATCGCTGAGCTATCTTCAGCTGTAATTTTGGAAATCTAGTTGCCTTTATAAAGCACACGAAATGGTTCGATCATTTGAGAAGGTGTAGGCAGGAGCCTTACAGCGGTATCACAATGAACCTATGGGTCTAAGTGCGCTGGTAGTGACCAGCAGCTGCATCAACTCAACTCAACTCATGTCAAATACTTTTATTAAATTTTCGGTTAAGCTTATCTTCAATTCGATGGAGTTTTATCAGGATTTTTATTGATATTATTGTCGGTAGTACACAAGAAGGGCTTGGTATGCCCTGTGAAGAGGAGACAGCAATGAAATTTTTTTCTATAATTTTAGATGGTGCAATTTTCTTGGTGACTCGCTCTACTAATCACACGGGTATTGCGGCTGCAATTTCTTTCAATACCTCAAGTTCTCTTATAGTAAAATTAATCAATAAATCATAAATAATAGAAAATATGTTACAATAAAACATCTACTCACCCCTTTGCATTGGCCGTCAGGACGATTTGATATATGCCTAAAAATAGAAGCGGCCAACGTCGTTGCATGACCGCTAAATGATGGCAATACAAACACTTTCAAAATACACAAAAACCGGTACACTTGAGAATGCAACGCCCAGCTAAGAATCAAAAAATGTTGCTTATTAATAGTTACGACTTCTGATTAAAGCGTTATTGCATACGCACCAAATCACTGCTCCGCGTCGACTGAAACCGATTGCAAAATCTTTAATCAAAAGCAGACGACCACGGACAATATTCACAGAACAATAGAGAAAACACATTTCTTTGTTTGAGCTTATTTTTTTTTTTTTGATTTTGAGTAAAAATACTTTGAGTTTTTCTCTAAACAAGCCGGTTTAATAATATTCCAGTTTGATAGTTCTGTATTTACTAATCGGTAGAGTGGAGATTGCTTCTTCTCTATTTCTCTCTTTGTTGCTCTACGCTTACAACTGGACTTTTCCTCTTACTCTCTCTCTATCTTGGCGATAAGAACACTTTTCTAATATTTGTTTATTATTTATTTCATTATTGTCAGTAAGATGAGGATGCGATTTCTGTTTCTAAGATATTTTTTGCCATGGGTTTGGAAGATTCTTCACGGACTTAAATTTCATACTTTTCTATGTAACTCTATAACTAAGAGCTTATAATAATTTAAACTACTCCGAGGATGGTCAGGGTTCGAGCCCTGGTGCGACCAACATCTGAAAATTGTAGAAATTTAATTTAAATAAAAGAATTAGTTAATTTTTCTAATTGCGGTCACCCCTCTGTAGGAAATATCAACCCCTCCGAGTGTGTTTCAGACATGAAATCAGGGCTCCACATAAAAAACCATGAGCAGTTCAGAGCCGGCTTAGTATAAATTATAGGTTCCTACATTTGCTGGAAAAACTTCAAGATGCACACCACACAGTGGAGGAAGAGCAGGGCTGAAAATCACTTCAGTGGTTACAAAGCGCTCACAAGAATATATATACTAGTAGATACGTATATTCCGAGGGTGGGACCATTAAAACTTTCAGACATTGTTTTAGATTTTTTTTTTTATATTTTTCTTAAATTTTCATTTGTTTTAACCAATTTTATGGAAATGAGTATATACAAAAGTATTAATTTTTTTTTTATTTACAAACGATTATGTTACACTTGTGTAGCACACATTTTCTTACACTCTTCATCGTCCTCGCAAATATCACACAACTTCGAAGATGCCGTGTAGTACTCGGTAACTTTTTGCTCTGTATCATAATAATCATACGCAACAATCGGACTTGGTTTCTGATTTGCAACAGCGTGTTGTTTAAGCGCCTCAACCGGCACGCAAGATACATCATTTTTAGCAAGACTCTCAAAGTAGACCACGATCATTGTGCCCGACTGTTTACTTTCCACTTGCTGTTGGTAGTAGTTAAAAAAAAAAAATTATTATAATAAACATAAGCTGTTTTCAATGTTACTAACATATACAATCTATAAAACATACCCTGACACGTTTAACTGCTTCAATTTGATTAAAGCTCTCTTCATCGGCAACATAACCGGAAGGCAATGAGATCTCGAGTAGTGCCATATTTGAAGCCTCTCCTTCGCCAATATACTGTACACAAACCTCCATATCCAGCTTAAAAGCAGGCGCTTCTTTGTTTATAACAGTATCAATTTTAAAAGCGGGTTCTTTCTCCTTCTCGAAGACGTTGTACTGGTAGGCGACTTGTACCAGAGCAGCGCCGGTACCTGTGGCGCTCAAGTCAACCGATTTGGTTTTTTGTGGTAACTGCGTTATTTAAATGAAAAGAATATAGTTTTACATACATATACATTCCCTAAAATCGCATTCTTCTTACCTCTACACTTTGTGTCAGTAAACCGTTATCTTGCGTCATTTGAATGGTCTCGCTCTTTTCTCTATCACCACCTTTGCCAATTACGTCCAACTTCATGTTGGCTGCTTCGTAACCAGCAAAATCGGCAAATTTGATTAGTGCTTTGAGTCCCAGTACGGTGTCTTGTGTTGAGGCAAAGCCACCATAACTATTACGCTGCGCTACCAACCAACGTATAATAGGCAATACATCGTCGATGGTTGCCTTGTCGCTTTCAAATAGTGTAAGCAAGACGTAAGAGGTGATCTCTACATCGTTGCTAAAAGCCCAGCGCCACCATAGTTTGGAAGGATTTTCCTTTTTGTTCGTCCACCATTTACGATCATCTTCGGTCTTAGCGAAAGCTTGCAGTTCTGCCAGTTGTGTAGCTGCTGCGGGACTAGAAATTTTGTTTAGTGCATACGCTGTGATGGCCTTTACATGAAGATCTTCCTCTTTGCCCAAATTATTCAAAATATATTGGAAACCCTTTTCTATTTCTGCTTCGTATTGTTTACTGAGTTCCTAAAGAGGACATACAAAGCACGTTATTTTTTACACTCATTACGTTTCTAAAAATAATTGAGTTACCTCTGCCTCCACTAAAGTAAGTAAAACGCTAGCAGTAAGAGTCAATGGTTTTCTGTAAGAACCAAAGAAGAAATCGTTGCTTTCGAGAAAACTACCATTCTCTGCTTGTCGACTGATCAAGTACTTCAATCCTGTGGTCAGAACTTTCTCGTCGACTTTAATATGTGGCTTAGCTTGATTAAGAGAGCGCACAATATAAGCGGTTAACCACGTAGAGCCATTGAGTGGGTGATCCAAGTCCTTATATCTGGCGAAGGAACTAAACGAACCGTCGTCTAAGCGGAAGTTCAGTATGTGTTGGTAGCCAGATAATAGATTGCTTTGAATTTGTGATTGCAATGCTGGTGTTAATTTATTGGTTTTCTGTGTTAAGTGAAAAGTAAAGAAAAAGTGATGGCAATAATGTAATAAAAAAATATTTTTTATATTTTTTTACTCTTACATTCAAGTATTCCAAAACCACATAGTTGGGTACAAAGGATGAAGTAGTTTGTTCAGCGCAACCAGTTGGCAGACGTACTAAATGGTCCATATTATTTAAAAGCGGCCCTAAAATATCGCCAATAGCTGAGACTTCTACGTGTTCTGAGTCTGGCACGACATTTTGGGGTAAATCTAACTCGAAGGATTGCTTAAAGTCCGGTGCATCCTTAAGATTTACAAAGTATGCACGATTTACGTACTCGGTCACACCTTCGGGCACCACCTTCAGTGCTTTGTGTATAGCGTCACCAGCAATAGGTGAGACGGCGGTATATTTCAGCAAAATGCTACCAATAACTTTGGGACGAATCATAAAAGACACACCAGCTGAAGATTGAGCGGGTACACGAACATTTTTAACACGGCTCGGCTCATTAATAATCTCATTAGAGACATCGGTGAAGTCATATTCATTGTCCACATTGTCCAATGTGACAGCGACATCCAAAGCCTTATCCAGGTAATTGAAGATTAAAAGTTGCGTGTTGACGACTTCACCTGATATAACAAGAAATATACATACGTGTATGTATGTACAGGTTATAATAATGAAAGTTTTTAATTGCCCAATGAGTGCGTACCTCGCTTCACTGAGTAGGGCAGCCGTGGTGACAGGAAGAAGGGCTGGAAAGTTTTGATCTTCGTAGAATCTTTCATCACTGCAAGTCCTTTCTCTGGATTCACCGAAAAAGCCGTTAACACCCACGAAGTAATAGTTTCTGGTATTTTTTCAGGCAAATCAAATTCTTCTGCTTGTGTGCTAAATATTTGGAAAAAAAAAAACAAAAGAAAAATTAAAATATATTATTTTTAAATTTGCGCACGAAACTTACTCTTCGATGTCTGTAAAAAGCCAGGTTTCTCTAAAATCTTTACGTATTGTTGGCTGTTGTGAAGGTGGTGATGCGAAAGAATCTGTTCCACCAGCAATACCGGCGGCACCTTGAGGTGCCATAGTAGTAATGGCTTCGTCGCTTATTTTGTTGAAGCTATGAAGTACTTCACCGCGAGCACTGAAGGGTACTGCAGGTGCTAAGTTTTTATAAAAAAAATAATAATTCTGATATTGAATTAATATCTGTATTTTCACTCACCATAAACTGGTTTGGTCCAATTGTAAAAGTAATCGGCGGATGTCAGCGTCACTACACCTGTATATTCACCAGGATAATGCGAATAGCCACCTTGCCATGGCGTGCTTGTATCATAGCTACCCACCCGCCATCTAAATTCATCTTCAGATATATCGTTATTACCTGCGAGTAGTAACACACTCTGATCGACAGCTAGTAGCCCCACAAACGAATGTGGCGTCGTCTTAATATGCAAAGGCACAGTCTCACCGGGTTTCACCTCATCCGGGGAAGTTATGTAAATCTGTTTGAAACGAGAATCCGAACCGAGAATCGATTCAGCGGTTACAAAGCGCCAATTACATATAACCCAAAAATGCGTACCTTATTTTGAAATTCCATTTCAGCTTGGAATGATGACTCCGTCGAGTGGAATTCGCCTTGAGCATCTACATAATAAACGTACAACCTTGCGAAGGGAGCGTATAGGTGTTTGTAAGGTAGAGTGATGTTATAAACATTGGTGTTTTCAGGCAAATCAACTCTTTGTTGCTCTATAATGTTACCACGACCAACAATATCGTAAATTAAATATAGCAGAGGCTGACTAGAGTTTACAGTTATTGTAACAATTTCGGAAGAGTTTATCCTGCAATAGTAATAAAGTAGTTGCAAAATGCTTGAAAATTTAATATTTCATTGCAAAATTCAGAGTTGGAATTTGAAAATAAAATAAAAGTGAAGGCCTATAAAAGAATAAGAGTGAAATGGAGTAAAATATGGCTACTCTAAATTTTAGATGAATTAATTTCAAACTAAGAGAGGTGTAAACTCAAAGTAATCAAAAATTTATTACTTACGAATACTTCTCAGACGGATAGTTAACCGATAGTTTAAACCACTCCTTTGGTTCTGCTTCTTCTTGTGGTTTCATATTTTTTGGTTCCCGGTATTGGAAAGTGTTGGAAACTTTACGTTGTTCATCAATATATTCAGCAGTAACTTCATAGTAATGTTGGTAGTCCTGGATTTCATCCAAATTAGGTAATTTCACTGCAAATTTCGCAAATCCTGTGCCATTTAGATGACTCTCAAAGGTATAAGTTTTTCCTTCGATCGTTGGTTTCGGTGTTGTTGCCTTCTCTTCATTTTTACGTGAGCCATGCCAGTAGTGTCGTTCGGATAACGTCTCCTTGAATGTGAGTTTAACCGGATTCTTAGTATCTGTTATCACTGTGCCATCAACGAGATGCACTTGTAACAAAACTTCTGCTTCTTTATCCGCGTGGTACGTATAACAAGTATCATAGGTTACACAGCTCATAACATAGCGATAGGGGAAAACACTGATATATTTGGTTTCATTTAATTTTACGCCGGTGTATGCTTCCTCCACTGTTGTTGTGATTTTTATAGATGAGGCGTACGAGTCGCTCACTAAGTGATCCTTGAACTCTTTAACGTTAAGTAACAATTTTGCCTTTCCATTCACCATATCAGCGCTTTTAATAAGTGTTGGTGCAGTTTTGATCTTTTCATCTGCAGAGTAGGAATAGAGATCGCCATAACCCAGTATGGCTGTTACTTTACCTTCAACGGGCTTGCCGTAAGTATAACTGCAAGAAAAATTGTTAAAGTAATGAGGTATTATGGATAAGAATTTTGTGGTAGCGAAACATACTTAGCACGCGCTACAATATTAACATCACCATCACGTACAGAAACCGCTTCAGTGGACTCTACTTTAACTTCATATTTTGGTAGCACATATTTTTCGACATCAAAGTAGACCTCCTGATTGTATAAACCACCATTTTTCACAATCAAACGCCAACCACCAAGTACCGCAAATTCAGATATTTGAAATTCTCCCGTAAATACGCCTTTTTTCAAATCGAAATTCTTAAATTCCTTGATAATATTGCGCTTACCATCCTTTGGAGTTAAAATGGTGTAAAATGAATTAATCAATGAATTGAAACAAAGGTAATTATAAAATGACATATTATAACATAAGTCCATGATATATTTCAACATAGTACTTAGTAGGATATGTAATATACGAAGAGATTAAAAAGTTCGGTCAGTTAATGACTTTCATTCTGTTTTTGTTAAATGTAAAAACACCACATCCTTTGCTATTACTTTATTAATCTTCCTCTCAAATTTTAGAACGATTTTCTAAATAGGTCAGACGAAATTCCACTACCAACGTAAACAGAAATTCGCCATGTGATTCTCTTCGGGTCTCGGCATAATTTACAGCCAATACAAATCCTCAGCGAATGCCAAATTTCATATGGAACGATTGCACCGTCTTTTTCAAATAACCAGACATTTTTCCGTAGAGGGTGAGCCTCAAGAAGGTCGGCCCAAAAAGGGGATCGAGTGCATTTTGCTCAATTTTTCCTAGACGAATTTGAAAATGTTCAGTCTAGCAACTTTAGTAAAGTCGTTACTGGTGACGAATCTTGGTTCTATAAGTACGATCTAGAAACAAAACATCAGTCCATGGAATGGAGTCCAACAGCAGCAAACCCACCCGTAAAATCTAAGCAACAAAAATCAACAGCAAAAGTAAAGATATCAGTTTACTTCACCAGATCTAAAATCTTAGCTGCTTTTCCACTGGGAAATGGTCAGACGGTAACTGCAAAATGGTACACCCATGAGTGCTTAACAAAAGTTTTCAAAAATTTGTTGGAAAACAGGAAGAAAGAGGATTTGCGGGCTTACTTTTTACATCCGCAGATATAGCACCCTGTGATTTCTGGTTATTTGCAAAAATTAAAAAAATTTAAAAGGAAAGGTTTTTAATGCCAACGAGGAGATAATTAAATCGGTTAATGCAAGATTTTAAATATTGTTTTAGAAGAGGATCTATGAGCTTAAGAAATGCATTGAAATCGATGGTGATTATGTAGAGAAGATAAAAAGGACAAAGATTACGAATAATGGCAAAAATAATTTTTTTTTGCTGATCAACTTATCGAATTTTTGTTAATACCGTCGTATATGTAAGTATGTAAATATCTTACAAGTGCCTCACCTCAAACCATATCACAGCATCTTTCTCCGCCACACCTGGCTTTAAATTCTCATCCAAAAATAGTACACGGAAATTCACTTTATCGCCCGGCTTATATTTACCCTTATCAGTTTGTATTTTAGTGATTGCAGCAAAACTATCATAATTGAGTTCCGTTGTGTTTTTGAAAATCAAACCGGCCACACCCTCGGCGGTGATATTGTATTTGCCTTTTGCCAGTACAGGTACATCGAAATCCACTAATTTCGTCTCGTCCGCTTGCAGTTGAACTGTTTCGGATTTCTCAAATTCGGGACCAACTAAGCCAACTTTTAATGTAACGGGTTCCTTATTTTGATATACTGCTACAGCAACCGTATATTTGTTATTCGAATGCAAAGTACCGGGAGCAATCACCGAGTAATGACTGTGTTTAAAAAAAGATATAGAAAAATAATAAATATTTATTGTACTATAAACGAAAATAAATGTTATAAAATAAGTTAATCATTAAAATTTATGAAGTTTATTTATATTTCTAAAATCTACATATTTACTTAGTATGTTGTTTGTTTATTAAATAAATTGAACTTAAAGTTCGAAATCGTCATTTTTTAGTCACCTTAATACGTGAGCATAATAAATAATACAATTTTAATTTATAAAAGAGATAAGCTTAGGTTCATAGGCTCTTAGGTAATCAGTAGCTGCTCAAGTTTTGAAAACTCTCCTTGCTTAAACAGGAATTTCAAAAAATTATATATACAAATTGTTAAAAAAAGATTAGAAATTGTTTAGTAAGCCCTAATATGGAGGAAAGTATACAATTTATTTTAGATGCTCAAGTCATTTACGATATGAATATTTCCATTATTTCCTTTCAGTTCTTATTTTGTAATAAACACCTTGGATACTAATTACTTTCAGTTACTACATACATTATTATTAATTTACGAAATAAAAACAACAAGCCAAAGGCTTTAATTTGAAATGGTGATAATTAAAGCTAATTGACAAATCTGCAAAGAGGTTATAAAACACGTGTCATTTCATTAGAAATTTTTTTTTGCAGAAAAATTGTTTAAAAAGAATTTACCGTTAAATAATTAATATTCATTAAGAAGCAAGTTTTCAATGATGAAGCATGTTTTTGCTTTTATTTTTTTATTTTTGTTTTGTTTGTTTATTTATATATATATACATAGGTATATAACCAGATTTTTTAACAAATGTGCCTTGGAAATTAAAATAAAAAAAAAATTTACAGACACATGATGCTCATTAAAAACGAAGCTACTGGTAATGAAACAAATAAAATAATTAAAATTAATTAGACATAATCAAAATCTTGCAAATGCGGTGACATTTCTCGCGTAGGCTTCATTTAGTGCACAATTAAATTAACAATAATATTATCTATGAATTGTTAAGTAATAAAATTGAAAATTAAGTAGCAATAAAAATTAAAAGGTTGCTATAAGTAAAATATGAACTTGAAAAAAAATATGTATATATTTATACATACACGTATATGTAAAGATGTTTCATAATTTCTAAATATTTTTGCAAGTAAACATACATACATATATATAAGCAAACCTTGAAATTAAGTAAATTCATGTGTAAGCTTTGAAACACAGTCAATATGTAATAACGATAACCTCTACTTTTTCTACACAACACAGCAACAACAAGTTGGAGATTTAGCATGAAACATAACACCAATAATCTATTCGTAGCATTTGGGATTATCCAAAACAGTTCGGTTGTGTGTGCATTGGAAAATAACTATTTATGAACAATTTACTCTGACTACAACAGCATTTATGACATTCATTGAAAAGTTAAGTGCTTGGTAATAAGCGAAAAACAGTGTCAAAATTTTGTTGTGGGAACTATTGCAATTTCTAAAATCTCATAAAACCGTTTTACCATTTCAATATTTCGTTTCTGCATTTATCAAAAGCAGCAGAAAGGATTTTACTAAACGACGAGAAAACGTGAACAGTTTTAATGTTGCAAAATTCAGAAGTGGAATAAAAAATTTAAAAATATTAAATTGGAAATGGAAAACACAAAATTTCTTCCAGTAGTTCAGTAATACTTTTAAGGCTAGTTAACAGCATCACCAGAGGCGATCAAAAAGCATTATAGACCAATTACAACTGATATTGTCCTTTTGGTAAAGTGAAAAAAATGTGTAGCAAACTGCACATATCATAAGCTGGAAAGTCTCGAGTCTATCACATATATTGCATAGTTATATAGCATTCACCGCCCTTCTAACAATTTCATGCTACTCTCTAAATAAATTTCCGAATTATTGTACAAAAAGCGACCCATTTCGTATTTTAATTTTACACTGCTGCACTGATGGGAAAAATACTGTTCGAGCGAAGCAATGGGATGGCAATGGGATATTCTAAAAATGGGGCTCCAACAAAAAAAAAAAAATAAAACATTAGTTTGTTGACTTCTAACGTGGCTGTGAAGAACGTACCTGGCCTTACAAATGAGGCGGTAACACCAGAAACCATCGAAAAATGTAAAATATCGATTTGAATGATAGAAAAGTGAAATTGTGTGAGTTAGCTGATATCGTAGATATATCAAAAGAAGATGTTAGCTTTATATTCCATGAACATTTGACTATGAAAATGCTTTGTATCGAGTGTAGGCCACGTTCACACACTACTGAATAAAAACAAGAACAGTCCATGTTTATAAGTAACAAGTCAGAATTTTCGTTACGATATGTGACAATGGAAAAATTTTAATTTATTCCAGAATGAAAACGATGGTCATTTGAGTGGATAGCAACTGATGAAATCGCCCGAAAGCACAACAATCGGCGAAAGGTTATGGTACATATATTAAATGTGTGTAGTGTATGTAATATTCATCGGCTATCTTGAAAAACAAAATAGCATCCGAAGCAAATATTATGCAGCATTATTGAAGCGTTTCACTATCGAAATTGCAAAAAAAAAACAGCCGCATGTTGAAAAAAAAAATATTGTTGCTTAATCAAGACAACGCAAAGTGTCACAATGATAATACCACATTAACTGAACTTTGAATTGCTCCAACAACTACCGGATTCGGCTCACAGCGACAACTTGCTGTCCACAGACCTCAAAAATATAGTCATAAAAATTTAAATTGTTCTACGAAAGTAGTATGGAAGTATCAGAGATGCATGGCTCTTGAGGGTGATCGGGTTGATAAATTTAATTAGATAATTGAGCAAAAAATATTTAAATTTTTAGGCTTGGCATTTTCCAGTCCGAGTGGTTAGCGTTGACATTCAGAGGGTCCTATCAACATCCGGCTTAGTATAATCAGTAGGTCGCCTGATTTGTTGAAAGAAACATCAAAATTCAGACTCTTATTTAACTAAGCTTAGAGAAAAAGTTTCTCATTTTCCGGAAAAATTCCTTTTTTTTAATTTTTATTTAAAAATTTTAATTTCGATTCGCCAATAATTTGGATCTTACGATAATTTTCGAATAAAAACTTCCTAAAAAATTGAGGATTTTACCATGGGATTCTAATTTGTATCAAACAATTACTTTTTTAAATAATATGGATTTCAATAAAATGTTTAAATGTAGCACAGCTGCCTAATTTCACATAAACTTCATTTAACATATTTGCTACTACTGCACACTTACCCCTGTCCCTCTGCGCGCACTAGAGCGTTCAAGTTCAGCACTGCGGCACACAGGGCCAACAAAAACAGTCGTCTCATTTCGTTGAACACAAAACACCACTTGTTTGCAAACAAAGTCGATAAATAAATTTTTTTATACTTTTGTATGCCTAAAAGGTTACAGTGCTTGTTGTATAAAAAAAAAAATTAAATTATGAAATATATTCGTATTTGTGAATCTCCACTAACAGCCGTATCACTCGGATTCGACCACCTTCACCGTAAACTGTTTCGCGGCAACTGACCAACGAAGTGTCTCTTTGCTTAGAGCTAAGCTCATGCGACTGCTAATGAAATGTGGTAACAATGAAAGTATATATAAAGAGAAAAAAATTATAATAAAAAAAGTCAAAGCAAACCAAAAATAAAAAAATAAACAAACGACCAACAAATTTTTATGACAAATGATGACAAATACAAAATCAGAGAATAATAATCACGTCGCTAAACTATATACTGATGTTCAAGCATATATTTGCGTACAAATTGACTTAACTAAGTAAACGTAAACAGAGAAGTAATATTGTATTTTCAAGTGGGAAAACCGGCAAAATTCATTTCAAGCTTTCAAGTTCGAGAGTCAAATAAACAAAAAATCAAAACCGGGTTTGAGTAATTTTCGGAAGAATAGGTATCTTCTTTCTCTGATTTAGTGTTCTTGAAGCAGTTGAGTTTTTTTGCATAGAGTGAAAAAGCATCATACTTTGATTGTGCTCAAATCAAGTAGATCTCATTGCTTAGTGCTAATTTCTCAAAACAGAAACTCTATTTCATAAAAAAGTACTTAAACGTGTTTACTTTCTTGAAAGTTGTGCATGTGTATACAAAAGAGCACTTTTTAACCGGCTTATGACGTATTCCTGCGTCTATGCACTTGCCACCAAAGGTGTATTCATATGCAATATATTCACACAATTCTTATAAGTTACATGTTTTTAGAGAGAGAGACACCTGATTTTAATATGTATGTCATGGATAACAACGGTTTGCCCAAATGACGCACGTTCACTTTTTTATGGGGTAACGTGCGTCTTACTTATCAACAAATGTAATCAATGAGAGTGAGTCCCCTTTATTCATGTAAGAGATTTTGGAAAAGCCAAGCTTCTATATATGTATGTGCGGGCAGGTTAGTGTTTTAGAAAATGCGGAAATTTCAGACTATAAAATAATTGTTGCTATAAGTATATGGGTGGTTATTAAATTGTGTTGAAAATTATATCATGCGGGTAACTTGCTAAAAATGTTACAATACTAAAGCTATGAAAATGAGAAATGCACAATATACATTCGTGTGACCTTCGTTGTTATTATCATTTCGCACTAGCCTAAGACTTCTAGTTGCAAACATAAAATCATCAGATCATGATTTAAGAGCTGTGTGCTCTAACCATTGAGCGCACATTAGCCATGTAATACGAGTATTTAGTGCGCTTTATTTAGCTACTTTTTTTACTTAATAATGTAATAGAATTTTGCAAATCTAAATATTTCCTGGAGTTCCAGAATTAACTAATTATTAGCTTATGTATTCGTAATTATTTTTCGGCCAGGGCTATGGAAATCTGATTAGTCTTGCCTAGCCTGAGATGCATACGCCTTGCAGTTTCTCTCAGATTCTGTTGTTTTAACCATTTCGATCCGGCTTTCTACGAGCTATGCTGAAACAAAACTTTTGAATGGAGTATGTTATTAAAGTAATTTGTGAGTTATTGCTAAATGAAAATCTTGGAAAAAATAACCGTATGGCTTGGGAGGTGGTGATAAACCATTGTATCATCCGGGATGTTATGTAATACAAATAAGTACCAACCGTCGAGTAAAAGATTCTTTACTAATTAGAAATAATAGGAACAATAATATAAATAAATGAAACAGAGAATCATATGTTATTATTTTTTAATATTGTTGAAGAAGTAGAAGATGTATGTTACATAAAATTTATGAATGATATGGTGCAAAGCACATTTTACAAAGCGGCACTTGGCCCTTTATACAAATTGTCCTAGTGTGACTGTAGCACATTACCAACATGCATCGAACAATTGTTTTCATTTCGCCTGCATTGATTTTGTTAGGATATGTACATACATGTACATGTATAAAGGGATCATGGCCATAGTTTATGGAAAACATGAATTATAGTCGAATGGCGAGAAATGCATTCGGCTATTGTGCATATACTAAGATTATAAATATTGCTTTTATGAACAAATTTCTCGTCAGGAGTATTTCAAATGTCATGTACGGCAGGTTCAGAAATGAAGTCATTATTATCATTGTCATTACAGACAAAACATTCCACGGGAGCCTCATCCACTATGTCGTCAGCTGAATCTCCATTTTCGTTGGAACTAAAGGCTACACTTGGTACGAATTCGTCAGAGCTTCCTCCATAAAAATCTTGTATGTAGCTGTTATAACTATTTCATCTTCAAACACTTTCCGAATATCACCAGAATCCATTTTCAACGACAATCATTACTAACTACTTATCGCACTATTGATACATATTTACATATGTGTACCACCATACCGGCCGAATGGTACATAAAGCTACCATACACTAAAATAGGCACAAAACCAATGTATTCTTTTAAATACTTACCAGTCACAGGTGTTAACCAGCGTCAAAGTTGCAATTGCAATACATTTAAATATCTTGCAAAAACTTCGTAAAATCTATTAAAAACCAACTAAGCACTTCACTTTAGCCGCGTCGCACAATGGGGTAAAAATGCTTAAAACACGCGCATTGCATATTTTATGCTGTAATTATTATATTATTGGTGATACTTCTTCAAATTTAGAAATTTGTCTTTCCGTTTGCTTGGACGCAAAGTACTCCGTTAGTTTTGGAATTAGTACTTTTTCAAAAAAAGTAAATTTTTTTTGTAAGAAGTTCGAACGCCTATAATTTCTAAACTAAAAAATCCTCGAAAAATATATAAAGAAGGGATTGATTGCAATAATGTTTATGTACATTCGTGTGCAAAAAACAGACTCATTTAGTTGGCAAATGTATATTCTACAGACATTTTTGTACAGAAACCAATTAAACAATTTTCGAACACAAATTATTCAACTGTAGATTGTCCAACTTTTAGTGGTCATACCTCTAATGCGCGTGCTTTAATTGTGCATCGTAACTCACAAAGAACAGTGTTGTATTCAAGAATGCTTAAAGGCCGCCACGGCTACGCTTACAGGATCGTATATTTTTATGAAATTTCCTGTTGGCGTAGATCTTATCTTTCACAGGGTGCCAAAGGAAAAAGTCGCATGGTGGGCAATTGCGATCACATCTTCGAGGGATAACATGGTCCACAAATTTTTTCCATAGAACTCAATGGTATCGTTCAATCAATACCATCCTAATTCGGCCATAAAAAATCGTTAATCATCTGTCGATAACGCAATCCATTCACCGTAACTGTTTCTCCAGTCTCATTTTCGAAAAAGTAAGGTCCAATGACATTGTCGGTCCAAACAGTTACACGTTGCGGATGGAGAGGTTATTCAACAATAAATCATCGATCAAGATGATTTCACGTTGAAATTGTGAATTATTTTCAAGCATTTTAAGGAACCAATCAGCAAAGATTCGACGTTGTTGATGTTCGGTCGGCTTGAGATATAACGTTAACTAAGCTTTATAACCCTTAATACCCAAATCTTTATACAAAATACGGTGTAATGACGCATGTGGAATGCCCAATTCCAAAAAACGAAGAGGAAGGGACAAACCTGGATTTTCTTCAACGCTTGGGGCTGCAGCAGTTGTTCTTCTTTCTTTTTACCAATTTCTGCATTTTTTTTTCCAACAAGGTTCTTCACGATGGCCGAAAAATGTTCTAGTTTTACGAACTGTTTTCGCTAGGTTTTCACCATTTTTATAGTGAATTTTAACCATTTTCATCCACGGTTGAAGAGTGTATCGTTCCATTTTTATTACTGGCGTTGTTTTTACTTGTCAATTGTCAAAAACTTATTGCTTCACAAGGTACATCTACCGAAATAGCAGGCTATTCAAAATATTACTTCTTGTTAGAAAATCATTCATTTTAATTTAATATATTATATATTTTTTTCCGTTTTCGAAAAAGATTCCACAAATACAATCCATATTGTTAAAGAGGAATGACTTCAATTTAACCCCATCTAATAGAAATCCAGCCATTTCAGTAGAAGCCTTTGTAGTTGTCGTGCTGTCACTACGGATATCGTAAGCAGCATTCATAAATATGTATATACCTATGTATGTATTGTACATATTTATAAACTAAGTTGAAACGATATACTGTCGGGCAAAAATGTGATCTGAAGATTGTGTACATCATTAACCGAGTTCTCTTACACGATGGTCACTAATATTGCCATTCGATATAACTTAAAATACGAGATTACTCTGGAAACTTTGAATTACGATCATTACTCCTAAAAACTATCTTTGGAAAAAAATTAGACAAAGTAGCCAGACGTATCCAATAACTCATCAACGATGAGATCTCTATGTTTTCTCAATGAAAAGAGAGTTCCAAGATATGCTTACTTTGCAAACTTAGAGAAAAGAACAGGAAAATGAAGAAATATAGGTCAAGTTAGAAAGGTATGAATTTGAAACTAAACTCTTCTTTAAAGTACTGAGGATTAAATGTTGAGTAAGTAAATCAAGTTAGAGAATTTATGGTGACAGATAGAAGAATCTTAATTATAAGAATTAGACCTTTTTCATTGAGTACTGTTATCACGTGGAAATATTTAGTTACTCATGAGCACTCCTCAGTTGCTTCGTTAATTTTTTTTGCAATGCATATTTGTTTTATTTACAAAAAAAAAAAAACATCTTAGATCTATTAATATAGAGATTCCATATCTCACCAATGCTCACGTTGTTCATCACCACAAAACCACAATTAAGTCATTAACATTGACTTTCCAATTCAAATTTTTTAATAACCTTTTTCAATAAAAAATATTAACTTTTTACACTTTTTTCGCGAATATTTAATTTGATTTATTCACTGCGGTGTTAAATTTTTTTTAACAACCACACGGTTCTAGGTATATAATTATATTTTTTTCCATATTGACACGTCAGAACAATTAAGATAACATTTTTACCTATGGCTAACAGTAGTGTATTTATTGACAAACAAACGGGTGTATGTGTGTTCAACAAACGTTTATATTATAAAAATATAATTTCAATTTAATTGAAAAAATCCCTGCAGTATGTGTGTATATATGGTATGCATATATGGGTACATAACTTGGTAAATTTTTCATCGTAAATATGAGCATAAATGTCAAATGTGAAAAAAATGTTGGGAAGGAAACTTTAAATTAACTTAAAAACTTAATTATACTAGTCCTGAACTAGTATTTAAAGGACTTTGTCAAATACAAATAAAGGATTTCAAAAATACACCAGCTGAACAAGCATAAATGAACTAAAATTTTATTGTTTTGATATTGATATATGACTGGACAGATGTTGGTATAGGTTATGGCTTGTAACTTTTCCTACAGGGTCTCTGTGCATTCAAATGTCTGAATAATTTTATTTTAATATACGCCATTATAAAAATAATTAGTAGTGTGATTTTAAATACAGTTCTATGTGAAGATAAGCTGACTTAATTAATGAACTTGTACAGCAATAAGTACTGATATGTACATACATATGTATTGACACAAAGGCCCAGTAATATGTGCCTTTAAACATTGTAAGCAGCAGCTTGAGTAAATAAATGTGGTTTTGTGCAATTTTCAGCAATATTGAAATTGTCTTTGAGAATTTTTTCTAATAGCTTTTGTACTAAATCGAAAACGTAATTTGTTGTTGGTTTCTTGACCATTGGAAGATATTTATGTCTCTGTTTTATAAAAATCCCACTTTTTCAGCAATATTTAAGCATTGAATTTCAAACTCATACATAAAAATTAAAAGTATAATTTTGCTGACTTAGCTTGAAATTACGTGTACCGTTTTTCATATATCATAATATAGACGGCGACGAGAACGATGGAGGACTTGTAGAGTTTGATTTTTGTTCGTCGTGGGTGGACTTTACTTTTCATTTGCTTACTCAGTCCAAAGAAGCACCTGTTGGTAAATGTGATTCTGTGTCGGATTTCAAGGCTGACATTGTTATTGCTATGCTGGTTTCTATATAGGAAAAGTTATCTATCACTGTCAACGGTAACGTGGGAGCTACATAAGACGCATATGCAATGACCTTTTGTTTGATAACAGGAAATATTTTGTCTTACTCTCGCTCACTATCAGGTATACGTGTATTAGCGTTACATGTGCAACCTGGGCAGAATCAACGTCTCGATTGGGGAGTCCTCTCCACATAGATATGAACATTTTATTATGTGTGTGTGAAACATTGTTTAGTATCGAGCGGCTTGAAGAGATTCTTCCCTTCAATCTGCTCCGAGATAACAAATTCAGAATTAGCGGCGTAGAGACTGTTACTTTTCATATTTTCGAAGACTTAAAGGGATGTCTTGCCGAAACCAACTCATTTCGATCATTCGCTCGCGAAACTTTTATAAGATTTGAACCAATCAGTACGTGGACGGCGGGAAATAATCTTTCACATTCCACACTCGTTTGGCCGCGATTTTGAGGAGGCTTATGCCACCACAATTGGCGCACACTTAGTTTCCATGCTCTCATCCGACCAAATTTTACAAAGAAGCTGAGGCAGGTGCATTTGTTATTATTTAACTGTTACCCACTTTCAACATCCCACTAGCGTACCCATATAACATTCTAAAGTTAGCGTCCGGTTTCGCTTATATCCTTCCAACCATTTGTGTGCACTAGCTTTCCAGCTGCTTCAGTCATGGGGGGGGGTTCGGCTTATAATGGCTTTCAGGACTAAACCGGAAAACTGATGTTGGAAATAAACAACAACAATAATGAACATAATTTGCACACATGAAAATTAAATAAAAGAAACCAGTGAACCGATGCGCTGTTTCCTAAGCCTCCTAAATTCCTGGATAACGTTTAACCATACAAATGCTTTAGCAGCCACTGATGTTGCTTTAGCTGCTCCGAGCCCACCCTACCAATGGTTTCATTACTGTAACAGAAACCCCTTTTGACCTATCAACGATACATCCAATTTCAGACCACTGTTTTAAGATTTAACAATTCATAATCATAATCTTTATTTACAAATTGAGCATAGAACACTAATACTTATTAATTTAAACATAATTCCATTTATTAAGACTATTTTTAAATACAATTTTTAATTTTATCTAGTCGACCTTAAATACTATCATTTATTTGTTATTTTAATCAAACATTATGAGAAAATTACAAAAAGGAAAGTGAGAAAAAAGTTGCGTAAATAAAGAAACTGAAACATATGCATGAATAAAGAAACTTTCAATATTTTATGTTCGTATATTCATGAATTTAGATTAAAAAAAAATGAAGAGAAAATACAAAAAAAATATCAATAGGTTGTCGTTTTACTTACATACGTACATACTTAGATGCTGCTTCGAAGGCCTTCGATGAGTCTCGTCGTATGCTGCTTTGTTGTATAGCTTTTAGAAATCATTATTTAATTTATATTAATAAAAATTATGCTTTTCTTGTACCATTATCTTTTTTTTTCCAATACTTTTCTGCTTTAATTTTCAGTAACTTTACCTACTCTTCTATTATTCACACATTTACATAATTCGCTTCACACTTTACTTAGTTTTAGTTAATTTTCATATTCTCTTTGTTTTCTTATTATACACTAAATACTATTAATATTTATTTACCAAATCACATGTTAATTTCTAATTCCTTCTTAATTATTTTTGTTTCAACACGAAAATAAAAGAGAAAAAAACTATTACAATTTCTTTATTAATTTCTCCTATGCACTTTAAACTTTCGTCTTCTAACTTTAAGCATTTATTACTTTAAATAATATTTATTATGACATGTAAAATAAAATATTTTAACAACACGCTTTCAATGCAGAATAACACAGTGAACTAAAAAAAATGTGTATCCATCATTCTACCCTTGTTCTTCTTCGGAGAGCCGTTTTCTAAGCTGAGATGCTGTACTAATGATCATTAGCGGCCACTACATCCTGTGTTATTTGTTTTTTTTTTCTTTCTTTTTTTTTTCTTTTAGAATAAACGTTCAAAATGCAATATAAAAATTATGTGTACATATGAACATGAAAAATACGAAGCTTAAAATCGCTAAAGCAAAGATTTCAATAATATGATTATATGATTATATCATTATGTTTTTTGATTTCAAAAATTTAGATAAACTAATACTTGTCATTAGACTGTTCTATATATATACTTTAATTAAATTAAGAACATCATTGTTATCGCTGCCTTTTTTCCAATTTTTATTTTACAATTCTGCATATTTCTTCAAATATCAGTCGCTTGCTCTCGCTGACTAATTCACCTGTTCCTAATTCCTGATATCCGGATACAACATGCAACTTCGCTGGGGCTGGAGTTAATTTTAGCCAAATGAAACTGATTCTATCCGGGTTACCGAAATCGAATTATAAAATTTACTTTGCTTTCATTTCGCTTCGTTTGTAGAATATCTCAAACACTAATTCATTTAATTGATTTTTATCAGATGAAATCACTTTATATAATACAATATAATAAGCTGTGTAAAAATACTTATTGAGGCACGTCTGTATCGTTCGGCAGCTCCAATCAAAAAGGGCAGATCTTTGGGAAACGGAAATATTATAGACCTCATGACTAATATTAACTTTTGAATCATCTCTGTCGAGATTACTACATTTTGCGCTTCCAAGATGTATGGTTTATGGTATACCATGAAAATAATATTTAGGAATAACTCGGAAAATAGATCGTTTCAATAAAATTTATTTTACGAAAATAAAGTAACGAAATGAATATGAGACATTATTTGAATATCTAATTATTTTCCATTTTCTTGAAAGTTATTAATTCTAACTTAATAATCTTCACTCACATTTAGGTGTCGCTAAAGAATGTGGAAGCGAAGAAAAGGAAGAAGTTTGAAAAAGAGAAAGATTTACATATTGCTATGTATATTTGTATGGGTGTTCAAAATTTTACTTTTCTTACATACATATGATAACGAGATGCCTGTACATAGTACACATTGTCAGTTCCCCTTCACCATATATGAATAGCATAAACGGACTATTCGAACTGAGTCATAATTATATAATGGAGCGTTTATTCTAACATCTATACGAAAAACATCGATTGGGACTTTAGTTTTCCTATTTGTGGGTGTTTCGATGACACTGCCATTCGTCAAGTTGGATAATCAGAGCTTTAAATAAGTTTTTACGAGAACAGAAATGTAATAATCGTGGAAATGCGATGTTATGGTTATCTATTAATCGTCTTGTATCGACTTTATTCCTAATTAAACAGTTTTTGTGGATCGGCATCAGAATATTAAACTACTTATCTGGCAGCGTGACTTCGACGGACGAACGAATAGTTTTTTACGGATTCAGTGAATTTTGAATAAAAAAGTTTTTCGAGGTGGTGGATCTGCAAAGCTTATATTAAATTGCGGCAGATCAGGGGGCCTTTTTTCTGTCCTAAGGTCCAGGTCCTCGCTTACTGTTAATATTTTGATTAACCACCATTCGGCCTATGAGAATTCTGATAGTGAGGCTTGGATGCTTCGTTCACTAGGCAATGATGTGAAATCACAAGCACAT
The DNA here is from genome assembly GCA_037013455.1 of Ceratitis rosa. NCBI lineage: Eukaryota > Metazoa > Arthropoda > Insecta > Diptera > Tephritidae > Ceratitis > Ceratitis rosa. Next base: position 2,711,951 of record JAWMAG010000004.1, read on the forward strand.
ATTTTCCATCTAATTGAGATATCTAAGGAAATATGCAACTAATACACATATATGATTTTTTCAACATAATTAAAAATTACGAAACAGAAATGTTGTTTTTTAATCGTTTTAGTTTCCTCTTCAACGGAGCGACTTTCTTGCAATTTGCGAAAGTGGTTTTGTTTAATGTTCAAAATTTCTAATTACCAACTTTTCAAGGCTAATACAAGGTAAATGAGTAATTTCCCGAAAACATTTTAAATATGTAGAAATGTAGCAAGAATTCGCGACAACTTCGTAATTTGTGCTTGATTAACTCCTACACCCCTACAATCTCTCCTTCTCCTTCTACGTAGCTCTTTGTTTACGACGAAATTTTCCCGCTGTTTTTTCGTATTTTTTGTATTTTCAACACGCCTCGCCTCAATTTGCGACTTGTATAATTATGAATCTTTTACAATTTCCTTCCATTTGAGCTTCCACGCGCAGCCGACGTCTCGCTCGTCTCGAACAGTGTAACGGTTGCTACATTTGTTAGTTGCATTATTGCATCAATGTTGTTGCTTTTAGTGGGCGCACTCGTTGCTCACGAAAAGTTTTGACGTCACCACTGCTATCGGCACTATGTTGCTAATAACTGTTATTGCTGTTTTTGCCATTAAGGTTGTTGCAACTTGTTTTCAACGCTGTTTATGCGCACAAAATGCGTCCATCGTTTGCAAGGAGGGCTGTACACACACACACACACACACACTTAGTTGGTAGATGCAGACAAAGCAATAAATAATAATAACACTAAAAGTGAAATGAAATGAAGGAGGAGGAAAATGTGTAAGCCCATTTGTAAGTATATACTCGTATGCATGTTTGGTTGTGGACTCTAGCCGCACTTTAGAGGTAATGACTGGAAATTACGTATACGACAAGTAGTATCAGTGCATAACGGCGACTATGACACAGCGGGGCAGAAGTGAGCAGCAAAAACAACACCATAAGAGAGAGCTGAGCAAGTTGTGACCGAATTTTTTTTTATATTCTGCGAGTATAAGAAATGGGTAATAGATGAAACAATAACAAGGATCCAAATAAACCACCCCTCGGACATTCTGTTCGCCTCGTCGTCACCAGAAGAAACTTAGAACTTCGCAGAACCCTGTCGTCCGGTGCATTTGCTCTGACTATATTGAGTAAGTTTGAAAATTCTAAGTCGAACTTTGTTTTTACATTGACGACTACGTGGAAAAGCTAGATGGTAGTTCGGAGACATCATGACTCGACTTGGGTATGAATTCTTATTCATCATAAATATGCTTATCCATTACTCTTTTTGTAGTGCTGATTCTACGAAGATTTGACGGAATATAATCCTGTGGTAAAAGATGTTGTGGATTGTACATTCAAGAATGCCTAGGAAGAATGAAATTCATTATGGATGATTTCCAATACATTTAATTTTATAATACAAGCTACCTTAAATCGCTAAGGTCATAGGTTATCCAAATCGCTAATGGGGGTCGGTTAAACTAATGAGTGTGACAGCTTGGGTAGATGGAAGCAGGCTGCGAATAGTTGGTTATAGATAGAAAATGTGAAAGTGAGAAAGATGGTTTTATAAAGGACGTATGTATGGACGATTTTATTGCGACGGATAGACGGTTAAACGTACCTACAAATACAGTTGATCTATGGATTAGATGTCAAATTTCCATAGCAATATTAGTATTTTTCCACAAAAAAAAAACAATTAATGTGAAACAAAGTAAAAATACCCCTCGACACGAGTTCCACTTGAATGTGGCAACAACAAAGCCATTTCGTTCGTTCATTTATTCATTCACATATTCATTCATTCATTACCCGCATGCAAATTGCAAATGTAAATGTAAATGTAAATGCCAATGTGATTGCGAATGGGCTCATGGCAGATCCTGTTTGTATGTCTGTCGTAGTGTATATCCTCTGAAAGTGAATGCAAGCAGGAAAGTGAACGCGAATGCGAATTTATTCTGTTATAAATGTGTAGTGCGCTGAATTTTGTTTGGTTATTGTTGTTATTCATATCTTTTTCGTTCCCTCTCCCTCTCCTGTTGTTTACGTAAGTTTGTCTGGGTGATCTCTTTGGAATGTGTGCACTTTGGCGGTCTGATTTATGCCTTTCAATATGGCTTGTTTGCCACACAAACTGCAGGCGGCCGATCCCAGTGAAAGTGCTGTATCGTACGACGCAGCTGCTTTCGGTTGGTGCCGTTCAAGTAAATGCAGTTATGATATATTTTTGAGCAATCGTACAGTGTGTGGCATGAGTTTAAAGCCAGGTGACTCTACCTTATCTTCTCCGGTGCAGCCAGTGCTGCACATTTGTCTTGAAGTTCTTTTTAGCTACATCGATCTAAACAGAGTCAAGAAGACCTTAGAGCTGCTGCTATCGTTGGAACGATTTGTCCTCTCACTCCCCTTTGAAGAAGTCATAAAAAAGTAATCCGCCGCCACAAACTCCTTAAGTTAGCACTGGCTGAAGCCTTGTAAGTAAACCAGGCTTCTGTCAGCTATGCAGTAGAGCGAAAGAGAGTTCGACAAGAAAAAGAGTAACATGTGTGTTTTTGTAATTGGATGTGTTCGTATGAAACATATTGATTTTTTTCTTTTGTCATAACGAAATTGGAGATTTTTACAATTCTCCGTCGTAAAAACTACTACGCAGAAGCTTCAGTTAGTCATGAATATCAAGATCTATGAATATCTTCCTTCCTTGTAATCGAAAATTGGGATGTTTTCGTTGATATTGCTCTTCTATCCACTGAATTAATTTCCCTCACTGTATTTTATGCGTGTTCCGATTGTTGATGCTCCAGCACATCATATTCGCCTCTATTTATGCAAGTTGTATGCAGAGTCGTTTGTATCCTTACAATGTACTTTGATTCCTTTTGCTATCTGTGAATCTGTTGTCGTAGTTATACTCTTACACATGCAACACAAGTATACTTATTCATTTATATGTCCGTATTCTTATGAAAATTCTTAACGTCAGCACAATTTGCCAGAACATATTAATGTAATTTATTTAAAAGTAGACGGTGAGCAGGAAGGTGGGTAGGAGAGGGGAGCATATTTACATATTAGTAGCTTCAAAAATATATTCAGGTGCACATTATGAGTTTTTCTTTAAATATGTTATTCTTAGTTCAGACAGCGTAACGGCAACAGTGAATTAATAAAAATTAAAAAATAAAATTATGAAAATTTTCATAACTTTATTTCTTTAATATAAATTTAAAAAATTTAAACTTAATGCATATAAGTATAATATTTAATAAAGCGACCATCTGCCGACAAATTACACTTATAAATCCTGCTTCGAAAATTAGCGTCCAATATAATTATCTAGAAAAATTCTTCAACAAATCATAGTTACCTAAATAATTCACAAAGATTAACTAGGGTGTTCAAGTAACATTAGAGGAGACGATAAAGAGTTTATGTTGCTCTTATCAGTTTGTTCACTCTTACGTTCATATACCAGTTCAGAAGTGTCTGAAGTCAGTTTAAAATTACTTCTTATTAACGAATTCGGTAGAGTAGCTAATGAGTTCTGACTGTTTATACCTGTTACGTGGCCAAGAATCTGAGAAATGAAGAGGAAAGAGAAACGAATTTGCGGATAGAAAAAGAAAGAGACCGAAATGCGTGGGCAAGAAGAGCTTCAGAAGCTCACAAACGGGAAAATTATCGAAAGTTCTACACAAAAAGAAGGCGACTTAAATACGATGTTAAAAAAGGAACTAGAAAAAGAACTCGGTGACAGAGTATATTACGTTTATGAAAGGAACGCTTCTCCAACCTGCTACACTGACTGTGAAACATAAACCCGAAACTCCAATTGTCACCCGGCTATGATGAATCTTTAAGACTACTTAATTGAGCTATTGAAGCAATGCGAGAAAAGCTGACCAGATGCATGCTTAAGATGGAACAAACAAGCGAAACTGGAAACTGTTAAATTGCGTGTCCTGTGAATGGGGTAATTCGCATTCGTAATTAAGAGAACGAATAGTGTTATTCACGATGCCGTGGAAAAGTCGTGTAAAATCCACCTTCACCGAACTATTAGAGCCTTATTATTGAGCAGATATTCATAATGCGCAAATCTTAGCAAATATCCTTGACTATAAGATCGTCACACATCAGATCTTCGTCGATTTTATGGCAGGATTCAACATCACGAAAAGAAGTGGCATTTATATGAGCATGGTATCGCTTTATAACTTATACGCCTATTCACACAGACACTGAGTAACACCAAAGCTACTCGGTACCAAAACTAGTTTTGACTCTTTAAACTTAACGCTGATGAAAATAATTTCAGCTGCAGAGCTAAATAGAGAAAGTACATTCATCTATCCCGGCGTTAGTTCTCTCACGTCATTTTTGAAATTATACACGAATTTGCTAGAAACCGGTCTAAAACCAATAACAGTGTCAGCTGATGAGCAAAAACCATATTCTGCAAGCTTCTGATCGTTCCTGTCCTACTAGATGATGCGGAGGTCTGGACGACGACAACATCTGATGTTTCGGCCCTAGAAGTTGACGAGGGAAATGTTTGGCTTAATTCGTATACTTTCAATATGTACTAGCCAGCGGTTAGCGTTGCGTACTAAAATTCGAAAGGCCATGCTTTGAGTTCTGCTCCGACTGACATTTAATAGTTAAGAAAATCAATTCTTCTAATTGTCATTACCAGTTACTCGGTGCTCCCTCCGAGTGTATTTCTGATATGAAAGCTCTTCATAAAAACATATCGGTCGTTCGTAGGCGGCTTAGAATAAACCGAAGGTCCCTCAAAGGAAAAGGAAGACCTCCATTCTGTTCGGAAAGATCAGGTAGGGAAAGACCTGATATACAATATGTAAATATATAACATAAATCCAAAAATTCTGCAAAAATATATATTTATATATCTACCAATATTTTAGCCACAATTATCATATTCTTTAAAATTTAAAAAAATTTAAAATAAATTTTAAAGGGATTGGCAACCATCTGAAATATGTTTAATGTACGAAAATTTAGTTAATATTCAAAATACGGCAAAAGCAAGCCGACCATGCATACTGACTGGCCTGTCCACAGCTCACAGTGTCTTCTAACTCCTTGACACAACACATATTTACATACGTCAGTAGAAGCTCCTAAAGAAGAATATTCGTACCACAAACAGTGGTAGTCAAATATGAAAATGATGTTGTCAACAAGTTTGTTATCCCGATTGCTGTCATGCTGTTTACTGTTCATATACTTCTTCTTCTTGTTTTTATTTTGTGCGGAGAAATACTCGTACATACGTGTATATCCAACTCAATGTATATGAAGCTAACTGTATCAGCACTCACTTGTTGTTTGCTGGCAGTAGTTATTGTAGTTGTTGCCACTCCCCCGCTCTTTCTCTCTAATACTATTGCATAAATTATGACATTTGTTGCGCTGCGCGTCGCCTTAACTCCAGTCTGAGACTATACAAACCCTTTTTCTCAAGTGAACTCCAGCCACTTCACTTCCACCTTCAACTGTTGCTCAGTGTGCTGTCAAGCGAAAGTTGTGTTGGCGTAGACTGGTTGCCTGTGACTGTGGATTTCACTGACAGCTGTTGCCTGTTTGCTTGTCTATTTGTCTTTCTGTCTATCCTTGGCCCCTCTTCTATTTAACCGCCTGTTGATTTAGTCATTTTCATATACAATTGTTGTTATGAGCTTATTTACATATAATTGTATGTTCAAGTATATTTAAATAAAATTATTGTACATTTGACAAGTACATAAGTATATAAGTATATCCTTTTTACTTCATTTTCCGTGTCCTGCCATCTGCTTCATACCGTAAATGATTTTTCGGTGCTTACACTTGGACATATTTTTGATGTCCTCCTTCGTATTTTAGATTCGTTTTTGAAATTTTGAATGAAAAGAGAAGAAACGGACAGTTGTTGACACTTGAACACATTCTTGCTGTCAAGAAGCTGTCAGAAAGTCATCATTTGTAGTGACTTAATTGCGGGTAGTATGGGCGTAAATTAGAATAAACAGCCTTTAAGTGGTTTAGGGCTTGAGGAAGATATCTACGACAATTTAAATTATTATTTTTATTTAATTACCTTTTTCATTTCAATAATTTTTGAGTAGTTTTTTCTCTAACAATGTGACGGAGTGCTATGAAACTTTCTTATACAACTTGAATGAACAATTTCCTAGTAGTCTATCTCATGTTCACCGTCGTTTAGATAAGCTTCCGTGATTCCGTGGTTTTTATGATTTATTTAGGGTCAGCAACGATCGTCTACTTAAAGAGAAATATATTCATCATATGAATAATTTTAATGTGCTTTGATAAATATATTTATATTTGTAAATTTTAGAAAGAGTTAAAAAAAATGAATTCAAAAGTCTTTTTGGAAATATATTCGCCCTAAGAATTGCTGCTTTGCAATTATCTTTAAATAACAACTCGCGTGGACTTTCTTCTGACCTACTTAAGAAGTGCTGTTCGCACTCGTATATCTCGGCTAGAATCATATCTTACTCTTTTGTTGAAATTGAAAATACGAGATTTTCTGCCTTTGAGGCCACCCTTGTATGTACCTCAAGGTAGCATTCTTGGTCCTTTATTGCTTCTTCTATTTATAAATGACAGTGGAACTTGCTTCAAATATTCTTGCTTTAAACATTGCTTCATGCAGATGATTTAAATTTCTGATGCTTTACTTTTGCCCCTGAATATCAAAAAATGTTTTAACATTACCTTCTCAAAGTGTTCAAATGTGCTCAGGTCGGCTTATTATCTCTTTGGTAATAGGCTTTCTTTAGACAATGAATTTTGGATCTTCCTTCGATAAGCACATCAATTATATTACTCCTAAAGCTTATTCTAACCTTGTTTTCCTACGGCAATATGGTGGGGATTTCAAAGATCCCTACACTCGTAAAATACTAAATCATTTCTTAGTTTGCTTAAAGCTTAATTTGGAATCCAATTTATTTTGCATATTCTAATAATACTATTATCATTATTATTTATTTATGACATCAACAATGGCTTAGTGGACTGCTCACGGCTACTTGAAAAAATTAGATTTAAGTATTTATAGCGAATTATCATAACTATTACTTTTAGAATACTCTCTAAATTTAATAGGATAGGAAATGAAAACTTAACGGGAGAGCCACAAAAGAAGGGCTTTTTAAAATTGGTATGAAATATCTTTTTAGTGATGGAATTCTAACTATATTTTTCTGTCTGGTCACCTAATTTTGCAACAGATCTCCGATTGTATGGCACTCTGTGGCTGCAAGGGCGACTCTGAGCATGGCACGGTAACGATCACCATTGACAGTATCAGTACTTACTTTTTCGTCTTCGGTGGCGTCGCACAATCGGGATAAAATTGCTCGAAACACGCACGTTAGAGCTAAAATTAAAGTAACAGGCAAGATATTTTTGGCAAAATTTTCTATTTATCATACATTAAGCCATCAGAAAACAATTATCGTGATAAAATTGAACAACGCATTCCAGAGGTATGACCACTCAAAGTTGGGTAATCTAGAGTTGAATTTTTTATGTTTGAAAATTTTTTTATTGGTGTCTGTACAAAAATGTCAACTAAACCTGTCCAGTTTTCGCGCGCGACCCCTAAATATTAATACAATCAATCCCTTGTTAATATATATTTCTAGGATTTTTCAGTTTAAATCACAACTTTGTTTACTCATCGCAGATCAACGAAATACTTTATAAGGTATGAGCTTTTAAAAAGCAAACTTTGTCAAACTTATCTGCAGAGTCCGGCATTATATTGAAATACTTCATTCAATTTGAACTTTCCTTAAAAATATAATCAAAATATGCTAAATTGAAAAATTTTTATATGAAAATTGTTTGGCAAACATTTTTATATTTTCTAAGTACTCCTTGAACTTATTACAATTATATGTATTTGGCACTTTGTAACTGATGAAGCGATTTTTGGCCGACAGATGAAGTTTATTTATATTTTAGTTATTGGTCGAACCATGACTCGAACTCTGGAAGTATGGCAGTATGCAATGTTAACCACTCGGATGTTACGGCCGGCAATTGTGAGTTTATAAAATAAGCGAATTCGCTTATTGGTCCTTGATTCGGCCGTCTTTTTGCGATAAGATTTTTAAAGAATTCAGACGTCGATATGCCAGGAGAGGATCAAGGGTTAACAGTCTAACCGATATTTGTAAAGGTTCTTTACTAATGTCAGACCCTGATTGTAACATATTTTATAAGTTGAGCATTTGTTAATAAATATAAAATAAAGAGTAACTGCTTTTTTTAAGATTTAGGTTTAGGAAGTCTCTATACCTTTTATCTACATACGAGTATATTTACATTTTTAGGTATAGTATGCTTTTTTCTTAACCTAAAATTTCATATCTGAAAAGTCGGTTGTATGACAAATATACAATAGAGTTTTCAGTATAAATACTAAGATTTTTTTGGTGGATTTATTATCCAAAATCTAAAAATCGGTTAGGCAAATGTTGTAGAAAAAAATGATCAGTACAGTATAAAAATACCTCTGCTTATTAAATTTGGTTGAAATATCTCCAAAACTAATGGAGTAGCTTCCGTCCAAACAGACGGAAAGGCCGATAGACGGACAGCCGGTATAAAGATTGCTGAGTGTTCTCTTTCTCCTTCTTATTAAAATAAAAAGCACACAATAGAAGAATTTAATCGATGAGCTTTACTCGAAAATAAAATGAATAATTTATTTTTATAAAATTTTTCAAGAAAAAAAGTTCTTATTTGTTAAAGGAATCCGCAAAAAAAAGTAACCTAAATCAGTTGGAAATTATTAAATACTTGCACAATCTTTTGAATAAGAAGATTTGTAAGAAATCTTATTTTCGACTGTCACCCCAAGGAAGAGTAAATATTATATAATAATAGGTATATAATTTCTATATCATTCGATTCCTTCAGCAATTTTAAATAAAATATCTAAATTTGTAAGTATTTGAAAGTAGCATCAATAATATAGAATTTACAGCATAAAATAAGCAATGCGCCTGCTTTAAACACTTTTAACCCATTGTACAGCAAAAGTTGAAGATACACGAGTACTTTAGCTTTTCCATGGCTTCGTGTGAATTTTCTGAGCCCCAAATATGGTAGTTTTGCTTCAACGGAAAATATTATTTTTCGTTAAAACTACTCATACGTGTATTCTACCTAGCGAAACGAGGCTTCAACTTTTGGACCAAGCCTACATGCCAAGTGCTCTTTGAAAAATCTTCCGCAAAGGAGTACTTGAAATAATTGCTGTTCGAGCACACTTTGAGTTACAGCGGCAATATTTTACTCTCAACTTACATCTATATCTGCTACAATGAATGCAAAACTAATTCTTTGGCAAGATTTTCATCTAATTTTTTCCCCTGCTTTCATCTATTGTATATCTCTTAAGGCTTACCATATTTTATATGGCTACATAGACTAAATCAGCAGTGATAAACTCTTTCATTAAATGGGAACTTTTTCACCTCAGATTGTCTTCTCACCAATACGTGCGTACCACGTAGTTGAGTTTTAGTATAAAGTAGTTCGCAAGCCATGAGCTATTTGTTATTGGCAGGTCTAAGCTTGCACCAATTTCATGACCTTCTACACAAGAGCCAAAGTGTGAAGACATTTGAAAGAAATTTAAGAATCTATACCGAACGGAAATTAAAGCGTCATTCACTTCGTTATTTCTTCAACCCGTCGCGGCGAAAATCCAATAATTGTAAATATGTTTTACTGTGTAGCATTGCTTAATATACAATTTCATACAAAACCTCATACAAAGAAAATCTCGAAAAAATTATTCTTTTATAACCGAAAATTGCCGCACCACAATCGTGTCTGGCATATGTCATATGCGAGAATTGTCAACCTTTATGACAGCTGTCAAAAGTGTATTTGGTGTAGGAAAGCGCAAGTACATACATACATGCAGACATCTGTACATACACATATAAAAGCAGGTGTCGGCTGGTTGACAATTTTACAAAATCATAGCAGCTCACACACACTTACATACATATGTATATACTCCAACTTTAATAAATACATATGTAAGTGTACATACATATACATATACATAAATATGTGGAAATACTGCTTTATAAAATTGTGGTTGCCTGCTTGGGGCAGGTAGCCGAAATTCCGGAACTAGGCGCATCCGTTGAGGTGTTAAATTTGACAGGCGTTGTTGACATTTGCGGAATTGTAATTTTGTTATTTCCTGTATGTGTGTGTGTGTGTGTGTGTGTGTAAGTGTGCAGGCGGCGTAAAAAGCAACAGGGGAATAGCAATAATACCTATGATAAAACACATATGCACATATATTTACAACGTATTACTTATATACAATGATGTCGTTATGAGGTATTTATGTGCATATAAATAATAAATAAGCATTTACTGAATGTTCTTACATGTGAATTGGCGTTATGTTCATACAAACTGTTATCTCCATTTATCTTTTCATTGTTGTTGCTGTTGTCCTTTTTTGTAATGTGATAATAAGCGACAGTGGCAACGATTTAAGTTCCCGCGACACGACATTTGTGGTCGTACTGACATTAATATTGTCAACACATAATAATATAAATATTTATGTGTAGGTATGTACAATGCAACATTACAAATTGAGCAGACACGCTTTTTTTTGTAAAAATAATCATTCTTTACGTTTAAAAAGTAACGAATTATTAAAACATGTTGCTTCACATTCCTAGTTTTTAGTCACTTCTTTTGAATCCCAATAGTTTTAAATTTTTCCGTAAAAATTCTCCGAAATTGTGCATTCAGTAGCCGGTATAAGTATTTTTTTTCTGTTTCTGTTTTATTATAAAGTTTGACCCCTGGCATTATATGTTAAATCAAATCATCGTCTCTCGAATTTTTGCGAGCTTCAATCTGTTTGTGGTAATTTTGGACCAATATTTTGCACATGGCGGTATCTCAGCCATAACTTGACGAATCTTGGTCTTCTAGTGGGCAAGTATTTAGAGTTTATACGTATTCACTCGCAAGAAAGTCATACTCGCATATTTTCGAAATCGTGTTCTTCAATTACAGACCAAAAACAGTTATAATACGACCATAACGCAAACGAATTGATAGTGACAGTGTCACCGGGACACCAGACCGAAAAACGCTCCAGACAGTAAGTTGTTAGGGTATAATGAACTCTCTGGAATTATTTGATGATTCTCGGAGCCCTAAATGCGAGAATTTTGTTTATTTACGTAAGAAAGTTCCAGCGCTTGAGAACTACGAGAAATACCTAGACACATTCGAGCCTTCGACTACAATTACTTGGCTTGACAATGAAGTTTTACATTTGTTGGAAAAACACCAAGACGCAAAACCACAAATTGGAGGAGGAACTCGGCCGAAAAAAATCGCTTTAGCGGTTGCAAATCACAAAGTTGATAACTCTATATAATTGGTAACAGTGTATAATTTGATGTGTATAAATTCGATTAACATGGAACGGCATATAATTTTGGTCCGGAGTATATAATTACTATTAGGAGAAAGGATAGACCCAAATTTCTACCGATCGGTTCAGGATGACAAGTTAGTTGATATATTTGAATCACATTTGGTGAGTAAATTTATTTTTATACCTTATTAATCGTTTGTATGAACCGGCTAGATAGCCCTCCACATAACCGACTTTTTTCGGATATGAGGTTTTGGGTCCAATATGCTTCAAAAAAATCAATAAGTGCTTGATATTTTTATTCATATCTCCATGAAAGATATAAAGAGTTCGATATGACCGAAGAGAGTTCTTCTTGCTTGTTTTCCACTAGTTGGCTAATATCATATTTTCCCATAAAATGCTTAAAACAGGTGGCAGCATTTCTTAAAATTATTTTCATCTGAAAATTCGTCTTAACATTGTTTTGTTAGTTTTATCCCACCAATAAAAATTAAATAAACAGTTTATAACAGTAATTTTTTTTTAACAATTGTCAATTATCAATTCTGAGACCCCTTTCGAGTTCGAAGGAAAATTTCCTATGATTTGTCAAAAAATTGGCAGCAGTTTAGGATATTACCTCCCAATAAAATAGTTGTTGCATGAAGAGGTATTCTCTCTTTTGTATTACGTTCCTCTTCAGAGCCACTTCTACAGTAGACCATGTTAATACACTTGAAATGTTAGTTCCATGGGTCTAGTCGCTTTCTGAATGGGTACTCATGCAAAAAAGCTTGTGGTTTATTTTTCTCTTAGCCTAATCTTCGTCGTCATGCTATTTTTGTTAAGTCATCATTTGAAAAGTTTCCTTATTGGCGAATATACATAACCAAAGTCGAGAGGACTTTTCTTTCAAATTTGTTCATCAAAAAGACCTAATAATTTTTGTCATTGGTAAGTTTTTCGAACTCGAAAATTCATACGTTCATAAAAAAAAGGTTAATAAATGCTTAACACCGAATAGCGAAATATAGGTATAACCTTTTCAAATTTCTTTGTAGCAAAAATCACCAATTCACTAATTTTATTTAATATTAGTATAATTAATTAGTATAATATTTCTTGAGTACTTTTTTAACGAAAAACTCTGAGTTCTATCCAAGAATTTGTCTTCAAAATTTCAGTGGCCAATTCCACATACTTAAGAATCTTGAACAGTTTTAGTGATCGAGCGGCGAGCAGATTCGAATGCTGAGGGAAATGCCATAGAAAACTTAGCCGGTTATAGCAAAAATAATGTATGTCCAATCGAAAAAAAATCAAAGTGATGCATCGCACGACCACCATCACCGGCACCATTTCTCGAGTTCGAACTTTGACCGCTTCAGAAAACTCATCACAACATTGGAAAATTCCCATGTTTTTAAAGATTGATTTTAGAAGTTTAAATTAAGGTCATTATTATCTGAAAATTTCGTTTACCGCAATAATTTCTCTCTTTAAAAAAATTGCTGAAAACACGTTTTTTCGCGTTCTAAAGGAGACTACTGCCTGAAGTTTATAAAGCACAAAATGTTAGGAAGCTTTTCTGAGTCAAAAAAGAGCTTTTGTATTTATTACTCATTTAACAATAATTATTGCATCACAATAGTCTAGTAGTTAGTAATGGGTATAGCCATTTTTGAAGGTCGTCTCTCAAGCCCTCCGAGTGTATTATTGACATGAAATCAAAGCTTCTTATAAAAATCCATAGGATAATCTGTAAGTCCCTTCATTTGTTGAAAAAACATATACTCAGATGAAAACCCCTTGAGTGGTTATATATAAAGTGAGTTCAAAAAATGTTCGCGTATAGTAAGAAATACCGCATTACAAACTGCTCTTTAAAAAAATAAACATCCTAATGATTTTTTATTTAACGAAAAGTGAAGTATACTTAATTATAAATTTTTTAACATAAGCAATTATTTCATTTGAAAATCTATTGGAGCTATAGTAGTATACGTACATATAAAGTGATACAGTTCATATGAACAATATTTGAACTTAGAGGTAAAGTAGCGATATAAGTTCAATAACTAATAATTTGTGGAGCATACTTTCGCTTTAAAGACTGCTTCAATGCCTGACCGTATTAGAGAAATAATTATCTAACATATAATTAGGATCATTATCGTGCTTGTATAACAAATCACCGTGTTCGCATCCAAAAATATCAAAGCTAAGAATAAGTGAATCCTCTAGAATGCTAACATAGTCTGTAGCCCGCATTATTCCGTTGATTCGACGCAGTTTTCCCAACTTTCCGCTACAAAAACAACCCCACACCATAAGTGAAGCACCTCCGAATTTAAGTGCGCAGCATATTTCTTTCCGTGGGACCGCATCGTTTGTCATTTCATGTCCATCTGAATTAATACGATTAATTTTCGTTTCGTCAGACCATATTACTGAACTGCTCGCTTGTCCAGATCTTGTGTTCTTTTGCAAATTTCAACCTAGCCGCTTTGTTTTTCGCTGACATGTACGATAGAACGCTGTAAAGTCCTTTCTACTTCAGGAGTGAGCTTTTTGGGCATGCCCAACTTTTTGGGTGGTGTGTTAATCTTGTTTTATTATTTTGCTAATGACACCAATTGAAATTATGTGTTTTAGTGCAATCGCTGTAACTGAAAGCCCCTCCTGCAGTCCGAACAATCAACTTTTCGAAAAATAGGGTAAGGTTTCTTAGTCATGTCTGAAAATTGAACAGATTTGAAAAATTACCAATTTTTCGTTGTTTAGTTTTTATTTCAAACCTTGGTAAATGTAAACTTCTTCGCACAATACAAATATTAAAAAATTCTGAAAATAATTTTTGCAAAAACGGAATTATTTACATATACGTCACATCCGTTCAGAAAGTTCACGTTCAGGTGCTCTTATGGAAATCAACCAAAGTAGGGTTTAAAAACTAAAATATTGATGCAATACAACAGGACTCCTTATTGATTAGTTTTTTCTAACATTTAAATATTAATCATAAACCAAAAAAAGGTGTTTAGTCTCGCTTTCTTACTGGGCATCTACTAGTACGGGCAAGCAAATTGTACTACGCACTACAAAAATGCATTCTTCTACTTTTTTTTATCTGTCGTTAATCGTTTTATTGCTCTTTTTATTCTCATTTCCGATACGTAATGATACCATCCACTTAATTTTATGCACACATATGCGTGGGAAGTACGTGTATGTTGGTTACATGTACTTGTCTGTATTATATAACTATATATCGCTAACCGGGAGGATATGTATATGAATAAATCTCATTAAAACGAGTGGCTACGTGTAACCGAGTGCCATTCATAGTTATCTCGACGCATTAATTATTTTGTACTATGTACTACCATATGTCCGCAGAATATATTGGGTTTGTTCAGCTGACGATTGGAAGTAAAGGCATAAAATAATCGCACTTTTCTGTCGTTGTATTTGGTAAATCATATTTTTGTAAAACACATATAGGTATGTATGTAATAAAAAGAAAACAGCTAATTTCTGTGTCGGAGCTGCGTTCATAAGTGTTGCCCAGTTTAGGGCATCCTACGATAATCAGCAACGGGCTACTGGGACGTTCGTGAGTATTTCCAGTATAAGTCGCTTTAGAGTTGTCTCTCTGTCCGTCAGTCCGTGTACACGATAAGTCAAGTACGGAGATACTTGAATAAAATTTGGTTCACACATTCCATTTGCTATAGCAAATGTGTTTAAATGGATCAAGTTCATGTTCAGTTTCCGTATAACGGGAATTTTGATATATACGAAAATCACGATAAAACTTTGGGTGGGCGAGGTGCTATCCAAAATGTTTATCTCGGAAGCCACGGGGCGGAAATAGAATTCGATAAAATTTTATATTTAAAATTTCCATGGTCTAGTGTGAACTGGAATTTAATATGGAGGCAATCTTGTCCCATATAATGGACTTTTTAACTTCTCTCTCCCACTTGATGTAAGATCTAATATTTGAGGCATAAACTAAAGCAAACTCACTTTCAAGAAGTACTAAAGTCCTACCGAAATCGACATAGTTTCTGAATAAAACTCCTATATGACAGACCCTCCTGTTCCTAAAACGATCTGTTTACTTAATATAAGTGTCAGCGGAGTATCTAATTATTGGTTCCACCCGAACTTAACAGTTCTTACTTGTCTGTATATTGTATTTAATGAAAACTTCAAGTATTGCCTGATTGTTTAAAAAGGAATTAAATTTACTTACCGTGGAATTTGTCATTTAACTCATGCCTCGTTTCCTTGTGATTGTAAATTATTTTGCTATTTTTATTTCTTTCTTACTTATCGATGGCTGGATAGTAAAATTATTTCATGAAACAATATTGGGAATAAATAAAAATACAGATTTTGGGGTAGGAAAATTCTCACCTTAGTTAACAGTAATTCTTTTTATTTGATCTCATTTTCTTATTTAAATCATGTTAGATTAAATTAATTTAAGAAAAAAAAATGCAAGTTGTTTGGTTGATTGACGTGGTTGCCGGACATAAGCTCATTTATACCACAAAGCAGGCCCATTGTTATGCCACTGAGAATCCTAATAACGCTCATCCTCTAATCAAACCAATGTGTGGAGTCTGCTATAGTGAGGAATTGTACTATCTTTGTTTCTGCTGTCTTGCTCAAGTTTCCAAAGGTTGCCACTCTTAGACACATCAACGTAATCCTCCAAAGTGCGGGACAGCCGCAGAGGCGGTGCCTTAATGGTTCAGGTTCATCTTTTCGTCTGCAACTTCTGCAAAAGTCGTTAGCTGGTACGCCTAACCTATCTACGTGCCTTTCCAATAGAATATGGTTCGTATGAAGTCCTATAACTATAGATATATGCTTTATTTACAGCTCGATAAGGTCACGTGTCTTCATTGAGACTTCTCCATCTTGAGTTACCATCTTTGATGATAAACTCTTCTTTAGTGAGGTAATAAGATGGCAGAAGTAGCGGCGAAGTGTCCTTTCTTGTAAGCTCGTACACCATCTCTTTACACGGTATGTTGCTGTGTCAAGGCACGCGTACCAGGTTCAAAAAGAATTGCTTAGCCATCACGTTAAGTAATCTGCGGCAATTTTCTACGGTTTTCGATTTTACTATTACTAATTCCAGTGCTTTTGATGCGGTCTGGCTGTCCGAAAATATTTGAACACTATTCTCCAAGAGCCCCATTGAGCTAAGATAATTTATAGCCTCATTTACAGCTGTCAACTCCGCCTGGCAAAAATTACAGTGATCCGATAACGAAAGGATTTGCAACCACTCCTCGCTCCACAAATTTTAAATATAATCAAATAAATTTTTCGCCACACACCATCTCCAAATTTTTCACCTGGGGCTCTCTCCTGAGTAAGTTCCACCACCAATCCTGTCATCTAGTTTCGACCCATCCGTATATACATTAATGTAGCCTGCGCTTGCAGGCATTTTCCTCTTCCATTGGTTTCTATCCGCGATAACTACCTTGAAATCTGTCCTGAAGTCAGTGAACGATATGCAGTAATCCGTTTTTTCTGCTAAATGGAACCTTTTAAAGATATTAAGTATGTAATATGCATACTTTTAACTCAGTTACTTTAAAATATGTTCTTTATTTCAGTACAATTATCCAAGTAGCGATCTACTTGATACTTTAAACTACCAGCGAATTGTTAGTTACTGTCAGCAAGTTTTTTAGAAATGAAATCTTAAACTTTTTACCTTATGGCAACTCTGTTTCAAGGACGAAATGAAGTTCCTAAATGTTCTATAATGCAACTGTCAAAGTTCTGTTCCATTTTTACTTAATACCTAGAAATTGAAGGTACAAACGAAGGCTCTGATCATTAAGAATCGAGCTCAGGTCGAGAGGGAATAAAAACCAATGAAAACCGATTACATCTCTATTCTGATGGTGAGAAGTTTAGAACCAAACTCATGTGTCTCAAAGAACCGTGTGGTGGTCTGAAAAACAGGAAATCTGCAATATATTTGAAACGCGTGGTCCATGTTTTGAATTTGTAATTTTCTCGGTGGGACGTAGACCAAAGTAGCCAGTTTCCTAAGATCCTAATATATAATAATATAATATACAAAAAAAATAAAATAAAGTAATATATTCTGCAGAAATCTTAGTCATCGATGTATAAGATATCGAATCCTCAAATATCAATTTAACTTTACTTAAAACCTAAAAGAAGTTAGAATCGGAGGTCTTAATCTTAAATAATCGAACTGAGGTCAAAATCGTATAAATAGAAAACCAGGGTTGATACAAAAAATTTGAAAACATCTATACTTTATAACTTTCTTTTGAAGAATTTTCATTAGTGTGGAATGTATCGAAGTTTTTTACTCCTTTTACTTCTTATCAAAGCGTACTACTACCAACCCGAGTACCGATGAACTGATTTATACTAATGGAGCCGGAAGTATTACTCTTTCGGTACCGTAATCGACGATGCTTCACGCCGTCACCTCCAACAGACCAACAATTATTTTTTGACAGTTCTGTTTTTGCTCAGTATTCCCAAACTCTCACGCTCACTTATGCTCACTCATTGGCATTGTTACATCAATTTCGGAGCTAGTTACTGTAGTTCTTCTTCTTATTTTATTGTGACGCCGAGCAAATGAAGCGTTTAGTAGTTGAAGCGTGAAACTTCACTCTGTTGTGGCTGTTAGTTGTTGACGCTTCTATGGAAAAGCAGAATTTTTGCTGTACAATATTAACGCGTTGGTTGTTGCGTTGTCTGTTTTTATTCAGTTAGCTAGCTTGTTTTGCTCGCTGGCTGGCAGAGTTTGATTTTATAAGCTGGCAGCCGGCTGGTTGGTTGGCTCCCTTAATGTCTACTTGGCTGGCTGTCTGGTTATTAGTGGCTGCACTCTTCTTAGTGGTCCCTTGGCGGTTGTTTGTAATTTTGGTTGTTGTTGTATTGTATTTTGTTTCTCTATTTTATACGTAAACTATTTCTCTTCTTCATCTTCTTCTCCTCACAAACTGCCAAAATACTTGTTGTTTTCTTTTTAGCCAACTCATTTGTGCCCAAAATTGTCGTGCTGTTGTTGTTGCTGTTGGTTGCCGTCTTTTGTTTTTGTTCGTTGGCGTTTCCTCAACATTCATTTGATATTTTCGCAGACAAAGTTTTGCTGTGCAACAGTTGTGCTGGATGTCAGTCTTCATTATTAGTTTGGTGTTTGGTGGTTGTGTTGTTGTGGGTCCTTGCTTGGTCTCGACACCAATTTTAAAGTGTACTCAAAACATTTAATTTAGTTAACACAATGAAAAGAAAACGGTAAACTTCATACTGATTTTGTCCCTGTTGAATTTTATATTAGCTCTGCTGGATTTTTACTCTCTACTCTCTGCTCCCTGATGTGCTTAGTGGTCCAATTTGCAATTTTTCTTTGGTGATTTTCAACTAGAGTTGTAGGATGTGTTTTGCGGTTGCCATTTTAGGTTTGGTTTTGGTTTGGTTATACGATTGTGAAGTTTTTCGATTGTGATTTAATTGAATTTGTTATTAGTTTAATATCTAAGCAAAATACCGTAAAAGAAGTAATTCGAAGCGATAAAACTTATTTGAAGAACATATTAGTATTGAAGTTTTTGTGAGTTGTTCGAAAATAGGAGATTTCGGATTGAGTAACTATTTTTAAGTGCCTTCTATTCCTATGTGCATTGAGCTCAGAAATTAAGATCCGATGAAAATAATAAAACGGCGGTATATTTAAATATGACAACGAAAAACTGACACAGTGCATGTATCAACTTCTGGTCATCAAACTCCTCAAAAGAAGGGACTCACAGCCTGAACCAAGTATCGCAAGATTAACCACCGTGCGGAGGGTCATGTGACCAATCCCAGACCATACTAACAACTAAAACTACAGAAAATGAATTTCTCTATTTAAAGTATTTCTGATAGGAATAAACTCATTAAAATCAATCAGCCATTCAGAGGTAGCTTTAAATGAACTGTAACCTACAGGTACCATTTGTTTGGGGGAAAAAAAACAAGACACATAAAAAATGCAACGTCTGTGAAGCGCTTGTATGCTAACGATATTGATATCTTTCGCCTCAACAAATGCAACGTAAGTTCTGAATTCTCCAGCTCTAACTACGAAGCGCAGCAAGTGTGTTTGATAGTGAATGAAAACAAAACAGAATATTTCCTGTTATCAAACATTATTGGCTTCAACGTCACTTGGTTGGAAGTCGCAAATATTTTCCACTATCTACGAACCAGAATTATGTCAACATGTGCCTCTTTGGTTCGGTGAGAATTGAAAAGAGAATTCTTCTCACGACGATAAAAGCGAACAAAGACCAAATTCTACAAATGGCTCACCATTGAAAAAGCTCTGGCTTTGAAAGGTTTAGACCGTCGGTTGAAGCAGTCATAGACCTTCATATAAAAAACTTGTACGTTAAGAACAATGTTTAAAGCACCAAAAAGAAGAGGAAATACCCATAATTCAAAAGTCTCGCCAAAAGCTGGATCGGAATGAAGCTGATGGTAGAAGAAAGGGATTAGCTAAACTAATTGACTAAAATTTAAATAGTCCAAATATAAATAAGTTCACGCACAACAACAACTATCTAACTTTATATTATTAGAAATTTTATTTTATTTTCTTTTTATATGCAACTTCACTAAATTTTCATGCCTGGAAGAGCATGCCAGCAGATGCAACAGTCGCAGAGCAGTTAACCCTACACACCTGCCCTTTTCGGCAATCTCCATAGCTAGCTAGTTATAAACTAAAATAAAAATATACTTAACAGCCCGCAAAAAGAAAAAAAAAACGAAGAAAATTATATTATAAAAGTGTATGGAGAAGATAAAAAGGTAAAGAGTAAAATGTAAGAGGTCGAAAGTAAGCAAAAACTAAAAATAGGATAAAATGTGCAGCTAAGTATGCATTTGCCCAAAAGCAATGCTGCAATTGCATTAGAAGATATCTGCGACAACAACATATGTATGCAGAAATGGCGTAACTACGTGTACACGCTTCATAGTTGACTGGTCTGATAGCTGACGCTGGTGCGTCGTCGCTTTGCTGCTGCTGCTGCTAGTTCATACGAGTATGCGGAGGTTGGAAGTTCAGAAAGTGTCTACACACTGCCTTGACTCGTTGCTTTCGGTCATGGCTCCCCTAACTTGTCAATGCTCATTTTTTGCTACAGCTGATACCATTTCTCTCCTTCTTAGCTAACATTAGAGAACATATAAATGTAGTCAGCTGCAATATAAATTGTCACTGCCAACAGTGCATGGTATCTTACGCTATATACATGTACCCAATAAACATTTAAAAATCGAAGTTGCTGGAGAAGTAAAAATTATGTCAAAATAGGTCATACCAGGCACTGCAAAGGTGGAGCTCTAGGGAGCGCCTCACGGCTCATTCGCCTCTCTTTCTGAGTAGAGATCGGCCGAGTTCTTTCATCTCCCTTCAAAGGTCTCCTTAATAGGTTCGCAATTTCGAAAGTTCTTTAGAGAAGAGAAGACCAGCTTATGGTAAGAGGTATGAGTGCTTGGCACCAATTACTGCTTAATCCTTTGTTTTGCTAAAAGTCAGCTCCGCTAATCTGGAGCCACGTCATGCAAACACAGGGCACATATTTTTATGATACGAGTACAACAAATCAGAAAACAAAACACGGAACTGATGGCGGCAATCTTCTCAACTTGAATTGCTTTCAAAAGAGCAACTATCGAGTGCTCCACTATAATTAGATTTATCAGACGGGTAAAGTCTATGGAAGAGGTGTGGCTGTAATAGGCTTGTTTTCATCTTCTGGAGCGGAGAGCAGAACTGAGTCACTACACTGTATATTTGGTAAGTACCACGCGTAACTCACCTGCTATACATTTAAAATACTTACCTAGAGCATTTACTGACATTGGTCTCAGGGTTCGCTGCCTATATTCTCCTCCCAGGCATCCAGGTACAATTTCAAGTCCAGCGAAGAACACTAGTCTTCCTTACATTTTGCTCATTGCGATGACATTCGAATCAGCTCTGGGCAAATAGGATGTGTAACAACAGAATAAATGAAATCTTAACATTGGAAAAAATGGTCTCAAGATGTTTGCTGGGTACCAGCAAGGTTTAAAAAATTGCCACTGCAACCCAGCAATATTGACGTGACTTGAGTGTATTGTCATGGCATCGCATCGCATTGAATTGGCGCAATAACAGCAGCGGCACAATATCATTTGTTTGCTTGTCGGCGACGACGATGAAAGACATCGGAAGACTGAAAGGGCCACCAACCATACAAGAGCACATACTCAATGCTTACCATATATGTTCTTATGTGGGGTCGTACACATGTGTATGGATGGATGGAAAGTGCAACAAATGTAGCGTGCAGTGAATTCAGCGTAGCGAGCGACAAAGATGGATCTTGCAGGCGATTATCGACATGGCTTATGGATGATGGTCTGTTTACATACATACATATGTATATACACTCTACCCGGGTCTCTACTATCGAAAGGGAAATGCATGTATTCAAGAGAAATAAGCTAAAACATACATATAAATATGTATATGCACGCCAGGGTGAGTTATATAATACGAGCCCCCATACAAACTTCTCGCACACAAACACATTCAGTTTCGCCTTCCCCTCATGTGTTGAATCTAATTAGCTTCGCTGTTGATTGGTTTGCAAGAAAATGTTCAATTTTTTCGTTAAGCAAGTGTGAGTATTATACACTAATAGAAGATGAAGAAGAACAAGGAGAAAATATGATACCATTGCACAGAAAAATTCTGGATCTTTAACGCCAAACGTCATTAACTGAGCTCGTGGATTTTCGACTAATTAGCAAATCCAGTTTACGTCAACTACTTGGTGAGTAAAATTCGAGCATTACTAATTGTGATTCATATCTTCGCTTAAGGGCAATCCTTGCTAAAGTGTAGAAATTGCAGAGCTTGCTTCTTTGTAGAGCAAGGTAGTTTCAACATCGGCCGTGTCACTTCGCAAATCTACAACTCCATCACCATTTTTTTTTAAAGAAGACTCATTTAAGGCATTTTAGGTTCATTACTACATTCTTATTGTTAGCTACGATGCAGAAGGTCATGGAATACTTCCCAGATCAATGTCCCAAAGTATGAAAAAATGAATTACGGTTGCCCATCGGCAGGGAATGTCAATCGCAACTGTTATAAAGCACCATGCATACAAGTACAATAATTTCGGTCTTTTGAATTTCCATTCACTCGGTTATAGAAAACGTGGTTAAGGATTGATTTCTTAATTATGGCTGGGAAACTTCTAGAAACTGCTCTGAGGAGCGAAATGGCATTCCTGGTGAGTAGAACAAGTTGAAAACGTATTAGGGAACGCTCGCTGCATATGACATTGGGAGAAAATACTTCTGTACTCTGCTTAGTTTTTATTTAAATTACCCAGCAGAACCAGCTGAAAGGGCCACAGGATCGAAAAGTCTAACACACTGATAACCGATAAACAGCGACAGTCCGCGCTATTCTGGTACAAAGAAGACGAAGTAACCATTGTTCTTAGGCAGATCAACTACTGATTTATTCATTGGCTGCTATAAATTAATTCAATATAAAAGTATACAGTAAAAACTTTGCCCTAATTATTTAGGATATTCCGTGAGAAGAGTAAAAGTAATGAATATTGGAGAAAAGAGCAGTGACAACAATGTATAGACATACACGTAGATCTTAAAATGTCAGGACTCTCTCAAATCATGTTTGAAATTTAACTCGCAAAGTAAAAATGGGCTATTTATGTTTCTCCTCTTATCAACTTTATAACAAATAACACTTCGAAGGATCATTCTAGGACTCAGGAGTTAACTCCCCTTAACTATAGGGAGGAAGATTGTTACAATAATTTGCGACGATTATACCAATACTCAACTATGACGACGACAATAGAGAAAGGCAGCCATATGCTTACCGGCTAATGTAATCAAATTCGGCATCAAAAAACTAAAAACTTCAGGAGAAATCATGGTAGGTAGGTAATAATCTCTAGAAGGTCTTATCTAGCATACTGTGTGAAAAAGTTAAGCTCATCGTCAGCGATTTTTCCGGAACTGTATGAAGTATGACAGCAGATCAGTTGTTCTTATCTAAAATACGTCTAACCTGAACACCTGAACCATTAGATATTTTATCAAAAAAACAGAACAAGAAGTGAAGGGATATTATCAAATTTAAACCATAAGTAAGAATAACGCAAACATCAATCTGTGAATTCTGGGTTTAGCTTACTGTGCAGTTTCTGTGTATAACTTTGTTACTAATTGAATAATAATTCAGTGAATATACAAATTTTCCATAGAATATTTGTTGCACACCAAAAAATGACATTTTGTTTCTATTAATTTTCATTATTTGCAATTTATGTGAATATTTCAAAAATTGTGTTTTCTTTGTTTGCTGAGTCATTGAACATTTTATGTTTTAAAAGCTTTATAATTGTTTTTCTGAAAAAATTTGCTTTTGTTGATTTTTGCTGTTTACATTTTGTGTTATTATTTTTTTGTCACAGCTATTTTAGCATAGTTTTTAAAGGAAGACAGATACTATGCTCTTTGTTCTATCTACGTTCCGAGATTGAATTCTTCATATTATTTCAGCAAACCTGCGATAACTTTAAAGAGATTGGCCGTGAATGTGGATTACTATGTGATAAGTTCGAGCGTTATGAGAGCAAGATCATTCTAAGCTGGCCAGTAAGTGTAAACGGGTGACTAGTCCGTTCGATGTAGAATCAGTGTATATTTCTCCCCAAACGAAAGCTACGCTTCCAGCTCTAAAAAAAATTCCATTCCAGCTTTCAATCGCTTAAATTGGTCCCCAACTTGCCCATGGTTGAAAACCCGTACACTTATCAGGTCCAAATTTCTACTGAAGTCTCTTTCCAAGTTTACTACTGCTTGAGCCTAGTTTCAGATAGTGGCTGTTCTCTAACAAACTGTTGAAGAGTTAGGGTATTACATCTTGTCAAAATTAAATATTAATGCCTTAAATATTGGAAAATTAAATTTTAATTGTAAAAGAAATATAGCGTCATTCAAGAACAATTTTACTGCTGAATCATGTTCTTGTGGCCACCTGTTCGACGTAATTTCATTTTCTGAAACTTGGCAGAAACCTCACAGTTTTGGTAATAAGATTTTAGGCAGCAAGTATAAAATTTATAACGGTGATCGCGGAGAAGTTGTACTTACCGTTCATTCCTATACCCACAAAATAAGTATTAACATATTATTAACACATTTAAAATTATTGTTTCAATGGGGAAAGATTCCGACTGGATTATTATCTTAGAAAATTTCATTTCATTGACCACGTTTTCCAAAATTTTTAGAGGAAATAATTTGCCTTAAGCAAATGTGGGGTTCTATCAAGCGTATTGTGGGGAAGACTAAAGTCCGCCGACATAAAACTGAGTGACCTTATCAGTGTTTCTTTAAAACAAATAAATACCGCAAAACCTTTCCAGCTGCGTAAATTGACGTCCCGACGTCCTAACAAATCTCGCGCCACTGTTAACAGCCATAGTTTTGAGGTCGTAGACAACTTAGTCTACTTTAGAGAAGGCATTGACAACAACAACAGAATCGCTCTTGCCAACTGGTGTCTGTTTGAACTGAGTAGATAATTGAAAAGTAAAGTCCTCTCTCGACGAACCAAAGGCAAATTACAAGTCGCTCATAATTTCCGTCCTGCTGTATGAAGCGGAGTCATGGAGGATGACAACTTCTGATGAGTTGAGAGAAATTTCGATGCCTTACTCCCCCAACTATTCTTCTAGTCTTCGAATTCCTATTTTTAAAGCTTCCGATTTATCTTACAAATTAAACAAAACACATTCTGATAAAAATTTCATGTTTCGATTTTGCCATTTTGCCACAAGGGAAGATGTCACAACGCATCGAAGTTGGCGGCGCTTAAGTGGCATATGCCACACATACAGCTCACAGTGCCGAGTACATAGTAGACAATAACATGCCACAAAGATAAAGGCGGGCATAAAATAGATTGAAACAAGCAAAATAGGGAGAGAAATTCAACAAAATGGCTATGCAAAAATGCAAAAGTTCATATTGAATGGTTGGCTGCACACATATGGATATTTATATAACAAGAATATTTCTAGAGTTTGGTTCATACATACATATATTCATATGTAGTAACAATGTGTGCCCAAGTGCCGTTAGTGATTGTCATGAGGATAACTAAGCTAATAAGCGGAGGAGACAACGAAGTCATACTCGCTTGTTGCTGGAGTGTGCAGCACAGCCGCCACAGTTGACAAAAGAAGTCATGTACTATGGTTTGATATTAGAGATCGAAGCGACTCTGTGTTGCCCTTTGCGTTGCAGTGCAGCACAGCGTAGAGGGTGAACAACTACGCGCGGAGGATGGTCACAAATGGCCGAAAAAGCTGGCCAGGAATCCAATAAATGTCACAAGCGAAACTAAATAGAGTTGCAAGTTCGCCATTCTTTCCACCACCACCTTAGGAAGAGGCTTGCAAATAGATTGCTTGTAGTATAAACTTAATCTATTCTAGTTTCAAACTAGTTATATTAAGAGAAAATAGTACTAGTTTCAAATTTTTTGAAAATCATAAGATTTAATTAATTTTTACCGCTTCATGGTTGCGTTTTAGTTTCTGATATTCCCTGTTGTAGTATGCAGCTTATCGACGTTCGTCGTATAATCACTGTAGCCGAGTACTGAGAGGTTGACACTTTCCGTTATTAGATTCACTTTTCAAATCTCGTTGTAAGCATTAAGCTTTCTATTATTAGTTCTGCGAAGTGAAAGCTCAACTTATATAAATCAACTGGTATTTAACTAGTATATACCTGGAGTATAGTTTGTCCTTTATTTAATATCGCTGTGTTAGGAACACCAGTCGCTTGTATGGAAAAGGGACAGTCGGCTGACAAGTTGAGCTACTTTCTTCAACTAGTTTTGGAGTAGTTCTTTACTAGCCTACTTGACTATATGGATAGCGCATAGCACACAATGACTTCGTTAGCGAGATTTTATTTTAAACCGCATACATATATGTATACTCCCACCCTCTATAGGTTCAGTGTAAGTGGTTATATCCGATGCGCAGAATGCAGAGATTGCAATACTTTCTACATTGCATTGGTAATGGCTAAATTTATCAGCTTTTGTATTGGAGCTGTGTGCGGTTGTGTATGCGCATCAGTTTGGTTGCTTGCTAAATTGTATTGTTTGATTTTTTACGTGATTTATCCTCCATGGCGGGTTAACGGGTGTACATTTGTACGCATCTGCTGCTTGCCTTTGTAAAAAGCTGGCTGGCTGGCTGGCGGTGAGCAGATGTTACCAGCCAATCTGACTGTCTGCTTCTATTTTTAGTATACTCATATTAAGTATATATGTATGTAGAAGTAAACTCACTTAAAAGCCTCACAGTAGGAGAATTGTTTTCCGCGTATCTCTCCATCTGCGATGTGTGTTTATGTGATTTATATAGTTAAAGTGTAAATACAAACGGATTTCTAGGGATTTGTAATACTCTCACGTTTTTGCTTTGAGAAAGTGCAATGAACCTGCGTAGCGGGAATATTGTGCGTAAGTGCTTTATATTTTGTAACGTTTGAAATATGAAGAAAGTTAGTCCAACATTAATTTTTTGATTAAAATAAAATAAACTTTTGCTAAAAACTGCATTCATTTAGGAAGCTTTTTGGGATGTCTGCTACGGTAGCAATCAGTTTCTGTGGGCTTCGTTCAGCCACAATGGATGCTAAGCTTCTTCCATTAGCGTTGACTGTAGCCGATTCAACAATAGCGCGACATTATTTTAATTTACACGCGGATGGGCGCCAATTGAAGATACCAAAAGAGATTTTTCTTTGCCACATCTTTCCGATGGAGTGAAGACCTTCCTCTTGCCTTGCTTTCACTGTCGGTTGCTGCATCGAATACTTTGAGAACCGGAGAGTTCCTTCCAGATAACATGGCGTAGCGGCTACGCTTGACTCTTTATTCGTCGAATAAAGTCAATGTCGCCTTATATATCATACTGCTCATCTTTTAATCGTCTATGATATACACCCTCGCCTATATATAACCCGTTAAAAATTATTAAAATATTTCTTGCTCTTTGCACCAATTTTATGGTCGCCTTCTTCTCTCTCCCGTTAGAGACACCAAGTGAGTTCAGATTTTTCTACACCTGATTTTTTCAACAGAGCGAAGATTTTCCTCATCCGTTACTTCCACTGGTGGGTGCTATATCGAATACTTTGAGAGCTGGATAGTACCATACGGACAACATGACGTAGTCACAGGATAAATTGCTCACAAAACCGTCAAAAATTACTAAAATATTACTTCCGCTTCCCTCTAACCACTCATAAAGAGTTCTATCTTCTGCTATCAATCTCTGTTTCATTCGCCAATACAATTATTTTATAGGCTCTCTCTCTCTCTTTCTAATCAATGATCAATGTAAGAACAATATTCTACCTTTTGCTTGTGCTTGCTCTCCTCTTTAACGGTAATGTTTTCCAATTTACATACCTTTATTTCAAACTTTAAACTAATTTCGTAATTGAAGCAACAGAAAACATTAACTAATTTAATTTAATCTTTAAATCCTTCACTTAAGAAACAAAAATAAACTTTATTAAAAAACAAAACGATATTAAAACAAAAACACACAAAATACAAAGCAAATATCCCACAAATCTATTCTATTATTCTTAACCTATTTTTATGCATTTCTCTGTTCACCATTCTCTTCCGCTCTTTCAGATATTTTTGATTTTGTTTTTGCTACTGCTGCTAGGAAAGTTATAAACTTTTGCTAGTTAAAATTCATTAAAGCTTAACCGCTGCTTTTTACCGCTCATTTCACTGGCGATTTGACTTTTGTGTGTGTGTATGCATTGGTACGAGTGAGCACAGCCCCTGCGTTTCCGGGATTCTCCCTCTAGTGATATGTGTGTGAGTCCATTGGCCATTTTACTTTTGTCCAACTAACTATCAAAAATCCCAGTAAAATCACACATAACCACAGCTCAGTTACAACAACAAAATTTGCAAAAACAAACGGGCATACATAAGCAACCCAAGCAACCAGCGGAGCATGTTAACTACTTATTTGAGTTTAACAAAGTCGGGATATGATTAGTTTATTTTGATTACGCGTGGACTCTCATCACAGACTCCATTCAGAAACGGACGAGTTCTGTCTTCAAATCGTTCTAAGAGCCCTCTCCTATTTTTAGAGGTGTATACAGGTGAGGGATTTATGCCTACAAAGGCGTTTCCCAGTGATATCGAGATACAACACGAGTTATTCACATTCGATTGGATACGAAGTTTGCTATTGCTTTAAAATATAACATAGATCTATTCTTCTCCTGCACTTTATATCACTCTCATTGGAATGTTGTATCAACATTGGTCCGAAGTATGTAAGCACCAGATGAAGAGGAGATAGAACCATCATCAGAATGACGAGTTGAGTTGATTTAACCATGTCCGTCAGCTTGTGCGCTTACTAGTTTCTCAGTTTCTGAGCTATTTCAACAAAAACTTGGTATACAGATGCATGGGTACACTTAAAAGATCATTTGCCGAAACCGAAAAATCATCGAAATAGGAAAACTTCAGCGTACGTGTATATCTCCCTCCAACCATTTATTAGGCATTTTTAATCCTAAAATGAAATGCCATAAATTTTATACATTTATGAAAGGTGTAAAGACTTCCGAAAACAGCTCTTCTTTCTTGTTGCTTACTCATTTGGTCGGTTGGGATGAATGCCATTAAAAGTGAGTGAGTGTGTTGTTTCTAAGCTACAAAACGCTGACCCAGCTTGTTAATAAAGCAAAAAAAAGAGCTCTTTGTTGTTGTACTTTAAAAAGTGTTCCATTTCAAATCCTATTTTAGACCTGTCCTGCATTGTAACTCGTCGCAAATGTTTAAGCGCCTATGTCCTTGTGTGTATGTGTTCAGGCTGTTAGTGTCGCCAAACTTTGCTCATATATTATTCTCAAGTTGGCAACACTATTTAGTAGCAACACGACACGCAACACAATAACTCGGTTTTATGCATGTGTGTCGGTGTGTGTGTGTGGCTGGGTGGCTGGATGTTGTGGGCGAGCGGCGCATGGATGGAAGACTGAGTATGGTCAACGGATATCCGTTACACCGCTGCACACTTTAAACCTAGTAAACTACTATGCGGTTGTGTGAGTGTCCAACGCCAACGGAAGGCAAGTCAAATACCAAAGTCACCTTTCGTGTGAAACTGCTCTACAAAAGTGTATCCCAAAAAAAACTTCCACATATACAAAGCTTATGAGTGTGTGAGTTCACTTGCTTGCTTCTGCCGGCCGGCAAATTGGTGGTATAAGAGTTTTAAAATATGGACATTTTTAACTTTTTGTGGTTGCTTGGCACTAAGTAGCACAGACCTCGTGGGTCTCTTAAGCCGTCGTAATTCATTAGTTCACCAGTTTATCGTGATGGCCTGTATAGAAGAGCGTGCGTGGGTTTCTTTGGCTGCATCAATGTTTGAATTTTGCTCACGTTTAAGAGTTCGAGGAAACATTTAGTGCTCTTTTAATAATTGATTTGATAATCATATTTATTTATTAAGAGGATTGGGGTGTCTTGCGTTGCAGCATATTGATTTTCTGGGGCATAATCTTCAAAAAAAGGAAAAAAAGTTTTCATACCCGAATCGCTAGAAAATTTCTTCCTTCGTAATTGGCGTGTGCTCCGCTTAACCGATTATTGTCGAAATTAAAACAAAGCGCCAGTCGTTAAATAGTTGCTGGCAAAACAGCTTTCTAGTTAAAAATTATAGCACACATATTTTAAGAGAGGACACTTCATAACTCACCACATCCTTAATGACATAACTTCCGTTCAGAAGCAACCACCACAAGCAGTCAGCTACGTCGGCGGCCGAAATAGCCTAATAGTTAGCTCTGCGATCTGCAAGGGTTCGAGTCCCGGTTCAACCAACAACCAAAATCCCTCCGAGTATATTTCTGACTGTAGGTGCCTCCATTTGTTGGAAAAACATCAAGACGCAAAACCACAAATCAGAGCAGGAGCTCAGCGGAGAATCGCTTCAGCGGTTACCAAATGCCAATGATATATAACGAGTGACCCAAGTAGAGGTACTTTTTCAATCATGGAAAGGCCTGAACAACGTTTACAAATCGTTCAATTTTATTACGAAAATTCACGTGTAAGAATGTGTTTCGCGTGCTTCGCTTAATTTAAGGTCAACATAATCGGCCTACTGAGCGTACTATTCTCATCACCATCACTCCTCTTGAGAACCAATATTCATTATTGGATTATATTCGACCTAATACCAAGTCCAGCACGGAGTGAAGAAAATATAGCGGCCGTAGCTGAGAGTGTATACGAAGACTGTGGAGAGTCGATTAGCGTCGTTCGCAGCAAATCGGATTGATGCATTTTTACGTAGAGATATTAAATTGAAAGCGAACAAAATACAGCTTGCGCTAGAACTTATGCCGCCCGATCTTCCCAAACGACATCGCTTCGCTCTGTGGGCTCTTGAATAGTTCCAGGAAGATCCGACGTTTTCGAGCCAAATTCTGTTCAGCGATGAGGCCTATTTCTTGCTCAATGGGTATGTAAACAAACTAAATTCCCGCATTTGGGATGAAGAACAACCTGAAGAGATTTAAGAGCTGTCAGTTCAACCAGAAAAAACAACGGTCTGGTGTGGTTTGTGGGCCGGTGGAACCATCGGTCCATATTTCTTCAAAAATGATGCTGGTGAGAACGTAACCGTCAATGGGATCGGTATCGCGCCATAATAACCAACAATTTGATGCTTGGAATTGAAGCTCGTGTTCTCGGTGATATTTGGTTTCAGCAAGACAACGCCATTTCCCACACATCGCATTAATCAATGGATTTTTTGAGAGAACGCTTCGATGAGCAGATAATTTCACGTTTTGTGCCGGTAGATTGGCCAATAAGATCGTGTGATATCACATTGTTACACTTTTTCCTGTGAAGGGTAAAGTCTAAAGTCTATGCGGAGAATTCCGCTTCAATTGAGGCCTTGGAGCAAAACATCACGCTTGTCTATCTCCAGTTACCAGTCGAAATGCTCGAATAAGTCGTCGAAAATTGGATTTAACAGATGGATCATTTGAGACAAAGCCACGACCAACAACATCAATAAATAAATGCCAAATAATGTTCTTTCGAATGATAATAAAGGTTCCCCATTGAATTTGAGTTTTTAGTGGTTTTTCTTTACAAAAGTAGGGAACCTCGAAATGGATCACCTTTATATATGTTCCGTATTTGGCTATTATTTTGTTTCTTGTTGAAAGGAAAGGGGCAATTAAGGTGATTATATGCGCCAGCACGTATAGGTAAGTAATGACAGACTTTCACGGATAAATACAGCAAACATCAATTGGCCCCACGTCACATGGTACGAATGTAGAAAGTAACAAGAAAGTTTGCTGTTTTGCTCTAGAAAAATACTTAAGATACAAAAGCACGAAGCCTCTGGGAGGTAGTGTTGAATGCAGAAGGGAACGTTGTATTCTTGTAGTTGTATTGGCAGACCATCGACTCCTGAAATATCATCCTCTAAAACTAGCTAAGATTTAATCAGTTGATTAAATCAAGTGAACTGTTTGCTAACGTATAGTTGGTATACTTATATACTCGTACAAAAGAGCGCAATGGCTGAATTCCTTCCTTTTCAAGCAACCGCACTCAAACAAAATGAACTTACCTTACTTTCTAAATAACAGCAATGCACTGCAATCACCCGAAAATTTCCAAAATTTGTGTCTAGTTGTTATCATGATTGAAAGCGGAGAATTTGTAGAAGGCTTATCACGTTCCACAAATTATTTATTAATTCTTTTTATTACTTTGTTAGTATTAGAAAACTTAAATTAAAGATTTTGCTTTTAAGCAGTTTGGTTCCTATTCCCTATAATCTCAAATTATGAGCCAAATTCCCGTCCTCAGACATCCCACATATGTACTTATAGTTCATCACATTTCGCCTTAATCATATTCAGCGTAACACTGCCCACGTTCGCCGATGCATTATGTAACAGCTCGAAGATATGCATATTCGCACTACCATTACGCGTATCCGTGAATAAGGACTTCACCTCGGCTTGATATGCATCATAGCGCTCACTATTCTCCCAATCCCCTTTGAACTCTACATACAAACGATGAACATTAAATAAACGCTGTGAAGCCGGGTCATACTCCAACGGTGCTTCATTCGCCTGCGACGGCCATGGCAACAGTTTCCGCCAGGTCTCATGCAAATGTTCGAGAAATTCGAAGTTGCTGAAAATAAATGTGACAAAGAGATCGAGACCTTTTCGATGCAGTTTCTCTAAAATGACCGACAAATCCTCGTGTGCGTATTGTGAATTTTTAAATTGTTCATAATCGGCAGAGAGGTCTTTTTCGAGATAATTGTATAAGCGATTCCGCTTCGCATAGAAATCTCCAATGGTGAGTATTGCATCGATTTCGTTTAGCACTTTGCTCAGTTTGCTTATATGGAGTGCATGTAATTCCTCTTTATTTGCGTTCGTCGGGACCTCATCCGCTGCCACCGCCTCTTCTTCCGTTGATGACGTCGAAGCCGCAATATGCTTTTCCTCAATAACTTCCTGCAACAGCTTACGTACGGTTAGCAAATAATCGTCGATTATCTCTGCACCCGCAGCTTTTACATTTGCATATAGAGTACGCGCGAAACGTTCGAGATCGATATGAGCCATGGGTGTTGCAGCTGTTGATGTTGCACGTACTGTTTCCGCACGCAAAGGTGCCAATTTGACGTCGGCCCAGTAGTTTGTCACCATTGCCGCCGCTGCTAGTGTTTTTGTATTGGTACTCACTCGTTTTGCAGACACTTTCGACGTCGTTTGGTTCGACAAACCATCGTTGTACCAAAATTGAACACATAAATTATACCAACGAAGGTTGCGTAGTTCTGAAGCGCTCTCTTCTTGCAGTTGCAACAATTGACGCTTCAGTTTGGCAAGAAAGTTTAAATTACGCACTGTGTAATAGTCGTTGGCGGCGAGCAAGTGTTCATTGGATTTTAGATCTAACAATTGCTTGAGATAAACGGTTTTCGGTATGAGTTGTGTGTCGCTGGTGGCCGTCTCAATTTTCACGGCGTATGCGGCATAGTCTTTGTTGGCGCGTAGTTCCTGCAGCAGTTCATTCAGATGAACGCCAGCGGCTGTGTCTACCAAAGTGTTGAGCTCATCATTGAAATGAGTTTGGAATTTGCGGTCTCTGATGTTGGCGTGTGATACGAGAATGGTGGGTTCTGTTGGCTTCGTGACCGCGGAATGCTTTTGAAATTGGAATGGGTATTTATTAGAAAACTATTTAATGGAAAGTACAAGGTAAAGTAAACATTTCGTTCGGTTTTTTCTAAGAGATGGCGTTATTGTCCATAGTACTAGTGTTACATGTCGCATCATGACTATGCGGCGCTGAAAACGTGTTTATTCGCACTAAAAGGTTGTCTTTGACAGTTTTTCGATTGATTGACTCAGTACATTGTGAGCGCTCGTCAAAGATGGACACCAGCAAAGAGAAAATTCGCTAAATTTTACAATTTTTCTTCGATCAAGGCGAAAAAGCAGCCAAAGCGGCTGAAAAAATTAATTTAGTTTATGGGCACGATACTGTAAACGAACGTGTAGCACAAAAGTGGTTTGCTAGGTTCCGTTCCGGTAATTTCGATGTTAAAGATGCACCACGCGTTGGGAGGCCTTTCGTCGAAAATTGCGATAAAGTTATGGAAATAGTGGAAACAGACCGTCACGTAAGCACTTATTTAATTGCTGAGGCGCTAAAGATAAGCCAGAAAACCGTTTGGAACCATTTGCATAAAAAAACCGAACGAACCTTTTACTTTGCCTAATATATCGAACTTACCACTAAATTTTGCGTTACGCCTAAGATAAGGGTGTAGATGAGAAGAAATTGCCACATTTTTATAGTTTCGAGTCTTTGTACTTTTCTTAACTTCAGTATTTTAGAATTTCAGAATTTTTATTGAGAGATTTGTGCAATCTAATCAATGACAATGTTTTTGGCGTTTATTTCATAAACTGTTAATTCTGCTTAGTTTTAATTAATTACTTTTTTTTTTAATTGGTTTTAAGCTTGGGGTATGCAAAACAATATTGATAGTTTGGTAAAACGTTTCTGTATTTTCTCTCAATATCACCAACTTATTATAGATTGTAGTTTGTTTTATTATTCACTGTATTTTTTGGAAGTGGAATTCAAAGTTTATGCGCAATAGTAGTAAGCATTTTGATATTTTTCTCCTCATTCACGCACACTTTCTTCATTTAATAGAACTTAAACTTTTTTTAACATTGAATTTATTTATAATATAAGTCATTTATATTTTCCTCTAACCTCCTGCGGCTGCTATTTAAACTGTACTGTTTAATATGTTTACATTTCAATGCTAAAATATTTTTATCATCGCTTATATGCCACAGCTGCTTCCAGTCTACGCTGTTTTCGTACTTCTAATCAACAATTACAACGCTCATTGTATGATTTTTGTTTTAAATTAATTTTTCAGCGTTGGGGTTAAGCTCCCGTTATCAGAAATAATAGCATTTCATACTCACACTCGCACTAGTTCATGCTTGCATTATTACGTATGCATATGCTTTACATATGTACATACACGTATGACAAATACAAATTATAAAATTTGTTTTGATTTGCAAAACAAACTTTTTTAAGTATATTTTTTTATACAAAAAAGCACTGACCTTGCTGGCATTGACCTACATATTTCTTGAATTGAAGTGAAGGTTTACAGTCTTCTTCTGTGCTTTCATTTCATTTCATTTATTGAGTCTATGAATTTTTAAACCTTATATACTAGATGTACAAGCTAGTGACAAAAAATTATTATATATTTAAAACTACGAGTATATGATTTATGACTAACTTTTCGAAAATTCAAAATCAAGCTCAAGGCTCCCCGAAATTTCATTAAATAAAAAGTAAAAAAATTGGAGAGAACTCAAGGAATGGGATCATAATTGTAATAATTAGCATCAATTATATACAGTATAGTAGAAACTCGATTCTTGCACGCACTCACTACAAGCACATCTCGATTCTTGCAAAATGATTTTTTTTTCATTACGCGCTCAGTACTTGCGACATTCGAAAATTTTGACTTCAATACTTGCAACATATTTCATTTTCTTAGAATGTTATTTTAGACATCTTCCGAGTTCAGAGAAGTACCGAAATGTATAAAATTGAAAAAAAGTGCACAATAATGTTCGGTGCGTTGTTAAATTGGCAAAGAAAAATTTTACGCTGTTAACAATTTTAAACAAATTAAAAGCAGAATTTCCTGTCAATCATATAAGTAAAATTGATGGTATTTGGAAAATCAGCGGATTCACGCCCACATATATTCCTCTTACTTGGATCACATTAACTTTATTTTAGGAATGGTTTCACCAAACATTTGTTCCAAAGGCGTGCACATTTTTTTACATATCTAAAATAAAACATCTTTAACAGATACTTATAGATAATGCTCCTTGCCATCCCAAAGACGAGATAAAGATTTCCGATGGTCATAGTATATCGATGATGTGTTTACCCCCAAATTATACAGCACTAATACAGCCAAGGGATCAAAATTTTGTAGGGCTTACCAAACTGAATTACAAATATTAACTCACATTATTGGAAAAATTATCGATGAGTTTTTAAAAAATATTAACCTGAAGCAAGAAATTTTTTAAGGGTATATAAAAATGTATCGATTTTTTTTCATTCCAAATTAATTTTTTTTTGTCTAGAATCAAATCAATGAATTAAATGAACTTAATTTTTTAGTTGTAAAAAAGAACTTTTTAATTTGAATGAAAAAAGGACTCTGTACTTGCTACAACCTAAAAACTTGCACCGAGGCCGGTTTTCATTACGTGCTGGTTATATATTAGGTGTAGTAAAAGGAAATATACTTTTGCTTGAAATTTAATTCTTTAATTTATTCATTTCGTATTCAGCTTTTCGGCCGCGGTAGAATTGCGTACTGACATTCCAAAAGTTATGGAAAATTAATTTAAATAAAAAATTAAGTTTAGATTTCTGCTTGCGGTCGCCCCTCGGCAGGGAAATGTCCACCACTCCGAGAGTATTTCGGACATGAAATAAAAGGCTCCTCGTAAAAAAATCATCAGCCGTTCGGAGGCGGCTTAGTACAAACTGTAGGTCCCTACATTTGTTGGAAAAACATCAAGACGCAAAACCGCAAATTGGAGGAGGAGCTCGGCCGAAAATCGCTTCAGCGGTTACAAGGCGCCAATTATATATATATCCGTCTTTATTTAAATGTTTCCAAATGTTTTTGTGTGCAATCTTCAGCTCTTGGGCAATCGAAACAGTGTTTACATGACCGCCGGACTCGGCAATGTCCATGATTTTATCGACATTGTCGATAATTTGCCTTCCACTCCGTGAAGCATCTTTTACATCAAAATTACCGGAATGGAAAATAAATTATGCTTGATTAACTATTACAGTATCAGGACCATAAACGCATTTTCAGCCTGGCTTGTTTTTCGCCCTAGTCGAAGAAAACTGTGAAATATAGCGTATAGACACTAGATTTTTGACGCGCGCTCAAACAAAACTGAATCCACCAATCACAAACTATTAGAAACATGTTTTTTTAGTACGAAATCTCATCTTTCTAACGCCATCTGGCGGATACCAATAGGACTTATATAACGCTAGACACAGATAAATAAAGTCATCTATTGAAAAAATAAACCGAAAATTTTTGTGAGGGTTTTTAAAACTAAAAAAAAAAAAAAATCTTTGGGTAGTCTACAAGGTCATTGATGGTGTTATACATGAATAGCAAAGAGTGAATGTAGATCGTCGGAAAAAAATTGATTTTAGATTTATAACCGCACAACGGGAAGTGTAAGATGGTTGGAGATCAGTAAATGAAATGGTGAGAGCAAAACGAAGACACCTATTTTGGAAATTTTCAAATCTAGAGGAATAGATAGAATGAATTGGATTACAAATTAAGCAAGCCTTGAGAACTAGGGAATTAATAGGCAACTAAGAAGTATTCAA
Organism: Ceratitis rosa; assembly: GCA_037013455.1. Lineage (NCBI taxonomy): Eukaryota > Metazoa > Arthropoda > Insecta > Diptera > Tephritidae > Ceratitis > Ceratitis rosa. The sequence goes on from JAWMAG010000004.1 coordinate 2,749,684, forward strand.
TATTTTTGCAATCGATTACTTTAGTGAGTGTATCTCATGTTCTCTTACGCTAGATGGTGTAAGAAAAATGATATTCTGTACCAAAAAAGATAGTGGGAGAACTAGTACACTAAGTAGGCCTTGAGCGTATGTCCAAGATAGACTCCAACACAGAGAAAATAAATTATATTCTACAATGGATCTTCGATAAAATCGCAAATGTTAATCAGGTAACTGAAAATGTGAAAAGTGTCGAAAAATGTCGCCATAAACGGAAATCGTAGAATCTGACCGTCATGCGTTCTCTGTTAAACATTGCACAAAAACCAGTTCCACTTGAAATAGGCTGGATACACAAAGAAGTTGATTGTATTGAATAGTGTGCAATCATCTTTAAGTGCCGTCAGCCAACAACTACGTAAGAAGAATCCAACACTGCATATAGTCATCGCATCGATAAATCGTCATATTGCAACTTACTGCGAAATCGAGCTGCTAGCAATCATTATCTAAGCAAAATTTATATCAGCTTCAACAATAATAACTACGAATACTTTCAATTGTTTATGCAAACAACATCTGTGATATTTGCCGATGCCAATGCGAAAAGAGAACAAATGTTCCGCAAAATCATATTCTTGAAAAGTCCTAATGACGACTCATAAGATGTTAACTTCCATTTAACATAGCAGGACTGGAATGATGGGGGACTTATAGAGCTTGGTATTTGTTCGTAGAGAGAGGATTTTACTTTTAATTTGCCTACTCAACTCATAGTAGCATTTGCTGGTAAGAATGATTCTTTGATTTCAAAATCACCACTTTGAGTTCTACATGAAAAAGCTCCGATTGATTTCCATTTCTTGCAAAAGGCTGTTTACATTTCTAGGGAATGCGTCGAGTATGCATTTTCAGAACTGCCCTCCCACCATATCCTACCTAAAAACATACTTCATCGAAGCCAATGAAAACTCAGTGACAAAGTTAGAGTACTGACAGAATTCGTCCGAAACGATGGCTATAAGATCTTGCACTATACATTCTTCTTGTCAATCAACCTTCGTAAGCAATCGTTAAAGTAGCCCAATAGTAAAGAAATAAAATGCTACATTGTTAAAGGGTAAACTTGCTCATACGTGTACTTGAATCTTACGCTCCCATTGCCATACCGCCAAATTTAATTCAAGGTAACTGAAGAACTTTGCAAAATTAAAACCATATATTTTTTCCGATCTGATTTCGCTCCTTCGCCTCTTTTACTTCTATATTTTCATGGTAGTAATCGTATACATTGTGGAAAATTGTGCTAATTAATTGCAACCAAAGTTGCATAAAAGTTTTCTTCATGATTTTTTGGTTATTATCTGCCTGCACTACTAGCACAACTTTCAGCTTAGCTAATACACACTCATACCATTTCGTTTAATTAGATGGCACAAACAATGGTCAAGTGAAAAAGTGCAAACGCACGTGCAACAGAACGAGCAGAGCGAACTGCTGCGGTAGGTAGTTATCTGTGAGAGTTAGCAGCGTGCGTGCTTCCTTGGAGCATATGTGGTTGTAGAAGGAAAATATTAGGATGAAGGTGTAGAAGTGTAGTGCACCCAGTGAACTTGCATAATTCAATTGAATTCGAACTGTACCATTTGTGACCCATTTCTCTTTTTTCTTAACTTTGGTACGTCACATAATGTTTTTGGAAAGAAACTATAATGGAGAATAACCTTTAGAATCGTAATAAACTATATTTTACCTTGAGAAATTAACTATCAGTATATATTGAACGGTAGTCCTCCAAAGCTTACTGAATTTATGTAGGGAACACTTCTTCAGATTGCAGTGATTGTGCAACGCCAGGGGATGGCGATCCCGATTCCCCAATCGATTACGATGTTTTATTGTCCGACTATGAAGAAGTTCAAATAGCAATCGTCCGATTGAAAAATAACAAAACGATGGGGCCAAATTTTGGAAAAGACTCGTGAGTAGAGGATCGACACACACCACCTCTTCGTCGTTAAGCAACGCCAAAAGCTCTGTCAGGATCAGGACGGACCTCTCCGGGCCGTTCGATACGAAACGAGGTTTTAGACATGGTGATTCCTTATCGTTTCACTTCTTTTATATATTGCTGGAGAAAATAATACTAGCTGCAGAGCTGATACAATCTTCAATAATGGCATCATTGGCCTGAATAACCGCAACGTGAGTTGTGCTTTCCAGACTGGATGAGGAAGCGAAGGATTGGGTCTGTTAGTGAACGAGGACAAGACGAAATATCTCCTGTCATCAAACAAACAGTCGTCGCATCCGAGAGTCGGCTCCCATGTCAATGTTGACAATCATAACTATGAAGTCGTAGAGAACTTCTTCTATCTTGTATCCAGTATGAACATCACCAACAATGTTAGTCTCGAGATCCAGTGACGATTTTAGACTGAGTAGGCAATGAAATTCTTGAAGATTATAAAATAAATGAAGAATGTTGAAAACTAGTTTAAAAAGTAGGTTTTTTAAAGGATTGCTAAATGTTCATTGGGTTTTAAAAACTAGCTAAATTTGTGTGTAGTCAAGCAGAGGTTTTGCACGACAACTCGAAGCGAATGAAAGTACAAATTGGGGCAAATGCCTGCTAGTAGACTACATTAAAGTAGTTAAATGCTAAAGCATGATCTGAGAAAAAGAGAATACAAACGAGCAAACCGCACAAAACAAATATTCGACCACAAAGCTTCTCTGTTAAAGCCCAAAGTATAAAAAAAGAAAGTTGCTGAATTGCACAAAGTCAGGTTGAGCAGAGAAAAACTAAATATGAACATACAAATGTTTATGTAGAGCAAACATAGTAAATCAAGAAAAAAAATGTGTGAATTTAAAATTGCATAGATATATGTATATTTACAACAAGTTTCTTAGATTGGTATAGTATACATAAAAGTTCACCACGTATTCTTCTTACCCAGAAATCTTTAGCCACATCTTTTTCTTAATACACATTTCAAGACGATTTTCGCAATTGTATTTATCAAAATAAAGAAAAGCAAACAAAGTACAAAATGCCAACAACTAGAATAAATAGTAAATAAAGCAACAAAAAAAGTAAAAATAATCTCAGTCCAACATTTCTACGTCTAACAACAAAGTTTTCTACTGAAGTTTAGTTTCCTTTCTGTTAGTCCACCTTTTCTTACAGAGAGAAAGGTTCATTTTCGTTGCATTGACACGTGACATTGTGTTGCAAGTGTTTAGCTTCGACGGCAACAACAGCGAAGCTGCAACAAAGTTAAACGTCAACAGAATGTGAATGAAAGACGGGCAATATAGCCGGAATAAGAACAAGCACAGGCTTATTAAAATTTATTTGCTATTTTTGTAGTTTGCTTTTTGTGTATTAAATTGACTTTAGTATTCAGTGTACGCTCCCAATGTCTGTAGAAATATGTATCGTGGTCCAAGGTAAATTTTAAACTAAGATAAATTACCTTTTGTCAATAGAATTAGCGTCCACAATCGGCAAGTGGTAAGCAATGCGGACTAACATTCGGAAGGCGAGAGTTCGACACCTTGATTGCTGTCACCCCACGATTAAAAAGGTCAAGGTTTGAAGGGTGTACTTCTGACTTGAAAATCAAAGCTAGTCATAACAATCCAGGGCCCGTTCGAAGGTGGCTTAGTATAAACTGTAGGTTCCTCCATCTGTTGGGAAAATATCGAGATTCACACCACAAATTGGAGGAGGAGCTCGGTCGAAAACCACTTCAGCGGAAATTATTATACATAATTAAAACAAATTATAAAATTAAGGTTTTCACTCTATTGACATCTACAGCCAAAGAGTGACCGTGCTTGCTTTTTTCTAGTCACTGCTCGAACGCAAGGTAGAAGAGCATCAACACAGTAGCTTAGCTTTTTGCGAATTATCCCACATAGAGCTTCGCGCCAAGAAAGAAAGTTTGAAATTTTTAAATCGTCGAGAATATTTTTCTATAGTCAGAGTTCGGTAAAGTACTAAACGAGTTAGATTTTGCAAAAAAAATGTTTTTCTTCTTAATTGGCGTAGGTACCGCTTACGACATTTTCGCCGAATCAATAATATGGCGCCTCGTACGCATGACGATTACCAAAGTTGACTCATCGGTTGTTGTAGTCGTTCACGGTTCTGTCTCATAAAGTAGGACGGAAATTATGATAGACTTGTGAAGTTTGGTGGTTTTTTGTCGAGAGGACTTATTTTTTTAATTGACTACTCAGTCCAAAGTAGCACCTGATGTCCAGAGTAATTCTGCTTTATAGTTCAAGGTTGTTCCTTAGGCAAGCAATTGATATTCGGACTTCACTATGTTGGGGTAGTGGAAAGTCTGCTCCATTGTCATTGACTTGGTATTCGGATTCACCGTTTTTGGGTAATTCAATTTCTCTGCCGTGAATATTGAGCGTTAATGTTAAGAATTCCTGTAATGAATATTTTCACAATGTTTATATTATTTCTCTATTCATACGTCTTTTCTTCAAAATCCACTTACATTTCCATTACTTTCACAAATATTTTGTGCTTGACATATCCATGAGAAATAAACTACTATAATTTGCATAAATTTTCCAGCTCATAAATCAAAGAGGCTATGTTGTTTTTAGGACTTATCAACAACTTTCACTAAGAATTAACAACATTCGAATATTCGAATACAAAGTATGAATAAGTACCACATTCACGTCTTACCATTTGCATATGTATTGTATATGTTTGTACTCTATTTGAGGCTATGATTTGTGAAATTGTTGCCATAACAAAACCGAGCACAACAAACCACAGCAATGACACTAAAACCACATATAATTTAACACTTGAAACAACAATTCAATCCATTGGGAGCTCAGTGAGCAAGGACGACTACGATGACGACGATGACGACGAACCGTTGCCCTAACGGCTACTTCATTTTATTCATAAGCAAGTGAGGGCGCATGATGAGCTTGAAGCCTCAAAAACCACTTAACCGAGAAAGAGAGTGTGAGTCACATGAAAGACGAGTCCTTGTTGCTTGCCGCTGCTCGACTGACTTGTCTCATGTAAGAAGGAGGTCAGATGGGCGAGGTAAATGTCTTATTACTGGGAGGCACATATGTCTTTATAAATATACATAAATGCATGCATGTATTGTTTGTGTACATTTCGGATTTTGTGAATACAAGTTTGTTGTTCTGTTTATTAGTATGCCTGTAGGATAAGTGCATTCATATATAGCCATATACAGTCAACAACTCAATATTATTGCAATTAATTATTTGCTACAACCACCACAACATAAACATCATTCAAGTGTGTTTTACAACAACTTAATAAACATAATAAAGATGAGCATAATATTTCTGGCTCATCAATTTCCAGTAGTTGTTTTTATTTTCATTTAGTTTAGGAAGTGATTAGTTTTATGCCTAAAAAAACCATTTGAAGAAAGAATAATTTCATTATTGTGCTAAGAATGAAAAATTATTATATGAAATGAGCGAAATATTATTTATTTAAGATTATTTACGATGCATTTTCGATTTTGGAAACTAGTTTGAGGCATTATGCACTGTGTCCGTAGTGGACTAACTTTAACTCTGGACATCACTCGCTTCGCTACAGCAGCTGAGCCCTTGTATTTAGGATAGCTTACTCAAACCATGTGGTTGTCTAGATGAGTTAAATTAACTACTTAGTTAAATTTTGGGCCCAGAAAAGTGTTGAGTCAAAATACTTTGGGATGCTGTTGCAATCCACTCTTTCCGAAGCTTGATCTTAATGAGTCCTCTAACCTATGTTGCTGTGTTTTTTAACAATGTATTTTCTGAGATTTCCTTTATAACTATATCTATAGCCCGCATAAATATATAATTTATTTAATGGGAAAGAATGGAATATTGCTATATAGCTCCATATATTTATTTATATCAAAATGTTTAATGGTGCGGTATTTTGTAAGACGAAGGTAAAAAATTTATCTAACCGATTTTCAAATTATGATTCGTGAAATTGTTGACGCTCTTCATAAACCTAGTATCCAAATGGAAGACATTTTGCCGAACTCTGCGATATTGTTGATGAGGTCGACTGCTTCGTAGCCCCTCAGAACATCAACTTCAACTGTTCTGGTGTTGCACGGCATTTGGGTGTTCTCGTACGCCGATCAGTAGAGAGTAAAACCGATTTGGAGAGAATAAGTCAATATCACCAGGAAGGAGACGGCTAGAATTGCCTCTGACCGTCTTTTTCTGCTATTTCCTAAACAGTTGGACTGCGCACGTCTCCCTTAACAGGAATTACTTGGCCGCAAATACCTTAGATTCATCAAGGAAGTTTGTACGACTCGCGATTGTAGTTGCGGCTCTAAATCGAAAAGGTGTTCTGTTATCCTATTGGAATTAAGATATTCGAACAAAATGCAAATTCGATTCTGATGATATGGTAGTATTTTTGGCGAGAAAACAAAAATTGCTTTGCTGTTGAACGGTTAGAATTAAAATTAGATAACCGAAAACGGTTATTAAGATTTGGACCAATATATGTATTATTGCACCGAAGCTGCGCATCTGTCTCTACGCAGCCAAAAATGCGGATCAACAAACATAGGGAAAGCTTGACGTCAAAAATCTGCGATCACAACAGATATCCCAGCAGTTTTCTACTCGAGTTGCTCTCTGAAAGCACTCATCAACAGCCCGGTATAAGAGAATTGTATTATGGTGTTTCAAACTATGGGTTTCGGAAAAGTCTGCAGAGTAGTCGGTGCGATCTAGATTGATATAGCCTTAAAGCTAAGTCTGAGTTTTGCTTCTCATATAAACTGACACTGAGCATCACCAAAAGCATCGTGAAAATTGAAAAAGATATCTCCAAGTCCCTCGATACCAAACAAAGAGAGAGCTGCAGAACTAAATGGAGAAGGTATAATCTTCTATAAGAGTATGCCGATGACATTGATATCACAAATCTTAACAACCGCACCAAAAATTCCGCTTTCTAAAGACTGGATACGAAAGCAAGGCAAATGAATGAGGACGAAGCGAAATATCTCCAATCATCGAACAAATAGTCAGTGCATTAACGACTCGGCTCCCACATCACTGTCATAACTTGGAAGTTGTAGATTACTTCGTTTATCTTGCATTAACACCAACAACAATATCAGCCTGGAGTAGGTAAATGAAAAATAAGGTCCTCTCTAGAAGAGCGAACATCAAACTCTACAAGACGCTCACTATTCCCGTCATACTATAAAATGTAGAAGCGTGTATGATGACAACATCCGTTGCTGGTCTTCGAGACAAAGGTAATATAGACGAAGGCGAATACTGCGGATTATGGTATAATGAACTGTATGGGATATAGGGTGATAATGATATAGTACTGCGAATTAGGAGACAGCGGCTGCACTAGCTAGGTAAGGTCATTCGAATGGATGAACGCAATGAAAGTACTCCCAGAGAAAAACCTCTAGTTCTTGGAAAGGATCAGTCGGATAAGCATCTGGCTTCACTTGGTGTCTCCAACTAAAAGAGTAAACGAATGGCACGCTTTGTTAATTTTGATATAATCACGTAAGTGGTGCCCACGCCAAAGAAAGAAAACGAGTACATTAAAGTTTTGACCCTGTTAATTTTCTTTCAAGAAAATTAGTATTTTTTCAGTTTAAAGTTCTTTTGCTAAACAGGAAAATTATAATTATGACTATTTACATATAAACATTCATATAAGTGTAATTTATTACTTTATTTGCCTCAATATCTGAGAATACGGATTGGTTATATGTAGATGTAAATATCTATTTACATTGAGCTTATATTATCTGATATTGAATATCAGGTGGTCGGAGAATGGTCTTAGATTTGTTTACGCAACAATCATGCTTTAAATTATTTCATAGCAAATCACGTCAAGTACAGATACTCCTCGATACGAGCAACCAAGAAAGGAAACACACAAAAACAAACTCAAAATGAAAACAATCACAACAAACTGCTAAGTAAACAAGGCGATCGAGGAAGTGGGAAACCAAAGGCCAGACATGCCACTGGCCAACCAACAAACCAGCCAGGCATACCAATCAGCCCTAAAATATGCAAAGCAACAAACAGGGGAGCTGAAACGAACTACTTAGCTTATCCGCATAGACTGACCGAGGCACACAGCCATGCAGATACACAGCGGCATGCCTAACACTATCAGAGAAGTATTGTAAAATCTAACTAGGGGGAAGGGAAAAATTAAAATAAAAAAAAATAAAAAATCGAAATAAAAATAAAATACAAACTTTACGTCATTTTTGCTCACAAAACAAGTGGAAAATACAATAAAGCCAATAACAGCAACAGCAACGGCACCAACAATGGGGGGGTTAGCATGCGACGATAACAAAAATAATCCAAAGTGAAATAGCTTTAAGCACTTGATAAAGTGTTCATTTTGCATGCCGGAAATTTTTCTACTCCTTTTATTGTTGTTGTTGCCACAATTTTGTTATTCTAGCTGTCATCATTGTTGTTGTTGTTGTTGTTGTTGTTGCTGTTGTTATTTTTATTAATATTACTGTTGTGGTAGCTTCACCGTTATATGGCTATTTCAGTTGTTGATTTAGTAAATTTTAGTTGGATATTTTTGCTGGGCACGTTGTTCTTGCTGGCCTCTTTTGCACTCCTCACTGCCTCTAATTTCTGGTCGGTAGCAAGCAACTAACAGCTGTTAACTTGGCATACCATTATTGCTATGTTAATTGGTCTAACTTATTTGTGGGGTGTTGGAAATTTTATGCTCCTTCTCCGCTTTTTTGAGCAAGTTTTCCAGAGTTTTGGTTTGCTCATTTTCATGGTTTGTGGTTATGTAGTTATGTACGAGTAGTTTGTTGCGCTAGCATGAGAACCAACTTGAGGAGTGCGCTTACCGTTGTTATAACGCTCCTGTTATTAGGTTGTCCTCATTGTTTTTCCCTTATTTTTTTTTAATTTTTTCGAAAAGTTCGCGACGTGTTGGCTAACAATTTTCTTCGCTTCAGTGAAGTTGTGGAAATCTTTTGTAAGTGGTTTAAGTTTTTGGTTTAAGTTTTTTTAATTTAAATTGTGAATTCAAAAAATAAACAATAAAAAGTTTAAATTGAGATACAAATTTTTAATTTTTTTTTTCGATAAGCCAGGACCATGACCTACACAATCAATGACTTTGAAATAACTTAAAATCATTCCAAATTTAATATAATTTATAGTAGGAATTCTTAAATTTCCATTGATGGATATACTTCGTTATAGATTAGGGTATATTCTAGCCAGACGTGCTGGCGAGAAAGTTTCGAACCCCAAATAATTCTTTTCACCACACAAACTTTGCGTTAATAAGCATACCAAAATGGGGGTGCTCAGTAAAAACTGGTTCTTGATCGATCCGCCATCTGTATAACGGGTGCAAATAGGGTTTCCGCTTTAACAGTTGAAACTATGAGGTTTCCTGTCTATTGTTCAAATGTGTGAGAATATTTACCTTCTTTATTGACCTTTCCATGATCTGAAAGAATGCGCTATAAATGTGCACAATGTAATGTTAAGATTAATTCATTTGATCTCACGTAGAACAATCTCTCGCAGTGCAACTTCTGTGAGAGATTGTTTCTAAGTTCGCCGTATATCTCGCTCAGCTCATCTTTCCATCTGTTGCTGTATTCGCCGGTCCCAACTCCTAGAGAACCGTAAATCTTACGCAAAACCTTTCTCTCAACAACTCCTAATGCCGACTCATCCGATGTTGTCATCATCCATGCCTCCGCTTCATATAGCAGGTTGGGAACGTTGAACGACTTGTAGAGTTTCAATTGTCTACTTAGTCCAAAGATAGACGAACTTATCTACGAATTCATAGTTATTACTGTCACAGTAACGTGGGAGCCGAGTCGTGAATGCGACGACTGTTTGTTTGGTGACAAGAGATATTTCGTCTTGCTTTCGTTCACTACCAGACCCATATCCTTCGCTTCTTAATCAAGTCTGAAGAAAGCAAAACTAACAACCGCGCCGTTCATTCCAATAATGCCTTTATCATCGGCGTACGCTAGCAGCTGTGCTATCTTATAGAAGATTGTATCTTCTCTATTCAGCTCTGCAGCTCGTATTATTTTCTCCAGCATTAAATTAAAAAAGTCACACGATAAGGAATCACCCTGTCTGAAACCTCGTTTGGTACCGAACGGCTCGGAGAGGTCCTTCCCGATCATTACGGAGCATTTTGTGTTGCTTAAGGTCAGTGTAGTATAAGTTTTGCGGGGATACCAAATTCAGACGCAGAGGCAGCTCCTTTTTGCACTGTCGAAGGCGGCTTTAGAACCGACGAAGAGGTGGAGAAACGAAATGTTATATATTTGTTTTTATTCAAAATTGGTTGAGAGATTCCACTTTTTTTGCAAATTTTTTTTACCGCATGTCTGATTTGAATGCTACGAGAAATATTGTCTCGTAAGTGTTTTCATATATTGTATAATACGTATAGTATTAATGAACATAATCGTCGACGACCACTTAAGTATACTAAAAAACGAAAAAAAAAACCTACTATATTTAAAGAAATATTGTATGAAGAATGTAGAAATCATCGGTAGCCAAAAATTAGACAAGCACTATTGAATCATATAAGCAGTGGATTGCGTCAACAACCAAGAACCGTGAAAGAGAGGAAATTATAGAAAATGATTTTTTTTTGCGCTGTTTTTAGGTATGTTACCAACAATTTGTGACATTATTAAAAGCAACGAAGGAGATAGCTTATTCAAATTGGTGCGGTCGTATATAATTATTGATAATTTATTATCGCAGACTGGGTAACGTAAATCGGAAGATTTGTTTTTATAATTTTGGAACAAAAACTATTTGCTTTTTTTAAGTTTCGTGTATATCTAATATTAATGAATTTTATGAATAATGTTTTCAATAAATTGATAATTTCCTTTCTGAAATCAAAGCCACTTCTTTCAAAATTGACTTTGGGCCAGTGTTCCGAAAAGCTCTGAGTAGCATATTTACAGATACAATGCATTAAAAATACCAATTTTTTCAAAATACTTTATTATCTCTGCATCTTTGCGGAAATCTTATCGAAGCTTTTTATTCTTCCCGTGATTGAACCCATTCATATTGAGGAAATGTTTATGAGACTAAAAGCTGAAATAAAAGAGAACAACTATAATTGAAAAATGGGACCGCCACTTAAAACTTTCATGTATTATTTCGAAAAACAATGGATCAGAAAGGTATGATAATTTCACTCGCTTCCATTTAGGAGGAAATAACTTAAGTATTTTGTTACTTTTGTTAAGGTTAAATTTGTTGCTTTAAATGTTTATAAACAAAGTTTGAGAACAACTTTGGTGGACTTTAATGCAATATTAAATTTAAAGCTTAAAAATCATCGCAAACTGTAAATTTTTGGACATAATTCTTAATGAAGATTTTTCTAGGTCTATTCTTCTAAGAAACGTTTGCAGTAGTATACACGTCCACAAAATAACAACAATTGAAATGCAACAAAATTGAAAACTGGATTAAAATGGTATTGTAGATGAAAACAAGATAATATTGCCTCACTTTTTGAATCAAATGGAAAATAAGTCCAACAAGTTGTTAAAGGAGTGCGCGGAAAGTCGATTGACGATTGGCGATGGTGACGCAAGTATGACAGATACAAGCGAGGACGAAGGCAGTGATGAAGTTAACCATTTCAGTGAGAATAATTAAATTTTACACTGTATCGTATGTACGGAAAATCTTCGAGGTACGTTATTCTTTGCACGTAGTCTTTTCAAAATCTGTGAACAATGCTATTCAAAAATTTTGCAGAATTCCGCTGATCCAAAAAATCCATTCTAGGCTTTTATAGCAGACAAGTTGTTGGTACCGCAGCAAAAATCTTTCAGTAATATTGTACATAAAAATTTCAAAAATGTGTAATGTATATATGTATGCAAAATTTAATAAATAAATTGTAAAATAATTATATGGAAGTGTAAAGTGCAGGCGGCGCGGCACGGCGTGGAGAACAGCGCGAATTCGAGCAATCCTCAAAGCTATAGAATTTAAATGTTTCAAGGACAATAATGTCATTGGATTTAAATTCGCTTTTGAAAAGATAACAAAATCAATTGATGCTATCTCCGATTATCTTATTACCTGTCACCTTTTTTTAGTCCAAAATTCTCGACAAAAGAACCTAAAAAATTTAGAAACTGTCCTGTTTTATAATGGATTACCGCCATTATAATGCACATCTTACTCTATGTTGTAAAGAAAGAGTTAAGTGATTTGCCGCCAAACACAATATACAGATAGCAAACAAAGGATTTTGGGGAGAGTACTGGAGCAGCGAATTGGACGAGTTGCACAAGAGTTGCAATAGCAGCATCACTAAAGCAATTGATCAACTACCTTACGTTACCTGTTGACCTAAACGAGGTTAGGTCGCCGGAAGGGTGACAGCCCTTGACCGGATAAAATCTGGATCAACTCCGGTGCGTAGAACCCACTGTCTTGAGAGTTGCAAGACAGTTTAAAATCCAACCTTCTCGGCTACCCTCTTCATCAGTTGGACGAAGGAATGCAGGCCCGAATTAGATGTGACACTTGGGGTAAAGATAAAACAACCTTGCTGGAAACTTACAAAGCAATAGTCCGGCCAGTCGTTTACTTTGCTCCACCGATCTTGGCGCCGGGGGCGAACGATACGCAGATAAAGAAGTTACAAGTTCGTCATAACACTGCGCTGAGGAGCGCGACAGGGAACCTTCTGATGACGCCGGAGCTTCATTTGCGTAGTGAAGCATCTATGCTACGAGATAAGGAGCATAATGCTTTGCTGTGCAAGCAATTCCTATTGGGATGTTACCGTAGGGAGTACCCCAATAGGCATCTTTTAGAAGCCGAACCTCCACTTCGGTCTGGATACTGTAGTATGTTAAACTCCTACCTATCCAGACTCGACCCCAACATACCCAACGTATGCCCTGCATGTGGAGGGTCTCCGCACTACACTAAACACCCCTTCATATGCTCCCTTAAAACGATACATCTCCCTTTGGTCTCATCCCGACGAAGCAGCACGTTTTGTGGACCTCCCGTTAGATGCCCTCGGCGACTTAGATTGATTAACCTGTTTCTGAGCATGGTAAACATATCCGCTACAACAACAACAACAACACCTTACAGTTTCCCGTTGCTCATATCCGTTTACAACAACAACAACAACACCTTACAGTTTCCCGTTGCTCATATCCGTTTACAAATTGAAAGTGGCAGCAAATAATGAACCGAAATAATAATAAAAATAAGAGGAAACCTTGAAATATTAACTCCACAAATTTTTGACCCTATCATCGTATGTCCATATATATTATATTATTCAAAATTTTAATTTCGTGAATGCAAAACTGATACGACGGAAACGCCTGCAACATAACATATTTAATTAGAAATTAATAAAATGTAATTTTATACAAATATATATATGTATATGTATTAGACTCTAATTAAATATACAATATATGTATTTGGTTTGAATTCATTAAAATGTTGATCAGAATAACAGAAAGTAATAAAAATATCAAAAAAAAAAAAAATCTACATGTAATAGTACTAACATATAACATACCTACTAGCAGACCCGGCCACGCGCTGCTGTGGCTGAGTGATTTAAGAAGAATTTGAAAAACAAAATTTAACACAAATTAACATTATATTTTTACAACATTTGTTTAATAAATACTTTAAATATTTTTATTTGAAACACATATATGTTCTAAATATCTTTGATCGTAATAAATCAAAGTTGATGTTCAATGAAGCGCCAATTGATGTACAATATTTTTGGTCAATCGGTCCTCTATTAATACAAATAAACTTGATGGTCTCATGAGCACGCCACGTATAATTGCCCGTGGGAGAAACATGGGTTTCCAAGTCTAAGCCGCAAATACACATTGTTTGGCCTTGAGATTTATTTATTGACGACCGTAATGACGTACATAAGTCACTGCATCCTTTATGTATTCTTGCATGTTTCGTGGGCTACCTATGTAGCTTAAAAGTAAAATAACAGCAATGCCGATTTCATTGGTGTTTAAATTTCCATCGACGTTTCCAACAATAGCATCTCCTAAGTGAATGTAATCCTCTGATCGTAGTTTAGCTTGGTTGAACCGAATGAATCGCAAACGTTCGCTTTCAATCTTAGCAAACATATCTACTACATCGAAGAATATAGTTTTCCTGATTATGTCTAATCATTAATCGATACGTATAGTAGTTCATTGAACTAACTTTTTTATTTATTTCATTACCATTGACTGGATCACACTGTTTAATAGTGATATGATATCCATCTTGTCATTGCCAGAATATCAATGGGTACTAGAGGGCATCGTACGACCGGTGTAAATCTGAAATTCTACTCACTGAATTATCTCGGTGTGTAATTTTTATGGATCTGTTGTCAACTGGATCACCAACCATAATAATAGCAACTTCATCAATGGTTGGTGCATTGAATCTGCCAGCTTGTTCTCCCAAAGGTACTTTGTCCGCTTTGATGACAATTTGTTTAATGTCACTTTTTAATTGTGGTGATACTCTTTTAAACAATTGAACCAATTGATTATTGTTCTCCAAAAATAATTCTAAAGAAAATGCAATTACTCTTTCTTCTGCGTGTTCAATGAAATTATTCACAATTGCCCATAAAATAGATCTGAAAAAATTTTGGATCTTCATTTGGCATTGGCATCAACGATCCAATTTTATGGTATAACTGGCCTTGAATTTTGAATATTGTCTCAAAATTACGACCATGAGATGATAAATCACAAACTTTGGGTGCTCCAAACAACGTAGATTATACAATATATTTGGCTGTATTTATATAACTTCAAATTATAAGTAAGAAAAAATATTCTAAGTACTGTACGGAACGAACACAAAATGAAGAATGATTTGACAGAAGCGATGTTAAGTGTTATAGGCAAAATAAGACATGTATAGTGTGTAGTCTAATCTTCCGTCCATAGCAACCTATCTTATGAGAGCGCAATGTAAATGAAAAGTTGTCACCACTTGCCGGTCCCGTTACTGACGGTTGTCCCGCAGAAACCAGCGCGAATTTGATTTTCTCCGTAAAACCGATTTAGATTGCTGCTCGCTGTTGTGTAAGGTTACCAGTATAGACATTTTAAAAGGAATATTAAATAAACTAAGAAAATGCGTAGTTTTTTTTTAAATAAATGAAAACTGAATTCTCAATAAATTATTTATTACCATATATATCATGTATATTTGATTGGCGTTTATATTCAAACATATCAATTATGAAATTCGTTGGCGAAAATTATAAATTTGTTTAAAAGAATGCGATCACGCTGGCAGCTGGCAACATTTCGTCGCTGTTAGTAGCGTCGATAATTCGTGTATGCATATCGCTCTTCCAATCGGAAGGTGATCAGTTTTTTTTTTTAATTATTAATTATTGAGACCATTCATTTAAATACTAACTATCCTATCATCTAAGTTGGACCAAATAACAAATATATGTCAACTTTCTTGAATATCAGTTGACGCGTTTTTGAGTTATTTCGGAACATACACACGGACACGGGTTATTTTATATATATAAGATATATATTTATACTTACAAATATGCAATAAGTTATATATATATATATATGTATATATATTACTTATGTACTATTTTTCAAATAAAAGTTTACTCTAATTTTTGTTTCTTATTAAGCAAGTGTGTACCTTTCTTTTTTTATTTAGTTAAAATATGCATATGAAATCAGTTTAGAAATCAGCAGCCGTAAGTTTCACCCTAAAACATCACATAATAATTTTAGCCAATCTTTAACCGCAGTTAATCTTAACGAGAAAAATATTCCAAATTTATTTCTGCCCTTAAGCTCAACCAGGTCATTATCAACAAAGTAAATATAATAAGAATATTCTTACTACAAAAGACTTTTATATATGTACATTAATACATCAATAAGATAACTGTTAAGTTAGGATAATTAACAAAATAATGGATGCAGTCATTTACCCTGCAGCTGTCGCTCACCGCAACTTCATTACACAGAGAAAGTGCCAGCCTTACTATCTATCATGCCGTTTGCTGGCTCAGAGGCAATTTGTAGTGTTCGTATAAAAAATAAAACAAATTAACATAAATACATAAATACTAAAGTACATATAAACAGTTATAAATATAAATTGTTGTAATTTATTATACAAGTTTTTGCATATCTACTTCTTGACTTTTATTAATGCTTTGAGGTTTTTCTCTTAACACTTTAATCTTTTCTCTCTCTCCTCTCTCTCTTACACACTCTTTCTCGCAGTTGACGACGAAGATCCTGAGTTTACGGATGTCATTGATAATATCACAGTGCCAGCGGGTCGTAATGTTAAATTGGCGTGTTCCGTTAAGAATTTGGGCTCTTATAAGGTGAGTTATTAATTGTCATTAATTATGATAAGTTGAGATAAGCCGCAGATTTTCTTAAGAGAAGCAAAAAACAATAATCTGTGTAAAAAATTTTAATAAATTGCTTAATTAAAAACACGTGACTTCTATCTATCTATACTCCAATTCTACGGTCTTGAGGTAATTAATAATGCTAGATATCCGATAAATAATTAAAAATGATACAAATTTATGCGTTCGTGGTTGATTCGACTAGGAACATTCTACGCCTTATAAGCTCAAAAGATGTTCGCACCGGGAATATTAGTAATATAGGCTGAGAGCCTGTGCGTGGAAGGACGGTTTTTGGTTTTAAAGTCTTGATCCTTCCACTAATTACAGAAATAATTGTATCCTTATTATGTTAAATTTAAGGAAATTGTTGCTGGTGAAATCTTTTATCGATAGCTAAGATCCAGACAGTAGAACTGTTCTATGAGTAAGTTTTTTCTTTTACTAGTATGTATATGGAGTAATAATAGATTCCTAATGGTTCTGTGAAGTTGTCTTTGTAGAAGGCCTCAGCTGTAAGGAAAATCTAATAAAACTGAACTGCTGCTTCATCAGTTGAAAGCTTAAAACCAAATATGCTGTGGTGGTGTGACTACACATTTGGTGTATTAATAAACAAGAAAAGCTTTCCTAAGCTCACCAGTAGAAGTGGAAGGGCAGTGCAGAGCTTATGATTTCGGAGTAAATATTATATACCGTAATCTACCTTAGATTAGATTAAGTTTTAGGTTTTGACCAAGTACAATGTACCTATTGCACAACCCTAGAGGAGCTGCATATGAAGAACTTTCAAAATATCTGGAAGCACTCAAACCGAAAAGAGATTGAATTGAAGTGGTACACAGGTTCTTTTGAAAGAAGTCTAACTTAGATGGTCGGCATGGTTTCTATGGATATTAGCTTGTTCTAAGCGAGGTTCTACTCCTATTCTCAAAACGCTATTTATGCGATGGTATTAATGCTTGAAGAGCGATTTCTTCTATTGTACAAAAACAACGAATTTGTAATTTTCGCAGTCTTCCAAAGTTTTTTGCTTGTAATTTAGAAGTCAAAAATAAGAGAAAAGCTAGATTTTTCAATTTTCTCCTGAACAATGGTAGTCATACAGAATTATTGTCAGTCGAATTTATGAAGAATTTTGGCCGCATCGGACCCTGGGTAGCTCGCGTTATTCGCTGTAGAATAAGAACAAACAGTCTTATAGTTTTGCAACCCAACTTAAGGCATATTTTCCGTTTAAAATTTCTAATGCCTAAAATTTACCGTTATGTCGATATACCAGTAATTTAGTTGAAGAAAATACTTGTTCCAACATCTCACAAAAGAAAGTGTTTTTCAGGTATCAGGTGGGTATCATATTCAAATATGAACGGTCTTATAGAGTAGCAACAAAGTGTATAGTATGTGTATATATGCATATGTATGTTTGTGTATCCAATTGTCTGCATAAAGTAGCAGAGTTTTACGAAAATGAATATCATTTGACTTTACTTAAGTGTAGACAGCTTTACAAGGGCATGTAAATCACAAGCAGGTATATTACATAGATACCTATATACCTATAAACATAAAGGTTGTTTATGTAGGCATAAAGAGCGCAAAGATTCGGCAGGCAACTAGTGGCCCATCAGCAATTAAGACAAATTTCCAACGCGGTTCGAAAAAGCCACCAACAAAGCCAATCGAGCTCCGAGGTTTCTTTCTTCTTATTGCTACATATTCTACTCCTCCACATATCCTTTGTTGCGCTCTACTCCGCTTATTAACCGCTACTCTTTGCTCTTTTGGTGTAATTTGTCTGTCTGCCTTTTCCTGGAACTTTCACTTGCATATTATATTTCCTGCCTTTTTGTTTATATAAATACAATACATATATATGTATGTATTATATATTGCTGATTTTTTTGTTGTGTGAATTTTTTTTACAGTTTCTTGATTTTTCCCTTCATTCTTGTGGCACTTGTTGTTGTTTGTGTGGTTCATTATTCCAGCAGGCTAATTAATTTCATTAGTTGGTAGAAAAACAAGGTGAAGATAACCGCAATCACATACACGTATACAACAACAATAGCAACATCAACAATGACAGCAAATTATGACCGCATCGTCGGCGGGCGTCTGAAGCAGCAATGTTAATGATGCTCATGCTTCTAGTATGCTTAGGACTCATAAATATATTTACATATATTCTCTAACAATATGTTTGTATATTAGTATGAATGGATGTATTGTATGTTTGTTTGTAACATGATATCTATAGCATACCTTTTGGCGCATCAGCAATTGCTATGCCAAAGTACACACAACCGCAAACATACTCTCTCGAAAAAGGCCAACAGGCAGTCGGTAAACGGAAGCTCCTGAGCTCCAGTGAAATTACAAATTGTAGCAGAGAAGCAAAGCTATGAAGGCACTTTCAGCCTGATGAAGGCACTTATGGTAAATATATAATATACATATGTACATACATATATGTTTGTCTAATTATGGCTGTAAGTGAAATTGAAATAAATGTATTCATGTGTATTTCGAGTATTCTATTTATGTCTGATATCTATTCCAGTTAGTTAGTCTTACTGCTCATGCAGCCATACTTACATATTCATATACTCATACCTATATGTATATATATGTATATGGTATGTCTAACTGTGTTCTCGTATAGTTCTACAGCGATTTACATTAGCATGCATATTTAAGTGCCTTTCAGGCTGTGTTCAAAGCTAACCAAGGCAATTACGAATATACAAAAACAAATTTTACCTTTATTTTATTAGTTAAAATATGCGGAATAGATTAACATGATTGTATTAATTTGTGTTTAAGTGAAAGGTATATAGCGGGCTTGCCTTGGCTTGGATGAAATGTGGTGAATAAACGAATGGAGCGATTGCGGAATCACTGATGCATGAAATGTAATGAGCGTAGGCAATTCTTCTCTGCTTTAAATCCAAATGGATAATTTAATAAAAGGAGATGAGAATAATAGCAATCTTATGTTGTCAATTTCATCTTGTAATGATTTTTATGAGCATGCAGATTGTTTGCTTTAATTTGATGTCCATATTCTCATGCAATTTGTTCTGTCAATTTGTTTGCATGATAATTTTTAAAGATTCCCCTAACTTTTTTTATTAAATTATAATTTGTTTAAAATATCCACTTTTTGTTGATTTTATTTATTATAGAAATGTATATTTAACACGCTTTGTAACTTAATCTTTATGTATTAGAGTTCCGCTATAATGAGTGAATAAGGATGATTTTATAATCTCAGCTTACATGTTACGGCGTGCTTTCAATTTCCTCTGAATTATGTTCACAGATACCTATGGGACGGGCGGAGAGGTTTTCGTTTCAGCGTAAATGTAATATGAACAGACTTCACTTCATTGGCCTAGATTCGCCAATTCATATATTTAGTAATGTAATTAAGGCTACTTTGCAGCTCCAGGGAAGCTAGATTAGAAGGAATATATAGGAATTATTTGCAGAATCATATCTCGAATGTGTCATGAATTTTCCAAATAAGTCTGACAACCTGTTGTGTTGTGCTCTTTTTTGTTTAAATGATCACGATTGATAGTTGGGTATCAGAATTTTTCGCCCAATGACTGGAAGTAGCCTCTTGAGGAGTATCAGTTCTATAAATTCATACATAATGGTTAAAATGCTCAAATGCATCAAGAGCTTGTCCAGGCTTCTTATCACTTGGGCCACTTTCCATTGAGCAGCAACCAGTTTCCTTTAAAGTACTGCTTTAAATAGCTAAATTAAAAAGTATCAGTGCCTTGATGAGATGATAAGTTTAATAAGTAAGAAGATGATCGACACACATCACCTCTTCGTCGCTTTTAAACAGCCTTCCGCAGTATAAAAAGGAGCTGCCTGTACGCCGTTATGTCTGAATTTAGTATTCCCGCAATATTCCTTATACGGCTTTGTAAATAGCCGAGGAAGAGAAAGACCTCCACTCCATTAGAAAGACCAGGTAGAGAAGGACCTGGCTGTACTTGGTATTTCCACTTGGCGCCAAATTAAATTATGATTATGATTATATAATATATGGATTACTTTGGACTACTACTCATATGTAGTTGTAAAATAAAATCTTTGGATAGCAATATAATGAAAGAAGGTGTTCAAACCAACGAGCTATTAAGTGCAATTTGAAAGCAACGCTCTCAGAATTAGGACGGAATTTTGAACACGTTCCCCATTTTTAGCAAAATATATTCTTATATGCGCACGCTATATACCGTTATGTATTTAGTAACCCGTACCTTGCCATCTGGACGTAGAGAATTTTCAAAATCTGCATTTGAATTACCTAGTTGACAACCTCTACTTGCTGGCTAGATAACCACTGACTTTTTCTGAATGTCGGAGCGACTTATACTAGCTTAAGTTGCCTGATACACTTGAATGAAAGTATTTAGCAGGATCTTAGAACTTAAATCGAATATAGAGAAGTTGAAGTGTGTCGTTAAGATTGGTTTGGTGGCCAGCATTAGAAAAACAATAAAGCTTATTTGAGGTTGCCTTTAGACGTGAACGCAGTAGAGGTAGTATAAGGGAAGAGAATACAAGCTCCCTTTAAGCAGAAGGATCTAAAACGGTGGGGACATACTCCAAAAATCTTAACATCTCCATTCGTTTCGTCTACCAACTGAGCTAGGATTTTTGAAGCAGAAATATTAGGCATAGAAAAAGTCTGTAGAGCTACGACTATGAGGAATAACTACTGGAAGCTACAGGTAGCATCAGCTACCAGACCTTAAGTGACTGTCTACAAAATGTAAATGGGATATATACAGTTTCTCCTGGATTGTCGTCTAAAACTTGCCACGCAAAGGCTTAAGCAAACCCTAAGTTTTTTTATCAAGGTTTCATTGCGGTGACTCTATTATACTGTAACATTTATTAGAGTTACAGTGATTGCCTTATTTTTCCTTATCTAATTTCAATTTAATTTACACTCGAACTTGAAACCTTAAAAAGCTCACTCGGTCCCCCAACAACAATTTCAATAATTGCACTTATAACAATTATGACTACAGTGTGCCAACTAGAGTATCCTCAAACTCACCTACTCTCCCTCATTCGCTCATTCGCTCACCCACTCACTCACTCACCACTCACAGTACTCAGTTGCTTGGCTTGGTAAGTATTACATAAATGCCAAGTATAATTGAACCGAGTATAATAAAGTGACACTTAAAGTTGACTCACTCGAAATGAGTTTAACACTTTGACTTTACAAATTTCCCGTTAGTTACAACAACAGCAGCAACAATATGC
Source organism: Ceratitis rosa (assembly GCA_037013455.1). Taxonomy (NCBI): domain Eukaryota; kingdom Metazoa; phylum Arthropoda; class Insecta; order Diptera; family Tephritidae; genus Ceratitis; species Ceratitis rosa. The sequence continues at coordinate 2,771,498 of JAWMAG010000004.1, forward strand.
CAGCATGTCACCAAGTAAGTGAAATGTCAACCGTTCTAATGGCGGCGACTCACCTACAACAACAACAACAACTATCAAATGTGTATGTACATTGTTGGTGTTGTCGCAGCGAGTGTCGTCACATAAAACGGCATCAAGTCAGTGCCGAGGGACACATTTACCGCAAAATGTCCATTTAATACAACACACACACACACACACACGCAAGCACGCACCAACATAAGCTGTCAACCTGAAACCACAGGAATAAACACTTACATACGTGCATATTCACCTAACATACATACAGATATATGTATAGGTATATGGATATAAGTGTGTACGTACATATATATATAGGTACATATGTAAACACCTAACCAGCATTTGTGTATTTGTTTAATCAAGTCAACTTCCGGTTAGCGGCTAAGCTCTCCCGTTTTTGCCTCGTGACGGTGTGTGTGTCTACCTCTATCCGCCTGTTCGTGGGTGTGTGTAATATTACATGTAATTATGGTTGTAATTGGCTGGGTGGAAAATTATAGGATATCCTCTTGTCGACGAGTGTGGGCTGTCGAGAGTGCGCCTCGTTTACATATAATTTAGAAGGCAGTCTCTTAAGCTCAATACTTAGCTTGCTTGCCTGTTCCTTGTTAACTGCACTTCAGTTTGTTGGCTGGTGGGTTGGTGAGTTGGCGGATATTTATTCACTTGTTGTTAGCTGAGATTAAATTAATTGAACCTGTACTTTGTATGCTTTGGCTGAGCACCAAATGTATTTTGAGTATTATTGTTACATTGAGGTGATTATTATTGTAAAAGGAAGGAAGAAAGGAAGGATAAAATGCAAGGATTTGTATCAATGTCCTATTTTATAATGAGCTAATTGAAATTTGTTGAAAACGGTATAAAGTTATATTGGTAATAGAGAACACCATATTAGATGGATCAAAGAGAGAATAGAATGACAAAGATTGGCCAACTAAAAAGTTTAAAATCCATATGGATGGAAGGACTTTCAGATGGAATGAGGTGTACTTCCTATTTTTTCAAAACAAACAATTTGAGTAAGTCGGGCTATATAAACTTATAGTGCTTAGTTGAACTTCTCTTCTCTAATCTCAAGCTGCTTAATAAATATTTAAAACGGTTGCTCCAATATATTTTATTCTTCTTAACCCAATTTCTAGAAATCTATAATTTTATTGCAACTTGGGCGATATTCGGCATAAAGCTATAAAAGGTTGTGCGACAATATGAAAAACAATTTGCGGTTTCGATAAAGTTTTATATTAGGTGTAGTAAAAAGCAATCCATTATATTAGGTAAAAAGTTCGTTCGGTTTTTATATAAGAGATGGCGTAATTGTCCATAGTACTAGTGTTACGTGTTTCATCATGTCATACCATACGGCACTGAAAACGTATTTATTCGCGCAAATGGTTTGTCTTTCGACAGATTGACTCAGTACGTTGTGAGCGCTCGTCAAAGATGGACACCAGCAAAGAGAAAATTCGCTAAATTTTACAATTTTTCTTCGATCAAGGCGAAAGAGCAGCCAAAGCGGCTGAAAAAGTTAATTTAGTTTATGGGCACGATACTGTAAACGAACGTGTAGCACAAAAATGGTTTGCTAGGTCCCGTTCCGGTAATTTCGATGTCAAAGATGCACCAGGCGTCGGGAGGCCTGTCGTCGAAAATTGCGATAAAGTCATGGAAATAGTGGAAACAGACCGTCACGTGAGCACTTATTTAATTGTTGAGGAACTAAAGATAAGCCAGAAACCCGTTTGGATTCAAAAAGAAGCTCGATGTTTGGGTGCCATACGAACTAACGCAAAAAAACATGATGGACCGAATTTCTATCTGCGAATCGCTGCTGAATCGCAACAAAATCGACCCATTTCTGAAGCGTTTGGTGACTGGCGATGAAAAGTGGATCACTTACGACAACGTCAAGTGAAATCGGTTGTGGTCGAAACGCGGTGAGCCGGTGGAAACGGTGGCCAAGCCAGAATTGACGGCCAGGAAGGTGTTGCTGTGTGTTTGGTGGGATTGGCAAGGAGTTATCCACTACGAGCTGCTCAGCTATAGCCAAACACTCAATTCGGCCCTCTACTGCCAACAAATGGACCTCTTGAAGGCAGCACTCATCCAGAAGAGGTCATCTTTGATCAACAGAGGCCGAATTGTGTTCCATCAGGACAACGCCAGGCCATATACGTCTTTGGTGACGCGCCAGAAGCTCCAGGAGCTCGGATGGGAGATCCTAATGCACCCACCTTACAGTCCGAATCTGGCATCAAGTTATTACCATCTTTTCCTGTCCATGGCGAAGGCGCTTTAAGGTGAGAAGTTGGCCTCAAGAGAGGCCCGTGAAAATTGGATCTCCGAGTTTTTTGCCAATAGGGACACAGCCTTCTACGAGAGGGGTATAGTGAAGTTGGCATCTCGTTGGCAACAAGCTTACGACTAAAACGGCGCATAAATCGGACAAATGTACACAAAGTTATCATATTTTGAAAAATCAATAAAAAAAACTTTTTATTTGACCTAATAACTCCAATAGATGCCGTTATTTATCTGTATGTTGTGTTGTATAGACCGATGGGGTTCCGCTAGATGGCGTTAGTCTGACATTTCGTACTAAAAAACTTTTCTAACAGAGCTAAAGATTGTACAAGAAAACCGTTTGGAACCATTTGAATAAGGCTTGGTACGGAGAGTAAAAATTAAAGCCTTCGATTTCATGCATAAAAATTGATTTCTTTTTACTACACCAATATATCTATTCCTCTCTCATTAACATTATTTTCCTCTTTGTCTCCCTATCGGGGATAGATATTATCAAAAATTAAATCCGCTACCATGAGTGCCTAGAAGACTAGGAGTTGGAGTTGCTTCCTAGCGTACATATAAGAACCAGGCAAATATTCAATCGAGCTTAGGTGGAACTCATTTAATTTACTATTATTCACCGACTGGAGAAAATCCAGTGCTTAGTAATTTTGGAGCGCTCAATGAGTCTCCAATGGATAAACTTTAATTTCAAAGTTGGGTACATCTTCATATCAATAAGACCAAGAGGTCAGAGCTGATTTGTAAAACAAAAAAGTGGAAAACCAGAAAATAGTTAACGCGAATCTCCAATTGATGGCTATGAAAGGTACGTTCCATTATCTGACTTTAACGAAGTTTTAATAGAGTTTACATGACTACTTAAATATTACGGCAAATAAATGGCAAAGAGCTAGGAAGCTTTGCTTTTTTTGAACATCCAGTCGTGTCGTTTTGTGTGAAAATAAGAATATATTAATGTTACTTTTAAAAATATTATCAAAATAAAAGTTTAGAAAGAAATAAACGCGAATATTAATATAAAGATAAAAACAAACAAAATATGTACTCCTCTGTATAGACAGTTCACTTGATTACTTTACAGCAAAGAATTAGCTTGTTTTTCCTGAAAACACTTACTAAATGAAATTAGGTACAAATATGGGAAATATTTGGTTGTATTATTTACATTTATTTTTGAAATTTAAACATTTTGTGCTGTTCCCTCTTCAAAATTCCATTGTAATTGGGTTTTGAGTTATATTTGTACAATTTGTATAACATAATGGAACTTGAGGCTAACCAGTTAAATAAATAGAATTCGATCAATTTTGTTTTCATCCTCATACACTTTGGATACAAGACATCCACGTAAAAATGTCACGCTTTGCGGCGTGTTTCAATTGTTGACCACTCTGAGGTTAAAGGGTTATATCCATTTGTAATTTTCAAAAAATCTAATGCACATATACTTGAGAATATACCGGAAATCTGAAGTTGATCCGACAAACAGTCTCGGAGATATGATCGTACCATTAAGAGCGTCTCGTTTGGCGCGCAAATGGCTCGCAAAACCTTTTCTCGAAACGCTGTTTTCCGCGTCGATGAGGAAAATTTCTCTAAAACGGCTGAGCCGATCGGCTTAAAATTTTCACACGACTTCCAAGAAATATTTGTTAGGTAATGATCGAGTAATACAGGTTTTGACAATAATTTCGATTTTTTAAGCCACTTCGAAGAGGCAAAAAATTAGTTTTTGAATCGGCTATTTTATCATAAATCAAAATTTTCAACAATCCTTCAATCGTTACCTGTATTCATGCATTATTATACTAACTTTTTTGATTTTTGGTATTCAGATAGTTTGAAGCAGAAATATCTTCCTCAACGCCAGACCCCTTTTTTTGGAGGCCCTTCTGGAGATCGGCTACAGGCACAAGAGGATCTAATATTTTTTAAATGAATCGTTTATTGTTAAACTATTAGCATTAAACATTTATTATTAATTTACCTCTTTAAGTTGGTTTGCAAATGTATTTTAAACGATATCAATTGTCGAAATCTGCCAGACAACTTATACGTATTTAACCGATTTTCCTAATAAATAAATTTTTAACATGAAAATCATCGAAGTCGGACTACGTACATACATATATTATAAATCCTTCCTACAACGGATTTTTCAGATACGAAAATTTAGGTTAAAATCGTAAAAAAAGAATTCAGTACCTACTAGAGCTCCAGATACCCTGGTATCGATCACTGTGAGCAGCTCGACACTCATTCGTTGCTCAACTGCTGAAATGATAATTTGAAATTTTTTAAATTTACATCTACATAAAATGTGATATGCTCATGAATGGTACAAAGACTTCAAACAAGTATACTGAACTTCCTAGACCTAAGTCTTAAAAGAAATAGTTACAATTTTATTTTAACATATGTATGCTTAACTTTAATATGTAAGTTAGATCACCAATGTTGTATAACTGAATCTGAATACATAGTTTTTGGTTGAAATTGAGTTTGTTTAAGATTCGTATTGCAATAGGATAACTCAATCAATGCCAACTAAGCGAATTTGACCATTTTGAACTCGTAGTGGCATTTAATTCAAAGGTAACTAACAAAATTTAAAATTATTTGCTGAACAATTTACATATACAAAGTTTAAATTTAGCAAATTTTGTTCTGAAGAGGTAAGTTTAAATTGAAAACAAAGATCGAAAAAAGTTAACGTGAGATTAATTGCATTGATATTCTGATACAGCAGATACAGAACGCACTCATTTAGTTGACAAATGTTTTTCTACAGCCATGATATAAACATTTTCAAACACAACAAATTTAACTACAGATTGAACGCATTATTCGATTTTATTATAAGTGGATTATCTATCTATCGGATCCACTTAGGGCTGACTAATACCCATTGTGATTCCAAAAAAACTTGGCCATCTGGCTTCATTATCCATCCATTTTGATTCTCTAGTGAACCATATTAGATCCATGGCTATCCTCGATAGACCATCCAGCAGTAAAGTTCGGAAATTCCAAAACCTAGGACTGTTTAATGTAGAACAGTCGCATAAGAGATGGGTGATCGTTTCTTCCTTCTCATCCTCCTTGCAGCTTCTGTGGCGTCTTCTATAGGGAGCCCCAAGTTTTTCCGCGTATCGACCTAAAAAGACACTTTCTTGTCGGAACTTTGGATATGCCCCCTATTTTTAAGGAGTATATATCGTGATTTCTTCTTATCCCATTTCGGCCAGGTGTGCCTAGAAATTCTTCAAGGAAAGTGATACTAATGCGTTCTTTATCGAGAAGAATCCGCTTGGTCGTACCTTCATCATCATGCCATAGAGTTCCCCTCGATCAGGGAAACCAGGGGCCACATGAGAGACAGTATGCTCTGTTTGGCCATTTCCTGCCGAGATCGACGAAAGTCCAGCACTAATTTGGAATTTATTGTAAGTGAGTCCTGTGCTTTTATTGCTGCCTGACTATCGCCGAAAATGAAGATATCATTATCTTTAAAGAAACGATTTGCATTGCAGCCTCCATGATAGCAGATATCTTCTCTTGCAATTTGCAAAACATCTTCTGCTTTCTATTTTATTTTTTTTTCTTATGCATGTGTTTTAAGCATTTTTTCGCCTCTTGTGTCACTATTTGTTAGACAAATCCAAAGGTTTTTTTTAAATTTTTTTTTATATATAAGTTTCGGAGCAAATTTGGATGAAAAATTTACAATTTGTCGATTTCTTCTTGGGAATAAAAGACATCGCAGTCCTACATCTGTAATTGGTTGTTTAAGCCTTTATTTCTTATAATGTTCGAAAATAATTATTTGGCATTTTGGTGACTGGAAAGACCTGCAGGGGACCTTTTTCTCAAACTCCCAAACCTTTTTGCTTTCCCGTTTTTGTGATTATAACAATTTTTGAAGTAATGCAAACAATACCAAAATAGTCTAACGAATTTTATAACATTACTACTCGTACCTCAGTAATGTAAGCCCATTAATGCTTCCACTCAAGTGAACCGATAAATTTATCATAAAATTGCAGAATCGGGCTATAAAATATCGTTAACTAGATTAGTAAATCTATATTTTTAAGCATTCGTAAGAAATATATCTTACAGTTGAAGAACATGGTAACCTTTTGCTATTAAGTTTAATATAATAGATTTATTCAGATTGTATTAAGGCCAGGGTTTTCTAACAAAATCGAAATTTTTCCTGTAAATTATTAGAAAATCCTCTTAGAATAATATAGAATTAGTCCCGAAAGTCCCCAAGACAAGGAAATAAGTATAGAAGAGAGGAGAGGGGAGTGCGTCAAGCGGTAAATCCGGCCGCTTGAGTACTTTAATCACCTTGTCCTCTCTTATGTAAAACCTGTTGAACTTATCAACATTTTAAAATGTCTCTTCATGATCGGTACTATAAACAAAAATATTTATTGTTATTATTAAAAAATTTAAAAAAATAAAAATTGCAAAAAGCGTAAACAAATATAAAAGTCCGCCATTTTGTTTTTTTTTGTTGAAAATATTTCATTAGTACCGGTCAAAGCTAATGTGATACAGAATAAGAAATTGTTTTGATTTTTGTTTTTAGACGATTCGTTTTACAGCTTCGTGTCGCTCACCAACAAAAGGGACGTGTTTCAGTAGCATTAAAGAAAAATAAAATAAAATTGGCAATCACAATAATATTTTTATACGTCTACTTATCCATGATACACAAATTCTATAAGGTAGTTTCATTTCGAAATTTTTAACATTAAACGTGTTTGTTCAGAAACATTTGATCTTACCATTTACAAAAATTTCTACTTCGAAATTTTTTAATTATTTTTGTGGTTATCTTCTAAGCAGATACTAAAATATATCTATTAAAATATTTGTGTCAAGCCTTTCTTCTTAGGCGGCAGAAATAAGAAAAGGGTTTGCTTGATGGATAAACAATGGAAAGAGTTGAAATTATTTACTTTTTTTCGAAACTCAGGCTTATAGGTTTTATTCAACTATATTCAAATTGTCCGTGGTTTGGGTCCCTGGTCATAGGGACAGCCACGGAACTGAGCGGTCGGTGAGCTGAGCGGATAGGGATAGTCATAAGCCTGCTAAACTCTGCAGTCTGTTATCGATTTCGCGGAAATTTCTTCTTTGATTTCTTAGCACAGCTTGCATATCTACACGTATGCATCATTAATCTACTGAACTTCGTAAAATAGGTTTGAGCACCTGAAAAGAGGAGAGGAATCTTCTTCTAGATTTAATTCAAGAGTGTTTGGAATGTTTAAACGACCGAAACGACTTTTGGCGTAATTATGAGATTTTTATAATGAATTCGAACTGCTCTAAAAAAATAATAATTATTAAAACAATATCCTGTTTGCTTACAAAGTTTCCTTGAAACATGTCTAAAACTGTGAGACTGATTTCCATTCAAACGTAGATATAGCAAATCCAGCCAGCTCCTCATCTTCTTGAATTCGATTTAAACTTTCTTACAATTTACTAAAGTTATCTTACAAAAATCAAGAAAGACAAGCACTCGATGATGTCCACACGTGTTTTGGAAGAACCTGGCCTTAATGCAGACTAATTTCTTTGCATTTTTCAGTTTGAGTTATATACTTCAGAGTTTTTTATTCAATTTTAAAATACTAATACAAAATGATAGTTATTTGTGAAAAATTTAAAATCTTGCAAATCAGTTCTTCGGTGAAAATAATTAACAGTAAATTCCGTCATAAATATTTTAAGTTTAATAACGAAATATTCTCTCTAATAAACACATTTAATATTTTACTTTGATTTTAGCTGCTTCCAGTTGACCTAAATAGATTAATAGATGAATTTACCAATATTTGCATTTCAAAATTCCATCACAGTGCAATTGCCTCAAGCGTCTAAGCTTCATTGCTATTAAATTAAATCTACACAAAAATACCAAAAGTTGCCTTGCAAAACACACAGCCATATACACAAACTGAACAGAAGACCTAAAGTGAAATTAAGTTATTTATAAAACAAAATTATGACGGCTTTATGGTAGTATTTCGGTCACTTGACTGTTTAAAAAGCATCCACACAATCATATACATACGTGTACATATATATTAATGTGCATATATATAGCAAGTTAACTAATTGAAAAAGACTGTTGGGCATAAAATTGAAATATCAAAGAACTTTTACCCTCGTTTAGTCCCTCAAGAAACTCTGATGCTGAGTTTAACTTATTGCAGTGCAATAAATTCGTATTAACCAATTTAAAGCTCGAAACAAAAGCTCCAACATCAGCTAAGCCCTAACAGAGTCTGATGATCGTATGCATACGTACATTCAATATGTTTGTAGCAGTTGCTGTCTATAAACAAACAAATGATTGGTAATTTGTCAGCGATGGCCAAGGGAGGAAGACAGAGACAGAGAGTTACAGAGTGAGAAAGAGAGAGAGGGGGAGAGACTGAAATGCAGCTAAATTGCAAGGTGAGCTTAATGTTAAGTCTGTATGTGTGACATTTGTGCAATCACTCTTTGCAGCTGTGCTTTATATTTATACTCCTCTCCGTTGCCTACTTTTAGGCGCAACACACCTACATGTATGTATATTCGAGCACAAAGTTTAGAAAATAACTAAATTAATCGCTTGCAATTTATTTTGAAGAAAGTAAAAATATTGCCTTATGCGAAGGATAAGTTCAAAAGTGAATGAAAAGCAGCAATTTGCTCAACTTTAAAGAGAAATTTTATTTTTGCTCAGAAAACATTTATCTAGTTTTTGGCAGAGTTTTTTTTAGTATCTATTATGCGTCTTTGAAAAACACTCGAGACCAAGCCTCTCGAAAAGGAACCGAACTTAAAAACAAAAGCCAGTTAAATCACCCACCTTTTTTAAGTTTCCATCCTACCATACAAATTTATTTATTTATTTTTTTATGGCCATTTTTAATAGAGGTAGGTGAATTTTTTTTATGTATAGAAAGTTCCCTTCAATCACAATTGGTTTTCACTAAAATATTTCAATTAAAAATTGTCAGAACCATAAATGCTCATGTTGGATGCCACTCCTCATCTTCAACTAACGATAGTGATGCAAAAGGAGTGTTGTGAGTTCAGGACAGGACAAGACAGAGTTGGAGACTGGCTGAATATTAATACGGGACAAGTTAACAATAATTGGAAGATTATTCCGAAGTAGCTTAGGAAGACTTTGCAAACATTTCTCTATTATGTATATTAACTACACTAGCTACGGCCAGATAGGAAGTAGTTACATTTCAAAGTTGAAAAAAAATGAAAAATATATTTATGTCACTAATATTTTTATGAAAATGCTGATTTCCGATAATAAGCTAATTTTTTTATTTTAGACTTGAGTTTTCAGTACTGTGTACTTTAAAGTAATTTAAAGCACCCGTTTATACGTGTAGAGTGGTTGAGAATTTACAAAAAAACATCTCACTTGCAGAATTTTAATAAATATAAAAACTTGCTTACCATACATACAGATAATACAAAATATATTATTTTTTTGGCATAACTTAAATATGATGGAAAATTAATTCAGTTTATTTTTTTGCTAAAGAACTCTTCCACTACTTATATAAGTGGCCAAAGAGCTTAGTTGGTCTGCTGGAGAAGAATTAAATGTAAATTTTTTAAAAACTTAATAGTTGAAAAAACTAAAACTCTTTCGGTAAATACACATTCGTAAGCATACATACATATACATAAATATATATACTTGAATGTGTGTACATGTTTGTTTGCATTTTGTATAACTGTAAACAAGCAGCAATGACTAACTGAAAAATCAACAAATAATGTTAACGGAAGCGTGACAAGCACTCAACATACTCCTGCAAAAAGTATGTACAGTGGTGAGAAAAATTGCTACTATGTAAATTTAATATTAATACATAAATTACTTACTGCATAAATTATTATAAATTATTTTACATTATTTACTATTTATTATTATACATATATAATATATGGGTATGTTCAGTGACGAGAAAAATGATATTATTTCCAAATATACATAATTTATTCACTAAATAAGTTATAATATATTAACTCAAGATTTCGATTTAAAACTAACAACTTTCCATTTATTTCTTTCTATTTATACATATATGCAAAAAAGTTTTCTGACAATTTTTCGTATCCAAAAAACCTTCTTAATGTTAAAAATGGCATGCAGCCATTTGGCACAACACTGTACTTATGTATATAAGCATCTCTTCATATATTCTTACGAGCAGGTATGGCTTCTGGTATTGTCAACAATATTTTTTTGTTGTTATTTTTGACTTAGTTGGCAATCTTATCCGAAAGCTTTAGCATTTCAAATGTTAACCAAGCAAAACCGGCATACAAAACGAGCTGATATTTAATGCATGCAAAATGTATGAACACACTCATTCATATGTGTATGCACGTGCTGCATGTGCTTTTCGTCACATAAACATACATATATACATACATAAGTAATAAGCAGAGAAGTCAGACAAACAGGCCAAGTAAAGAGTGTGCTTCTGGTCAAAGATTGGCGTCTGAGAAATCTGTAATATAGTACATACCTATACACAAGATTACAAACAATTGTACATACAAATGTATAGCTTAGTATTTCTGATGAAGAGAATTGTCGTACTAAACAGCTTGTGATTTGTCCATGAGTTTGCAATAACTCCTTAGCTCGATTTACGTACACCCATGAATACATGCATACATAACCATACATACGTGTACATTTATACATATCTCAGAATATTTATTAAACTTTTTATTCACAACATTCTTGTTGTGATTTTGTTTTCTTCAGTCATATTTTGTTGTGTAGTCTTTGCAGGGCATTCGATGGCCAAGTGGTATCCTTAAATGAAAACTAAACCCTTGTCGTTAGAGTGTGGAAAGGATTCACATTAAATATTTGTACACATATATGCCTGTTTTGTAATATCTTATGCATAATGCATGCATTTGATTCAGTTGTAAGCAAGTCAATAGCACTGACTAAATAACACCGTAAACCAGAGCGCTCATATTGAGATTAAGGAAACCCCAGTTTAATAGGTGACGTGAGTAAGTGAAGTGATTAAGTGTGCAAGAGGGTTATATGTATGTTTGTGTAAAGTAAACTTAAAGATCTTTGAAGGAAAAAATGTGTCGAAAATTTGTTAACAGATTTGCTCCCTCCATTGGTCATTTAAAATAAAAAGCTTCCAATTTGGCGCCAGCAATGCACATTTATTGCTTAAAAGCCATTCAGTCAGTTAACGTCTTCAAAGACCCCCTCCCTGTGAATGGCATCCTCGGAGGCATATTACCACCCATAGCAGACGAAGAGCTCGAGCTACCTCGAGAGACCCGCGTAATACTGGCGCAGCTTAGGACTGAATATTGTAGCAGGGGAAACTCTAATTTATCCCGACTTGACTCCAACATATCCAACGTATGCCCAGCATGTTACTAACCACCTCTTTACTTGCCCTCGTTTCCTGGACCTCCCGTTAGATGACCTCGGTGACTAAGGTTAACTAGTCTATCCCTAAGCGGGTTTGGAACAACCACTACAACAACAACAAAAACAACAACATAGCTTAAAATATGGTTAGAAAATCTAGAAACTTTATAACGTAGGAGCCTAGTAAGATGTGCAATATGCCTGTTGTCTATCAACTGATATGATATTAAAGAAGATATGTGAAGCCGTAGCTGAAGGCCTGTAGTCGAAAATTGCGATAAAATCATGGAAATAGTGGAAACAGACCGTCACGTGAGTACTTATTTAATTGCTGAGGAACTAAAGATAAGGCAGAAGACCGTTTGGAACTATTTGCATAGCCTTGGATTCAAAAGGAAGCTCGATGTTTAGGTGTCACATGAACTAACGCAAAAAAACAAGATGCACCGAATTCCCATCTGCGAATCGCTGCTGAATCGCAACAAAATCGACCCATTTCTGAAGCGTTTGGTAATTGGCTATGAAAAGTGGATCATTTACGACAACGACAAGTGAAATCGGTTGTGGTCGAAACGCGGTGAGCCGGTGGAAACGGTGGCCAAGCCAGGATTGACGGCCAGGAAGGTTTTGCCGTGTGGTTGGTGGGATTGGCAAGGAATCATTTACTACGAGCAGCTTCCTTATAGCCAAACGCTCAATTCGACCCTCTACTGCCAAAAAATGGACCGCTTGAAGGCAGCACTCATCCAGAAGAGGCCATCTTTGATCAACAGAGGCCGAATTGTGTTCCATCAGGACAACGCCAGGTAACATACGTCGTTGGTGACGTGCCAGAGGCTCCAGGAGCTCGGATGGGAGGTCCTAATGCACCCACCTTATAGTCCGGACCTGGCACCAAGTGATTACCATCTTTTCCTGTCCATGGCGAACGCGCTTAATGGTGAGAAGTTGGCCTCAAGAGAGGCCTGTGAAAATTGGCTCTCAGAGTTTTTTGCCAATAGGGACACAGCCTTCTACGGGAGGAGTATAATGAAGTTGGCATCTTGCTGGCAACAAGTTTACGAACAAAACGGCGTATATTTGACTTAAAGCGGACAAATGTACACAAAGTTATCATATTTTGAAACTTTTTACTTGATCTAATATATAATTGGCGGCCGCGATGGCCGGGTGGTTAGCATTGCGTTTTGACATTCGGAACGCTCGGGTCCATATCCCAGTGCGAGCAACATCCAAAAGTTATGGAAAATTAATTTAAATAAAAAATTGAGGTAAATTTTCTAATTGCGGTCTCCCCTCGGCAGGGAATGTCCACCCCTCCAAGTGTATTTCGGACATGAAATAAAAGACTCCTCGTAAAAAAACCATCAGCCGTTCGTAGGCGGCTTAGTCATCATCAAGACGCAAAACTACAAATTGGAGGAGGAGCTCGGCCGAAAATCGCTTCAGCGGTTACAAAGTGTCAATTATATATATAATATATATATAACATATATGAGTATGTATTTATTTTCAGTTTGTTTTCATTTATCAACGGCAAGATCTGTTGAAATTCATTACCCACATTAATAGTATTTTACTCACATATATCTACCTAAGCATGTGCACATACACCACTCTTTTCTTTGTGTCTCCTTCTTCTTCTTCTTCTTTGTGGCCACGTTTCTACTGCTGATATTCTTTGGCTGCTTGTTTATTATTAAAGTTTCGCTTGTAATCATCTACAAATACATACATATATACTAATGTATGTATGTCTTTTGTTATTTCCTGTATGGTTTTTTGCTGTTGCTATTTTGTTACTGTTGTAGCATTAAATCCATAGAAAATAAACAGTTCAAGCATGAATTTTAAGCGTTTTATACTTATATTAGATATTCTATAGACGTAAACCTAGAGAGACACATGTGGGTGTAAAATGCATGAGAAATGTACACAAATGTATACTAGGAAAGAAGAATATACTTATGTAAAAATGTATAAGAGCACTGTTATAAGTATCCTGCTCGGAAGTGTATTCATTATTCTGTATTTGTTTCCCTATTTTATCGCTCCTCTATCTATAATTCGGTTAATTTTGATCTTATTTCCTATTTTCTTTTATTTTTATTTCTCACGCATATTTCTTTCCTTTGCCACACCCATGTGACACCTATTGGCTTCTATTTAACGGCACTTGCTTTTCTGAAGCTAAAAAAAATATTGTAAATGAAATGGAAAAAAGATTAAAATAAAATATTAAATAAAAGTGTATAAAATTTAATAAAGAATAATTTAATGTGATAAATAAAACCGTTGTTATAAAGTCATTTAATTTGCATGACAACGTCTTCGAAAAATAGTATAGTATTAGTGAAAGCAATAAAGCTCCTCATAAAAAACCATTAGCCGTTCGGAGGCGGCTTAGTACGAGTATAAACTGTAGGTCCCTCCATTTGTTGGAAAAACATCAAGACAAAAAAATTAAACAACTTATTAATATACAATATAATAACAAAGACTCTATGACTCTCAGATAAACTTAGCACTCTACAGCACTACGAGGCACCGAATTCACCAAATCGAAATTCAACACAATTTAAATTGAACAACTCGACTGGTTACGCCTAACTCACCCCAACTCAACTTAACTTATGGAAATTCACCATACCTCAATTAACGATGCCTTTTGTTTGATGCAGTCTTATAGCTCATTTAGAGCTGTAAGACATTGGCTGCTTCGCTAACTGTATAGTCTATTATATCTATGTTAAATCAAGGTAGAGTAAACTTTATGATACTTTACTATGCTAATGCAAAACGTCAAAGTACTCAAACAATAGATGTACTTCCAAGCAATTATTCAAACCATTTATATTCACTTATAATTAGTGGAATCACATAAGATATTCCTGACCTGGATCTGCACTCTAGAATAGAATTAGCTAGGATGTGTGTTTGGTAACACACTTCCGGACCACTGCAGCGGAACTAACGGCGATAACGGAAGCCGCTTTATGGTTGCTCGTTTCTAATATGTTAACACTATCTATTACAATATAATCTGACAGCTAGGCTACCACTAAATCTCTCCAATGTTATCATACCACCTAAAAGGTGAAAATGAAATACAGAGAGATTTTAAGCAAACTCTCGACTGAGTGCATAACATCCGTGGTATGAATCTCTGGTTATAGGGATATCCCAAGGAACTGCGTAGTCGACGAACTAGCCAGAAAGGGAACAGTCTTGATCACGGTAAACTCTGCATATGACAGTTTTCTCGGCAAAGCATCTGCTAAGACTTGCCTTCACCCGAAGGGCCAACAGCAGATGGCAGTTATATATGTTCATTAATCGAGGTAAACCGAACTATGTAAGTCTCTACTTCTAAACCGGACCTCCATAAGCAAAACAACCGGCGTAATAACCAGACTTTGTCTGATGGAAAGTATTGTTGAAAGGATGGGCTGCTTTTCAAACGACTTCACCGCAGCTGCAGGGACACAGATGAGGAGGAATTGGTGGAACACTCCTTAAGTCACATAACCGTGCAGTCGTTATAGTTTTTTCGGTAATTTCTTCTTCGATTGCCTTTCAGAGCTTGCATCGGTAGGCATTATTAATCTCCTCAATTTCATAAAACACACCAAATAGTATGACCATTTGGAAAAGTAAGAGGAATATCGTTCGCAGGAACAACATAGGTATCATAATAGGGCAGTAGGTCTACGTGTGCTTCATCAGGGTTCCGTAATTTTTTTTTTGACATTTTCAAAGTCCCAAGCCCCACCTCTAAAACGAACTTCGGCTACCAAACTTATTGAAATTGATGGCAAAATTCAATGCTCTGAGCAAAGTCTAAGTACCCCACATTCAATCCCAATGATATAAATAAAATATTTGCTTTTAGTAGTTTGTTTGCGATTATTGAAAATAATTAATTACAAGTTTTGTTTTATTCTTTATTCTACAAACTTTGAAATTGTTTACGGCGAATTAGACTCTCGTAAAAACACTGAAATTTATCATCGCCATTAACCGTGCCACAAGATATATATAAATATATATGTATTCTGTCATCTGTGTGTTATAATATACTCGGCTGTGGTTTACTAAAAAAATTTAACAGTACTTTGTATTATGTTCTACGAAAAATCTGAAAAAATAAAAAATTACAAATAAAAATATCAAAAATATAATTATTATTTTTTTTTAATTAATATTAGTGTAGTAAAATAAAATCCATAATTTTTCCAAAAAAAATGGCGTTATTTATCTATATCTCGCGCTGTATAGTCCGATCGGGTTGCGCTAGATGGCGTTAGAAAGGTAACATTTCGAACTAAAAAAGTTTTTTGGATAGTTTTGTGATTGGGTTTGTCTGGTTTGTTTGAGCGTGTGTCAAAAATGGACACTAGCAAATAGACAATACGCTATATTTTACAGTTTTTCTTCGATAAGGGCGAAAAGCAAGCCAGGCGGCTGAAAATGTTAATAGCGTTTATGGTCCTGATACTGTTACCGTCAGCGTAACATGTGCATGATATCTCGGTTTCATTCCTGTAATTTTGGTGTAAAAGATGATTCACGCTTCACGGAGTGAAAGGCCAATTGTAGAAAATGTCGCTAAAATCGTGGACATTGTCGAGTCCCATCGTCACGTAAGCACTGTTTCGATTGTTAAAACTTTAGAGCCTGCACAAAAACCCGTGTGGAACCATTTGAGTAAGGCTGCAAGAATAATGTACTGCTTTTTACTACACCAATATTTTCAATATTTTCTCTCAATTTAATTGTATCCAGATTTAGCTCTTCTTTACTTGTTATCTTAAATTTATGCACATATGTGGGTATAGTCTTGTCTTCTAATGACAAGCGACAGGCATTAGTGTGAAAACATTCAAATAATTCCCTTTATTCTCCCACCGCGCCACCAATGGCAACAACATTAGCCTGTACACATTTTGTTGGCATAAACAGCTGTTGTCCGGCACTTCATAAATTCACAGTCAAATGGCTTTATTGAAGTCCATTAAATATGCATATAGTTAAGCATTAAGGGCCCTATTAAAATTATTATATTTTAAAATTTTCTTTCCTCTACTAATATTTTATACAAATTTAAATCCAAATTAAATTGCCATTAAAACTTGTTGTAACGGTACATCCCCACATAGCACACACATACACAATCATTCAGGTAATAAATCGTTAACCAACGGGCAATCAACAATTCGACACGTCCGTTGGGGTTTAGGAGTAGGAGACTTTCTTTTGGTTTTCATGTAACTTGTAATTTTGTGGGTAATATTTAAATGTTACGTATACGCCAGGACGCACCATAAGAGATGATTCATTCTCCAGCAGCCGGTTGATTGTTGTTAGCGGCTTTAGTAGTCGGTTAGCTTATTATTCACCATCCAAAAGTCAACATTTATAGCTATGGCAATTCTCAGCTTTATTCATGTTCGTGCGCTGTCTACCCTTTCCTTCTATTATCGCATCACCAGTCGCAACGACACACACACGCACAATGGGTCGGCACGTCTGCTGTGGTTTTTGGCGGTGTTTCTGCGGTGCCACGGTCTACTTCCCTTCTTCAGTCAGCCTGCAATTCGCCTTTAGTCTCGCCATTTCGTTTACTCATTTTAAATGCGTAGTCACGTTTTATTGCTGCCGGCATATTGTGTTTTTGCTGCCGCAACCCCTCCCCCCAGAAGTGTCTGCAGCGCGTTTTATCATAGTTACAAAGTGAAAATCGTATGGTGGATATGCTGCAGTGTTGGTAGATTTTGGTTCAAATTGAAGTCGGCCATCGGTGAATGTTAAGAGAGCCAAGGTAAGGTGGACTAGAGAACAGCAACAGCAACAGAAGCAACAGCAGCTAACTTTCATTCTGCACAGATGCACCTTTAAATATATATACATGTAAATATAATATAATTTTTATATGAATATGAAGGTATTCATTTTTCACTACGATTGCGGCTTAAGCTTTTTATATACATAAATCGTTTGTCTGTTGATTTTTTACTTACGAACGTACGTATATATTTATATATTTTTCATTTCCCTCAAAAATTTGCATTTTATTTTCCAATTTTCTCTTGTTGTAAAACTATTATTCAACTTTTTTGCAAAAAAAAAGTGTAAATATGAATATGAAATTGTTAGAGAGACGAACATTCCTTTGGGAGAAGCTGGACCAATGCAATAACCAATGCTTAGTTGAGTGCATGAAATTTGGAATTTTTGCTTTAAAAGAATGCAAAGCACACTAAATTTAAAATAATACATATTTATTGTATCCTTTTGATATTTCCAACTTTGAGATACTTTCAAAGTAGTTATGTATTATATTATAAGATGGTGAGCCCAATAACGAGTTTTCTAAAACAAAACATAGATTAAATATAATACAAACATTTAATATAATAATTAAATTAGTTGATATTAGAAAATGTGTACTTTTAGAAGTTTATATATTTTTTATTGTTTCTGAAATTTTTTTATATATATTTTCTTTTTAATATTCACTTAAAGGGGTAAAGTCACTCAGAGGTTGAAAAATATACTAATTTTTTTAAATTTATTGAAAGAATATGGGAAAGGAATAGAATTTCTATTTAACCATGCCATTGAACTTTTATCAAAGTATAAAACAAATTCATTAATTATTATTTTGTTAAAAATCTTTTGAAAGGCGTCCACGGGAAGACCGATTTCTTCTAAAGGATGAGATCTGGTACACAAAAGCAAAAAGTTTTATGATCTACAAACTATGGTCTTTGGAAGAACGGACGGATATATTTTTTATTCGTAACTAATTCTTGTGAAAGCGACACACTTTTTTTGAAATATCTGTTTCACTTTAAAACCAATTTACCCTGCGATCGAAAAAAAATTGTTTTTCCAAAATCCTATAGTAGCTTTACCCCATTACCATATATTTTTTTACAATTCTTTAAGCAATTAAAAAAGATGTCGAATTTTTTCAAATTAATGTTAATTTCAAAAATTTCAAACTGAAAAATATCTAAGCGCATCAGCAATTTATTTATTTTCTTCAAATTACTATTGAATAGTGCATTTAAGTTTTAAAATTTTATATAAAAATGTATGCAAAAAATTATTTAGTTCTACCTTTTTTAACCATTTAAGGTACGTGCATATAACAGAACTCTTCTATAAAATTTTCAAATATACATTTATCCCATGATCTGGTTCGCATACTATGATAATTCGTCTATTATTAGTTTCGGCGAAACAAAAATATTGTAAATAAATTCATGTATTTTAGTAAAGCACTCAATATTTCGATCCAACCCCAACGAGAGTCAGTCGAAGACTACCACCACATACGCATTACTCCCCTTTTTACAACTACCAACACAAAGTTGTTGCAACATGTTTGAGTTCGATTGCCTTCGGCTGACATATTTGGCAGGGGTAGACGTTTTTGGGGATGGAGCATCAGACAACAGCACGAACTTAAGAACGATTTTAGCGACAAACACGCATTGTGGTTAATAATGAGAGCGTATTACTTTGAGAGCATCGTGTGGATCGCATTCGGGTTAAAGATGTAAATATGTTAACCAATGCGTTTTGATGATTAAAAATATAAATTTTCAGTATTATTGAATTTTTCAAGTTAACATTTAAATAGTTTCTTATAATTGGCGCTTTGTAACCACTGAACCGCTAGTAGTTTTATTAAAACGGTAATTAAAAAAGAGAATAATTGAAAACAATATATTCTATTAAAGCAATTTTTTGCGGAATAATTGGAAAGTAAACTGGACAGTAAGACCAGAATATGAAAAATTCAAAAAGATAACAGTAGGAGGCAAGTAGAGTGGAGACCAATTCTTCAGATATTGATGATAATTCACAAGAAAATAATCGCCAGATTTTAGTTTTCCTTTCTCTTTAGCGTGAGTGGTACTCATGATTTTATCCGAGAAAGCAAAAGCACGCGAATTATTTCTTCCTATCCTCCGCTAAAGCCTAACAATGATGAATGGGCGACAAATTCTATTCAAGAATTGGATGAGGATTAAGCCTCATTACCAATGATACTCAGTAAAAGTATGGCAAGATAACGGACAAAATAATAAAGGAGCTTCTAATCAAACATATGCTTCATATTTTAAAGACTGCGGTAATTCCTTAACTCTTGAATGTTGATCATTACTAACCCTAAACTAGGCGAAGATCCAACCTTGGCGGGCTCTTATAGGCTTTAGCGATATTCCCCAAAATTTTCGTCAAACTTTTATAAAAAACATAACCGATTCTAAAATCAAACCACACCATACCAAAGCTACCAATTTACTTCGAAATAAACTACACAGAGATCTGAAACTTAAGATCGATTCTTAAATCGTTCTATTTTCATCAAATTTAGTACATCGCAATTTCACCAAAATAAACATTAGAAACACATTTTCTTCCAGGATGTGTACTTGGGATCGATCTATTCGAAAAGTTTTTATTTATCGTTTGATTTACATAAAATTTTGTACAGTTGTACATAGGTAGCTTTGAGCCTAGGTTAATATGGTGAATATTTTTTTCTCCGAAAAATCGTTTTTATACTTTGATTTACATGAAAAAATTGGTTCGGAACCAATCTATCCGAAAGAATCATATTTATGGTTCGATTTGCTTGAAATTCAAAACTTTGGAACCATCTTAAACTTCCATGGAGACGATGCCATAAGTCACTGAGTCTTTCTATTGTACAGGGGAGTGAGCGCGTTGTTGAAAAATTTTACCTAGACTTCAGTGAAATAATCTTTCCGCAGCCAGAAATTCTTCATCATACCCATTTTTTGTTCTCTTCGTCAGATCTGTCATGCCAGCATTAATTTTTGTGACGTCAGCAACCAGCTGGCAATAGAGTTTCTAAACCTCGAGTAAAATTTCCTCAAGGTTTTCTCTTTCGCTTTAGATGTCCTTAAAATGATTTTGTTTTTTTGCTGCACCGATGTTACTTGGCTTAGGACTTACATCTGCTGTGCAACATTTGAAATATCTAAATTTCTTTTTTAAGTATGATGGAAACATCAATTAAAAAAATATTATATAATCAATTCGTTTTCCTTAAAGAAAACTTTATATCATTTAATTTTTTTATTTTTACCAAAATTGATGAAATTATGAAAAAATTGCCACACACGCAAACATAAAATTTAAGCTTTAAGACCGAAAATAAAATATAAATAAATAAAATAAAAACTTAAGCTGAATTTTCCTCGCTTTTGTCAAAGTTCTCACCACAAAATCACTTTAATTTTAATACGATCAAGTCTTCATTGCCACAATAAACCTACACACTCGTGCATACATTAATAAATGCAATAAAGTGAAAAGGAAATCCTTATAAGGATGGATTTTGATTGAAATTATAATTCATTGGCTTGAAATTTAATTACGTAAAATGCCACAAAGGACTAACTGTGCATACATAGCAATGCATGTATGTATGTATGTCTGTGTGTACAAAATAGCCTCGAGCAAAGCTCTGTGTTTGTCTTATGAATAAACTATTGAATATTGTATGAGAGCCACAATGAGTTTGATATTTATTGCTATAAGATGATTATACACGTATGTGCGAGCGACAGGAATACAATTGTTGCATTATTCTGCGTGCGTGTGTGTAAGTGTGTGTACATGCATGGCAATAAAAGTTTACATATGTAGCAGTGGAATGTATACACATGTTTATTTTTGTAGCATACGTATACATACATATACATGTAGAGGATTAAAACTAAATATTAAATTGTGTATGGCTATAAAACGAAAATCAAGAGAAAGTTATTTTGCTTGAGGAAAAATGACAAAATTAATTCACTTAAATTTTCATTGGCTATCAGCATGTCAACAAGTGTATAAATAAATACATACAAACAAATATGTATTTATAGGAGTATATGTAATGTGCTTCCTTCTTGCGTGTGCATACAATAGCAATGTTCTTTGGACATTTATGCAAATACCAGACAGTTATTTGTAGAATGCCCCAAAAGTATGTGTTTTTAGTTGTTAGCGATGATTCCAAACGCTGACACATGCTGCTGTACATATACTCGTACGTATGGACATACAGTAGGCATCAAATATGGGTATTCGTTTATTATTTAATTATTTTCAAAGTTTAGGGCCAACTTTTTTAAATTATAAAAGTTAATGAAATAAAATAAATAACAGCATAATTTTTTCATACAGTTGCACAAAATATTGTCTTTCAATAAAATAATTTGAAATAATTTATTTCATTTATTTTAAATAATTAAATTGTATTATTAAAACGCTTTCTTAAATTGAGTTGATTTCAGTTAAACTGTAAAACTCATACAACAAGTCTGCATCTCAACGATAAATTTCACGTTAATAAAAACAAACTCAATCGTTTCGGCGGAATTATTTGGAAAGGTTATCGTTAAAGCATTTATCAAAGTAAATTTTATTTCGTTTTTACCCAAAATGAAATGTTGTCGTTAATGTTAAATCGTTAAACGTTAAAACGAAATACATACACCATAGTCCTGTAGTCCTAAAGAAATGTAGAAATGTGAACAAATGGAGTTTATTTTTAGTGGTTTATTTTCGCAAAAATTTCTTTTGGTAGTTTTTAGATTTGTGGTGTTTAAAAAAACCAGTTAACAAAAGGTCCAAGCTTTTATTTTTTTTAATAATTGAAAAAAATCAACTTATTTTTGAACCTTTTTATATACACGTATGTATGCATATAAGCAGACCTACATAATAAATAAACAAATCTCAAATGTCGACTCTTGCGCAGCGCCACTTTTAAATTTTTTTTGTTGTAGCATGTAAAGTTATATGTCAGAGATTGCTGTGTTGTCTTGCATTTAATGTCTCAAAAGGAGTTAAAATTTTCGAATTTCATTTTTGCTTTTTGTTTACTTTTATTAGCGCTACATGCTTGTGGTTGCATACATCGGTTTTTTTTGTTGTCAACATAAATATATATATATATATATATATATATATATATGTATATATATATGTATGCACATAAATATGAAAACTAGTAGATATGTTCAACTAAACTTATTTCAGAATGCTATAAATTTCATCAGGAATTACTCAAAATACGTTTATACGAATATATATTTATGCATATATGTATGTATGTGCCTAAGTTATGCAAAAAAATATATGTATGCATATATTAAAAATTAAAAAAATCCAAGGCATATAGAAAATCAACATGACCTGCAGTTCTACAAAAAGTTCTGAATTGTAGTTAAGGCAAATAAAAGCAATGCTCGCTTAAGCATATATTTATTCAAACTGCATAAACTGTTCATTTAGGATATTTGTGAGCGTACTTGTGTTCTCAATCGATACGTGCTAAGAATATTGTCCATTTTACTTGAAATGTTATTTTCTATTTTATTTGCTTCACTATGCATATTTACATTGTAACTGTGCTATTTGAATTACCATCATCAATTTCATCAGCAATGACAACTTTGCATAACAAAGCAAAACATAGCATACTTTTATGCGCCATATGTACCAACAAGAATTTTCGGTCAATATTTATTTGAAAAATTTAGAGAGAGAAAAAATGAAATGTACGAACAAATAAGATAAAACGCTGGGAGAAACAAGGGCATCGTACCGATGAGACATGAAGTTCTAACGGTATGAAGTGGATGGAAAATGAGGATGGATTTAAAAGCTTGTACATATCGAGTCCTTACTGCCAAAATTATGTTAGCGATATGATTGTCGATTTTTAGGTTTTCATAGATTTCGAGTCCTTACAATAATATATATCATATGTGAATTTTTTTACGGATCTGAGAAATATAACGGTACAAAGTTACGCAAAAGCAAATTTATTATAAGCGTCGACTCAGGTTTTATACATTTACCTTGATCACGGAATGTGTGAGCATGAGAGATTTAAATCTGCAGAAAGTGTTTGTATATACAAACATCTACAAATGTACATATATGTATAATTATATATTATGTTTATAATTAATAATTTTTTAAAACTCAGTTCATGGCGCGTTTCTATCATATCGGTATATGCCCAGGGAGTCTTGGCAGGTTAACAGAAAAAAAAACATGCGTAGAGAAAATAAGCTTCAAAAAGCTAGAACGTGCGCCTAACAAGCTCCTAACGAGAAAGTGGCGATGCTAGAAAACCCTTGTGCTAATAAAAGATGGGAAAATATACTTTTGAAAATTTTCAGTGAAGGCGACAATAACGCAATAAATTAGCATTTTGGGATATGCTCAACAACTAAAAAACTAATTGGTTTCACGCATTCCTTGAAAGAGTTTTCAAAGTAGAAGATGAAGTATTAAAAGATAGCTTCTGTTTATGCTATGTATTAATTATAATTATGATTTTGTTACATATTTTTAACATATAACAGACATTATTGAACACAGCTATATACACACCTATACATACTTCTAATAACTTTGGCCAAACCAGAAATAATTATAACAGTCTCAGCAAAATTCTTTTATTCATGCGTTGGGTTTAAATTAAAAATTCAAATACTGCTCATAGAAAATGCTTAGCACTATTCACGCAAATATGTAAATACGTTTACATTTCAACAAGATTCTGTATGAAAATAGCACCGAAAATAGATATGGCTTTCTGGGCGAAGAGGCTAACAGAAGAAGGTGTTGCAATGGAAATAGTACATTTTCCAGTATTGAAGATATACCCATACACGCCTATTAACGTTTCTTGAATTTCTTTCTCCAAACCAAAATTTACTAAGAAAATTATTTATTACATGGAATAATCATCATCAGCCTTGTTGATTTTCTTCCTAGCTTGATTTAGCTTTTAATAAGTAAAAGAACTATTTAGGCTCCAAAATTTACCACTTTTATTTCAATAAACTTCACAGTTTGTTAAGATTGGAAACGTTTTACACTAGCAGTTTTTCCATTTTCAACGGAGATTTCAGTTCTATCACTACGATCTACCGCATCTGAATAAAAATATATAACTAAACTCAAATATGGATTTTTTTTTAACTCAAAAACCCAAGAATTGGAAACAAATGTTTAAATAATACTTGGAAGATTCCACAAAGAATATTTTAATTTAAAATGAGATGAGACTGTTAGCGATAATTTATTATCAACAGATGCATATTTTATAATAATTTATGTTCTGTCTAAATATTAATCAAACACCACTTCGCGAATTTCGCAAACTTCGATGCGTTTGAAGTAATTTTCGACCGCCGTAACTTGGTGAATTTTGATTTTCAAGTTCTCTTATCAGCATATTTATTTAATAAGTATTTTAACATTTTTAACGCATTGTGGGGTTGCTAAGCGATCCATTTTTATAAATTCCTGGCCTATAACTAAAGCAAAATATGTTTAGTCTTTGTTTTCTTATGGTGATTATTTAACATCATCTATGTTACAGAAAAAAATGACGCTTGTAGCATTGCTAATCTTACACAAAATATATATTCCATACCAAATTTAAAATTTTGTTAGGCCTTTAATATTGAACTAAATATAAGAAACGTTCTCCTGTAAAAAAAGGTTTTCTTCTTCTTCTTGATTGGCGTTGGCCATTCATCCCTTCTTTTCGCTGTTTGGTGCCAGTTGGAAATGTCTCCACCTGATCCTTCCAACGGAATGGAGGTCTTCCTCTTCCTCTGCTTTCACCAGCGGGTACTGCGTCGAATACTTTCAAAGCTGGAGTGCATTCATCCATAAAGCTGATGATGGTTCCTAGATAGACGAAATTATCTACGACCTCGAAGTTATGACTGTCAACAGTGACATGGGAGCTGAGTCGCGAATACGATGACTGTTTGTTTGATGACAGGAGATAATTCGTGTTATCCTCGTTCACTACCAGACCCTTTCGCTTCGCTTTGTTTCCAAGTCTGGAGAAAACAGAACTAACGGTGCGGTTGTTAAGGCTTATGATATTAATATCATTGGCATAAGCCACTAGTCGTACATTTTTGTAAAATATTGTATCTTCTCTATTCAGCTCTGCAGCTCTTATAATTTTCTCCAGCATCAAATTAAGGAAGTCACACGATAAAGAGTCACCCCGTCTGATACATCGTTTGGTATCGAACGACTCGGAGAGGTCCTTTCCAATTCTGACGGCGTTTTTGGTGTTGTCTTCAATTCTCGGTATCTATCCAATCTCGCACGTGTTGTGATCGATCGCAAGGCTGCTAGGTTGGTTTTCTCTCCACTGCGATACGGCAGCCGATTTTGCGACCTTTCCGAAATCCAATAGTTTCGCTTGCAGCTGTACGTAGGGAGTTTGAAATTCCGTTAATCCACTATTATTTTAATGAAAAAGTTAAGCCTCTCAAGAAATGTTAAAGTTTACTGTCTAAGTAGTATTTATGTGTGTTATTAAATTTTTGTCGTAACTATTTACTACTATTTATTCAAGAGAATTACCTCTTAAATTGTGCATTGAACACTCAACCTAATATTTTTTGAAAGAATTTAAACCATTTCTGGGCTTGGGTTCTTTGTTTTTTCGCCAGCAAAGCTAATTTACACACTTTTGTTATAAGTAGGTATAATTAAAGCAAACTTCTGCTGAAAATTCAAAAAAAAAAACGCACTAACTTTAAAATTAGTTTTTAGCGGATTGAGTATGACAACTCACATTTTTTACTCACAGCTGACTGTTGAGCGTCGATCTTGTAGTTCGAGCTGGAAACAAAACCTAATCGAGGCCCAAAGATAATAGATAAGTGAGTAAGTTTCATATCATGTTACCTTGCCCTTGTACCGAGTTGGTGATGAGTGCTCTCAGAGAGCAGGAGTGCACGCCGATAGAAAACCGTTCGGTCCTTTAAATTTTGTAAATAGAAAATATCTAATTACATATGTGTATCATATATGTATAAATGAAATTGACAGCGATGCCTGTCCAAACAGCTTAACCGATTTCGACTCTTTAGATGATGATGCAAAAAATTCAGAAAGCCTAGACATGACAATTTCATAAGAAACTAAATTTTATTACCGCTACAGAAAGATTTTACTGGCTGGCTACTATGTACATAGACCTGTAGATAGATGGAGACTCAATTTATTTTGAGGCCTTTATATTCAGTTTTGAAATTTCCTCTAACTTTGTGAACAACGAAGCTGCTCCGGATAGAAACGGAAAGTGTGGCCTAGGTCTCTTTCGTGCTCGACTCTCTACACTTTCTAAATATGTCACTGCTGGCAATGCCAACTCTGCTCTCGCGCAATGCTAGTAGGTTACTATTTGGTCTAGAACAGTTCTGTCTTGTTCTTATGAGTGCAAAATGTAGATGTCTTTTGTTGTCATTGGACACGTTCAAAATACTCCAGCCTGCCGTTAATGTATTCTATCCCAGCTCTATCGAAAATTTAAAGCTGTTATATATTCGTATATACGAGTAATTTGGCGCTTTGTAGCTGCTGAAGCGATTTTCCGCCGAGCTCTTCTTCCAATTTGTAGTTTTGCGTCTTGATGATTTTCCTACAGTTTCTACTAAGCAGCCTCCGAACGGCTGATGGTTTTTAATGAGCAGACTTATTTCATGTCAGAAATACATTTGGAAGGGTTGACATTCCCTGCCGAAGGGCGACCACAATTAGAAAATTTAAATTTTAAATAACTTGTCTATAACCTTTGGATGCTAGTCGTACTAGGAATTGAGTCCAGCCCTTCTGAATGGCAGTACGTATTGCTAACCAATCAGATACGGCGGCCGCCGTAGCTTTTTCAAGACAATTAGGTCAAAAAAGTTGAAAAAAGTATTCATTAATTTTTTTCGAAAGTTATTTTTGGATTCTGCACAGCACTGCTTCTTAGATTTTAATTCTATCTTCAACAGCACCAAAATGAGCTACCTCTATGCCTCTACAATTTTGTCAATCTGCGGTATTCTTTACTCGGTTATAATCGGGATGGCGGTGACTCGGGGTTAGTCCCGAAAACACAAAATTGGAATTCCTTATTTATTAAAGATTTAAATAATTGAGCCAGCATTGATTTGTTTCAGCAAACACGCTGAGCTAACACAGAAGGTCTAATGTATTTGAGGGGAAGCCACTTATTATATATTCCCATGTCCAAACCTTCTTTGTTCAACAACAAAATTGAAAAAGGATGCCTTTCATGCCACACTTTGTTCTTACACCACAAATGCTTCGAAAACTCATATTAATAACGATCAAAAAGTAAGTTTAACAAAAGTTTATGTCTCAGCATGTTGATGCAACACGCTGACACCTAATGACAAATTCCACATTCTACTTTGTATGACACTTCGTAAGTAAGATAAAAATATATACATACGTTAATGCACAAAAAGTGACAACAAATATCTGAAGCAAAACAAAAAATAACAAAAAAAAAATGAAAAAAAAAATAAAAAGTCAAACATAATTTAGCCAACAAATCGTCCGCATAAGTGTTATGACGACAGCATGTTGCAGCTAAACCAAACTTTCTCGAAAAAACAACAACACCTACTGTTAGCGATCAATTTTTATGCAAGATTAACGTATTGAGTAAAAAGAGGGATTCACTACAAATGAACAAAAAAGCCTCGCCTGATGACACAACTTTGAACAGAAAAAAACTTCAGCTCCGCCTGGCATATATTTTACGCTCATTGCACTACGGGTTCTGTGCGCTCAAAAAGTTTCGCACGATATTTTTTTTTTTTTTGAAAATTTCATATGCTTTTATGTACATACAAACTCACACGAAACAATTCATAAATATATTTTCATCCATCAGCCGTTACAAATATTTTGCATTGAATTATATAATAAATTACTTTCGACTCGAAAAATAAAGTTTCGGGCTGAATGTGATGAAGGGAGAGCGAGAAGAAAGAAGTAAAAAAAAACTTGGTTACAATTATTGTCTTACTAAAATTTCATAAAGAGTTGACACAGAGAAAATACTCTAAAATTGTAATATAAATTTTCAGCTCGTGAAATCCCTCAAGAACGGAAAGTGCAAGAGCTCTAAAGGAGCTAAAGAAAAGTAAGTAGTAAAATCCATTCGTCACAGAACGCATTGCCCTCACGGTAGTGGTTAGTGTTGCAAGAGACACATTAGTTTCAGATTATACCCTGGAAAGTTCAGGTCTGACTTGTTTCGCAAGAAGCTTTAATTCATCTCCAGTGTTACACGGTTTCTGCTGCACAGTAATTTCTTTGACAGATATAGAGAAATTAAAAACTACAGTATATATAATAAACCTTCTTGAAGATTTTTCTTAAGTCGAATGAAGACAAATTTACTTCAAATTGCTTCCATAGAAAACTTGAAATACCAATTATTTTGGTTTTGCTATTCATTTCAGTGCGAGCTGAAAACTTTATTATCTTAAATTATTTTAGCGATGCGACTCCCTTAGCTAAGCCTGCCAAATTATTATTGTGGTACTAATTCCAGCTGCTTTCATAATTCGGTTCTGAGGAGAGCGATTGACGAAAATTGTGTACCTTGGTTGAATGAAATCGAGTTTCCACCCGTCGAAGTTTAGCACTCGCTGAGGTGCTCTGAAGAAAGGAGTTGAACTTTATTGCTTAATCTTTCTTCTTCTTTCTCTTTTTAAACACATATAAGTGAGCATGGCTCTAAGGTTGCCGCTTACCGAAAACACAATACAAAACAGAAGGCCCAAAGATTCCAATAACGAATAAGTCCTCACTGAAGGCACGATTCCAAGAAGTTGTACTTTACTCAATGCTGCTTAGAAACACATTCATGGATTCCTTACCGACAATTCTAACACCTCACGGGGGCTGATTTCAATTTATTTACAATAAGAGTATGTTATGTATTTGAATAATTCTCCATGAATGGCAAATATTGTGCTAGGAAATGTTATTAGACGGTTAATAACGAAAATAGGCTTAAGAACAGACAGTCATGCAACCGCACCAGCCACACACATATCTGATTGAACTGATTAAGGCAGTGCGTCAATAAAAATCTGCCACACTTGGCAGCCACCCTAAGCCCCGCTGCAAAGCTTGAGGCTGAGTAAACAGTTTGAGTTGCTTAACACATTCTATAGACTAAAGCCACATCAAATGTAAGTGAGTGAGTGTGTTTGTGTGCAACTTGATCCTTTTAGCCAGTTTGTATGGCAAGTTGTCAGCCGAAGCTTGATGTTCACTTTTTCAACTGCAAATACAAATGGATACAAATAAAAAAAACAAGGGATCTGTGCGTGAACTTGCACGAAGAAACAAAAGTAGCACACATAAAGCAAGACAGAAGGCAAATACCGATGACGGGAGGAGCGAAAAATGGGCTCAGAGAAGTTAAAAAATCACACAAGTCACTCTCGTCACCCAAGTCGCACACGCTTCTTCATGCCAAGACATTGAAATATGAACAAAAATCAGTCTGTCTGTCTGATAGAATGGCAGGCTGAACACATGTAAACACGCATACGGACAGACTACACGAGGGCATGTTGGGGGTGTGTGAAAGCACATGCTTATCTACACTAGCACATACAAAAACCTGGAAACACATGCCTGAAATGTTTGTGGCATGTTTGACTATTTGTTCGTTGATGTGTATTTCTACTGTATGGAAGGATGGTAGGCGATGCTATTTCATATATGTAGCTCATAGAATTCTTCTAAGTTTGCAAGGAGGGTGTGCTGTGTAAACTGATTTCATATACTAGAGATAAATTTCTTTCGAGAGTTTTATTAAATTTGTTAACCTAACGGTTGCTGTTTTTCAATGGTACAAGCTACGCACAGCAAGTTTAAATCTTCAACATATTTATACCTATAGCGAGCTGGCTGCTTCAAGATCGGCAAACGCTCGCAGCCGATACTCTGCTGAACAGAAGCTTCAAAAGCGAATCCACTAAAGTCTTCTCTCTTTTAGCCGTGACCTCGTGAGAAAGTGTGCGATGAGGACGCACGAGTAAAAAAGGGTATACCCTTGTAACCTTAGCTGCATACCCAATAGCAGGATCACATTCTACAATAGTTACCCCGTCATTCATTACACTCCGTGACCCATTACACTAACGTTATTGTTGTCAATCATAACTTTGAAGACGTAGATAATTTCGAATATCTTGGAAGCAGCATACGCACCAACAACATTGTCAGTCTTAAAATCCAATGTAGAATTAGTATTGCCAACAACTGCGAAATAAAGTTATAGTTTTTGGTGTCGTACTATGTGGTGCAGAGCCATGCTCGATTACAACATCGGTTGAGTCCTATGCAGCGGCAAATACCGCAGACGATGAAAGCGGTGTATTCGCCAATAAAAAAATTAAGAAGAAGATTTTAGTATTCTTCCTTTTCGTCCGTTCTCTTTTATCGATCATTCTATCGATACTTACGCCTGCAGTCACTCGCCTCCATCCGCCGGAATATCAGAATAAATGCTTATGTTCTTAACCAATATAATGAGCCGAGGAAGATTTATCAATTTATCGTAGCAGAACGCTCTTTCGGTCGGGAAGCACGATCTCAAAGTCAATTGACAGTTATTCTACCTTAGATTCATCCGTGAAGAAGACAATCTTCCATCGCTTTTAAGCGCCTTGTAAAGCTGAGCCATCTCTGGGGGGAATCAATGTGAAGAAAAATTAATAATAATACTTTTTAAAATACTTTAATAATAATTTACTAATTTTATTTACGAAAAATTGTAATACGACTTTATGTAGTAAAATACGGCAACTATAGTCATTCTTCTCATATAGAACATTTTACTTCTATTGATGTTGAAAAACAAGCAAAACTTTACTATTCACTTACAAGTTTGCAATAAAAAAATGCTGGTTTTGTATTCACTCGTAGATACTTTGATATCTAACTTCATTTAAATTTACTCCACAAGAACATGACAACATCTGATGAGTCGGCGGGAAGAATTTTCGAGAGAGAGGTTTTTCGTAAGATTTATGGTCCTCTACGAGTTGGGAACGGCGAATACTGCCGATGAATTGAGCTATACGAGATATACATACATATGGAACATTGACATAGCTGGCCAGGTCATGGGGTTCAGATGGACAGGAATACTCTAGATTTCAAAGTTTTTGATGTAGTACCTGCCGGTGGAAGTCCGTTATTTCCAATTGGCGATAAATGAGTAAGGAAAAAGAAGAAGAAGATATACATACATTCATATACAACATTTTGTTAATTTGGCCTCAATTTCACTGAAGTTGGAGACCCGCTGTATACATTAAAGGCAAAGCGAATTTCACAAGATGAAGTTTCTACGGCAGCGAATTCAAGTTCTTTCATTTGTTAAACGTGGCGATTGCCAAAATTATTTTTTAGCTTACGTTTTGTTTGCTTGAATCTCATTTGATTTACTCTTTGTTGGCGTGAAAATCTTGATTATTCTGTTTGGGATTATGGTTTGTGTGAAAAGAGAGTGGAACATCGAGTTTGTACGTTTTTAAAAGCTAGTTAATTTTCCATGATTTTGACAACCGCTACCCAAAATAAACGATTATTTTTAATATATGTTCGCCTGCTCTCACTTTCATGAATTCGCCTTGTTTTAATAATTATTAATTATAATAAATAAATAATTAACATAGACTAGCATTTAATGTATTGCCATTGCTGTTGTTGTTGTAACCGCAAAAATATTCCTCATAGTAATTTTTGGGGAATGTTGCGGGAGTAACCGTCCTTGACCGGATAAAAAAACCGGGTCGTTCCGGTATAAAGACCCGACTGTCGCGGGAACTATTGGATTTTAGTCGCCTCTTACGACAAGAATGCCGCAAGGAGTAAATATATAAACACAATTTGGAAATAGTAATATGTTTATTTACAATTTTGAAGGAAACCAGATTACCGCAAATTTCTATTCCAAAGTCAACAAAAAATATTTAACGAAAAGAAGGACAAAACAAAAACAAGTCAAAAAGTAGTAACGAGTTGAGCTTTTTAATGAAAGCTCGGCCTACGTTGTCATTAGGTTTGCGGAATAAACAGGCAAATTGCATTAAAAAATATGACAACCTTAACTATGCTTGCTTTAATAAACTTGACTTAATGCGAGTAAATTATTCCATTATTACCTTTCGAGTACTTCCATATTCTTCACGATTAGGGGATTGGTATTAGTTGTTTTTAGTTCACATTCGAGTGAATGAATACTTCATATTCAGCTTCGTGCTAACTTAGCGCTACCTTAGTTTTTCTATGTATTGCCTATTTATAGTTGCAAACTTGCTTTCATGTTGCTCTCAATCACAAATAAGTACACATTCAAGGCGACATACGAACACTTGTACACCGGCACCACTATGGCTACATTTCTTTAGAACAGTTGATTATACTTCCTTTCAACAGCACATATGTATGTACATGATTTCCTACATATACTTTTAACACTTCTAACCGTAATCTGCCATCCGGCCAACGTGTTGACTACTCCTGTTGCCAGTCACTTTGAACTCAACAAACAACTCAGCTCTTGTTACCTGGCCCGTCTATCATCAGCAGTTTTTTTTCTTGCGTCCTTTTTTCTTTACTGCTTATCATTGAACCGGCATCGACATCATCGATATGTGTAAGAGGAATTGAAAATATTTGTAGCTTGGAAGAACACATATTTACTCTCGCCTACATTCCATCCTCTCATCTGTGTTTATACCCAACAAAACAATAATATTTATATTTTTCGTCCGTTTGTGGGTAATAAAATTATATATATGATTTTCTAAGCCTGGAAAATTTTTGGAAATACGTATAAAGAGTGCGTCATTACAAATTAGTGCAATATTCAAAAAACAAATTTTCAAATATTTCATGGCTTATTAACATACGTAAGTATAATTCAAAAATTATTCATTTTGGTTTACAAAATTTTTTACTTTTCTGGAACATCTCTCACTAAGGCGATCACGGTACTATTTTGAAACGAATGTTACATAATTTTCCCGGCACCACTTAACAGCCGGTAAGGTCAGGTCAAAAGAAGGAAGAAGCACGATGGTTGGCTAAAAATGGCTTCAGTCACTTTTGCAAGCATCCTTTCACGCATAGGACACTACTAATTGTACCTGTAGTGACAAAATTTTTGCTTCTTTTACCATAAGTTGCGGAAACTTTGTCTCTCTTTGAATTTTAAATTTTTCTGGACGTTTTCTATGGCATCAGCAACATAAAATGCTTGGCCGGGCAACTGGGAAAAGTCGGACAGGACGTAAGTTTTGTCATCCATTAAGCTAAAACTGAATTTGTTGATAAAGTTTCTTCTCAATTTTCAAACACGTATCTTTGCTTCGCAGTTCTTCTGAGCGTTCCGGTCCGGTACTTTCTGCCCTTGAAATGTCTTCAGTTTCGCCTCTGCTTTCACTATCCATACAAAAGGTTTTCCCTCTAACATGGCCACCACCTTCTCAGCCTGATCACCGCAGCCTTTTTTCTGCCTGTACCTTGTTTGCGATTCCCGCTAAGATTCTCTTTAAAAAAATGTTATTACCCAGAAACAGTTTTTTGGCTAATTTTAGCAATCCTTCCAATTCACTTAAAGTTATATTGCGGATTATTTAAAAAAAGTTTAACAATTAGCTCACGCACTTCTTTCTCACTGTCCTGAATTACACAAAATAATGAATGAGAAATTCTAATTTATATGCAATCAAAAAAATGTCAATTGTATTTTTAAGAAAGAAGCAATAACTGAAAATGTGTCCAGTAATTTCTAATGATGCACTCTTTATAATAGACGGAGATCAGTCTGCAATGTTTCTTTTACCTTTTATTATTGGGTTAGTGCATGTTGCTAATATTACTTTTCTCCTCTGTTGATTGAATTTAATTTGTACCTTGCAAAACATTGTTTAAGAATCAAGATGCTCGTTAATTCTCAACTCAACTCGATATCAGACCTAAATGTTAGCTGGGTATAGACTCTATTGAAACTCTTCTCTCTCTCTCTCTCTCTTGTATGTGGCTATATGAAATCAGCAATATCAACTCTACGCATAGCAAGTAGCATATCATGAGACCGTATTTGTAAACACATTTACCGTTGGTATGAGTACTTGAGTGTATAGAGTTGAAATTGAAATCGAAAACAAAAACATTGAAAAATAAAAATCAAAATAAAAGCGAAATAAAAATGAAACAGCTAAACTACATGAGCTAGAGGAGAGTATTTTCTAAATAGCTTATAGTATTGCATGGTATAGTTTTCATTGCTCCGGCACTTTATCGTAATTGCAGTTTAGCAATATTGTATACTAATGCTCTTTTAGCAGGTACTTGATATGGTTTTTTATTCGCTTCTCGTAAACACTCAAGTTCAGAATATTGAACATTGTTCACGAGTATAATCAAGTACATGCTTAAAACACTTCATGTGTTAGAAATGATTGACGGTAGATACTGAGTAGTAACTATAATTACGCTATTTTTGCTTCTTTTGTTTTTGGAGTTGCGGGTTGGGGCATCATTATAATTCATTGATTGATTGTTCATTTTTCTCTTGTCCATGAAATAAGTAAGCAAATGAAGCAATTAAGTGTTTTCCGTCTTAGAGCAGCTGTTGAGCCAGAGGTGGTTACGGGTTTAAGGCTGTCCGGACTGTCACTGGTTTTCGGTCCCCGGTCTGTAGGAATTTTCGATTATCTTTCAGGCGCGCTCCTTGGTCGGTTGGGCGGAAGGTGGGTAACGCTGGGTTCGTCATCGTAAAAAAACATTGGAGACCCCGCTGAGTGAGTTTTTCTTTGCTTACTGAGAAATAGAGTCGGATTTTTTACTTTAATCGTCCTTTCATCTCAACTTACTATACCTCGGTCATCCCTTAATTTCCTTATAGTTTGTTCCTTCTGCTATTTTAGCGTGTCTTTCATGGAGGAGACGTGCTCAGCCAATATATGTATATTTATTTCACTATTAAGACAAACGTTAAGCTCTCTTTATACATAAATTGACTAATACCCTTCAATCACCATTTCTTCTCTTCATCTTTATTCCTTCAATGCTAAATATATGAATTTCTTATTGCGTTAATTTGTATTCACACAATCGCCCCATATTCATATTTCCAACCCAAACACTAACTTATTTATCACAACTTATCTCAAACTTTTTCTGACCATTTCATTTCTTTATCCTTTATTTTCTTCCGTAAATCTTCAGGTGGCGTGGATGCACTTCGAACAATCAGCCATATTGACTGTACACAATCACGTGATAACGCGTAATCCTCGCATTAGTGTCACACATGATAAGCATGACAAACATCGAACCTGGTTCTTGCATATCAATAACATCCAAGAGGAGGATAAGGGCCGCTATATGTGTCAAATAAATACGGTGACGGCAAAGACGCAATACGGTTTCGTCAAAGTTGTCGGTAAGTACAAGCGAAAGGAAGATACAGGAAAAAATCTTTAATAAATAATAAAAATAAATCTGCACAAATACTCGCAAATGAGGACATTAAGCGACCGCTTGGGAGCACATAAAGCCCATTGGGCTTTCGCTTAAGGACACAAAATGCCGGCTGTCGCCTTGCATAAATAAGCCTGACAAAAGGGAGTGACATTAGTTTGATTTTTGTCGTTTTTTCACATATGTTTATTTACATTTTACT
Organism: Ceratitis rosa; assembly: GCA_037013455.1. Taxonomy (NCBI): domain Eukaryota; kingdom Metazoa; phylum Arthropoda; class Insecta; order Diptera; family Tephritidae; genus Ceratitis; species Ceratitis rosa. Next base: position 2,807,920 of record JAWMAG010000004.1, read on the forward strand.
TTTTATTTAACTTCTCGGCCACTGTTTGCATGACAGCACGTACACATTTGTTTACTTAAGCTAAACCTTAACTAACATGGCAAAGTTGTGGGTAAGTTCGGCTGGAGTTTAGTAAATGCGAAATAATACATACCTATATCTGCTTTGAGTTGTGAGGATAACTTAGAATCTACTGAAATTAAACTAAGAATAAAAGTAAAATAAAATAATACACACATTTTTGTTAAGCTAAATCAAACAAAACTTTCAAATAAACTAATTAAACAAATTAAAATAAACTAAATATAAAAAATATTAAAAAAATAAATCAAATTATATACTACATATTAAAATTAAATAAACTGGAAATATTAAATATATATAAATAATAAATTTAATTAAAGGAAACTAAAATAAATTAAATTGAATAAAATAATAAAAATAAATATTTAAATAATATTAAACAAAATAAAAGAAAATAAAGAAAAATAAAATACACTAAATTGATAATAAAGAAATAATATAATATAAAATAATATAAAATAAATAAAAAAAAAATTATAATTTTTTTACATAAAATAAAATAATATAAAATAAATTAAATTAAATAATATCAAATGAAATGAAATAAAATTAAATTAAATTAAATTAAACTAAATTAAATTAAACTAAATTAAATTAAATAAAATACAATATTTAAAAACATTTTTACAAAATAAAATAAATCTAATTTAAATTTAACCAAAATAAAATAAATTAAATTAAATCAATAAAAATTGATTTAAATTAAATAAAAAATTAAATTGGATAAAAAATAAAAAGGGATCATTAAAATGAAATAGAACAAAATAAAGCAAAATAAAACCACACCAAATGAAATAAATTAGAATAGAATAAAGTTAAATAAAATAAAATAAAACAAAATAAAAGTTACACTTTTAAATTGATTTAGCAAACTAAAATCATAATATTTAAAATATAATATTTTAAATTAAATACAATAAGTTAAGATAAATCGAAATAAAACCCTACAAAATGAATAAATGAAATGATATAAAATACAATAAAATAATAATAATAATATATTAGGAATAATATATTATGAAAACATTAATTAAAATAAAAAATAAAGTAAAATATTAGATAAATAGAAATACACTCATATAAATAACATAAAATTAAAGTAAATGAAAAATTTATAAAATACAATAAAAAAAAGAAAATAAAATTAAAAAATAAAATATTAATGATTACAATAAAAAATATGTTGATTTTATTTATTATTTCAAGTACAAAAGTAGAATTAACAAAATATAAAAAAATATAATTCAACAATGAAAATTAAATTGATTTAAATTAAATAAGATATATAAAAATGTATGTAATTAAAATAAAATAAAAAAGAAATGAATAAATAAAATGAAACGTAAAAATTAACTCTCCTTCACAACAACACTCATCATCAGAAAGGAAAGTGTGTGTCTAATAATAAGCATACAATTCTATTTACGTTTTCGAATATCCGGACCCCAGACGGAAGAAGTCATTACACGGTTGTAAAAATCATTTCCGCTCTCTCGATAAAATTTCATAACATCTTTTACAGCGTTGTAAAAGCACTTATGTGTGTAGTTATGTCTTTTTTATTAGTATGTGTTTTCTTCAGTATGCGTTAGTTTGTGAACCGGAGCTCACTGTATTGTGGCATAAAAATCACATTACTCATGTGAAGTTGACATTTTAACATATGTACAATTATATTATTTGTACGTTGTAAGTAAATTTTTAGTTCTTTGTAAATAAAAAAGGGATTTACACATACTTCCATATACGAGTATAGAAGTACATATATTGTGGGATTTTATGATGTAGTAATAGTAGATTTAGTTTTATATTTTATGTACATAAAATTGTGTCATTCAAGCAACAGGATGCCAGTCAGCCAAAAATGTTTTAAATAAAAAAAATATGAAAGATTGTTTTGTGAGAAAAATTTTTTTTATGTCAACTAAAGGAGTGCGAATTTGCGCTGGAAAATATGCATGTGCAAATGTGTGATTGGTTGAATGAATAGTGGCGGTATACCTATGCTTCTAAACGAAAACATTTTATATCTTCTTCTTCTTTATTGGCGTTGACACCGCTTACGTGACTATAGCCGAATCAATTACAGCCCGTCACTCCTCTCTCCTGTTCTCTGTGTGGCGCCAGTTGGAAATATCAACTGAGGCCAGGTCACCCTCAAACTGATCCTTACAACGGAGTGAAGGTCTTCCTCTTCCTCTGCTTCCTCCAATAGGTACTGCATCGAATACTTTCAAAGCTGGAGTGCTTTCATCCATTCGGACGACATGACCTAGCCTGCGTAGCCGCCGTCTCTTCATTCGCTGAACTATGTCAATAGCATCGTATAACTCGTATAGCTCATCGTTCCATCGTCTGCAGTATTCGCTTTTGTCAATGCGCAAAGGACCATAAATCGTTCGCAAAACTTTTCTCTCGAAGACTCCTAGAGTAGACTCATCAGATGTTAACATCGTTCACGCTTCTGCGCCGTATAGTAGGACCGGTTTGATGAGCGACTTATAGGGTTTGGTTTTCGTTCGCAAAGAGAGGACTTTATTTTTCAATTGCCTACTCAGTCCAAAGTAGCACCTGTTGGCATGAGTGATTCTGCGCTGGATTTCAAGGCTGACATTATTATTGGTGTTAATGCTGGTTCCTAGATAGACGAAATTATCTATGTCCTCGAAGTTATGACTGTCCACAGTGACATGGGAGCCAAGTCGTCAATGCGATGACTGTTTGTGTGATGACAGGAGATATTTCGTCTTGCCCTCGTTCATTACCAGACCCATATCCTTCGGTTCTTTATCAAGTCTGGAAAAAGGAGAACTTACGGCACGGTTGTTGAGGTCAATAATGTCAATATCATCGGCGTACGCCAGCAGCTGTGCACTCTTATAGAAGATTGTGCCTTCTCTATTCTGATCTGTAGCTGTAGGAATCACCCTGTCTGAAACCTCGTTTGGTATCGAACGGCTCGGAGAGGTTCTTCCCAATCCTGACGGAGCTTTTTGTGCTGCTTAAGGTCAATTTACACAGCCGTATAAATTTTGCGGGGATACCAAATTTAGACATAACGACATTGAGGCAGCTCCTATTCGTGCTCTCCAAGGCGGCTTTAAAATCGACCAAGAGGTGGTGGGTGTCGATCGTCTTTTCACGGGTCTTTTCCAAGATTTGGCGCATGGTGAATATCTGGTCAATGGTTGATTTACCATGTCTAGAGCCACACTGATAAGGTCCAATCAGTTTGTTGACTGTGGGTTTTAGTTTAATACGCTTGTTAGGACCTTACCACGGTAATTGGCGCAGACTGTGGGATCGACTTTTTGTGGATTTGGCAGATCACACTTAGGTTCCAATCGCCCGGCATGCTTTCATCCGACCATATTTTGAAGCTGATGCATGCACCTGATCAATTCTTCACCGTCGTATTTGAATAGCTTGGTCGGTAATCCATCGGTCCCTGTGGCTTTGTTGTTTTTTAAGCGGACTTTTTCATAGTCGGGTAATGGAAAAACTTTTCCATCGTCATGAATTGGAGTTTCGAGCTCACCTTCTCAGAGTTTTTAATTTTCACTGCCATTCAGCAGGCTGGAGAAGTGTTCCCTCTATAGATTCAATATACTCTGGGCATTCTTCACTAGCTCACCCCTCTGGGTCCTACAGGAGTTTGCTCCAGTCTTGAAACCTTCCGTAAGTCGCAGTATCTTTTCGTAGAATTTTCGAGCATTACCCTTGTCGGCCAGCTTCTCAAGCTCCTCGTACTCACGCATTTCGGCCTATTTTTTTCATGGAAATGCGTCTTGCACGGTATCTATCCCACGTGTTGTGGTCGATCGCAAGGTTGAGAGGTAGGCAGACTGTTTTTTCTCCACTGCGACACGGCAGTTCTCATCGTACCAGCGGTTTGCGACATTTGCGAAATCCAATAGTTTCGTTTGCAGCTGTACGTAGAGAGCTAGAAAAGCCGTCCCACTGGTCCCGTATACCGAGTTGCAGATGAGTGCTCTCAGAGAGCAGGAGTGCAAATCGAGTAAAAAACCGCTCGGCAGTCTGCTGTGATTGCAGATTTTCAACGTCGAACCTTCCTTGTGTTTGTTGACGGGCGTTCTTCGATACACAGAGGCGCGTGCGTATCTTCGCTGCAACAAGATAGTGACCTGAGTCGATTTTAGGACCTCGGAACGTACGCGCATCTAAAACACTGGATACATGTCTGCAGTCTATCACAACATGATCGATCTGGTTGAAAGTTTTCCGATCTGGAGACAGCCAAGTAGCTTGGTAAATTTTTTTGTGCTAGAATCCAGTGCTACAGACAACCATATTTCGGGCCACGACGAAGTCGATCAGCCTCAGCCCATTTGGGGATATTTCGTCGTGGAGGCTGAATTTTCCGACTGTACTCGAGGCCCTCGTAAAAGGCATCTTTGGTCATGTTATCTTTCTCTTCCGTCGGGACGTGGGCGCAAATTGGCTTAGTGTTAAAGAATTTCGTTTTGATGCAGATTGTAACGAGATGTTCATCCACCAGAATGCCAGTACTCGGTGAAGGAGTATCTCTCCCACCACGAATCCGACACCAAATTGCGCTCCTTTATATGGCCGCTGTAGTAAATTTCACAAGGACCCACCTTCTTCCGTCCTTGTCCCGTCCATCGCATTTCTCGCACGGCGGTGATGTCAGCCTTTAACTTTATGAGGACATCAAACAGCTGGGCAGCGGCACCTTCGCAATTAAGGGACCAGACATTCCAGGTGCATGCCCAAAAACCGTGGGGGCGGGGTCCCTCGTTCGAGGCTGATTTAAATTTTCTATTGGATTTTGTTTTTCATGTGGTGGGTCCCAAACCCTACTCACAACCGCCTGGGCTTCGCCTTCTTACTTTAGCTTGCCTCCAAAGGGATGTTGTTGGCCACTCAGGAGATACGTGATCTAAGACCGGAAGTCGTGAGCTGCTTGAACCGTATGCAAAAGAATCGTTTCTGGCCACTCCCAGGTGAATGGCAGTCAAAAACTTTCCTCACTTGCGTGAACTTCTAGACATGGCTACATATAGGTGAACTACAAAATATCTATTGTTATTGTAAAGTAAGGCTTTACAGCGAATTTAAACATTTAATCCACTGATAATGAATCATTTTTTTCGCTTCTTCTTGTTTTCATTTTTTTTGACAGCCTAATTAAAGAATATATATGTATGTATATATAGAAATTAATTGAGTTAGAATAAACAATTAAATTCGATGTGACCAGAAGCACAACAAATGTCCCTTTCATGAATTTAATACTCTATTACCAACCGCTTATCACCTTTGTTTATGGAATGAATTTGTTTAGCGAAAATTCAAAATGAAATAAATATAATATAATATAAATATATATGCATATATAAACAATTATATATATATATATATGTTTTTTTTTAAAAATCGCTTGCATCAGCTTGAATCAGAAATGTGAAATTCGGCATGAAAAACTACAAAATGGTGGCAGCGGCTACCCGCAAAAATAACAAATCAATGTGAAACAAACAACTCAATGGAAAACCCCGAAAACAAAATCAATGGTGTTTTTTTTTGTTTTTCATAGCCACTCTTTGCATTTTTTGGCGCCCGCAAATATGTCAAAAAATCTGACAGCGAAAACATACCCTTGAGTCTCTGCAAATTCTATTGTAACACATGTAGCGGTGGAACTGAGAAAAAGGGCGAAGAAAAGGCGGGAATACTGACCTATATGTATGTTTATATAAAATGTATGCAGTGGCTTCATTCTTGCACCAACAGTGTTGCCAATGATTATTTGATTTTTCTGATCAAACCACACCTGCAAGAAATTCTCGTCTAATATACTTTAACATGATTTCATTCCAAGGTCATGAAAGCAATTCCAAATTCAACTCGGTGGCATTTTTCCAGCTCCCTTCCAATAACAGAATTCAAATTAAATACAGTTCAGAATTTTTAAATCTTAGATTCCATTTTCTCGGATTTAAATATATGGATATAAACTTTTGGACATAAAAGCTTTTAAACTGGTGATAAAAACGGCAAGTAAAGTGGAATGTTTGAAATGCAAATTAAAGAAGTCACACGATAAGGAAGTCACCTTGTCTGAAACCTCGTTTACTACCGAATGGCTCGTAAAGTTCCAGTTTACACAGAAACCATCGATCTTTTAAGGGGAAAGTTTCCGGTCCGTCTTATCTCTCGATGAGGTCCACCGAGATTTTGTGATTTGCCCCCTTGCAACTTCTTCCTTTGAGACCACGTGAAAGCTAAGGTCACCACCTCAAAGATGGAATTCCTGAAGCTATTGAGGGCATACAGCAGTCACTTTGCGATTTGGTGATGGAAAAATTCATAAAATGGATACGGTCCTGCAAACATAGCCGTGGCGGCCATTTGGCTGATACGGTTTTCATTACTAATGTCATATCTCCCTCTTTACATTGAAACAAACATCCATTTATCTCAAAAAATGTAATTTCTCTCTGAACATCAAAAGTTTTCTGAGAAAACTCTGTACCTTGCAAGAAGAAACCTATAAATTTTGAGGCGAAACCGACAAAATCTGGGACCAACAGAGGCTGGTTACATTTTTGCACCTAATCTAATATCTAGAAACTTAGTAACAAAAGGAAAGAAAAATTTTCATTGTAAAAGAGAATAAAATTTTTACAGAGGTTTTGCTGAAGTAATGATTGCGTATTCTGTAAAGATGATTGCAATGGGATGTCAAAGTTACGTTTCTATCGAGTAGCGTTTATTCATAAACTCATTAAACTCCCCTTACATAAGGGGAATGAATTATAGTCGTTGCCTATTGCAAATTCCACAAGAGTAAAAGAAGAATATACAACTATTGCCCTGATTTTGGGAATAATTAAATATCTGGAACACTGATCACTCATATTAGTAAACTTAAAAATGGTTAATTTTTTTTGGGATTAGAAAATATTTTCTTCTTTTCTTTGCTTGTGGGGCGGTAGCGTAAAAATAAATATTGGATTAAACCAGATTGTTCTCCTCGAGAACTGATTCTTCCAAGACAGCAGAAAGCGATATACCCAAGACATTGTCCCAATTTGTACGCAACCTACACCTTAGACTTTTGTTATATCCAAATGATCATGCAGGATTTGCTAAAGCTTATAATACATTCCAACTTTGTTTTAACATCGAACCACCAACCAAGTTTTACACAAGTCTGACGTGGTTGCCTCGACGAGCCAGAGGGCCGAATCGGTATATTCCCAATAGTGTTTACTAATAAAGCTGAAAGCTTCCAAGCCCTCCTCTCGAAGTATTTATTGAGTTTTTGAACTCCCTTCGTATACTCATGTGATATATAGAGTGCAGCATATTGGCGATATTTTGCTTACCGTTGGTATTAATTTCCTCTCCCAGATCTACCATATTACGCAACTCACACTTTTTGTATCATCTCAACCCCGCTTACCATTTGTCGTCGAAAATCTCCTGCACAAGCGTTTCTGTTTACCAGAATCATTTTTGATGTTGTTGTTGTTGTTGTTATAACTTTCGCGTTGATTTTTTGCTGCATTTACGCTGTACTCCGCTATTTTGCATAGTTTGTTTGTGTTTTTTATGTGTGTTTACGCAGCATGTTGCAGCAACATCGGCGTAGCGGCATTTTGTCAGCTGGATGATGCACACGAAAAAGTCAACCTTCCGAAAACTAACGGTATAAAAGTAAATAAATAAACAAGCGTTAAATGTTTTTGTTGTCGTTGGAATATATTCGTTGTTGTTGTTTTTGATCTCCTCTTTTTTTCTCGTCCCTCCAACATATGTCAAACTGTTGCGCTGGGTACTGGTGACCATTTTTTCTACCTACGCCTCGCCCGGCATCTCTCATAGACGTGTATATATATGAATGTATGTACATGCGAAAATTTGCATTTTTTGCTGGAAGAAAAAAATTGGTGGACTTTTGTACAGATTTATGCTACAGTAGAGAGTTGGGAAAAAAAATTAGGAAAAAATATAAAGCAGCTCTGTACACACACTCGCACAAATATGCGCTTAATGGCCGTGTGTAGCGCTGTTATATACAACATATGCCACTATTTGTCACAGAGATTTTTTCGGAAAACTTTTTCTAACATTTGTCCAAATGATCGCACACACACATACTCGTACATACGTATGTATGCACACATGAAGATACATGTGTCATAGAGGCACTCACCGACCGCAGCTCGTGTGGCTGGATGTGTCAACTTCTCGCATAACCGGAACTTGTGTAAATACTGTCATTTCCGTTGGCTTTCAGCGCACACGCACACACATACATTCGTACATACATATGGATGTATGCCCATCTGAATTTGCATTTCCATTTCCACTTAGTTGTTGTTGTTGTTGTTGTTAGCTACCACTTTGCTGTCCATTGGCTCTGCTGTCGTTTGCAATTGCACTTGGCATCACCATTCTCCATTTCTATTTCCATATTTTGTTCAAAATATTATTTTGAATTTTATAGTTTCGTATTGTTGTTGTTGTTGTTACTTTATGTCAAGTTATTGCTTACCATATTCCATGGCCGTATATTTTGCTGTTGGCATCAAACAATTTCTGACAGTTGTTATTCAAATATTTGTCATTTTGGTAAAATTTGCCATGTAATCGAAAAAGTTTTATAATTTAGAATTTCACTTAATAACGATTTAGGAAAAGCTTGGCATTTAAATAAATAGCTCGACTGTATATTTTTTGTGGTATCCCAAAAGAATTTACTCCCCCGAGTAGGAGTCCAAGCAAGTGTGAAAAGCTTCTGACCCCGATAGCCTAGGCGCTTTCTGCATGCGTGGGAAGGGGAGAGGATATCTCCTATTGTCATCTATTACTTCAGTTACTACGTATAAATATTTATTACGTGGGATGATATTTCTCATTATTATAAACCCATTAAAAATAAAATAGTTTTTTATTATGTAATAGAAGACGAAAATAAGTGTAAATGAAAACCACGCTCCATCGGGTAGGATGGAGCATTAACTAGAAAGAGCACGTTAGGTCACGGAATTCTTAAATTAGACCAAAAAGAAATCCATCATGCTAACAACGAAATTTCAAAAAAAAAAACAACAAAATTGCCGCATCTGGGACGAAGAGCAACCTGAAGAGATTTAAGAGTTGAATTTTCATCCAGAAAAAACAACGGTTTTGTGTGGTTCGTGGGCCGGTAGAATTATCGTTCCATATTTCATCACAAATGATGCCCTTGAGAACGTAACCGTCAATGGTGACCTTTATCGCGGAATGATTTTGATGCCTGAAATTGAAGCTCGTGATATCGGCCACGTTTGGTTTCAACAAGATGGCGGCACTACCTACACATCGCATCATGTCATATCTGAGACGTAGCCGCGAACGAGATAATCTTCAAACAAAAATTACCAAAAATTGTTCTTTCCAATGATAATAAATAAAATTTAATTTTTTGTGTGTTTTTTTCTGTGATAAAAGATCTTACAACCCCGATGTAAATGGCTTCGTCATTATAAAGAGCTCTCCTTTCATTGTGTCGACAAGTGAATTTCTCACAGCATTTCATCACTTCAATCCTGATGTCAGAGTCGGTTTAGTATCGCCGTAGTCCTCCTACGAGGAATGGACAATATTTTTGATAATCAGAGCATTGTAATAGAAAATTTCTGCCAGCCTAATCGTAGGAACGTGGGAAGCATTAAATTTTTCACTTCTAAAATCTATATATTTCAGAATGATGACAGAATAGAAGCATCAGCTCGGAGATATGTGCCTGATTGGTCAGGAACGAGGTGCAAAAAGAGAGATTCCAGGCTACTAATTTTTTCTGTTCTCCACATACTAACATATAACAGTGAAAAAGTAACCGGTGCCCATGTTCCCTTTTTCAGATTATGTTTCCCGAAATCTTTTTTACGATACTGATATTATCCTGACGGATCGTTCCCACTTACTGGTTACTCAAAAATTTTGCCTTGGCAGCGCGGAAAAGTCAAAATTGAGGTTAAATCTGTTTGTATCACAACCAGTGTATCCTGAATTTTATTGAAGTGATAAAAAACTTTAGACGAGATATATCGATGTTGGACTATCAAAACAACTTGAGAAAACAACGAAATATGAAAACATCAAAGGAGAGAGAAAAACATATTGTTTTTTTTTTTAATCAAAGCGAAAGTAGAAGGAAAATATCTGTACGTGTGTTGCCATTTGAAAAAATGAAAGCATAACACCGTTAATTTAGCACTTCAGTTGAAGAAAAAGGAGAGAAAAGAGTGCCTGCCACTAAAAGGAAAAGGAAATACTAGCACAAAAGTAGCAACAATGAATGTATGTAAGAATGAAAAATTAATGCACAAAAACAACAACAAGAAAAGCAGCTCGGAAATGTATAAAAATGTTAGAGAATTCTGATGAAGGTGGACAAAAGTATTTTTCTCATAAAATACTATACATACAAATGTACGTGCGCACACATTCATACATAATGAAAAAAATATTTTTTGCAAGGTTAGCCGGAGCTTTGGCGCCAAGCTTCGACGACTTTGTGGGCGGTTGCACCAGAAAGAAGAAAAATTGAAAAAGTGAAAATGTGAAAAAAATCAAACCAACGTGCAAGTAGTTGTGCTTATAATTTAATATACCAAATGGCAAGCGAATAAGAAAAAATGGAAAACAGAGGAGTACCAGTGAAAAAAGGCGTCGCAAATGAGATTTAATGAAAATTGCATTGCAACGCAGAAGAACAGCGGTTCAGAGCGAATCACAGCATGGAGCTAAGTTAAGCTGAAAACGGCGAGTGTTACTTCACAACGAAAGGAGTGTGAGAGTCTACGTCTTGAAAGGAAAAAATACTGTTAAAAACTTGTATGCATAATTCCTTTATGCATGCATATTTGTTCCTGCTCCTCTCCATCACCATTGTGTTATCACTTTTCCCCATAGATAATGAAAACAGCTTAAAGCGAGATAAAAGCAAATTACGAAAATATGTAGCGAAAGAGTCCTGAAAAAATTTAAAAAAAAATATGCATTTATACCTTTCTTAAACGAAAACTAATTCAATTTTAGACTTAAAAATATTTTATAGTAATGTAAAAAATAATAATTTTATTTCTTCTTAGGGGATGTTCCACTTCATATTCCTTGGTCACAAAATTTAGAATGCTGAACTGCTAGTTGGTTAGCGGGGTGCTTGGAAAGCAACAACAAATATAAGTTGAAGTTAATCACTCCAGCCGAGCTCTCAAATACCTCAATTGTTTAATGCCATATTTTTCTTAAATAGATACGATGGAAAAATATTCAGTTTACAGAAATTATTCGTTGCATGGCTAAAGTTGCAAGGGATTAGAAGAAAAAAAGTTAAGTGTTGGAAGCTTGCTTCATTAATTTAACGCCTCCGAACAGTTCTATTAAGGTTTCATATTCCAGTGAACCACAACTTTGTCGTACTCATTTTAGGCATTTACATATTATTTTTCATAGCTTTCTAAGTGGATCAACTCATCAACAGAGCATCGATGAACATAACTAAATTTTTGGCGATGAGACTCCACAAAGATCAGTGTTTATCGATGGTATGGTGAATTCGTTAATAGGGAACAGTTGACTATATGGGTGTTTAAAGATAGGGTGAATCCAACAAAAGTTGTACGATAGACATTAATGAAGAATGTTTTGTAAAACATTAAAGCCATTTTCGATTATTAATATTTGGTTTTGTTCTCTAATCTCGAAATATCTTAAAAAGGGTAATCCGTTCTATTTGCATTAAATTGAAGCTTCTTGTGAGTCACTATCGATGTGTGTGTGGTCTGGCGTTGTCCTGATGAAAAACAATTTCCCTCCTGTTGTGGATTCCTTCAGACGGTCCATTAAGAGTTTGGCTGTAGAAGAGCAGCTCATAGTGAATTATTCCGGCTCACTGCCCTTCGACCACGACCGTTTTCGTTTGACAGTTGCTGTAAGTCATCCATTATTTATCAGCAGTCACCATCATCTTCAGCAATGAGTACATTTTTTTAAAATTCAGCAACGCTTCTCAGATAGAAGTTCGGCCCATTAGCATCCATACATCGCACTTCTTTGTGTATCCAGCCTATTTCAAGTAGTTCCAAACTATTTTTTGTGGAATGTTTAGCTCCTGCCCTATTAAAAAAGTGCAGATACGACGATTTCCATTACTTTTTTCGAAATTTTCAATTGTCTTTCCACACCGTGGAGCATTTTTCGCCTCTATCGGAAAAAAATTGGTGTCCGTCTTTGATGTGTGGGATCAACAAAATATCATCTTTCTACTCGAGATATAGATCACTAAATCCATGTATTGCATGACCTAAAAGTCAACCCTCATATCTTTGTTGTAAAGAGGAACTTAAAACCTAAAACATTAGATTTGAATTTGATTCCTATGATTATTACTTAATATTAGACTAAAGTTATAATATCGTTAAGGGTATATACAAAGAACAATTGAATCGTTAGAGCAGAAATAAGTAGTTATAACAACCTGCAGGAGATACCAATTATGAGTGCACATAAATCAGTTGATAATTTGTAAAAGTTAAGCTACGCAGCGCTGGCTCGCTTCTGAGCTCACGTTCTTAAAGTGGAATTTAATTGCAATTCAGTTCAGTGCAACGATTCAATTATAAGAGCAATTGCTGTGTAGGTTGATTATGCGAAAAAAGGGCTAAAATTCTATAGTGATTTGGATAGGTGAACTTATTTTTCCAGTATTTTTCTACTGCGTTACGTGTGTGAATTCAGTTAATTAGCTTATTATTATAGCTGGTTAAATTTGCCATTTAGTGGATTAGCACTTTTCTTTTTTATGATACTAGCTATTTTTTTGTTTGCGTATTGATTTATTGAGCTGGTTTAATTGGGCGGTAATTAGATAAACGCTTTAGTTGACGCTAAATTGGTTGGCGGAAATTAAGAAAATACTATTTGATGGGAAGCAGCGAGGTGACACGTCAGTATTATATTAGATAAGGTGCATTAAGTTCAATGCCTTAGAGTTTGAACTATTTTATATTTTTATGCAATAAATTGTGGCAATTAAGTTTTGACTTTTGATTTTATGAGCGATTAAGTGTAATCTAGAGTCAAATTTATATTACTCAAATATTTATGGAAATTGTCAGAAATTTTTAAGATTAGAATATTATATATACCTACATGAAATAATAATAAATGTGTGATAATTTAAGATCACAGATCAATTTAGCGTATCTTTAGAAACTACTATTTATTAGAATAAATAAACTTTTGGATTTAAAAACAGTTTATTTCGTGTTATATGGTTATTCTATTAATTAGTTTAGTTAATCATAATTTGAGTAATCAAATTTGTACAATCATTAATCTGTTAACCTTCAATAACACCAACACTCATAAAAATATAAGAGAGTTTTGTACACCAGACCCAGCCAGTATAAAAAAAGTAATTTTCGACCAGCTAAATTAGATTTTTCGGTCAGTTTTTGGTGCCATATACCTTTCAATAGTGAGTTAATTTCAAAAATCTTTAAAATAGCATAAAATGGAAGCTTTTTGACGGATTTTTGATCACAAGCCTCCTATCCGAAAAAATCACTAAAAAGGGACATTATGGTACGGTCTTCCGATTTCGATGATTTTCGCCATCAAGGTTTATTTGTATGCTTTTTTGACAGATATTTGACCCTATACCTCATATCTGAACAAATCGGTTGTATGGATACTATATGATATAATCCTCCGATTTCGATGATTTCCAGTGACAATATACATGTGTAAAAAAAATAATAATAATTTTTTATAAATTTGGATAGTGGTTGAACCAAGAGTCGAACTCTGGCCTTCGGAATTGTACTACGCAATGTATAATGCATGCTGTTTCCTCCGATTTGGCAATACTGTACTAACCAGTTAGTCGCTGTTTTCTAAATCGTTGAACTACCAATGTCAGTAAAGCCTTCTAACTCGCAAAGGTCATAGTTCCATCGTATTCGTTATTTCTAATGGGCAAAGATTTCCAGCGAAATCTTTACCTCGCAAACATGTAGCAGAACGGTAATCATGAGAAACTATTAGAGTTTGTTCGTCGAGAAAAGACTTTAGATTTCTTTTGCATACCCAAGCCAAAGTATCACCTTTTGGCAAGATAGATTTCAATGCTATAATTGTTGTTGGTGTTGATTCTGGTTCTTCTTCTTCTTCTTTATTGGCGTTGGCACCGCTTAAGCGATTATAGCCGAATCAATGTAATAGCGCCATTCTTCTCGTCTTTTTCTGGTTCTAGGTAGATGAATTTATCTACGACTTTTAAAGTTAACTTTAAGTTATGACCTCAAATTTACCTGTCAAGGCAGCGTTGATGAGTTGGATAACAGTAGACATTACGTCTTGTTCTTTTTCAATACCAATCGAAAATAGAACTAACGATGCGGTTGCTTGATGTCAATATCGTCGGCAAATCTAGAAGTTGCACGCTCTTATAAGAAATTTCAACTATAATTTTTGGATATCGGTCGGACCAGGACTCAAACCCTGACAATATTCGCACCACTTGCCTATGGAGAGAGATAGCAATATCGTCCCACAGTTCCCCTATACCGAGTTGACGAGTACTTTTATAGAGCAGGAGTGCGAGTCCAGTAGAAAACCGTTTACAAAGATATATTATGCAAGTGAATTTATGAAGGTATATTCCCCAAAAATGAAGATTGTAGCTTTTTTAGGATATAAAATATTATTAATGACTGAAAATAAGTTGTATTTTTTATAACTTGCACAATTTATTTAACTTTCCAAATACATTTAAAATAGTTTGTTCGGCAACTTTTTCAATTGTTCGAATACTGGAATTTAATCAATCGGACGTGGTTCGTCCTTTTTCTCTTCCGAAGATGAACTAGCGCTCTTCGATTCATTTTTTTCCTCGGACGAGTTAGCGTTAACATCTTTTACGACACTTTCACCAGCAAGTGGAGCGCCTAATGGAGTGTCAACATCACCTCCAGGGTATGCGGTGATCATCTGTAGGGGAAGATTGAAGTATAGTGCAGATATTATGAGTATTTTTTAATTAAAGAGACTCAAAATTATAAAGGGCCTGACAATTTTTTTATTGCAATTTTTTTTCTACAAAGAAATATTTAAAAAAAATTTTAAAATTTTTTGTGTAACCGACTTTTTTTATTTATTTAATTAAAAACATTTAAAAACCTAAATTGTTTTAAACTGCAAAAAATAATAATAATTTTAAATTTTGTACTTTTTGAATTGAAACTACTTTAAGCGAAAAGAGTATCTATATTTTAGTAGAGTCTCACACGAAACCTATGCGGTTTTCCACACTTTTTTTAAATTGTTTAAAAATAATAATTATTTTTTCTATAGAGTAAATCCATTTTTGCTAATGTAATTTTTAACTCATTTTTCTGCCAAATATTCAAATACAATGAGTGATTTTTTTAACAAATAAAACGAAATTCATACTTCAAAATTATAGATTATAAAAAAGAAAGAAATTGAGTTTAAAAAATCGTAAAAAATTACCTTTTACTAGATTAATAAAGGCAAAGTACTAAAGCTTTCAAATACTATTAAGAAATTCTTTGAAAAAGAAATATTTACTAAAATAGATACACTTTAACACCATTCATTTTCAATAATAATTTTAAACAAATTTTTAACTTAGAACTTCCTTCCACGCATTTTAAAAATATTCAGATTTGTAAGTAATTTGTATCTTTCTTAAGAAACAAAGATTACCTGCAAGACCAACAGGCTGCACAAAACGAAGAAGATAACACTGCACTTGGCCATTTTTGTCTCAAAAGGGATTTTCAAGATAGATCTTAAAGTTTTAGAACTTTCCTTAACAAACACTAAGCTTGTACTGCATCACTAAATCATCACCCAAATCTTATATAGTGCCAGGTAGAATGGGAAGCGTGAATGAAAACCGTAACAACACCTACTCAGTGCATTCAGCTAACAATATTATTTATGCACTATAATTATTATTTATTCATTTGAAATTAGTGTTGGACACATATCATCACACTCTCTTTTTAATAAACTTTTGCTTTTCACATAAGCACCAATAATAATAATAATAATAATAATATTGAGTTAACTATAAAATATTCAAAGTGAAAAAATTATGACCGCAACAAATTAACATTTTACAATTGCATACAAACCTACACTCATATGTTCATACTTCGAAAATTAAACAAACTGGGAAAAAATAGCTCGCAAATCGCTAATTAATCCCCTGTCAGCGTGTAATTATTCTCTCCCGATTAGTACACTCGTCATTCATTTTCAACGCTTACAACCTTGCTACTAGGGAATTCGAAATAGTTATTGGAACTATTATGAAAATTTCTTAAGCTTGAAAATCAGTATGTAATATACATATGTGTGTATGTGTACATCTTAATAAGTGTGGAATTCCGTATAAAAAGGAAAATGGAAATAAAAAAGTGAGAATTCCCTTCAGTAGGTGAACAGGTTGTTTGCTATTGTTTTGTTATTTTTGTTGTTACATATGTATTTATACGGCGCTTAGTGGAAATCCACTCTAACAACAACAACGAAACAATAAAAACTGCTTTGCAACTTTGAAATAATATTCGAAAGAAATGAATTAACATAATAATTGCTGGTGATAGCCAATAATAGCGGTAATACGAGGAAAAATACACCTACATACAATTATTTATACATATATACATACATTAAAATTCAAAATTGCCGCAATGCCAAAGGTACTCGTAATGCTTTGAAACGTCGCAAACGCCTAACGTTTGACGTCTGAGACAGTTAAATGGCCAATCTGGTTGTTGTTTAATATTTATACACGTATATATCTTTTGTGGTTGCTGTGTTTGTTACAGCTTGTTAACAACAGTAATTAACTGCTACTAATTAAAATGTAATTCTTCAATTTTTTATTTCAACGAAGTGATGAGTAATTGCCAATGCTCTGAATTAAGCCATGTGGTTTTAAGACCCAGAGAGCAAGTAAGTGAGTTATAAAACAAGTATAGGGGTAACAAAATTCTATAAGAATTTTTTGTGAACCACTTCACTTAAATATTATCAAGATTTGTTGTTGGAATAGGTGGCAACCATAGAATTCAAAAAACTCTTTGATTACATAATTAAATTTTTTTGCATTAACTACTACTACTTTAATACTCGTATCACTATAATTTCTTTATTTAATAGGTTAGGTTAAGCTGGCTGACCCAGGAGGTTTCACATAGATGAAATGCATCCATAGTGTTGTCAGGCGCACTACCTATATGCTACCAAGCTGTACTGCTACACTCCTATTGTGTCTCTAGTGAGAAGAAAATTGTTGTAGACCCTTACTAATTAAAAATCTTGTAGCTTTTATTCGCCAAGTATACTTAGCCTTTGTCTTCCGAAAGCCGGACATTCACATATTACGGCTCCACTATCTCCACGCATTCCTTGCATTTTCTACACTTGTTATCCGCAGTCTGTCCTATCTTAAACGCATGAGACGCCAGAAGACAATGTCCCGTTAATAGTCTTATCTGCAGTCTCTTTACAGATAGTATAAACCTTGTGAGTTTAGTTTTGTACATTTTACACATGGTCCTCGCGATTCCGCATCCCTTAGCTCATTTCCAGAGTCTACTCGCCTGACGAAGTAGTATTGCTTCTTGCTTCTGCTTCACTTCCTTGAACGGAACTGGGAGGTTCGATGCTGCATTTTATTCTAAATGAACACTCTCTTTAGCAAGTTCGTCAGCTATCTCCTTACCTTCCATGCCCGTGTGCTCTTGCGCCCAGTCAATGTACACTCTTATGTTTTCAGCCAGTACTTGAATCGCTTCTTTAAATAATGCGACCACAGCTGACTTCGGGCTATATGAAATGAAGGCCTTTGTGGCCGCTTGATTACCTACATAGATGTGTAGTGTTTTCGTTTGGAAGCCAGTACTTTGCAATAGCTTCTTCCTTTTCTTTAGTAAACGTAACCCTCAATGAGCAATGAAGATCCAGTGGGAGATAGCGGAAGAGATATTCCGAGTGCAGCCCAACATTCTTTTGCATGGCCGCTAGTGTTAGGCCATAGCTGTAAAGTGTCCTCTCCCAGCTTCGGCTTGATCTTAGCTGGAATTTTTTGTTTCCTTGTAAATAGGACCATATCTGTTTTGTCAGTATTAACTTTGAGTCCTGCTAAAATAGCCCAGTTGTTTATGGTTTTTCTGCAGCTTAGCAAGACTTATATCCAATCTTTATGGACAGGGTTGGCTCTTATCGCACCTAACCCATCCATTAAAGAATATTTAGAAACGTTATTGAACGCTCCAGATATGTCGAGGAAAATGACTAAAGCATTTTTACCGTTTTCAAGAGCCGATTCTATCTTCCACACGACATTATGCAAAGCTGTGTCTACAGATTTACCCTTTTCATGTTTTCGACAGTCAGAGGAGGTCCATTATAGAATGTAGCTTATAACAAAAGCTACAGATTCCTTTATAGAATTTTAACTCTAGCTATTTTAACAAAGGCACGTACATATCGCTGAGAACTCTGTAATCTCTGAACAAGCTTTGATTAAACCCAGAGATTCAGATCTGCTAAGGGCTACTCAGACATCGATATACCATATTTTTCGTAATAGTTATGACTGACCCATTAACTTTTCATCCCGTATAGACTTCTCTCACTTATGTTATACAGGCTTTTTTTTTAGAATTTAATAAGCTCTACTCAGAAATTTCCTAACCCACCACCGGCACTTGCCAGTAATTAGTCATCACTTGTATACTAAATGAAGTTTGTTACTAAATTGTTTCCATAGTTATTAGTAGCTCGTAAAAAAGGTCATTAAACATTTATTATCAATTATCAATAGGAAAAAGTTTCTAACCAATAATTTGAGCCATTATTTTTTAAATTTATTATATGTACGTACATATGTATGTAATTTATAACTCATGACGCGGCTTACGACTGAGCTCCTCCTACAATTTCTGGTGGATGTCTTGATATTTTTCCAACAAATGGAGAGATCTTCCGGTGACTCTAAGCCCTTTCCAAACTGCTGATTAATTTTTATGATGAGCCTTTTTTCATGTAAGAATTACAATCGGAGGGGATAGCTGCAAGGGGTTTTGAGAAAAAAGCCTAAGAGACAACAATGTAAAAGAAATACTTTTACAGCTTTTTCGTATATTTACAAAAATAAAATGAAATTCAATATAGTAAATTACTGAATTCTGCTTAGCTTAAGATTGAGTTACACAAAATGCCTAACTTTGAAAATTACAAAATAACTGCCAAAAATGTTTTACGAAAATAAAAAGCTTTGCTTTTGAAAAATTACGGCAAACGTTCATTTACATCCAGTTCTCCCAGATCAAAGAGATCTTCAAAAAAGAAGTAATGAAGCTTCGATATAATGAAAAAAATCACCTTTCTAAGTAACTAGAAGTTGTTTCTAAAACTTGCCTTGACGACATGTTTTTTTGAATGACTCACTGTAGGCGGAGGACGTTAACATTTAACACTTCAGCATCGAAATAATGCATGAAGCAACGAACTGTTATCTGAGAAAATCTTGACATGAGTGCTGGTTCAGTCAGGCCTACAATCTCGTTTATTACTCTATCGCCATTCTTTTTATTTCTTTTTTTTCGCCAATTGGAGATACAAAGTACACCCAGGCCCTTCTCTACCTGGTCTTTCTAACGGAGTGGAGGTTTTACTCCTCCTCTGTTTCCAAGAGTGTTGGCAAGAGTGATTCTACGATGGAATTCCAAGCTGAAGATAGACGACGTTATCTACGACTTCAAAGATATGACTGTCAACAGGGACGTGGGAGCCGAGTCGCGAATGCGATGACTTTTATTTGATGACAGGAGATATATCGGAGATATATAGGCCCATATCCTACGCTTCCTTATCTAGTCGCTCACAGCGCGATTGTTGAGGCCAATAATGTCGATATCATCGGCGTACGCCAGCAGCTGTACACTCTTATAGAAGAGTTAGTTAAAAATATTTTCAAAAACAAATTTTAAATTTTTATCAGTGTTTTTTTTTTTTTGTATATTTACTTGTTTATGTAATGAACTCCTTTAAAAATACAGTTACGGGAATCACAATTAAACATTATTCCTTCTTTCCTACTCCTAAACATTTTAACATGCCTATTCTCACTGTTACCAGTAAAGTAAATTTTGTTAATTTTTTTTAACATCCGAAATTGAATATTGTATTCTAGCGCACAAATTACATTTGCCGGTTGGTAAAGTAAAGAGAAGAATATTCACATTAAAATGGAACACGCAGTGCAACAAAATAAGTAAGCTCTATTTAATTCTTTATTAAGTCATAAATAATTGAGCCTAATTATGGAAAATATGTCAGGACGACAAAAAATCTGAATGCAAACTTCTTGACAATCTATCATCTTCAATGAATTCTAGACGTAAAATATGCCTATACGAGTACATTTTGCTTTTTATTTTTTATCACAAAATCAAGCAGCAGATTGTTAGTTACCTCCTATTTCACGGTTAACAAAATTTACAGGGTGACAGTGAACTCAGAATATGAAATAGTAAAAAAAATTACTGAATGGTAAATTTTAATACCAAAGTAAATTTTATTACCTCGACCATGACCATCTCCAATGGTCCGGCCGCGATAGCCGAGTGGTTAGCATTGCGTACTGACATTCGGAAGACTCGGATTCATATCCCAGTGTCAGCAACATCCAAAAGTTATGGAAAATTAATTAAATAAAAAATTAAGTTAAATTTTCGAATTGCGGTCGCCCCTCGGCAGGGAATGTCCACCCCTCCGAGTGTATTTCGGACATGAAACTAAACTGTAGGTCCCTCCATTTGTTGGAAAAACATCAAGACGCAAAACAACAAATTGGAGGAGGAGCTCGGCCGAAAAATCGCTTCAGCGGTTACAAAGTGCCATTTATATATATATATATATATATAATTTTAGGACTAAGTATTAATTCTCATATCTGAAAGTTTGGTTGAAATATCTCTTAAATTGACGTAGCATACATATAATTGGCGCTTTGTAGCCGCTGAAGCGATTTTCGGCCGATCTCATCCTCCAATTTGTGGTAGGGACCTACAGTTTATACTAAGCCGCCTCTGAAGGGCTGATGGTTTTCATGAGGAGCCTTTGTTTCAAGGGCGACCGTAATTAGAAAATTTAACTTAACTTTTATTCAATTAATTTTCTATAACTCTTGGATGTTGGTCGTACCAGAACTTGAACCCGGGCCTTCCGAATGGCAGTACGCAATACTAACTACTCGGTTATCGCCAAACACACTGTCAGACAGGCTTAATCAACTCAATTCTTCATTCTGTTCATACCCTCACAAACTATGATGGGTCCATCTCTTCTACTTTTGGTACATATACCATTTCATGTACGTGAGAGGTATAAAAAGTAAAAATAATAGCCTACTGTTGTCTACACAGTTCAAAGTTCTACTACGCCATATTTTTGTTTAAATTTCCACATTTAATCACTCGCAATACTTGATATAATCAGATAAATGGTAGTTACTTAAATAATACCAAGCAATTTTAATCTCTAAACTTATTCCGCATTAATTTATGCTTTTTAAACGTATTTGTAATTCAGTTTTTCCATTGTTTTCATTGCAAATTCCTGTGGTTCAAGAGAGAAATAAACTAACAAAATCGCAATAAAATAGTCACAGTCTATATATTTGTACATTTATGCGAGTGCACAGTTCATTTGGCCTGTTGAGACACCAGTACTACCGCTTTAAATAGACACACACCCATATGAAAGAACCTAATAAAGTTGGCCAAAAAAGTATTTATGTACGTCATTGCAGTGGAGAGTGAAAAGTATAAAAGTCATTATTTGAATTTGTGCGTTTTTAATGCAGTTAAATGCAAATTTAATTTGTTTTCAACTCAACCGACAGCGAGTGCGAGAAGCTAAAGAGCTAGCTAACAAATGTGTAGGTATGTACAATAGTATAATATTCATATAATTTTGTATGTATGTATATTTGCATATATACATGTACATTTATTAGTATCTATGAATACATATGTATATAGGTATATATATGTATAACATATACATATATTCATATATAGGTATATATGTATATATATATATATATTTCACTATATTTGCTCACGCCATCGTGCATGCAAAATCCTTTATATGTTTGGCTTGGCCTTATAATCCCTGCTGTTGGCTAAAGCAACGTTCGTAACGTACGAGCTTCATATCGACAGCTGCGCTAAAATTTGGCTTGTTTGTGGGTGCAAATGCAGCAGAAAGACTATTAAAATTACGTTAAAATGCAATGGAACTAAGTATTAATAAAATAGTAGAATATTGTGTGTTCGAAATTGTGAACATTCAGAATTCAACACCAAAACAGTTGTGTTCAATGAAATAGAGACACCGTACGTATATGATAATATTTTATAAAAAAAAAAAATTTTTCTTAGCGGTTACTTGAAAGAACTTGGTTTTGTTTACTTCTATATTAACATTTGTTTTTTTTTTTTGCTGCACTCAAGCTCTGAAACTAAAATTATACATAGAAGCTGACTAATAGCTAATAGCGATAGCTATGTGGTTAGCAATGCGTACTGCCATTCGGAAGGCCACGGCTCAAATTCTGGTCCAACCAACATCGAAAATTATAGAAAATTATTTTAAGTAAATTAAAAAAATTAAGTTAATTTTTCTATTATAATTGTGGTCACCCCTCGACAGGGAATGTCAACACCTCCGAGTGCATCGATGACATGAAATAAAGGCCCTCCATAAAACATTATCAGTTTGTAGGAAAAACATCAGACGCTGAAAATGCAAAAACCCATCAAAATCGCTTCAGCGATGTGAATTTGAGGTGAAGTTTAACAATTTCAAATGAAAATCTTGTTTTAGAATTGTAGACAGCGTCTATCTAAAGTTCCCAAGTAATGTATATAGTTGACTGCTATTCAAATGCTCCAATTTCCTCAACCACCACTGTAACGGTGTTAGTCACGCAATTTATAAACGTCAGCAGTGCATTTACATAAATGCTGAAAATGCAAAAACCTATCAACGGCCAACAAGGTTCGGCTTAAAGCACACTAAATGGACACCAAAGCCGAGCACAGCATATTTTTCGGAGAATGTTTGACAACGCTAAATGATCACATACCGTTTGCTGGTATACGTACATACATTTATGTGTACGGGTATGTGTATAATTGCATGCAAATATTTACGGCCAAATGTTTCATGCAACGTGTAACAAATATATAGTTTTTCTATTTTGTTGTTATTGTTACTCTAATTTTATTGTTGCATTTATAGTGTATATATGTATGCGTGTGGTACAACAGTGATGCCGTAATGAGGCAATTTATTTTATTCAATTAATTTGATGACATTAAAAAAGCCGTCAACTGTTAATGTGTGTGTGTGTGTGAGGCAAGTGTGCGAGTGTAAGTGGAAAATATATTTGTGTTAACCATAATAGCAATGCAAGTTAATAAGTCAGCCCTTACTGCCACCAAACATGAAAATGGCCGCCTAGAGAGGGAGTTAAAAGCGCAACCGCAGTTGCAATTTTTCACGCTAAAGTACCGTAAGCTTTTGTGGCATTCGTTGGACTTTAGTAGTGTGAAAATAAATTTACCAACACAAAATATACGTAAATATTCATTATACATAGTTCAGGCATACAAAGTTATTTAGTGCCACCTCAATTCATTACACATAAATTACGTCCGTTTTTGAGCGAGGGAATAAATTCAACCGTTTATTTGGTATTCAATTTTAAGGTTGGCTAAAAATATATCTCACAATAAATTTTATTTTAATTTATACTATTTAATTTAATTTTATTTTATTTTATATGGATATGAATCCATTCATTTATTTTTTGTGTTTTATTTCATTTTATAATTTTATTTTATTTTTAATTTTAGTTAATTAAACTTTCTTTTATCATAATTTTTATTTTACATTAATTTATTAAATTTGACTTTATTTATATTACAAGTTTTCTAATAATTTAAATTATTTAAGCTTTTTTTAATTTTAATTTAATTTAATTTTATACAAGTTTGTTTTTTTCATTCTATTTTATTTTTAGTTTATATTACATTATTTACTTTTTATATATTATTTCATTACATTATTTTATTTAATTCATTTCCATTATTTAAGTATATTTTTAATTTATTATTTTTTTATTTTCTATTTTTTTTTAATAATTTCGCTTATATTGGCTTCATTTTAAGTATTTAATCGAATTTGATATAAATTAGTTTTATTTTATTTTAATTAAATATTCTTTTATTTAATTTTTTATATTTTATTTTATTACACTATTTTAAATATTTCATTTCTATTAATTAAATTTTTTTTTAATTATGATTTTCTACTTTACCTTTATTTTATTGTATTTGACTTTATATTATATACTGGGTTATTTTATTTTGTTTTCATTTCTTTATTTCCTTGAATTTAATGTTCTCTAATTTTTTATAATAATTTTCTTGATATTGGCTTCATTTTAAGCATTTAATCTAATTCAATCAAAATTAGTTTTCTTTTATTTAATTTGATCGCGTTTAACTTCTATTTGACTTTATTTAGTTTTTCCGATTTATTTTACTTTCTTTTATTCATTTATTTTTTTTTTCAAACAACCTTAACCTTAACCGTATTAATAGAATTCAACTTATTTTATCATATTATTATTCTTCACCTTAAGTCATTAGTTTTTTTTAATTTTATTTTAATTCCTTTCCTTTAAATCCTTAAATTTTGTTTCATTTCACTTTATTTTATATATGCTTATATTATATTATTTAAATATTTTTGTATGTTATTTGATTTACTATTTTTTTGTTTTATTTTTATTAATTTATTTATTTTTGACGACTACTTTTTATTTTACTTTTTTATTATATTTAATAGTTTATTTATATAGTTTTTTCTTTTATCTTAATATATTTTATGTCATTTTTCTTAAACTTATTTTTTTTTATTTATTGCTTTATCGGTTAATTTTTTATTCAATTCAATATAATTAATTCTTTTTTGTCATACATTGCATTTTATTTCATCTACTTTATAGCATTTTTATTTGTTTTATTTTATTTTTTTTTTCTTTTATTTTTCTTTACTCAACTTTGGTTAATGTAATTTTATTTTGTATATTTATAATTTTTTCTATTTTAATGCAAATAATTTTATGTCATTCAATTGAACTCTATTTTATTTTTTTTTTTATTTTAATTCAAATAACTTTGGGGATCTTTGTTTTATCTTATTTGACTTTATTATTTCTTAATTTAAATGATTAGTTTTATTAGTTTATCCTTTTGCAATTTTGATAGTATTTTTATTAAATTTTGTTTCTTTTCATTTTATTTTATGGTTATATTATTTTATTTAGTTTTGCACATTATTTCATTTATTATTTTATTTAAATCATTTTAGGTAATTTAGTTCTTTATTGATTATGTTTCATTTTAATTTTTTTGCATTCTATTGGACTTTTTATATTGTATTTACTACTTTTCCTATCAATTTTATTTTTATTTAATTCAATTTAATATAATTTAGTTTTATTTGATCGGATTTTATTTTATTTTATGTTATTTAACTTTATTTGATTTTGTTGCATCTTATTTCATTTTGTATTTTATTTCAATTGAAATTTATTTGATTTTATGTAACTTTATTTTATAATAAAATAATTTTATTTCGTTTAATTTTATTATATTATCCAGTGTTAATTTAAATTATTTTAAGTAATTTTAAATTTTCTGAATTTTTTATTCTGTTATTTATTATTTAATTTCATCTAATTTAATTTAATTCAATTCATTTTATTTAATTATATAATTCACTTATATTTTATTTTATTTTAATTTGCTCTAGTTTAATATTTTTCATTAAATTTTCATTTTTTTTTTGTGCGTTCATTAAGTACTTTTGTTCATGTCTTCATTAACTGACTAACCACAACATCAACAACAACAACGAAATATCGTACAGCAGCCATTGGGCATATTGCGTGTTGAACAAAACTTTGGCAATAAAACGTTTAAACACGTCTCAGCAGACGACGATTGTCATTTTACGTTCTCCCACTTATAGTTTAACTACTCTTTTATCCGTTCTTCCTTCTCCTGCTGTACAACTTTCCCAAACCTCATTTGTCGCATTTGCAATTCTTAAATTATCTTAAATTATCGTTTTATTATATTTATGTGGGACTATTGTCATCTTTTTCTTTGTGTTTTCTTTATCGGAAGTATTTTAAAGTGAAGTAAAAATGAGATAGAGTTGTGGTCTCTCATTGGCTTGTATTGTGTTACACTTTAAGGTTAGAAAATAATATTTAAATGTCTGCAATGCTACGGGGCTTTGTTCAGAAAACAAATTCGAAGTTTTAAAATGAACATTTTGTTGAGTGGTCTTATTTAGGTAATACAGACACTAAACATTAACTCCAGTGGGAAAATTCTGTGACAAAGGTTTTAATCTCCGTTCTGTGGGTAAGAATAATCAGAGAAACATATCAGATCCTTTCCTGGACCTTACTTTCTCTTAGAAAACCTAAAACGGAAGAAGAATATACGTATATAAAACTTAAGCAAGTTGATCAAATGAAAAGACGACAACAGAAAACATATTTTTAGAAACAAAGTTTCAAAAATTTTACATCAATTAATTTTGTTAGACAAACGAGTATCATTACTAGACCGCTTATAGTGGAAAATATATTTTTGATGGGTTACCACATATTTGAGTACCCCATTTAATTATGATATACAAATGTTTGCCGAAAAAGTTTAGGAGAAGTAAATTAAAATATTAAGATATGAGAGTTAAATTTGACGGGTTTAAAAAATATTTATGCTTGATAGAGATCGCCACGTTTTTTGAAATTTTAATTCAAACGAACTAATAAACTAAATGCAGTACTTGACGAGCATCACATTTTAAGTAATATAAATAGAATGATATTAATATTTAAAGAGATATTAGAAAAATGTATGAATTTTTTCGAAAAACATACAAAGTTCACTCTCATTTCCCCTTTCAGTGCTGCCGTGCATAGTTTTGAATAATTACTTTTATTTTTACTTAATTGGGACTTGAACTGCCTTCATTTTTTGACTTGTGAATCTTCCGGAGCACAATAATTTCCCTTCCCCCAAATTCAACTACACGAAAACAAAGCTGCCAAAACTTATGAATTTTAACGGTAAAAAAACAGCACAAAAATTACTCAGCACATTTAAAGTGCTTCCGCAACTTAATGACTGATCATAATCGCGACACCTCCCAATCACACGGGCCAAATTGCAAAGGATGCACAATAATAGATGATTATGTCACAGCCAAAAAGGTTAAAAGGCTATAAAAATCCGACTCCACCCATAATACTTACGTCAGTGCTGGAAAAAAATCTTTAAAAGCTATACAGATAATAAACAGTACCCCCAAAGAGGGGATAAGAAAAAACAGCAAGAAAAAGGAGTGTAAAAAAAATGGCTGGCAATTATTTTGTAAGGTGGAGCCCTAATGGCGACGCCGATGGCGACCAAAGAACTAATGCAACATCAATTAGAATCACAAAACAACAGCACAAAATGGAAAAGAAATATGTGTCACCAAGTCACTAAAAATTTGTTTTTGGAAATAAATTCTTGTAAAAAAATTGCATAACTTTTTGCCTCGCTGCGGCTGCTTTATCGCTTAGTAAGGAAGCAAGTCATGTAATATTTTTTAAATTCTATTTTTTTTTGTGCCTCCGTCCATCTGTTGCGACATTTGTGCTCATTATTATTAATATAGAGACACATAAGGAAGCACACAGGCTCATACATACTCTTATAATTCACTGCAGCACTTTAGGCAAGCAAGACAAAGTTTTCTCTCGTCTTATGTGTGGCTTAAGTTTAGTAGCGTTTTTTATTTCACTTTGTCTTGTTTCCGTGACTCAACTCAGCTCCTGCCTCCGGTAGTTCGTCCGGGCGTACGGCAGTTCGTTCGTCTGTCCATGCGAGTGACTTGCCAACTTGAGCGTATTATAACGACTGACTTTACTGTTAATTTCCGGCATTTGTGCGCTTCCGCCTCAGGACTTTGCCGGTAATTTTCTGCTGCTGACCAAAGCAGTCAGTCAGTCACTCGATGACCAGCCGGACGCCTTTCAACGCTACTTATATGGGCTGATAACCAACGTAGGCACCTAAGTTCTAAACACGCGTGAGGTGTGTGTGTGTACGTATGCTTCTGGGTAAGCATTGAAACTTCTTAACAACATGTTTCTATTGTTGACGTTCGGTGGGGTCCGGCACTATTAACATATTGGTCAGGGCGACGGCTCGAATCAATCAATAGTCAGGGTATTTATATTTTTAAGAACCTTACATTTTTTTAAAAAGCGAGTGAGTTATTATCACTGAAGCGGTTTTCGACTGAGCTCCACCGCCAATACGTGGTGTGCGCTTCAATGTTCTTCCGACAAATGAAAGAACCTAAAAATTTGTCTAGCCCGCCTTTTGAAAGCTGATAGACTTCATGCCTTTTCGTTTCAAGTTAGAAATCACTAGGAGGGATAGATTTTTTAAATAATTTTTTTATAATTTTGTTAATTAATTTTATAAAAAGTAACTAGCAGTCGGCACAAAACTATTTCATTTCCATCTGTTTGAGCAGACTGTTTGGCCGGATAAATAGTAATAAATCGGTGTGAAAAATATTGAGTATACCATAGATAAGCGTTTTGTGGTTCTCTCTCTCACACAATCTACATCTTCCCTTCCTTACTTTTCACCGCATGATTGTTTAAGCATGACATTTCATTTCTGTATTCTTCAATTGACACCACCCCCTCTTCGCGTTTACTAGGTATTGTTTGCTCATCAGTGGCAACTGCTTCTTCTTCTTCTTTTCTTTACTGCACAAACATTGTTTTTATTGATATTCAGCAGCTGTCGCCCTTTTAAGTTTGATAAATTATTTTTATTTCTTTTATACTATAAACGAGTAATGAAACCATTTGCTCTGACTTTTGGCCCAAACGTCGCCAACACGTACTGTTGTCGTACTGTGCCGTGCCGGCCTACTTAAGTAAATGCCACCAAAAGTTTTCGCAAAACTTTCCCACATACAATTTAATTAAGGATTTTGCAGTCTTTCGTCCTCTTCCGCCGATGTTCGTGTTAGGCTTTGTGTTATATCTGTTCGTGTCCTTGGCTAAATCAACACTTTTTCTCATTAAGCAATATGTTTATGTAACGTGAGATCTTTAAGTTGGACAGTCTGTCTTTGAAAGTTTGATAATTTTGATGATGGACAGGCACCACAAATGAATCGGAAATGCTATGTTATGGCAGAGTTGAACTGGAAAGAGCACCTATGTATGTACAATATGTCGACGTTATACGCGAAAGCCATGCATTTGCTCTTCTATATGGCCACCCGGTAGTTTTTACTTTAGGTTTGAACATCAGTAACAATTTCCATTGGGAAAATTGTGACTAATCTTAGATAAGAAACTCCATTTTCCTTATTGGAGAAGACGCTGGTTGATGTTCTCACAGAGAGGGTCGTTGCGACATTTTTTCTTGGAGCCAGTTGTGGTACTCGTGGAGTAGCGACATTCATGTCAATAGATAACCGAGAGGATTGTAATCAAAGCTACTTTAGATAAAAGTCAAATCTTCGGAATTTTTAATATACCTACTTTTCAAGGGCCGACTATTGCCTGATTGCAGTCAAGTTGTACATTCGCCTTTACGCTGTCCAGAACGTGTATTTAAGAACGTCCAGAACGTGTGTTCGAGATTGAAATTCTGAGAATCGCAGTAGACAACACATTGTCCTCTTTAAACAACTTATTAAAGCAAACCGTGAGGTGACTCATGGAAACTTCTACCGAACAGTTTCTATCGCAAATTGAAAAAGGTAACGAGAAGCATTTGAAGACAGAGTAAAAGAAAAGCAAGGAAACATGAATACAAGGAACTTAATAATTCTCATCATACAGAGAAGATTGTTAAACAAATTTAAATGTAAGTATAATCTGGGAAATTCATAAGAAAGTGGAACCCCGATATAGAGTCTTATTTAATTTTCTAAATTTCTTAAATAGCAGCTGTACCCACCGGTGCCTACATCAAAGCTTATAGTCGGAACAAATGGTTATTTGCATACTTTTGCCAGCTCAATTACAGTGATCTAGCTTCTTGGGGAAAAATTTAACTGACAAGATTTTTGAAGTGTCCTAGTGGTTGGTAGCTCAAATATTTACCTTAAATAAAGCGATAACAACACTATTACCTGAAGACTGCCATACTGAAGCAACTGATTAGTGAAGTTCACCAGTGGAATACTTACTCCTAATCCTTGTTATGAACATTCAAGGTCATCTGCTAGTATGTTGTTGAAAGCTCTTAAAAACTAACCTTAGCATAGCTTTATATAGGGGTTCTCCAAAAATATAAAAGCAATCTATGTAGCGTGATTAACACTCTTTGGGTGTGCGAACTAGTTGTTGGACAGTAGTAGACTCTTATTAATCATTTGGAAGAGGAAAATACCATCGTTTGTGCATCTCCAGGTGTAATATAGTCAAGAATTAAACAATGACCAAAACAATTTTGAATCAATTCGAAGCCGAAAAAGAATAAACTTGTCTAGTCTTGTAGATTTATATGGCCTACAGATTTTGAGTTCAAAACTTATTTCATTTAAGGAAAGAGGCAAGTGTACTGGTATTGCCGAGTGAGGGATGCTCAATGGTTTCTTAGACTTACTTGGGAAGTGAGTGTCTCATTGCAGTTCCGATCTTGAGTTATTTATACGCAATTTTATAATATAATGCATGAATTTATTAACGAGGGTAAGTTCAAAATTTAACCCCGCGTTTTCCGTTTAAAAATTTTATATAAAGGGTGATTCATTTCGAGGTTCCTTACTTTTTTAAAGAAAAAACACACAAAAATGCATTTATTTTTTGAAGATTATCTCTTTCAAATGTTGCCAGCGGCTACGTCTCAGGTGGTCCATCTGATGATTCGGTCTAATATTTCGACTGGTAACTGGCGAATGACTCGCGTGATGTTTGGCCTGAATCGAAGCGAAATTGTCTGCATATATGATTTACATTATCCCCACAGGAAAAAGTTGAACTGTGTGATATCATACGATCTTGGTGGCCAATCGACGGGCCCACGTAAAATTATCTGCTCACAGAAGTATTTTCTCAATAAATCCTTCGATTGATGCGATGTGGGGGAGCCGGCGCCGTCTTATTGAAACCAAATGTCGCCAAGATTACGAGCTTTAATTTCAGGCATCAAATATGGCCCTATGATTCCACCAGCAACAACACCGAACCGTTGGTTCTTCTGGATGAAATGACAGCTCTCAGGTTGTTCTTCGTGATAAATGCGGCAAGTTTGCTTGTTTACATACCCATTGAGCCAGAAATGGGCCTCATCGCTGAACAAAATTTAGTTCGAAAACGTCGGATCTTCATAGATCGAAACGTTGTCGCATGCGAAGGTCGAGCGGCTTCAGTTCTTGCACAAGCTGCATATGGTACGCTTTCAATTTAAGATCTCGACGTAAACTGCGAGTTGGTGCGAACGGCGCTGAACCGACTCTCCACAGTCTTCGTGCTGGACTCGATCTATTAAGTCGAATATTATCCAATAATGAATGCTGGGTATCAAGATGGGTGATCGTGTTGCGAATAGTAGGCCGATTATGTTGACCATAAGTTGAGCGAAGCGCTTGAAATACATTCTTTATAGAACGTGAATTTTCGTAATAGAGTTAAAGGATTTGTAAACGTTGATCAGGCGTAAGTCCTTCCATGATGAAACGCCAAACTATGCTGAACAAAAATAACATGACAGGTTGACACGACTCACGCGCGATCTGTCAAAAAGCTACTAAGGAGAAATTCGCATAAACGTGTATATAGATAATAGTGTTGTAAAAACAATAAAGATGTACATAAAAATAACAATAACAAAGGCAATGTGCAGAAATGCAAGCAGTTGGTACTCATTTTAGTATACATATATGTATATAACCACCCAGCAGGCTAAAGGTAGCCTAGTATACGAAAATTCTAGTAAAATACTAGTATGTTATTGTTATATCTAGCACGATATTGCTGAGTTTCATTCTCTGTTACGATGTGTTCAAGTGGGAAAAATGCCTTTGCTCGGAACAACGTCACTGTAGCCGAGTGGTTGGTGATTATCACTGTAGTGACAATTGCTGAAGATGAACTTTTCAGCGCAAAATGCAAACAAGTTGGATTCTAGTTAACAACTAGTATTTATCCCTGCAGGGAATGTATGTGTGTGTGTTTGTGTGTCTGCAAGCTGGGTTGAGCCTTGTGTGCAACAATCGATTGCGATAACTTTTGATTACAATGGGAATATTGAGTAAAAATCACGAGCATAAAAGAAAATATTGTCAAAGGCTGTCAGCATGTTGAAATGACAACAACAACAAGAACACCAATGTCAAAGAAACACCCAACCAACAAGAAAAAGTGTTTTATACCTCACACGAATATCAGCGCGAGAGTACAGTGATAATTTCTTTAAAGCTTATTTTATTTTTCGAAAACTAAAAATTTTTGACAAATTTTTGGAAGTAGTTCTTAAAAAGAAACTGAAGCCAACACAGCGAATTCACCAAATTTCATTTTAATTCTTATTGTGACTTGTACAAAGAATATCGAATTTAATGTATTAAGCTGCTCAGCTGTGGCTATTTTTATTCAAAAACGTATTGTTGAACAAACAGTTGTGTGAAAGCTATGCCTTCCCTGAATTTAATTTCGAAGATTTTTACTTCTTATTATGACTGGGTCGTGGAAGACAATTTTCAAAAGATTTTCTTCCTTTGTTTAAAGGTTCGAGCCAAATCACGAGTTTTTGAACGAACAGTTGTATGGGAGCTAGACAAATCATAGTTGCTCAATTTCAATAATTTTAGCATACTGTTAGACGACCTACCAAATTTCATGCTCAGTATTATGAGGCGGAAAAGCATTCTAGAACAATTAGTTTTACTATGTCGTTCATATAATTCAAAAAGTGAAGAAGTTCTCCTCACTTTTCAGTACTTTTTATAAATTATAATATTATTCCCTTCTCATGAAAGGTATAGAAAAGTGTTCAAATGCAATCAACTGATATTTGGTATTATGGAAATGGCATTGAATGCAGAAAATGACCAACAACAGAGCCACATACACCAACTTCTCTACACTTGAAAGCATTTTTTTTTTGCAAATTTCAATTTCAATTGTGAGTCGATTTTGTACTTGTATCCTTATGTACGATGTCATTTTCCAGTTATTCTTCTCCCATGCCGGTCTCGCATTCTTATTGAATAGCCTGGATTTGCATGCAATAGATTTGCTGCCACTTCAAATGCAAAAACCAAAGTGTGAAAACGAACTTCGATTTGGTTTAAACATTTTAAATTCCTCGTTTGGGAAAACTCTTG
Organism: Ceratitis rosa; assembly: GCA_037013455.1. NCBI lineage: Eukaryota > Metazoa > Arthropoda > Insecta > Diptera > Tephritidae > Ceratitis > Ceratitis rosa. The sequence goes on from JAWMAG010000004.1 coordinate 2,841,577, forward strand.
TGGTAAATACAGACAAACAAACATACCATACATGCTTTCGAAGTGTATAACACTCTATACTAACATCTTTAGGTGAATGCATACATACATATACTTGCATAATAAGAGCATTTTCAGTTTTATAGCATTTAAATTCTTTTCTATTTGTTGTCTCATTGTTGTTGTTCTAGTCTTGTTGTTGTCATTGGCGTTTTAGTGACATGTTATTGGCCAAGTTGCCGATTTCAATTTGATAGCCATGTTATATTACGGGTAGCTAGTCGTTCATATTGTGAGTTGAGATTAGGCAATGGTCACAAAGAAACCATCTAGGGAGGCAAATATAATTAACAAAAAATATTTTTAGTCTCCGAAATGAATATATTTTTTTTAAATTATTTAGAAAATTTCAGCAGTGTGATATATGTCTTCGCTAAGCTAGGCCTAATTGTAGGCAACGTTTTTTGAAAACCTTCCAAAAATAAGTTAAAACGTTTCTTATCAATCAAAAAAAAAATGAAAGCAATAGTTATAAAATAAGATATATTTAGTATTTATAAAACTACATTTACTTAAGTTGGAAATATTTACTTCATATCATAACGAGATTGAACTTCATCGAAATTTCTCTACATCTTATTTGTGGTCACTTCTATTTTAATCTCCAAGAAACAGTAATTTTTAAACCTTAAGCTTAAGAAATAATCCTCAGTTTTCCCACACTTTATGTGTTTGCCAAATTATGCCCACGTTTAGGCAAATTTTATATAATATAATAGGCGCTTTGTAACCGCTGAAGCGATTTCGGCCGAGCTCCTCCTCCAAATTGTGGTTTTGTGTCTTGATGTTTTTCCAACAAATGGAGGGACCTACAGTTTATACTAAAGCCGCCTCCGAACGGCTAATGGTTTTTTGTAAGGAGCCTTTATTTCACATCAGAAATACACTCGAAGAGGTTGGCATTCCCTGCCGACACGCGACCGCAATCAGAAAATTTATATTACTTTTTTATTTAAATTAATTTTCTATAACTTTTGGATGGATTTAAACCCAAACCTTCTGAATGGCATTACGCAATACTAACCACTAGGCTACCGCGGTTACATTCACTTTGATTATAACTGTGCATATTTAAGTGGGGTCATTTACTAAATTTTACATTAACAAATAAAAAAGAAAGAAAAATAAACAAAAATTTCGCGCAGGTCATTACTGTTATTGTGTTCTTACCTTGCATGGGAATTATTTTTAATTGACACTGATAACGCTTGAAAATTCTTCCCACATGTAATAAATTGCTCCCTCTCCTCCTTCAACATGGTTTTCTTCCACATGTTCGGTTAGCAATTAAAGTAACTTTAATTTTTAAATCGAATTGCAAATTGGGCTCAAAGTGGAATTGAAAAATTCTGTGCGCTGTGTAGTGCTTTTAGTTACTCTAGTAAGATATAAATAATTGTTCGAAAAACCAGTATTACCAGGAGATGGCCATATTTTGAGGTCATTTTGGTATATCCTAGACGCTATTTTATTAAGTTTAATGGAATTCCATTCTTTCAAACTCGGCTGCAATTCTCAACAGATTTTTAAAGAGATAATATTAGGGTTCCCGCAAAGATAATTTATTATTTCGATACACCTTTATGAACTTTAGTTTTAAGCTGAACTCGATGTTGCCGGCTATTTCAACGTCACTAAATTAATACGCGAAAACATTAACTTTGGAATAATAACTACTTAATAAAATTCACATCAAGAAGTACGGATCATAAAGAAACTCTTGCCATGGATAAAAAGCCAAGAGAATGACAGAGAATTATGTATGTATGTATTAAAAGCACAAATACTGTAAAGAATCATAAAAATATTTGTGAAATTTTCATTTCCCATGTTTTTTTATATTGAAGAAACTCATCAGCTGTGGCTCGTTGAATTTCATAGACTGCCAAAAAACGCAGCGAAGAAAGGAGTAAAACGGAAACTTTGAAAAAAGAGAAAAACAGCAAAATATTTGAACTCGTCCAGGAATGAAAATTATGTCTACAAAGGAAATACTCATAATAATTTCAATTGTTGTAGAGTCTATGTAGCAGCCAAGAAAATAGAAAAAAAAACATAAATGAAAAAGAATGTGTGTCTGAAGAAATGTGAATTAGCGCACAAAAAAGGTCAGCGGCAGCACTCAGTTCTTAAGAAGTTTTCTTGAAAGGCAAAGAGATTTTAAGAAACGGAATATGCTTGCAATGTGCAGGCTAAGGAATGGAAAAATATATAGTTATTATGCCAGGCAGATGACCATGTACGAGTACAGTGGCGGTCATGGAATTAAAAACATTTTTTTTCATATTATTGCTTTTGCTTTCAGAATTATCTTTTTTTTAATCATAATCATTTTAAAATTGCACATGTTCTTAAATATAATATTAAGATCGTACCTGCGTTGAAAGCAGTACGATAGCTCAAATAAGACGACCAGTACAATTAAGAGGTGTCAGTGCAAAACACGTTCATCAAGTGCCAATCAAATATAAAAATAGTTCTTATAAACCTAAATGTATTCCATCTAGAACACAGAACTCTCAGTAGTCTCAACTCTGAAGAACATTTGAGTCAGTAATATGTAGTCCTAGTCCTAGAAACAGTACCTTTTCCCTTTTGTTGGAAAAACATTGAAACGCATTCCACAAATTGTAGTAGGAGCTCGACTGAAAATAGCCTCAGCGGATATACTAATAGAGCGCAATCTATTGGACCAAGTACTGAACTGACGTAGACCAAATGAGCAGTGATGTTTCTAATCTTGTAAAATTCTGAGCGGCTTCACAGTAATCCCTCAACCTTATGAAACCTCGGGCGGAGTATTAAATAACCGCTTTTCGAAAGGAAAAATATGTACCTGCATACGTGTATGTACAAAGATTGTTGGCTGAAAAAAAGGGCAAAACCACCTTACCCACCAGCAAAATCCACTCGAACTACTTCTGACCTATCGGTAGTCACTTTTATGACGACTAAGGTCTGGTTGCGAGATGTTATAAGAACGGGTACGGAGAAACGAAAAAATACACTGTCGGCACTATTTCAAATGTTTAAAAACAGCGGACGGGTGTATATCTCGATTTCGGTGCTCCTCCGGTGATGTCGTTCAACTCAGAACTTTATTTCCATCAAAAGAAAAATTTATAGTGAACAAATTAATGAAACGATGAAAATGCACCAATTACCTGGATTAACAGGAAAATTAATGGAAAAAATTGCTTAAAGGCAATTCAAGGACGCAGTGCTATTTAAGCCGCATCAAAATCCATCTTTCTCAATCAGACAATATGCTAGATAATACTAATTTTTCAGTCCGCTGCTGTATGTACATATGTATGTTCGAATTTTATTTACTTGCGGACACTCTGTGAAGACTTTTTGCCTGAATGTGGTTTTCATATCCTTTACTTTTTTTCTTTTCTCCTACCTAATTTAATGTAAAATGTATTTTTATTTTATTTTTTTTTTTTTGCGCCATTTCTTCAGTCTGTCATTGCGTCTCTTCTGCTTTCATTTTAATTCGCTTACCATAATAGTTTTACCTCAAGCTTTTTCATACCTAGTTTTTGAAAAAATAAAATAAAAGGAAATTTTTGGGTTTTCGTTTAAATGGAACTGTTTCAGACCATATATTTATTGGAAATAGTGAATAAATTACAACAATAGTTTTCTTTCTTTTAAATTTCATAAATTCTGTATTAGAATAAATTTGATGGAAATAAAATAAAATATAATATAATATAATATATAATTATATTGTATTCTAAAATATTATTTTATATCATATAAATGTTATTATTTCGGGAATAAACGCAATATCAGAGCAGATCTCTAAGTTACATACTTACCAATTTAATTTTTTTAACACTCTTGCGTCGTCTTCTTTTTCTCTTTATTTACAGTTCCTCCAAATATCGACGATACCCTCACCTCAAGTGACGTCATTGTGCGCGAAGGTGACAATGTGACGCTACGTTGCAAAGCGAAAGGTAGCCCGGAGCCATCAATTAGATGGAGACGAGATGATGGCCATAAAATTGTGATCAACAAAACGATGGAAGGTAAAGAAAAGTACCATGTAAATAACCACTTACAAACAGCGGACAAGCAAATAAATAAATAAATATGCGAACTACAAGTGGCCAAGCAATGTAATTGTCATCATTTCGCTTGGCAAGCGGCATCATTTTACAACTCTTCTACAATCGCTATTTTCCGTATTTTCTTCTCTTGTGATGCTATAAAATTTTATTGCTCTTTGAGTGACTTTTTGCGGTTGAGGTTAAGTGCAGTTTACTCTTCCTCCTTTTTCCCAAGTCTTTGGTATTGATATCATTCAACAGTAAATGATAGATAGGGCACTGTTAAGATTTGAGGGAAGTGTAGAGAGTAAAGAGCAGTAAGTGCCAACTAATGATGTCCTTTGAAGATTTTGATGGCAATTAAATAATTTAACTTGGTATGAACAGAGATTTTATGGTCAAATGAAGGTAAAAGTGTTGTGGAAAGGAGATTGCAAATAAAAAATTATTCTTTATAGTATTCCTTTAACCTAGTTTTCACTACGCTATAATTAATCAGTCCTTAACGTCAAACTTAAACCTTGCAATGGAAATAACGAAGCCTAATCATCGACTCATCAGTCCAGAGCATTTTATGCCAATAATTTTGAGGTTTTAATATGTGCTGTTCATAAAATGCTTGTCGTTTTTTCCTATTTGCCTCATTTAGGTATGGTAACTTTCTAGCAAATCGACCGTGAATTTTAGCTTGACGTAATCTGTTTCGTGTCGGGGTTAATTGGGGGCCGGAATTCCTCGTGAATTCCGGTAACGGGGATCGGGGGAGGTGCTGGTCCTTCAGGAAGCTAAAAGAGAATCCCTACACCTTCTCAAATAAAAACAAGACCAGAGTCTTTTTAAATTAAATTATCCAATGAAATTTATTGAGATAAGTGGGAAAATATACGTGTGGAATTAATATATAATAAACCTTCCACCTTCTCTGGAAATCTGAAACGGGGCTAACAGGACTCTTCCCATAACTTTGAAGAGTCATGTATTAGCGAACACAGCAGCGCCATCTGTTGGTGAATCTTATTGATACTACCCAGGGTTGCACGCATAAACACAATCTGTTACGGACAGTGTGCATTAAATTAAAAAGAAAATCAAAGTTTTACTTACCAATTCAATTTCAAAATTAAGAAAATAAAGAATTCTTGTACCTTTAATCAGTTTTTGTAATTTATTTTAAAATTTTAATACAAAAACACTTTATCACTGAACACTTTTATAGAATGCCACGCAAATTAACGGTACTTTCCGAACATATACCAAAAAAAAATGTATATTCGATAAAGCGAACAAGGCGAGAGCATTTAAAAAAGCGCTGGTTGCTTTGATAGCTTACTGTTTCTACCTAGTGTACATGCAGTACAAAACAAAACCAATGCAATACTTACAGCTAGCTTATTTCGTTAACCCAAAAATCCGAAATCATAATTCTCAACTTTTTCATAATACGTCCAGGATAAAGTGAATACCAGTATGAGTGTGTGAGGATGGAGCATATTTAAGCTTTTGGTAAGATTAGAGGTGCTTCTAACTTAATTAATGATTAATCCAGCTGGATATTACGAGGCATGCATCAAAATATTTTGTGATCTAGTAATCTTGGGGGATAAGATACGAAAAGCGATAGCGACCCTATCTTTCTCCACTACAGTACAGAAGGCGGTTAAAGTACAGTTCTCCAATTTAGACAACGAATGCCGACGCAGCTACAACACATGTCGCTACCCGTTACTGGCAGCTACCCACAATCCAACCATCTCAGGAACGATCGCTAGGTGCTCCCTTTCCGACCTTAAGGTTTCCAAAACGCGCCTCAAAACCTAAGGAAAGCAGAAGTATTTTTATTTAACCTCAGAATCAGCACAATAAGTAATAAAATCTTATAACTTAACTTCCTTAAAACATAATTGTCTGTTAGCAGGAATGTGCTGCTGGCTCAACGTTGCTTTTTAAGAGGCTGATATCGTTTTTTTCTTTAGGCGGGCTTACCTAGTTGCTCAGGCCAAGGTGTTACCAAAGGGTTCGGCTGATTACGCAATTTGATCGTGCTTACATTGGGTATGTCTGGGTCAAGTCGGGATAGGTAGGATCGATCTAAGTTGCTAGAGAGACAGCTCGATCTCTTCGTCTGGAATAGGTAGGTTTGACTCCAATAACCCCATTCATTGGAAAAGTGTTCAGGAAGGTGTTAACGAACTCTAAGTGAATGGCTTTTAATGACTGTCTTTTTAATCCTGTCAAGCGGTTGTTGCATTTGGTCCTGGCAGCTAGTTCTATGCACCGGAATTTACCCGGATTTTATCCGGCCATGGGCTCTCACCCTTTCGGCGAACTAACTCCGTTTAGCTCAACAGGTAACCATGATATGTATTTATAATTTAGTTGGCTTCCGGGAGAGGTACATTCATTGTTGAGCTTTTTCTCTTTCATTTTTAAAGTCAAATATACGAGTATATATTATATATATACATATATATACTGACTCTTCGTAACCATTGAAGCTATTTTCCTCCGAGCTCCTCCCCCAATTTGTGGTATGCGGCTTGATGTTTTTCCAACAAACGGAGGGATCTACAGTTTATAATAAGCCGCCTCCGAACAGCTGATGGTTTTTTATGAAGAGCCTTTATTTCATGTCAGAAATACACTCGGAGGGGTTGACATTCCCTGCCGAGCGGTGACCGAAGTTAGGAAATTTAGATATTTAACTTAATTTTTTATTTAAATTAATTTTCTATAACTTTTGAATGTTGGTCGTACCAGGATTTGAACCCAGGCCTTCAGAATGGCAGTGCGTAATGCTAATCATCGGCTACCGTGGCCGCAAAAGCATACCTCAGCTGCTCTGAGATACATACATATGAGATACGCACATAGTATATGTATATCTCAACAAAAGCAGAAGTGGGACGCTTCCAGCACCTTGGTTGCTTGGATGTCGATTTCGAGCTCAAGTTTTTTCAACTGAAATTTTCGTACGCTGTTTATTTTACTCTAAATTTGTTGAGATACACTAAATGAACTCAACTTTCTTAGCCAGATCTTGTCCGCATCTCCTCAGGTTTCCTTACTTACCCAGAGATGCTCACGCAACCACCAAAGTCAAGTGCTTTGTTTGCATTTCATTAAAAAGTAATAAGCAAACTGCATGCAAACATACATATCTTGAAACATAGGCCAAGTTCTGTGGATGCGTACAGGTGTACTCTCATATGCATGTGCAAATGATTATGAACAGTACAACATGTGAAAATAATGTACTCGTATTTATGTACAAACTGGTATGTGTGTGTGTTCATATGGGCCTTGCCTACGGCAGGGTGTATTGCTCGCAACGGTGAAAACATGCCTTATTCAGCAACAATTGCAATTGGAACTCACTTACATACTTAGGTAACTTTGAGTCAGTTGGAAACTTGCAACTTTCAATTTGCAACTATGGCAACAATGGACACATTTGCCAATTGTGGTGAGCGAGCAAGTTGTGTTGAGTTGCCACTTGCCAGTCACTCAGTCAAACAAGTATTTGGAAGTGCAGTCAAAAGCGTTGTGTGGTAAAGGACATATGGAAAATATGCTATATGTGGTACAGTTATTCACATACTCTAAGTGGATGCTTGAGGAATACCCAACAAACATCCACGAATTGATATAAAATTTTTTGTTGTTGTCAGCCATATTTGTTCTTATTTTGATTGGGGTACTGGAAATGTGAACCAGTTGGAGACCCTGTTCAATAATGTATGAACTTCTCTCATATCGAATATTAAAGAAATTCAATTTATATAGGCCAAAATACTTAAGTGAGTTGAGAATCCATAAAAAATGTTTTTAGGAGTAAGCCTTTATATTTAACACCCCGCTATGTGGTATTTCATTATAGTACTATTTCATTTGTTTATCAAAACCTGTTGAAAAGTGGCAACCCTTTACAAAAAAATAACCTTTTTCTTATTTAAGAATTGAAGAAATTTCGAGGGCTAAAATATTTCTGTTTCTTATTGGTTATGCGGTCGCCCCTCGGCAGGGAATGTCAACTCACAAAAAACCATCAGCCGTTCGGAGGCGGCTTAGTATAAACTGTAGATCCCTCCATTTGTTGGAAAAACATCAAGACGCAAAACCACAAATTGGAGGAGGAGCTCGGCCGAAAATCGCTTCAGCGGTTACAAAGCGCCAGTCATATACATATATGCATATATATTCGTTATGCAAAATTATTAATAAATTTAAATGTTGTTGAAATATTTTCAAAACCCAAAACTATATTCAAATTTATTTTTTAACGATTCCGGAGGTATGAAACCTACAACCTACAAAACCTACTTCGAAAGGCTTATGGATTTTTATGAGAAGTTTTTATTTTATGTCAGAAAATACACACACTGTTAGGAATTTTTTGAAATTAAGTTTCTATAATTTTGGTTATGGGTCTGACCAGTAAACATAACTTTCCACTCGAGTACTGCGGCTGCTGGTACAAAATCATTATCCGAAGACATCTGGTCTTAAAGAAAATACGAGAAATTTACAATTCAAAATTAAAAAAAAATCGAACAGCAATTTTAAAGGAAGTAATATTCGGAAAAACAATCTATCGTCATATGAGATGAAAAGATTTTTTGACAGCTGATTTCAAATGACTGTCAAGGTATAAAAATGGAAATAAATCAAAACAGGTCAGACTTGCTCTGTAATATTTAAAGACAATTTCTTGGCAACCTATAATACTTTCAAAATTTTTCAAAAATTCAAGAAACTGAATTTAGGAAAGCTTTTTATATTAAAATTACTATAAAAAATCTTTTTCTAAAGTCATTAAAACATTACATTTCTTTTAATTGTTGGCTAGTATCCCTCAATATTTCTCTTGAATCTTTCAAAAAATTACAGCTCATACATATTTCTAACCACATTTCTAACCTTAAGGCTATTTAAAAAAAAATATTTCTCTGACTTTATTGAATTGCATCTGTCTCTGGAAACTGGAAATCAAAATTTATAAGCCATAAAGAAGTACTCTTCGTATCAAAAAACTGTTGTGAAATATTGTTTGTGCGTTAAGAAATCTTTGGTACCCCAATATCAATGTTTTTTGGGTAGGCTAACATATGGAAAAGTGCTGCAAGCATGACGAAAGTTTGAAAAGCTCTTTGTAACCGAAAACACACAGCTTTCTAAGTGTCGAAACATAGGCCACAAATTTTAGTTATACTCATATACGAGTATAGGTATGTATGGGTACATACATATATTTTGAACAAGAGATTAGAATTTAATAAAACACATAACTTATACTTATTTGTTACTTACACGTATACAACATTAGAGATAGTCCAAAATATCACAAAATTTTATAAATATACAGATACATCATATATTCTTTTCACCTCTTATTCATCTTCTCTTCTTTCCTCACCATGCAGTTGTTGAAGTTGATGGCGAGGCTTTGGAGCTGGAACGCATTTCTCGCCTGCACATGGGCGCTTACTTATGCATAGCCACAAATGGTGTGCCGCCCAGCGTTTCGAAGCGTATTAAAGTGAGCGTTGATTGTAAGTCCTGCCAAAGATATACATATGTACAAGTACATATATTTTTATTTATATTCATATGCCATTGAAATTGCCAAATGTCTAGCAATTAAATTCCACATTGATTGTCTGATATTAAATTCCATTTCATTTCTTTTTCTTTTTTTCTATTATTTTCTCATTTCAGTTTCTCCTATGGTTTGGATACCCCATCAGTTGGTTGGCATACCGATGTACTTTAATGTCACTTTGGAGTGTTTTATTGAGGCGAATCCGACATCATTGAATTATTGGACTCGTGAGAATGATCAGATGATTACCGAATCTGTCAAATACAAGTGAGTAATGAAATTTGTATTAAATATTCATTTAAAATATGTGTATAGCTTGTGGTAAGGCCGTTCAGAGTTATCATAAAATAACGGTTATATGGAAACTTTATATTTTTTAATTGTTTACTTAATCCAAAATAGCACCAGCTTAGGTTTCTAAGCAGACATTGTTGGTCTTGTTGATATTAGTTCCTAAATAGACGAAATTCTTTACGTGGGAACTGACTGTTACCTGATTACCGCAGGTATTTCGTCTTGGCCTCATTCACTACCAGATCCTCTCGCATCACTTCTTTATCTAGTCTAAAGAAAGGGAAGCTAATGGCACGGTTGTTGAGGCTGATAACATCAATATCATCGATATACCCTAGAAGTTGCCAGGCCTTATAGAAAACTCTGTCTTTTCTCTTTAGCTTTATCGAAAAATTATCTTGTGTGATGAAGACCATGATGAGGCTGGGGAAACCCAAGATTTATTGTTGAAAAGCCTTTTCATCCTTAAGTTGTAACTGTTTGATACGGTTTATGGTCCGACGAAGTCGGTACAATACATTTTCCAAGATTAATGGTATTGATCTGGACAACGTTTACTTTCAACAAGACGACAAGGCCACACAAGCAAGAAAACCATCGATGTTTTAAGAGAAAGGTTTCTTTGAATATTAAAATAACACCCCTTAGTACTAAGTAAAAGAAGTTCATGATAAAGTGTCATCTTGTCTGAAACCTCGTTAAGTACTGAACGTCGGTATACTACTGTTAATGGCGCTTCCAGAATTTTCTCTGAAGTAGCCTGCCAGCAGTATAGATATAGATCCAAAGCAGCCTCGTCATAGCGCTGGGGTAGTTGATGAGTTAAAAAAAATGTAAACTGTATGTATAATACTAATAAACAATAATTTCGAAATTATTGGAAACCAAGAAGCAAACCATTTTGTTATAGGTTTGTACATAGGTTTGTGCAATTTCTGATTATATATATATGTACATATACATTACATATACATATACATTCTTAGTAATACTTACGTGTGAATGTAATATAATTTTCTAAGACCTGTAGGGGTATTCACTTTTATCAATACGATATGTCAAATCGCTAACTTCCGATTTTCGCCGCTTGCGCTAACGATAATCCGATTCGCTAACTCGTTTTTAACGATAACCACCTACATTTTATTTTAATTGAAATAGCCATTGACAATTGTAACACAAATTAACAATATATCAATATATGCGAAAAGGACAGAGAAGAATGACAAAAAACAAAAAAAACATGCGTAATAGCAGTTATTTGTATTAAATGACTTGTAATCTATTACAAAGTTTGGCAATTGACATGATATGGTCTCCACTTTCACAATAAATGAATAAAACAATGATTCCGGGTATGTAGCATCTATCTCCAAAATCTTGAGAAAATGATCACATACGAGGTGTGTTCTGAAAATAACCAAAATTTTCAATTTTTTCTAAAAGTAGTTATTTATTCATCAATAACTATCTTGTCCCTTTCAAAGTAATCTCCTTCAGATATAATACACTTATGCCAGCATTTTTTCCAATCCTCGAAATACTTCTGTAACCTGTTTTTTGGTATCGCCAATAGCTCGGATTTTTCATTTACCTCCTCATCTTCAGTTTTGGGAAGAGGAAAAAGTCCGGCCAAGTCCGGTGAATACGGTGGTACCGGTTATACCACAATTGAACTTGTGTTCTGCTCATAGAAGACTCGCCAAATGGCACAGTCAACATGTCCTGGCGCATTTAATTTAATTTTTTGTACAAAACTTAATAAAATTCCTTTGATCCATTTTTTCGAATAGTAAAAAATCAAAGAGCACACCAAAACACGACTAACCTTTTTATCTATCAAAAACAAACTGACCATCCAAACTGGCTGATATTGCCAACATATATAACAGACATGTGTACCAGCATAACAGAAAAAAAGCGAAAATCCAACATGCACTACGTAACTCACGAAATCTGAAAATAACGGATATTTTCTGATCACACCTCGTATCTATGTATATATATATATATATATATATATATTGGATAGTTTACTGCAATATATACAGCCTTGGCCAAAAGTATTAGGCACCCCTCTAAAATACAAGTATTCTCAAATGTGGCTATCAAAGTTACCACTTCCTTTTGTAAATGTCTTACATGGGTGTTTAACTGTTGATTAATCGAATAAATTGTGTAATGTTAAAAGTCATAGCACTCTGGCTAAAACTAAAAACTGTAATTTTTGAGAAATTCATAAAATATTTTCGCCTTTAAAATTTGAAAGTGAAAGTGTAAAGTAAATTACATTTAGTGAAAAGTTACCAATCTTAAAAAAAAACAGTTCATATTTACCAAAATTCCTAAAAAAGTGAAATTAGTTATGATAATAGAGTTAGAATTCAAGTTCTAAGTGAAGAAGGTAAGTCTCAGGTTGAGATTGCCAATTTGATGGGATGTTCGCGGTGCGCGGTCCAATGTGCTATCAGGCGATTTGTGGAGAGAAATACCACAATAATAAATCAAAAACTGGAAAAAAGAATCTAACCAGTAAACGAGAAGACGGAATACTTATGCGCGAGTCTCTCAAGGATCGCAAAAAATCTTCTTCTGCCCTTGCGGCTGCCTTTCGGATGAATTTAGTAAACCAGTTAGTGCTCAAACAGCTAGAAGAAGCCTTCTGGAAGCAGGTTTAAAAGGATGTAAAGCCCGTGGCTCTCAGAAAAGAATAGGAAAAATCGTTTGGAATGACGTTGGTGTGACGTTCATGAGGCGACGGGGTTAGGCAGGAATATTATCAAGATTGCGTGGTACCCACTGTTAAGCATGGAGGAGGCAGCATTATGATCTGGGGCTGCATGGCTGCTGATGGTGTCGGCGAAATGTTCGTTTGCGAGGTTCACCTGGACAGTCAAAAGTACATAAATGTATTAGAAACTGTTCATCTGCCTTCGTTAACGCGCATTTTCGGCGGTACTAATTTAGACGGGGTTCAATTTCAGCAAGACAATGCTCCTTGTCACAAATCAGCGACTACGATGCGTTGGTTTAGAGATAACAACATTGTTTTGTTAGATTGGCCTGCACAGTCTCCAGATCTTAATCCCATTGAGCACTTGTGGGCTATTTTAAAACGCAAGATTAAGGAACACAGTATAACATCAAAAACTGACTTAAAGAATGCCTTAATTAACGAGTGGTACGCTATAAGTGCGGACGAATGTGCAAAGCTTGTACGCAGCATGCCTAAGAGAATTTCTGCCGTTATTAAATCGAAGGGTGGGCATTCTAAATATTAATGTTATTATCACTAATTCATTGTTTTTTCACAGTTTTACTAATAAAACTTCATTACTTGACTTGTTAAAACAAAAAATTCAGTAATTAGTGGGGTGCCTAATACTTTTGGCCAAGGCTGTATATATAAATATATATAATTAGCGCTTTTGTGGCCGCTGAAGCGATTTTCAGTTCCTCCTCCAATTTGTGGTTTTGCATCTTGATGTTTTTCCAACAAATGAAGGGACCTACAGTTTATACTAAGCCGCCTCCGAACGGCTGATGGTTTTTTATGACGAGCCTTTATTTCATGTCAGAAAATATTTCTTTAATTTTTTTATTTAAATTAAGTTTTTATAACCTGCTAACTAACCTGCTAACCAATCGGCTACGGCGGCCGCAATAACATTTAAAAAACTTTTCTAACCATTTGCACATTGATAGAATGGCTGACAAAAAAACTTCTTCGTGATTTCTTGGGCTCATGATTGACACCTGAGTGCAATTGATAGCCCCTATAGGGACTACAACAAATGATGGCAATGATAAGACGAAAATATTCTTTGCAGCCTACTGCTTTATTCGGATCGTGAGAAATCTAATATTTTGCATCATCAACACATAAAATTATTGATTGCGTCTGCTACGCGATGCATACAACGACTTACGGACGACACGCTCGTAGATATTTCCAATTGCTCTCTAACTGGACGTTGATGGCAACCAGTTGCGAAGAATCATAAGGCGGTTAGAAACTTTAAGCATTTTAATAGTGTTATACTATTTGCTTGTTTACCTGTAGATATTTCTGTTATTCCTCTGCCGTTTAGTTGAAAATTAAGCGATTTCTTCAACTAAATCTCGGATTAATCCATATAGAATTCGAAACTCAGCTGCATTCAAACGAAAAGGGTCTTTCAATTCTCGAAGCAGTGATGACGGGTACGATATCTCCCCATTTTGGGCTAAAATAAATGTCAAATATACAAAAACCATTTTTGTTCATTATTTCCTATTGGTTTTTAAATTACTTGATTAATTTCCCAATGTATTCTATTTCTTTAGCCTTAATAAAATTTCATTATTTTGTCGATGGTGTTAAACACTTCAGCTTATCCGTCGTTTAGTTAGTGATTTGCCGAATAGTTAGCAACAAAAGCTGATCAAGCGAAAGTGAATATTGTTAAAATATTTACAGCGGGTATTAAAATCGTTAAATCGTCTTCGCTAGTGAATCCCACCACTGTGCAATTAAGTGGCGCTATGTGAATCACTTAATATTGTACACATACTCGTACATACAAGAATATTCATTAACAAACAAAAGTAACTTTGTAGGTATTATACGTATATATGAATGTGTGTTCATTTCCACTGTAAGTAGTTTTTATGTTTCGTTCCAGCGCCGAAAGGTTAAAAGATCGTACTTACATATACTCGAGCATATGTATGTACATAGGTATATCTGTACTCATATGAGAATCTATCTCTATATGTGTAATCATGATTTGTATGATACATATGTGACTCAAATGTTAATTACTGTTAACAACGGCAAATTAGTGATTCTGCTTGAACTCTACTCGTGCTTCGAAGAGTGCAATGATTGATTGATTTGTGCAGTGATTTTGAAATGTGTTGAAAATTGTTGATTCATGAAGCATTTATTATTTATTAATTAAAAAGAATAAGATTTAAAGCCCACAGATTGTACAATGAACTTGAAATGCGGATTTTTTTTTTTTATTAAATTCACGAGAGTCGCAAGATTTTTCGGACTCAACCGCTTTTGAGTCCACTGACTCGAACATAATGCTGCACGTAGCTCCCAGAGTTATTTGTGTACATATGTATTTATGTACTTCCGGTAAAGCTTTACGCTGGGGAAAAAGATTAGGGTGTCACAAAAATTGGCTACAACAACATACCTATATGTAACTACTTGGTTATCGTAATAATAAACAAGAAAAAAAAATGGAATGGATTAAGAAAATAAACGCAGTTTTGGAAGTACTGCCACCCTATCAAAAATTTAAAGCAATAAAGATTCTAAGATAAAAGAATTTGTACAATAAATATTTTTGCCTTAGAATCATAAGTAAAACCATTCGAATTTAAAAGTATTTTACCTAGAAGTTGCCACCTGTTTAATATATTTAATTAATTCCAATTGACAGCAGCTTTAGTAAAGTTAGTATCATTACGTACATTGCCCAAACAGATTTCTTTCAAATTATTTTTCGAAAAAAAATTCTTATTGCGGTCCTCTTCTCATTAAAATTCATCAGCCGTTCGAAGGCGTTTTAGAAAATCAACTGTAAGACCCTCTCTTTTTTCGAAAAACATTTAGACGCACACAATATATTTGAGAAGGAGTTCGGCCAAAGATCCTTAGGCATTGCAAGGTGGTATCACGTTATACAGTGTTATCCAATTTGGGCTTTCGAAAATAAACGTAAACAAAAACCATTTGAAACAATTTTCTTTTGAATTTACATTTTTATTAAAAAGTTTCAACCTTGACATTATATGTGAAACACTACATCATCCAATGGCTTCAATTGTTGTGTGACCTTGACTTTATATGGATGTAGCTTGAGAACATCGAGAATTAAACTCATTAGGGTCCTCGACTACACTTTCACTTACAGTAGATTTATTTGAGGTGGAATGACGATGATGCAATCCATTTTCATAAATGCCTGACTCTTACTTACAACAAAACATGTTTGGGTTGCTAGTTAAATATGACAGTTGCCAAAATGCAGCTCTGATCTTTGAAACCGCAAAATGGATAACCCGATACGGGTTTAAAAAATATCGCTTTTCATATTTTGTTTTTATACCTTTTAATTAGGAGTCACCCTAATGGTTATATATTTGTCTGAGCATACTGTAGGTAGGAATTTCCATTTAAATCTACTCAAAAACAAGCGCCGACCCTCCAGTCTTATCAGCATATGACCAAAAGCTCCCCAGAGTCTTAGTGCAAAAACATACGCTCCGAAGTTCCGCTGGTTCCGTTAAAACTAAAAATATAATGGTTGTGTGGGTAATTACAAATAAATGAGTACGTTTTTACTTTTAATTTTGCATACCTCACATCTGCGCTTTATCACTAAAACGTATACAAGCATACGCATACACATATATGTACATAAATATGTATATAATTTCACAATAATTGATTAATAATTTAAATATTGGTTGCGGGGATATTTTCGCATTTTGATCGAATTTTTTACTAAACATAGAATAGTCAAGCCGGAGAGGCACAAACGAACGCGTGGCGTAATTTGAGTGTGAGACATTTTCCATTCTGATTTAAATTGTGACTAATTATACTAACTATAATTAATTTAGGTAAATTAAACAAAAGTAAAACTAAAGATATTAATGAATTAGACTAAACTTTTATGCTTAAATTTATGAAATAAAAAAGTGTAATAATTTCTCAAACTAAAAAAAGTAAAAAATATTTTTAAAATATACAATGCTTATTTATATTACAAACTATAAACTTTGAAAAATATGAAAAACAAGTGCCATAAATAAAAAACAAATTAGCTCAAAAATATATATATTTTTTATATTAAAACAATTAAAAATAAGTGTCGCAAATTGTTTTAATAACTTACGTGTAGTACATAAATAATTTAAATTTGAGTCTGTAATAAAAGAATGGTGTCATTAAAGAATATGAATTAAAAATGTTTGAAAAACATTCATAATCATTACCAAGTAATTTATATAAAAATTTTAAGGAGGAAGTTTTGAATGAATTTTTAATAAAATTTTAATAAAAATAAAAAAAATTACAACAATATAAAATACTACACGTATATATTAAAATACATAGCATTAATCAACTATGTTTAAAACAATTTAATTAAAATTATTTCTTATTAATATACAATAAAAATTATTACAATAAAGTTCTTAAACTATTTTTGAAAACAAAATAAAAATAAATAAAAAATAAAAATATAAAGCAATCAATTAATCATTAAGGCAACGAAATTAATTATAATTTGTGAATACAATTAAATAATTAAAAGAAACTTTTTTTATTTATGAATTCTCTTCTCTTCCAAGTGTGAATTACTTTGATGCCCGCCATGAATCGCTCAATATACACATCCCCACACATATCGCTAGTAGCATTAGCGCTGCTCCTGCTGTTAACATTCACACACCAACACCTTACCTTATCCTACGCCGCGGAAACAGCCAACAGCAGCGTGAATACCAAACAACTACAAGCCATTGAAAGCTACATGGATTTCACAGAGAATCCCTGCAACAACTTCTACGCCTATGCCTGTGGCAAATGGGCGCAAGAGCACCAAACAGAATACTATACCGAGGTGTCTGGTTTGATCGATCACAAAGTGAACAAACGCCTGATCGACTTTTTTCAAGACTATCAGCTACAAGGCGACCCCCAAGTGGGTAACGAGACAATCAATGATAAGATTTACCTTTACTATCGCACTTGTAAGCGCACAAAGAAATTACAGATACAACGCTATCTACAGTTGGTGAGACCTAGCACCTACGTAGATTGGCCACTGATATACGAGATTAGTAAAGCCAACGCCACCTGGCCAGCAAAACGCTTCAATTGGCTATTTACGCAAGCTAAACTACGTCGTTACGGGTTTAAAGGTGCGCTCTTTGAGCATATCGTTTTGCCAACACAGGAGGAAAGCAACGAGTACATTATCGATTTAGATAAACCAGAGATAATGAATAAAGAGAGTTCCGGGCACCTGTTGAAAATTTCAGCATTGCTCATCACGGTCGGTGTACCGAATATGCGTGCGTTTGTAGTGGCCAAACAGTTACAGAACTTCGAAAAGCAGCTGAGAATGCTAAGCCTTACTACCAAGGAAAGTGAAGCTGAGGTACTGACCCTGCATGAGTTGCAAGTCCGCATGCCGGGTATACCATGGCAACTCTATTTACAACTGGTTTTGGGCTACAAGCTCGGCCTGGACTTTAAGGTACAGATAAACAATTGGCAATATTTCGTAGCACTCGACGAATTAGTAAAGCAAACCCAGCCCAGTTTGATCGCCAATTATATAATGTATAAATTTCTTTTCTACCTCATCGCTGATGGGGTGAACGATTTTACGAAGATCGAATGTATGTGGGACGTTCGTACCAAAATGGATTTGGGGGTGAATTTTCTCTATAAGCGTGAGTTCTACGGCAACGAAGCGAGTTACGAAACGGAAGTTAATCGTTTATTTGGGTTGTTGAAAGGCGAATTTTTAACGAAGCTTCGCAAAAACCATATGCATTTAGATGAGGAACAATTGCGTTATTTGTCCGAAAAACTACATCGCATGCGCATAAATATCGGGAATTTGCCCGCCGATGTTAGCGAGCATTTCATCGACAATCATTACGCCGATGTGCATTTGACCACGAATGATTACCACAAAAATCACATGCAACTGTTGAAATTGCGCGCAAGTAAAGAAGACGAACTGCTGACGGCACAACCGGTACCAGCCGAACAGTATTATTATATTGGCGATGGTGATACGGCGCGTAGTTGTACGCCATATTATTTGTTTCGTCAAAACTTAGTTGTCATCCCGTTTGCGTTCCTGCAAACACCAATATTTCACCACAATATGCACGACATCTTGAAAATGGGCAGTTTCGGTTTTGTGCTCACGCATGAGATTATGCACGGTTTCGATGGAAATGGTTTACAGTATGATATGTTCGGCAATCCTCGTGCAGTAGGGGATAGCATTGCTGAAAATGAGTATTTTAAGTCGTCGCTGACGTGTTTGCAGCAAACGGAAACCGAAAGTGTGGATGAGCGGTTTGCCGACTTCTTGGGTTTGGGTGTCGCTTATGATACACTCTTCGGTGTTAACTCCAGCTTAAACGCGCGCCAGCCGGGTTTTACTGTCATACCAGCCAAGCGCTTGTTCTTCTTGAGTTTTGCTCAGTTTTTCTGTGGCAATCTAAAGGGTAAATTTACCGATCACGATTCAGACGATATTCGTTTGCAACTGTCGCTGATGAATTTCGAACCTTTCGCGGATGCGTATGACTGCAAGCTTGGCGATGCAATGCATGGTCAGGAGAAGTGCAAACTGTACCGTTAAAAGAGATAGAAGATACTAAAGCCACAAACAACTAGAATACGATTGTTAAAAATAATAAATATTGTTTTATGATAACATGTGCATATACATAAAAAGAGCTTCCTAGGTATTAAAATAAGAAATTATATAACTTATAATATATATAAGATAGTATAAAGTACTTCTAAATAATTCGAGTTTTTTAATTTTGGTCTCAGAAAAAAAATATTTTTATAAACAGTCTATCTAGGCCCACAGGTAAGGTACATTTCATATCAATGCTTTTTACACTCCTCAGTGTCCTCCATAATTGTACATCTATACTTACTTACTTTACTGCCGTAGACACCGCTTACGCGATTTTAGCCGAGTTAACAGCATTGCGCCATTCGTTTCTTCTTTTTGCTGTGTGGCGCCAATTGTAAAATACCAAGTGCAGTCAGGTCCTTCTCTATCTAGTCCTTCCAACGGAGTGGAGGTCTTTCTCTTCCTCTGCTTCCACCGGTGGGTACTGCAACGAAAATTTTCAAAGCCAACATAGCCGCTGCTTCTTGATTCGCTGAGCTATGTCAATGTAGTCGTATAACTCGTACAACTCATCGTTCCATCGTCTACGATATTTGCCGTTGCTAATGCGCAAAGGACCATAAATCGTTCGTAGAACTTTTCTCTCGAAGACTCCTAGAGCCGACTCATCAGATGTTGACATCGTCCACACTTCTGCGCCATATAGTAGGACCGGTATAATGAGCGACTAGTAGAGCTTGGTTTTCGTTCGTCGAGAGAGGACTTTACTTTTCAATTGCCTACTCAGCCCAAAGTAGCACCTGTTGCCAAGAGTGATTCTGCGCTGGATTTCAAGGCTGACATTGTTGTTGGTGGTGATGCTGGTTCCTAGATAGACGAAATTATCTACGACCTTGAAGTTATGACTGTGATGACATATTTCGTCTTGCCCTCGTTCACTACCAGACCTCACGGTGCGGTTGTTGAGGCCAATAATGTCGATATCATCGGCGTGCGCCAGTAGCTGTACACTCTTATAGAAGATTGTACCTTCTCTATTCAGTTCTGCTGCTCGTATTATTTTCTCCAGCAATAAGTTAAAAAAGCCACACGATAAAGAATCACATTGTTTGAAACTTCATTTGGTATCGTACGGCTCGGAGAGGTCCTTCCCGATCATGACGGAGCTTTTAGTGTTGCTTAACGTCAGTTTACATAGCCGTATAAGTTCTGTGGGGATACCAAATTTAGACATAGCGGCAGCTCCTATTCGTGCTGTCGAAGGCAACTTTAAAATCGCCGAAGAGGTGGTAGGTGTCGATTCCCTTTTCACGGGTCTTTTCCAAGATTTGGCACATGGTGAATGTCTGGTCAATGGTTGATTTACCGGGTCTAAAGCCACACTGATAAGGTCCAATCAGTTTGTTGACGGTGGGCTGTAGTATTTCACACAATACGCTCGACAGGACCTTATAGGCGATATTAAGAAGGCTTATCCCACGATAATTGGAGCAGACTGTGGGGTCCCCTTTTTTATGGATTGGACAGGACAAACTTAAATTCCAAGCGGCAAAGTAGCTGATGCATGCACCTTGTCAACTCTTCACCGCCATGTTGGAATAGTTCTGCCGGTAGACCGTCAGCTCCAGCCGCTTTGTTGTTTTTTAAACGAGCGATTGCTATTCTAACTTCGTCATGGTCAGGTAGTAGACGACGTCGAACTTTCCTTGTAGACATTTCTTCCAGCTATCACAACATGATCGATCTGGTTTTGTGTTTTTCGATGAGGGGACAGCCAAGTGGCTTGACGTATTTTTTGTGTGCTGGAATCTAGCACTACAGACAACCATATTTTGGGCCCAGGCGAAGTCGATCAGCCTCAACCCATTAGGGGATGTTTCGTTGTGGAGACTGAATTTTCCAACTGTAGCACCAAAGATACCTTCTTTGCCCACCCTGGCATTAAGATCGCCAAACACGATTTTCACATCGTGTCGGGGGGCAGCGCTCATAAGTATGCTCTAGGCGCTCATAAAAGGCATCATTGGCCAAATCGTCCTTCTCTTCCGTCGGGGCGTGGGCGCAAATCAACGATTTATTGAAAAATTTTACTTTGATGCGGATTGTGGCGAGACGCTCATCCACTGGGGTGAATGCCAGTACTCGACGACGGAGTCTCTCTCCCACCACAAATCCGACATCAAATTTGTGCTCCTTTATATGACCGCTCTAGTAAATGCCACAAGAACCTACTCGCTTTCGTCCTTGTCACGTCCATCGCACTTCTTGTACGGCGGTGATGTCAGCCTTTAGTGGCACCTTCCCAATTAAGGGACCGGACATTCCAGGTGCATGCCCTCAAATCGTGATCCTTAATTCGTTTGCAGGGGTCGTCAACAGAAAGGGGGTATCTCATCCGAGGCGTTGTTAACTTTTTCTTTGGAGCTGGTTTCTACGTGGCGGGCCCCAAACCCAGCGCACAACCCCAATAGGCGAGTAAGTTTAAAGATCTTACACATTTATGTAGCGAGCCGCTTGCTTCAAGACCGACGCCCGCTCGCAGCCGCACCTCTGGTGAACAGACGCTGCAAATAGATTTCAGCGAACCCTTAAACCGAATAAGTCGGAGTGGCTCCACTGAAGTTTCCTCTCTCATTAGCCGTGACCCAAGGTTCCACACGGGTTGGTTACCGCATCTTGCACAAGGGTTGCTCACGTTTCCAGGGTGCGTGACGTGGACGCAAGAGTAGGAATTGAGTAGAGCCTCGCAACTGTAACAGCATACCCAGAAGCTTGACTACACTCCATTACACGCCATTGCACATCTATAATCACATAAATATTACCTTACAATGTCAGCTAAGTTACGATCGCGTTTTTAGATTATATACGAGTTGGTTCTGTTTCTATTTTATGTGTACCATTCAACAGAAGGCTCTGTCCAAATGTATCCAAAGGTATTTGAAAATTTCACTTCCAGGTATTTGAGAACCGTTTAATAATATTTCTCAGTTCTTAATGAAGGCATTATCTGAACGGAATCTTAGGGTTACCTTCTATTTTTCAATCATTTAACAATTTTTTCGACCATATTAAGTTGTTCTGGTGATAAGCGGTGTCCTTAAAATTGAAACTTGAGACCATAATTGCTGCAAAAGTTAGCAAAAGTTACTACCTCGATGCCATTGGTAATAGTACGTATATATTGCGTTGCCCCTAAAGAATCCGGCGATTTTTTTAAAAGAAAGTAATTCATTTATTTAATTTCCATTTTACGATTTTGTAGCCTCATCACTTTCGGAAGTTTTACCATTAATGACTTCTGCAAGGATCGAAAGAAATGGTGGTCTGGCGCGGCGAGGTCAGAGCTGTATGGTGGATGCATGAATAGTTCTCAACCAAGCTCTCTCAGGTTTTGGCAAGTGACCAAAGGTATGTGCGGTCTAGCATTGTCCTGATGGAATATGACACATTTACGATTGACCAATTCTGGCCGCTTCTCGTTGATGGATGTCTTCAGTTTTTCCATTTGTTAATCGCTTGGTTCCTTGGAAGCAGCTCAAAATACACCACAACCTTCAAATCCCATAATCTTCTTTTGGTGAATATTAGCCTTTGAGTGGTTTGTGGCGCTTCATCATGCCTGGACCATGATCATTTTCGATTGACATTGTTTTTCATCTCCAGTTACGATTTGGTTCAAAAACGGATCATATTGCATATCGTAAGCGTTGAAGCGGCTTGTTAAAAGAATTTCTTTCAATTCATGTGGTACCCAAATATCAATTTACTTAACATCTCTCCCATCTCACGATCAGTTACATGACGATCCGATTCGATTAAAGCCTAGATATCTTTATCATCAACTTCACTTGGCCGACCTGAAAGTGGCTTATCTTTGAGTGAAAAATCTCCCGAACGGAATTTGACAAACCAATTTCGACACCATGTTTCTGTATGGCGATAACAAATTATGCCACCTTTTATCAACCTGCGATGCATTTTTTTCTTTAAGGAAATAAATAATAAAGTAAAATATGGCAAAAATGTGCTTTTGTGGACACCATATTAAAATTGATGCCAAGCAAACAAATATAAACAAAAATACGCGTACTTCTTTTCTAAGGCAACCTAAAAGTGAAAGCTTATAACTGTCAAAAGAAAAAATACAATTAAATAGTCACAAGGTGTTCAAAAAAGTTGTCAACGCCGTCTGTATGAAAAATCGTCTGTTTCTTTTGGGGCAACCCAATATAAGACTGAACATTAAACATTCCGTTGAGATAATCCGTCATCAATCGAATACAACTCTAAGTAACCATCTTTTAACATCGAATTCATGATCATGATGTAATATGACGAGGTGATGTAAAGGGTGGTTAAATTGTAAGGGCCGATGTTGAATGTGAACCACACCTAAACGCCAAGTTTTTTTCCGAATTTAATTTGACATTTCTCTATTTCAGACTTACTCAATTTGAACCATGGAGAGATACACAATCCAACAACGTGTTAAAGTTATCCAAACTTATTATGAAAATTTTCGAAAAAAATCATCTTCAGTGATGAGGCACATTTTCACCTCAGTGGATTCGTCAATAAACAGAATTGCCGCATTTGGGCGAATGAGAATCCAAGAGTGATTGTTGAAAAACCAATGCACCTACAAAGAGTGACTGTTTGGTGCGGTTTATGGGCTGGCGGCATCATCGGGCCGTATTTTTTCCAAAATGAGGCCGGTCAGGCAGTTACTGTGAATGGTGTTCGCTATCGTGAGATGATAACGAATTTTTTATGGCCACAATTGGAAGATATGGATGTGGACGATATGTGGTTTCAGCAGGACAGTGCCACTTGCCACACAGCTAACGAAACAATGGCTCTTTTGCGCAACAAATTCAATGGCCGTGTTATCTCACGTAATGGCGATGTCAATTGGCCCCCAAGATCATGTGATTTGACACCGTTGGACTTTTTTCTCTGGGGTTATTTGAAAGAAAAGGTGTACGTCGATAAGCCAGCAACAATTCAAGAGCTAAAGGATGAGATAATTCGGCACATTAACGGCATAGAAACTCCATTATGCCTCAGCGTCATCGAAAATTTGGACCATCGTATGGAGGTGTGCCGCCGAGGTCGCGGCGCTCATTTGGCCGATATTTTGTTACATACATAATTGAGTAATACCAATATATCATAATAAAATAAAATTTCAATAATTTCCTAAATAGTTTGTATTTTATTCAAAATCAACATCGGCCCTTGAAAATTTAACCACCCTTTACATATGTACGTAGCCCGCTTGTCGCACTAATTTCGCCATATTGACACCTTTGGAAAAACAATGTTATTTCTTTTGAAATTCTGAAGGAAATTTTGGAAGATTTTGTAGTATTATATTATGATAAAATTTTAAGAAATAAAGAGTCGGGATTAATTTTGTTGGGCATTATTTTTTTCTGGATAGTTTTTTTGGAGCAGACTTGACTTCGTTCAGAGGTATATTGAAACTTTTAAAATAACGGTTGGAAATATGGTTTGCATAAAGATAATTGTCATTTGCATGTCATGTCATAACAAATTCGCAAATCAATGTTTTTTATTGGTTGAAGTGCTGAAGAAATTCTGAAATTTTCAATTAAAAATCTTTCTTCTGCTATTCGCATTGTTCAATTGATCGAAAATTTTAAACAAACATTTTTTGCAGACACAAGAGTTTGAAGCTGCTTGCATTTCTTGTTACCCGGGCATCTACGAATATAATTATAAAACTTACACGTTAAACGCTCGGCTCCACTTAAATTTACCCTGCCTCACATGATTAGCATAGCGAGCGGTTTGAGTCACGTTTATTATCCATAAACCGCCTAAAATACATCACCTATATTTGAACTAACTTTCCGATAATAATTCAAATACAAAATACTCGTAAATTAATTTTAATTAAATTTTTGATGTCATGGAAAAGTACTGAAAGTTACCACTAAAATACGTTGGTCTATTTAATTGGCAAACTGAACCTCTCAGATAATTTAAGATTTCTTATACTTACAGGGGGGCTTTCAGCTAAGAAATGAAAAAAATTATATTTAATGCTAAGAAAAGAACTCTGATCAAAACCTTTGCGAAATACGATTTTAGAGTTTTTTGTATTGGAGAGAAACCGCTTTTTGAATTTCCGAAAATAATATTTTAATAAAGCTTAAATGTCAAGTGTTGAGTAGTCTCATCCGTCAACATTTCTGGATATTTTATATACTTTGACATACTGCCTTGATCAAAATCACGACCTTGTGACGCTCTAAGTCGCTCGATTTGAGTTATGTTTGACTTTTTTAGGTTGCTACATTTTACAGTGACATTCTATACAATTTTCAGCTTGACAGCTTGGCATATGTAAAAGTGACGCCGTCCGTCTTGAATATATTCAGTCGAAAAAAACGCGATGCTCACAGTTTTTATGGATTACAAAAGAATGGTGTATCATAAAATAATCCACAAACCGGCAACAAGGAGTATTATTTAGGCGTTCTGAATTTGTGGGCAAACAATTCATGGATCTTGCTCCATGATAACGCACAATCGCATAATACCATCGTTGTCCGTGAACATTTGGCTAAAAACAAAACGAATACCATTCAGCAACCACCAAATTCACCTAATCTGGCTCCTATTCGGTCAAGAAACCGCCTCGTGGAACGCGTTTTAGCACCGAGATGAGATGATGAAAAAATCTGATGGCCATGCCGCAAACGGAATATGAAAAATGTTTTGAGGATTGAATCAAGCGCTAGTATTGTATAAGTGCATTGCAGTCGATGGAGTGTACTTTGAAGGAAACAATATCGATTTTCAAGTATAATTTTACCTTATATTACCGTTTTTGATGTTTTCCCAAAATACAGCGTTGAGCTTGAAAACCTTTGTTTATTTATTTTATAAATATTTTAACTTTTAAAAAGTACTCATTATATCGTGATTATTATTTTTCCTGGTTACTTTTTTATTAAAAATAAACGGAAAGCGGATGAAAACCCCTTGAGCCGTTAGAAAGCGCAAATTCAGTATTTATGGAAACATTAATTTGAAATTTTTGCAATTAAAAATAATTGTGATTGATATCCAAACAATTTTGCAGTAATTGACCCCAAAATTGACAGATTTCAGTTTTCTCGGTAAGGAGTAAGATTTCCGGTTAAATCTGTCATTCTTCAATAAGTTCAAATATATATATATATATATATATATATATATATATATATTTATTTTATTTAATAAGAAGACAGCTTTAGTACAAGATGATTTAAATAATAGTAATATAATAATGAAGAGAATATGAAACAATTAATAAATGGCCAGTCTAAGTTAAACTTGGCTTTTAAAATGCATATAGTATACATATGTGATTCTTGAAATTGTCCTTCTTTATTGGCGTTGGCACCGCTTACGCGATTATAACCGAACCAATATGGCGCGCTAATATTCATCTCTTCTTTTCGCTGTTTGGCGCCAGTTGGAAATACCAAGTGAAACCAGTTCACTTTCCACCTGATCCTTCCAACGGAGTGGAGGTATTTCTCTTCTTCTGCTTCCTCTGCTCGATTACTTTCAAAGCTAGAGTGCTTACATCCATTCGGACGACATGACCTAATCAGCGTAGCCGCTGTCTCTTCATTCGCTGAACTACATCAATACCATTCTATAACTCGTACAGCTGATCGTTTCTTCGTCTGCGGTATTCGCCGTTGCCAATGCGCAAAAATTTTCTCTCGAAGACTCCCAGGGCCGACTCATCAGATGTTGGTATCGTCCACGCTTCTGCGCCATACAGTAAGATGGATATGATAAGTGACTTGTAGAGTTTGGTTTTCGTTCGTCGAGAGAGGACTTTACTTTTCAATAGGCTACTCAGCCAAAAGTATTACCTGCTGGCAAAAGTGATTCTGCGTTGGATTTTCAGGCTGATATTGTTTTTGGTGTTACTACTGGCCAACAGTGGTGTGGGAGCCAAGTCGATAATGCCATGACTGTATGTTTGATGACAGGAGATATTTCGTCTTGGGTTACTACCAGACCCATTCTCCTCGCTTCTTTATCAAGTGTGGAGAAAGCAGAACTTACGGCCAGGTTGTTGAGGCCAATAATGTCAATATCATCGGCATACGCTAGCAGCTGTACACTCTTATAGAAGATGGTATCTTCTCTATTCAGCGATAAGGAATCACCCTGTCTGAAACCACTTTTGGTATCGAACGGCTCGGAGAGGTCCTTCCCGATCCTGCCGGAGCTTTTAGTGTTGCTTAACGTCATTTAACTTAGCCGTATAAGTTTTTCGGGGATACTAAATTCATACAATGCGGCATAGAGGCAGCTCCTATTCGTGATGCCACCGGAGAGAACGCCAGTACTCGGCGACGGAGTCTCTCTCCCTATCCACAAATCCGACACCAAATTCGCGCTCCTTTATATAGCTGCTGTAGTAAATTTCATAAGGACCCACCTTCCTCCGTCCTAGTTCCGTCCATCACATTTCTTTGATGTCAACCTTTAATTTTATGAGAACGTCAACCAGCTAGGCGACGACACCTTCCCAATCTCGTTTTCGGAGGTCGTCAACAGAAAGAGGGTATCTCATCCGAGGCGTTGTTTTGTTCTCGAAACTTCTATTGTCAAATTTCTTCCATAAGTTAGCAGGAAGGGAATTCCATAATGGGCTAACATTGACAAAGAATAGCCTAGATGATAGTAAGTCGATGTCTGGCAGCAGTGGGTTTATAGATAGCCGACTGCCTAAGATTCCTCAATATGACATAGACCTCACTAAAAATTAAATTAACATGATCCGTGCGGTAGATTAAATATATATTTAATCCAAAGTTTTTAATCTTGTTAACTAATTTTAAAGGACAATTATCTATGCATATTGAGAGCACTTGTTATTATTAAAGATTAGAACGCTGGTAGCCACCCAGCTGGAAATATCACACAAGTCAATATTAATGTTTTTAGTTATTTAATTCCTTTGCTTGATCAAGAGGTCCAGATATGTAAATATAACTGAATGTCATCAGCATGTTTGAATATTTGCACACACTAAAAATATCATTAATAAATATTCTGAAAAGCAGCGGACCAAGTATGGCGCCTTGAGGCACCCCTGAAGTAACTTGCTTGAGTTGCGATGTGTTGTACCCAATTTTTACTAGCAGAAACCTTTCAGCAAGGAAGCTTTCCACAACCTTTAAAGCACTAAAACGAAAACCATAGCACGCTTTCAACCTACAAAATAACTAATGGTTGACCATGTCAAACGCTTTTGAAAAGCCAAGTAAGCAAAGCAGGATAAGACGATTATGATCCATGGTCCATCGAATGCCCTCAGTGATTTTTAATACCGCAGTGCTACAGCTGTGATTTTTTCCTGAAGCTTGTTTGAAGCGGAGATATTAAGTTTTGCTTGCTTACTAATTCATTTATTGGTTTAGCCATAAGCATCTCAAAAACTTTACATACAGTACAGGGAGGATGCTTATTGGTCGAAAATCAGACGTACTACAAGGATGGTTCTTTTTAGCGGCAGGTAGTACAGTACCAATTTTCCATTGCCTAGGGAAACAGGACGTAGTAATACAATGGTTAATAATGTGCTTTAGTGTCTCATGAATGCGGGTTAGTTGAGAAATTCCGATTTTCACTGGTCCGTACAAAGTTAAATAATTTTTTTTTGGTAATTCTACCCCTTTGTGATGATAACGCTCGCAATGAACCTTCGATTCAATAATTCAGCTACATTAAAAATATAGTATAGGGCTTGAACCACTTCTCAATAATGAATTAGAGTTCTTGTGCCGCTTTACTGAATTCATCTATTCAAGTATTAAATGCTTACTATATGTTTGCATGAAGTTTACTAAAATAATATTATGTTAATATTAGTTTTTATTTATTTATACTCAGTTGAGTTAATTTATAAACAAAATTTACATTAAAAACCTCAAAATGTTTTAATATATTACATACAAACATACATAGATTCGTATGCACACTTCTGTATATTTCTACATATTCACTATAAATAAATCCCAAATCAACAGTTGCAATAAAAGCTCAAGCAACGATGAAGCTTTAAGCTCATTCTGCCGTCATGACGATAATTTCTTGACCACATATTTAGTTTTTTTTCTTTCTCTCAAAATTTATCAATTTTCTTTTATTCGTATTTTTCTAATCTCCCTATTTCCTTATCCAACTAATCACCATAGCTTACAGCGATGTTTCGATTGCATTTTCGCTCGTCGCTCACAATTGAATTCACGTGAGAATTCCTCGAAATTTGCCAGCGTTTGCAGAACGCGCAACTCATCGATCGCATGTTCCAAATATGCCGTTTGTCTTAGACTCCGCTGCACTTTGCTGCAGAAGAATTGCGCAAAGTTAATGAAAAACAATTGTTTCTCCGTATATTCTGGCAGCAGCTTGGGCACCAGGCCGCCCATTTTATGGTGCGAAATATTACTATTGAAGTAGGTCTCATAAGTCAAACGGAAACCTTCGTAGTCCGCCAACTTCTCGTTAAGGGTACGCGAACCGGTGGCCAGTTCATTCTGCATGCAACGTAGACCCTGCATAAACCGGTGATTAGCGGCAATCTCCTCACTCGGACCCATTATATTGCCGATACTGTCGTAATCGATGCCCGCCGAGTCGAAGCCGTGAAGAAGCTCATGTGCTATACTGAAGCCGAGCACCGAGTACTTAAATATGTCACGCAAGTTTCGATGATAAGTGGGCATTTGCAAGAAACTGTAGGGTACAATAATCAAATTCTTTGGTTTCACATAGAGTGGTGAGGAGGAGCTGCCCAGCCAATCAAGCAGCACATATGAATCATTTTCTGGTGCACTAAAGTTGCTGGCAATCACTGACTCTAAGCTCTCGTGACCCTTTTCTACTGGCAAACGGAGCAAACTAAGTTGGTTTACATAAAAGTTGTTTGGATCAAGTTCAACGCGTCCATAATACTCATCGTAGTACTCCGGCGAGGCTTTACGCGGCGAATTACCGATTTGCAGTCGCATACTGGTAATCTTCTCCAGTAGCGAGTTAACAATGGGCCTTTGCAACTGCAAGCGATTATCACTTATCACCTCGTAGAACTTCTGCTGCAAATGTGCGAAGATCTCTTGCACATCCTCGTCCGTATGTGCAGCATCCTTGTAATATTGTCGACCTATAATGTAACTCATAGCCAGCGGCATCGCGCGGCGTAAACTCGATATACATTCATGTTTTGAGATCTCTGCCGGGCCGCGCTGTTTTAGATAGAGCAGGAATTTCAACATAATGTAATTACACTGTATATCTTTCGGCGTATCGTTAAGCAGACGCACCATTGCGCGCATATACGGTATGTTTTGTATGATCACCGTAGTGGCGAGGTCCGTGGAGGGACCCTTAAGTTGTTTGAGCAACTCCAGCCAATTAATTTCCTGCATATATTCCTGTAAATACCCCAGCTGCATCTCCTTCGCACCCTCTTCATCCTCAATCTCGTGTAATTTGTGCAAACGTAACGAGAACGTATGAACCTCACGCGCCACTTCATTGGCGGCGCGCTTCGTTTGACCAATATCCAGCAACAGCTCAATCATTATGCCCTCTTCTGTAGGTTCCGTCTCGGCCAAATTCGGTTTATCCAAATAAATGCTGTTACTGCTCGACTCATCCCAACGCGGCAGCACTTCCTCTTTTAACAACACACCATTCAGTCCGTATAAACGCAACTTGGCAATCGCCAACAGCCAGTCAAAGTGCTCAGCATGCCACTTCTTGCCACCGTTGCGTGCTAAAATGCACCAGTGTGCGCCATACCCAGGTTGTATGAGCTGCAAATATTTCTTCAGATTATACGGCTTGACCTTCTTGCAAGAGCGATAGTAGGTGCGTGCTTTTTCGTAAATCAACGGTTCACCAACCGTGTCCTCCGCCAGGTATGTCGACGCCGTCGATGTGACCGATGCAGCGGTGGTGCTCGTCGACACGGGTTGGGGCTCAACAACGAGGTCACCTACCATCGCATAAGGGCCTTCCAGCACAGCAGCCGCAGAGACAAAATTCGAGACTACATCACTTAAGCTGTCAACGGCGGCAGGGGTTGGTGAAGTTGCCGTTGTCGTACTACTGCTGGAACTTATACTGGCATTCCCTTGGCGCCGCAACAAATGTTCCAACTTGCGGTTGAGCTCATAATCTAACAGTCCAAGCGTATCACCAAAATCCAATTGCTCGATGTGCTGTTGCGGCCAATGGCCACAAGCATACTGATAAAAATTTTCGCACGGACGCGCCGTTGTGTCCATGTAGTTTTGTATATTCGTTGCCAAAATTTGATTCACATTGCCGCCGGTGGTGCTGGGGCGGCTACAATTGGTTGGCGTGGTGCGCCAAATAATGGACGCGAACAATGTGCAAATTATGCTCAATTTTAACATCGTACGATGGTCGAGGCAAGGGTACTCAAAAACACGCACACGTACACGTATAAACGCGAATTTGTTATCCACAACGATGAGCTATGACACCGACAAATTTCTATAACCGTGCATTGACCTCCTCGCAAAAAATACAAATAAAATAAGTAGAATATAAAAAAAGTGTGTCTTTAAATAATGCAATAGTATTTTTTAATATTTTTTTACTGCCGAAATTTTTTCCTCAAACCGCTCCGCTTTCACGCACTTGTAAGGCTCAACTAATAGCGAGTGTCTGCCTGCCCAATTTGCGCTGCGATGATCAGCTAATGGCGAGCAAAGTCGACACAGACAACACCTAACCGCGGCGCTGCCGCCTTAATCTCGCTGATCTCGCACCGCCGGTCAGTGTCATTGTGATTTCGTTTAATCTTCTTTTATTTTGCTTCTATTTTATTGCTTTTATTACATTTTATTCTGTTTTTTTTATTATTTTGTTTGTGCAAAAAATGTTGCCTTTTGTTGCTTGCAAATTCTCATTATGACCCATTTTTTTCAATCTTTATTGCTTTACACAAATGAACATACGTGTATGTACATATATATGTATATATTATTATTTAAAAGTAATAAAGTATATACAAACGTGACATATGCACATATATACATATTTGTCAATTTTTGTTTTTTGGAATATATGGTCTCTCATATCGCCCTCGCTATTATCAATATCACATTCAATGTGATTCAAGTTGTGCAAACTTTTAGGTCGACAACTAATAAACTTTGAAAATGTACTTTTAGCGGCATTTCGCCTATGTACCTATCTGCAACTGCGACTGCAGTTCTTCTACCATGGGTCCTGTTTAGTTCTAATTGTAAAGGTATTATGCACAAACGGATGCATACGAGTATGTACTGAGTTACAGTCTACAAGGGCGTCTTGCTAACGAACCAGTGCAGGTCGCTAAAAACGATCTGTAATAAAATTTCCGAAAGAGAGCGGTGCCAAAGCAGAGTGGCATGGAACCCAAAGGAAACATACATTTGTTCTAATACGATTATGTAAGGGCAGTAGGCCAATGACGCGCCACGACCTACTGGCATCCCATGAAAACAGAATGGGAATTAGTAGCAGGGACACACTTACGAAGGAAATATCTGCCCGACCTTAGCTAGCACTCGTCTTACACATCGCCGAGCTTCCCAGTTCAAGGGAATGATGGAGGCTTCAAAATTGGATATTAAGGCTCCCTTGAACTTCGCGGAAGGGCCTTCATCTGGCTCTACAAAGGACCAATGGGTCTATTTAAGAAACATCAGCCGGCTGGTGTAAAATTTGTTTAATTTAAATAATCTTACACTGTAATTTTATACTTTCAAAATAGTATTTATTTATAATATATTATTTATTCATTTCTTTTATTTCATTTCATTAGATTTAATATATTTAACTTTTTTCAAATAATTTTATTTTATTTAATCATTTTTTATTTTTTTTATTTTACTTTATTTTTTTCATTTTATTCTTTTTTTGTTGATATCGTTTTACTTTATTTTACTTTACATTATTTTATTTTATTTTATTTTATTTTAATTTATATTATTTTATTTCATTTTATGTTATTATATTTTGTTTTTTGTACCTTATTTTATTTTATTTTATTTTAATTTTTTGTTACATTTTATTTTACTTTCTTTTATTTTGTTTCATTTTATTTTATTTTATTTTTCGTACTATTTATTTTATTTTTTATTTTATTTTATTTTAATTTATTTTTTTTTTCATTTTATTTTTTTTTGTTATTTTACTTTCTTTTATTTTGTTTTAATTTATTTTATGTTGTTTTATTTATTTCATTGCTCACAGTGAAATATTGTCTAGGTCAAGTCACTTAGTTGAATTTTTTTGTGAAATTTTACATAGTATATTTAGAGCATATGTAGTTTTCGAGCTTTTGTAGTATTCTTCATCGTTTGAATCAAATAGTAGGTATTTACTCGTGTATACATATTGTATATACATATATTTTCTTATCACCTTGACCTTAAGATCATTTAGAGAGTGTTCCCAGAATAACAAAAAGCTATAATACAAAATAATTATAATAAAAAATAAATATATTAATACAAGTGTAAGTATTAGTATGAGAGAATATATTATATGAACACAAATATTTATTCGATGTTAAATGTACTGATGCGTGTTTATCGCGGTTTACGAAGCGCACACATATTTACTTTAAAAAATTTGGAAATCGGCTGGATTTATCTCTCTTCTATAGCTTATTAATTACCGTACTGTTTTTACCATACCCACAGCATATACAGTGAGCCAACGAAGCAAAACATAACATATAAACATGTTTATATGACAGTTCTTTACCAATACCATCACCAAAGCTTCCCGAAATAATTCCAAATACTAACCATCAAAAGGTATCTATTTAAAATTGAAAACCGTGAAACAAATCACACTTTTTGTGACACCAGTTCCGCTATGTTATATTTAAAACAAACCAAAAACAAAATTTTTGAATAAAATTGAACTTTCGGAGAATTTTTTTTTTGAAAATTAATGGGAACAAAATTTGCAGCTTTAAACATTTAAGTCACGCTTTAGAAGGAAAATGCTAGAATATACATGTAAGCAGAGAAATAAAAAAAAAGATTTTTTATATGCAGAATTCACTTTCGCATCAAATACTTTAATTCAATTCTAAAATAAAAACAAAATATGAAGAAAAGTTTTGCAAATAAGAAAATATATAAAATTATATCATTATACATAAATATTTAAAATCAATTAAAAACTTATAGCCTATTTCCACCGGACGTTCACTGCAGTTTAGCTTGAATGCATTTAAACATCGCATTTAAATGCGAAATTCCCATGTGTTTGTTGTTGTATAAAAGTGTGTTAACTCTATTTTCAAAGTGAGTTAACTCACTTTCGGTAATTTAACAGAAAATGTTATGTTAACAGTCGATGCTCTCACTACTAATGTAAACATTTCGGACGTTTCGGTATACTTGTTGCCAGAGTCGTGTATTTTCGGATTTAATGAGGGGACAGACTTTTATTTTGCATGCTGAAATTTTTTCTGCAAAAGTTACTTTTTTGCATTAATATTGACATAAAAAAATATATTAAGTAATTGGCGAAGAGAATGCTTCTCCTCTTTTAAAAATAAAATAAAATAAAAATAAAAAACAAACAAAAAGCAATTGTGGAATAGAAAACGATCCCCTCAACATAAAAATATACGCTCTGGTAACTATCAGCGCATGCGCAAAACAAATATTTATGTATATATAATGTGCGCTTTGTAACCGGTTAAGGGATTTTTCGGCCGAGCAAACTGCAAATGTAAACAAAAATCAGCTGTTTGAGTTAACTCAGTTTCGGTGGAAACGTTTGACATTTCATTCACTTAACAGAGGCCTTAAATGCAGTGAAATGCTTGGTGGAAATAGGCTATTACGTCTACAAGGAAATGTTCTTATCATTCAATATCATTTGGTACTTCTGGTCCATTGATATATATGAGTTAATTGAATCACAAATACACAACGGTCAACGGTTGGATTATTTTTCTTTCCAACTCATATTTATATATTTTACAAAATTTTAAATACTTACATATGTATGTGTCAGTCAACCTTTTAGGTCTGCAGTTACAGTCGCGGACTATACTCAATTCTGGCTCTTGCGTCCACGTCGGGCACGCTGGAAACATTAGAAACCGTTGTGCCAGATGCGGTAATCAGGCCGCCTGAGTGCCCCGCATGGATGGGGTCATGTGTAGAGTACTGCTTAGCAACTGGCTGGCGTCGTCGAACACTTCCGCATCGTCTTCGTCAGCCGCTTTGGCGCTTTGGAAATTCTTCATCCTGGCCTTCCGGATACCGAAGCTGATTTTGTTGCCAGCTTTCGATAGAGCCTTTATCGACTCCTCACAAATAGCCACTAGTATCGGCCTGCTTGTTTTGTTAGGCTTCTCCTCCTTTGATTTAGTTATTATAATTTTTTTTATATTCTGATGGCGATGCCAGATGTATTTACACTGGTCCTTGGAAAATTATTAAAATATACATATATAAAGTGGCTCGTCCTTACGGCAAATGGTGAACATACGGAAAAAAATTAATATTTTAATGTTTGATAAAAAACTGATTTCTTTATTTCTGAGCTGTAACCTCTTATCGGGGGATTCCCTTTTGTTTTAAATAATTGCATATTTTTTATATTTCAGAACCGAAACATTGCCGGGGAACCCTTCATACAAAGCAACCATGCGTCTGACTATAACAAATATACAGAAGAGTGATTATGGCAGTTATAAATGTGTAGCAAAAAATCCACGAGGAGAAATGGATGGAACTATAAAACTCTATAGTAAGTGGGAAATGATTTTTATAAAAAAAAAAATATATATAAATTTATTCTAGCATTGAAACAACGGTAACTGCTCTTGATAACACATGCTCAACAAACGTTTTTTCGCCACTTAAATATTCAACATATTTGTGGTTTTAAACGTCATTACAATTGAACATTTTTTCAAAAACATTCTTACCTGCCCATCGGTGGGGAATATTTTGCAGTAAATCGTAAAATGAGAAATGATAAAGGAGTAGCAAAGCAAAAAATTCAATTATCCGAAGTGCAATGAGTTGTGGATAAAAGTAGTAGATACATGCCTACATAGGTTATGAGGAAAGAGAGGAAATCTGAAAGCAGTGAAAAAATCTCAGCGATTCATTGAAATATCCTATACTCGTACATAGTTGTTGGAGGAAAGAGCAAGCACGATTAAGCGATAAACCATACAAATTTTCATCATCGATACAGATGTTTCGCCAATTAACTTTCAGGTGTAAGGATATATTCACATAGTAGTTTATATGTGCTCATGGCTATCATAATCAATCGGCCGCAGATTGCTGGTGTAAAAAAAGTGAAGAGGAAAAAATATTCATGATAACATATTTTTTTTCTGTAAAGGGTGCAAAATCATGCGAAATATTGTTTCTGAATGATATGAGATATTGATTAAAGTATTATCATATTTAGGGAATAACATCACCTTAGAGCACCTATTACCTAGCAACTGAAAGTATAATTTACTATCCCAGGTATTAGTGAGGAATATTATAATGCTGGTGATTGCATCCTCTACGAAGGGCTAGCTTCTGGCTTCGTTTTGGTGCAACCTATGAAAATAGTTTTTTTTACGGTGGTTGAAAAAAATAATATGTTTTAATGACATGATAATGGAAAGAGAGTTTTTAGATGGGAAGTTTTTATACAAGAGCGAGAGTTTTATTTGCTGCGATATTCATACAATAATTGCGTCATAATCATACGGGCGTCATGAAACAGTTTTCACTCATCCTTTGTGAATGTCTGGCATTCGAAAGACAAAGGCTATTCACACTTGACCCAGAAAAGCTACAGAGCCTTCAGTCGGCAAAGGCCAAGGGGCCAGAACGACTACTTAAGTTTGCGAAAGAACAGGAATTTTTTTCACATGCCTCGTCGCATGAAGTGTGCCTGGCAACACTATGGTTATCGTCTATGAGTGACATAATGGGTCAGCCAGCTTAACCTAACCTAACCTAACCTAAACTCCTAGGGATAGCATTGCAGGAAGAAAATGTTTAAATTCACTCCGTCGTCGTTATTTTGTATATATTAGTGTATTTGATTTGAGGTTGAAGAATTTACTGACGATCAAGCTCTGTGATTTGAAATCGGTTAGAATCTTTGCCCGTCTGTGACTAGCTTCTCAAACTATTAGTGGTTTAAATCTCATACATTAAATAAGCAAGTACCAACATTAACCAAAGGAAAGCATGCATACACGTACATATATCAAGAATTCAGCATGAACTACTCGGATTAGGACTTCCCCGTTCATTCAATTGTCTTATACGTTTTCCGGGCTGATTTTTTTTATTTATTTCTTTTATTCAAATTTCTTTTCCACATTTACTGTTTCCCACTGACACATTGTGTTGTGACACTTTACTTTTTCATATTACATTCCTACCAATCATTTTCTCCCTTTCACCTACGGCGACAATTCGAGAGCTCGTAATAAATCCTTTTTTGTCCTTGTCCCCACCAATTCACTCCAACACTCCGTCACAGTCACTTCAAACACTTTTATTTGCATTTTACAGTCTTTGCTGCTTGGAAGTCCAACAGGTCCAGAGCTAAGAGCATTATTGCGCGCCCACACACACCGTTCACCTCACTCTTTCTCTAAATTCAACTTGTTGAACGGCTTGGACACTAGTCGTTGTTGCTGTTATTGGCTGGAGAAACCACTTTAGCGGTGCTATTAACGGTGACGTGCGGTGAGCTGTGGCCGATGAAGAAGTGCTCAGCTGCGAAAATAAAATAATATAAGAGAGAGAGAGAAAACCAATGCATCGCCATGCACTTTCTTCACACCTAAGAAATATTTATATGCCATTATCATACTTATTTCATGTTTCTTTTCCCTCAAGTATTTGCCATCCTATGCTCCTGCTTGCCGTAAAATTCAAAGCTCTAGTGCATTTTATTGCTGAGACTTTTGTCAGAACGTAAGAAGGGCTTTTGTAGTTTTTATCGCCAAAGTTATGGCAAGAAATAGCTATTTTCTTGGTCATAAAAAGGAAACAAATCAATTTTAACTTATTGAATACTGTAAAGTTTTTGTACAATGAATTTTATGAAGTTACTATTAAGTATTGTACAATAAAATATTAGAAAATTATACAGTTGATGATTTCCAATATTTCAGATTTGATGAAGATCAGGAGTGGTCTGGAATATTTAAGCTTTTTTTGCAGTTACAGTTGTTAGAAATAACCCCAACGCAAAAAATTTAAAGAGTAGAAACTACTGAGAGAGTTTCTATTCCATCAAATCATATTCAAAAATAAAATACTTTGGGAGTCGGACTGTTTATGCTCCCAGGAACAAACCGTTTTTCTCAGCTTTTGTCCAGAAGATGTTTAAGGTTTAAAAATAGTCACGTCCTTTCGAATGAGGCAAGGGCTGCGTTCATACCAATGGCAAAGGAAATCCTTTCTATTCGAATGAATACAAACTAATAAGTCTATCCTCATGCCTTCCGAAAACACTGCAAGCAGTTAACACAGCAAAATACCAACACACCTATTCGTATTACAGTTACTTACTCTGTAGAACGAAATATCCAAGACAGATGATAGACGAATCAGTAATATGGATCGGTAAGATGGAATGCCTTAACGACAAAAACTGTCAATAACAAGAAGCCAAGGGGTGGCGAAGGAAACACCCAAGATTTTGCTTGTGGACCCGAAAAGCATGAGTGAGATATTAACACTAGATTTACCAGCTATTTAGATATACCTTTTTCTACCAAAACCAGTCAAAATGACTGGTGTATAAGAAAAAATGGTTATTGTGGTTTACAGTCTTTATTCACTCGAAAAATGACAAAAAAAAGTTGAACAATATTATTTGTAATGGATAAATGGATTTATAGATATTGTGAAATAATAAAACATTTAATTGTTTACAGTTTGTTGCTCACAATTTCTACATATGTAGATTTTGCTGTGTGTACACTTTCCACTTGTTGTTCCACAAATATTGAAGCCTCAAAGTATTTACTTCGTACGCCCCACGTGCGTACAGTATTGCAAGAAATGCCTTCAATTTTCCTTGCGTAAGTGTCCATTTTTTCCCCAAAACTCGAGAGCCTTCTAACTCTGTGCAAATTCGTATATGTTCCAAAATATGGTTGTCAATAAGTAATAGGAACGCACTACTTAGACTCCCGTTCATAATGTTTCTTTTATCATGTGCTGTTGGCCCGTGTACATCTTTGCAAGCACTATGAACTGGTAGTCTACCGGCAACACCTCCTTCTTCAATTCTCGTCCAAATAGTTCCGTCTGAAGCAATTTCAGTTTGCTGATTTGGTACGGTGCTTCCACCTTCGTCTTCAGAACTGGAAGGGAATCGCATGTATCGTCTCCTTCGCTTGTTTGGAATATTTTCGCAGTCACCGTCACTTGACTGATTTATATTGTTTTCATCAGAAATTTCCTCATCACTACTCTTGACAATAGCACTGTTATCATCACTGCTTTGTGGATCAATTTGTCTGTCTAAAAATTCACTGTCGCTACCATATAGTTCACTTTCTACATCTGAACATTCCAGAGGTATGCTGGTTGCATTTTCAAAATATGTAGAAACTTTTATTCGTTTTGACATTTTTAGGGGCTTGGAGATCGCTTGGGCTAAGATTTTATTTCGTGTGTTGAACGAAGCTCGAAACGAGACTGTTCGTGCCTCGTGCATTTATGAAGTAAGAAATCTCGTAAACCTGCCGTAATCGCCGTAATCGGCTCAATGCCGATAACGGAACGAACAAATAACGCATGGGCGCTATACATTGTACTGCATCGGTCTCATGATTCTCCCGAAATCATACATTTCTTCGTAGAAACATGCACCAGTCATTTTGACTGGTTTTGGTATAAATGTCAATAACAAAAAATATATTTGTTACTAATATATATAAAGTAACATTAAGTTCAGAAAATGCATTCTCTACTTATAGCTACAAAAGTCATAACATCATTTCGGAAAGCAAATGTTATATGTAATAGGAATTTTGAATTGAAATTGCACGACCAGTCAAAATGACTGGTCTGGTAAATCTAGTGTTAAAGCATCCACCCTGGTCTTATTTTGAGCACATCTGAGACATACGTGTAAAGTAATAAAAAAGTTCACAAAAAGCTCAAACAAACTCAAAGCCATTAATACTAGCTCCGTCCATTTTCGTACGCCTTCCATAAACACTCTTAACCTACAAATGTTATTTTTAGCTTTCAGTGCCTTTTTACAATTTCTTCATTTAATTGCATTCAATTGCTGCAGAAAAATGCTGATAACTTATATAACAATTACAAAGGTTGACAATATACTCGTACATTCGCATTCATCTACTTCTATTATATTGTCAGGCATGCCATTGAAGATTTAATTTGTGCTTGACATTGCTAATATTATTATGGAACATCTGTCCCGGGTATAACGAGACTGAACAGTTGAATAGAACTGCTGGTGAATAAAACTGCACGCACATACACACATGCATATACGAGGGTTGACATTTATATTTCACATCAATTGTTTCAGTTGATATATAAATTGTCATGGTAATGAGCGATCCGCATTGGGCGGTTGGTTTTCCTTATTTTTCTAACAGTTTAATATACGAAGTATTTTACTTAGAGTTGGTTCAACACCAGATAGGAGAAGAACGGTGTGATTTGGAAATATACATGCATATATGGTATGTATGTCTCCATGCGCCATTTATACTTACGGGTTAACTTAGCATACTATGCAGAGGTTTTTTTTTTTTTTTTTAAAACATTAATATTTATTTATTGGATCTACTTCGACTTCGGAAGCCTAACAATAAGTAATAAAATCTTAAACTAAATTAAAACATAAAGCCCATTAGTAGGAATGGGCTGCTGGCTTGACGTTGCTCTTTAGAAGGCTGCTTTGTCTCTTCTCCGCAGGCGGGTTTGACTTGTTGCATGGGCCAAGGTGTTAGCCAAAGGGTTCGGATGGTTACGCAGTTTTATTAAGTATTTTTTTGCTGCGATTTCAATTTCTTCCTTGATAGTAGGTATATTTAGATCTCTTTGAATATTTTCATTACGCACGTACCATGGTGCGCCCGTTATTACTCTTAGCGTTTTCGATTGGAATCTTTGAATTATATCTATATTCGTCGCGCAAGCTGTGCCCCATAACTGGATCCCATACATCCATATCGGTTTTATTATTGCATTATATAAGAGGACTTTGTTGCTAAGGCTTAGTCCAGACTTCTTGTTTAAAAGCCAATGTAAACTAGCAGATTTGAGTTTAAGCTGCAGCTTTTTAGCTGCAATGTGTCGTCTCCAGGTTAAGCGCCTGTCCAAGTGGATTCCGAGGTATGTAATTTCGTCAGCTTGCGGTATTGATACATTGTTGAGCTTAACAGTAGGACACGTTTTTGGCCTTAATTTAAAAGTTATGTGTTTGCACTTGTTTTCATTAACTTTTATGCGCCATTTCGCCAGCCATTCTTCAATTTGTTTAAGATGCTGCTGTAACACTTTTGTGGCTGTAATGGGGCATTTATGTCGACTTAGTATAGCAGTATCATCCGCAAATGTTGACGTAATTACTTCGTCACTTGTAGGGATATCTGCGGTAAACAGAATGTACAATACTGGCCCGAGAACACTGCCCTGCGGAACACCTGCCGTAATCGGATACTCTTCTGTTATGTAATCATTTACTTTTACTGTGAAACGCCTATTGGTTAAGTAGGATTCAAGGATATTGTGGAACGTGTTAGGTAATGATTTTTTAATTTTGTGAATGAGGCCATCATACCACACTTTGTCAAATGCTTGCGCCACATCAAGAAAAACAGCCGAGCAATACTCTCGCATTTCGAAAGCTTTCCTTATTTCGTTTGTTATACGATTTACTTGTTCAATTGTGCCGTGTTTTTCCCGAAATCCAAATTGATGTGTAGGAATGATATCATTTTGATGGAGAAAAGGAGTAATTTTTGATAGCAGCACTTTTTCGAAAAGTTTTGATAGGCAAGGCAACAGGCTGATTGGTCTATATGATGACGGCAGGGTTGCGTCTTTACCTGGTTTAACTACCATAATTATCTGCGACTTTTTCCAGAGTTGTGGATAATATCCTAGCATCAAAATGGCATTGAAAAGCTTTGCGAGAAAAACGAGAGCAATGCTTGGCAATTCTTTTAGCATTTTTGGTGAGATATGATCGTCTCCTGGAGATTTTTTTGGATTTAAGGCGGCAATAGTGTTTTTTAGTTCAGACACAGATGCTCCGCAAGTAACAGTGTATCTAGGAGCAGTATGGGTCGGTGACAAAGGTGCACTATATGTAGCAGTATTTGGTTGAAATACTGTGCTGAGGTGCTCTGCGAAACTAGACGCCTTCTCTTCATCCGTTCTTGCCCATGAACCATTACGCATTCTCAAAGGTACTTCAGTGCTTACTGGCGGCTTAAGGTTTTTGCTAGCTTTCCATAGAGATTTTTTAGTAGAAACGTTGGGAGACAAAGACGTTATAAGATGTTTGATATTTCTTTCTTCCTCGTATCTTAATGCCTTTTTGAGTTTGTTTTCTGCCACCTTAAGGCGAATTTTTGCATCGGGAGATCGGCAGGCTTGCCATTAGCGACGCAAACGTCGCTTATTTCGGACCAGTAATTCTATTCCACTATTAGTTATCAATGCCTTTACTTTTGTATTCTGCTCTGGTGTGGCTATAGTTGCTGCTGTTGCTAGTATACTGTTAAATACAAGTAACTCATTTTCAAC
The DNA here is from genome assembly GCA_037013455.1 of Ceratitis rosa. Lineage (NCBI taxonomy): Eukaryota > Metazoa > Arthropoda > Insecta > Diptera > Tephritidae > Ceratitis > Ceratitis rosa. The sequence goes on from JAWMAG010000004.1 coordinate 2,884,850, forward strand.
GTCAGTTCCTCCCTCTATTTGCGGATTGGTCTGTATATGACTGCTAATGTATTTTTTATATTTAAGCCAGTTAGTTCTTGATGTAGTAAGTCGAAAAGCATGCTCACTTTCAATTGGTTGTTCGTTCAATTTAATGATTATTGAGGAATGATCAGAAGATAAGTCAGCACAGGTTTCAGCAAGTACTAAACTCCTATCTACGTTTTTAGTGACTGCAAAGTCAATCAGGTCAGGTAATTTCCTTGAGTCCGTAGGCCAGTAAGTTGGTTGTCTTGGGGAGATAAAATCGTAACTATTTTTTGAACTTATGATCGTGTTATATAACTGACGACCTTTCGGGTTAATTAGCCTCGATCCCCAATGAGTATGCTTCGCATTGTAATCACCTCCAGCTAGGAACCTATCACCTAGAGTCATAAAAAAGTCGCTAAATTGTTTTTCTGTTATTACGAAACGTGGCGGACAGTAAATTGCAGCTAAAGTAAGGTCACCCCCCCTATTTTTAAGGGTGATCGAGGTTGACTGCAACCAATTCGTTGAAAAAGAATTAAGAAAGTTATGCTTTAAACGGTTCCTTATGAGTATAGCTGTGCCACCATGTGCTTTGCCATCTGGGTGATTAGTGTTGTACAGCTTAAACCCAGGGATGTAAAAATTATACTTCTGGGTGAGATGTGTTTCAGATATAAGCATAACATCAATTTCGTGGGTCTGTAAAAATAATTTGAGTGCTAATTTATGCTGGTTTACACCATTAGCATTCCATAAGCAAATCCTGAGTTCCCTCATTTTTTGGTCAACAGGGTTTGGAGCATTTGGTTTTGCGCCTTTATTAGGTCTTGAACCATACTTTGCATGGTTGACATAAATTGTGTCATGCACTGGGTTAGATTAAGAATCATGGTCTCAACTCCAGTACTGGATGGGGTGACTGGTGGGGCCTGTACATTGGCTTTTACTACGTTGGCATAGGACATTTGACCAATATTTGAGCTGGGTATGTTGGAAAGGCTCGGAATGGAAGTAGTATATGGGAGCTGGTTCCGTTTGGCTTGTATACCCTGAGAAAGTTTAGATTTTAAATCTTTGTAAACCGGACAACCTCTATAATTAGCGGTGTGATTGCCACCGCAGTTGCTACACTTTTTTTGTGTTACATCCGTTTTATTCAAGGGGCATTTGGTAGAATGGTGAAGATCACCACATGCTACGCAAACGGTACGTAAAGTACAATAGGATTTTGTGTGACCAAATTCCTGACAGTTTGTGCATTGCATGGGACCATTACGCTTAAGCGCTTCTTCCACCGTGATTCTTCGGTGCAAAAGGTATTTTAAACCGTAAATTGGATGCGTTTCGTTTTTCTTAAGTTGAGCTAAGCTTGGCGATAAGAACACTTTAAACATAGGCTGCGGCACTTTATTTCTGTTAATTATGTTAACAACCGCCCTAATTTCAAACCCTTGCTCCTCTAGAGCTTCTTTTATGTCACATGAGTCAACAGTCGCTTCAATTCCCTTAATTACAACAATCAGGCCTTTCGCACTCTTCAACTGGTAAGAGTAATAATTCTTGTTGTTTGCAGAGAGAAACACAACGACTTCACGAAAGTCTTTTTCACTGTGTACTTGTATTTTTGTCTCGTCTATGTTACCTTTTTTAAGAGGTACAATGTGAAAATTGTTGGTACCTATTATCTTAGCTATGTTCGTAACTAGCAAATTGGAGCTGCGCTCCCGCAAGTAGATTGGTGGAGGTTTAGTACTGGCGACTGTGGAAATACCCTTCGGGTCTGTTATATGCTCTTCCTCATTTAACGGGGCAAATCTGTTCCCTTTTAGAGCATTACCATCAGCATCGATAGTGGAGCCAACGGTATTAAACTTCTTGGCATTAATCACTTTTTTGGGAGGACTAGATTTCCTCTTTTTGTTTACCACATTTATGTACCGATCAATGCCTGTCTGCACTGCCGACCCTTTTTTCATTTTGGCTGTCTCACCTTGCTCAGTATTAGTCGCCCGCACTGGAGTTGCTGCTGCTGCTGCGCTGCTTGACTGCATAGCTGTTTGTTTTTTGTTGGGAAGAGAGTTTTTTCACTCTTTGATTTCTCTGTTGTTGCTAAGGTCTGCGTTGGCGCCTTTAGAGTTGAACTGCTTGCCTTTGCACTGCTGTTAGGTGGTGATTTGCTCGCAACAACAGTGAAATAAGCATTTCGCTCTGTCGTCGCAACTGAATGCCGACGCTCTTTCTGATTTGAGCGTTGATCGCTCATTACATCGCCGGTACACTGTTACTTATCGTTTTCGTTTCTCTGTTTATTTTATTTATTTTTTTTTTACTTTGTTTTTTTTTTTTATTATATTTATTATTTTATTTGCTTATTGCCAACTTAAGTGGCTATCCACCCACTACAGTCGGTGTATAAGTTTAAACGAATTAAGGGGGTCTCCTCATCAGTAGCTTACAAAAAAAGAGGTTTTTCAGGATTTTTTTTGAACATGAAAACAACAAGAGAAACAAATGATCTTTTGCATATTTTTGAACATATATTTATTCAACAAAAAAAGTTTATTGTATGTCAAAATAATTAAAAATGGCTGATTTATGAAAAATCTTGCGCAGCAGCTCGCGATTAACAACTCAAACTCCGTGCATGATTCAGCCCGTAATTTTTATCTGAAACAAAAAATGGAAATACTTCCTTGTTCAGAAGGCTTTTTTGTAGATCATAGACTATTATGGTGATTGAAAGTTGAAATTTTAACATTTTTGTCATTTTTTTAAAAAAGTACTCGATTTTTAGTGCTTTTTCTAAGAATAATTGAGTTGATAACATTGTAAAATAAAAATTTTTTAATAAATATTTTTAGTTCAATCTATGGACAATAAAATTATCTAAAAAACGGTGTCTTACTTGTATACATAGCTTTAATGGTTCATTTTTAATCGTGCACGGAATTTTAAAAAATACGGTTTTCGGGAAATAGGCTTTAAAGTTTTTAGTTTAGCTCGCGCTTGCCCCACGCGAGACTCTACTCAGATTTGTAAATCCTAAACGAGTTTGAGTTGGACTCTCAAAATTTGCAAGAATATTCTTTAATAATAATTCTAACGATTGAAGCAAAAAAAAAAAAAAATCGATTTTTTGAAACTGACTGATGAGGAGACCCCCTTAATATGTACGTTTTCTAAGACTTTAAATGAAGTTACGGAGCCGATCAAAAAAAACACGTCCGTACACTTGTGCATTTACTTAATAAAATTTATGCAGAGGTTAACGATATAATAATAGGTAGATGGCGCTGTGATGCAAGCAATGTCATAACCCGATATGTTGACCTAGGCTGTGCACTATTTTACGGGTGTCCTTTTCACATAGTCATTTTCATTTGAGCAAATGTACTATTTTCTTGCTGGTTATGCATAGGCATTGAAGCGAGATAAACATAACGATCAAATGAAATAAAGAATTAGTAAACAACAAATTTGTTGGTTTTCTAAAGAAGATTTATTTGCGTAGCCCTTGTACGTCGTGAAATTCGGGAAATAGAGATACATACACGTTATCCTCTTTCAAACGCACCTGACTTCATGTAAGTCGGATGACAGATGTAATAGTGACAGCCATTTCAATAAAACCAAAAGTGTGCTAATGGTTCCAAAAAAAAAAAATTGAACAAATAGCAAATATAAAATTTTGTGTCAAACTTAAAAAAAAAATTGAAATTGAAGTTTAAAAAATTAAATAAAAAATTGAAAAAAATGAAGCAGCCGTAACCGAGGTACTGAAGAACATTTCTATAAATGACATAAAAAAATCTATGCATGCGCTGGTTGATCGTTCCAAACGTTGTGTTGAGTCAAATTGAACCTATTTTGAATAAATAATAACTTTCAAAGATAATATAATGTACTATTTACATCCAAAAAGTTCGGTTATTTTTGGGACACACCGTGTATACCTATATTTCCCTATTAATCGTTGCTAGTTCGCGTGTTGGCAGAAAATTATTCTAAATTCTATTGTTTTTCATCTCGATCTCTACCGTATTCGGTTTCATTCAAATTAGAATTATCTACGTTATTAGTCTGAATCTAAAGAGACTGAACACATCAAACTGTATCAAGATGAAATTCGCCGGGTCCGCTATCAAATAGAGGGTCCCGTTACAGATTTTCATAAGGAGCTTTCTTTATGTCAAGCCAGAAAAACTCTAGTAGTGTTGATATTCCCTGCTGAAAGCTGGCCGCAGTTAGAAAAATTACTATTATTAAATTATGTTTTAAAATTTCGGGTGCTGGTTTGGCCCAGTCTCGAAGCCACAATCCTTCTTTTCAAAAACTTAAAAATACTGGTGGTACTAAATTTAAACGCATGTACTAGACACTCTACGAAACGATTGAATGGCAATCAATTGTATAAGCGCCACAGCAGAAAGAAGTCGCTTCTATCGAAGTAAATATTATATTAAACCATCCTATTGTTTATGAATGTAAAATCAAATGATTCTAACACATCAAAAATTTGTGCTAAATACAAGTTAAATAATCTATAACTAAGTATGTGCCACATAGTGCTCATTTTCCTTCCATGGTTGATGTAATAACCACTGAATCCTTGTTATGAAATTATCTAATTCGAAACTAGGAAATGAAAAGTACAGTTGGTTCGGTTCATAATAATTATGCACAGTTTTCCAATAAGAGGTGTTATTTTAATATTAAAAAAAAAGCATTTTTAGATAAATGGTCGGAGCAAATATTTCAATGTCAAAGAAAAGGAAGTCAAATGGCCAACACGGCTACACTTACAGGACTTTATCCTTTTTACGAAATTATCCAACCCTCCATAGTTTCACGAATTCCATATTTAATGTCTTGAATCGACGCTAACCTTTTGGGGTAGACCTTACCTTTTACATGGCCTCAAATGAAGAAGTGTAAAATCACAAGAACTCGGTGGCCAATTGCGATCACCTTTTCGAGAAATAACACGGTCCGTAAACTTTTCCCTCAAAAGGTCGATGGTTTCTTTGCTTGTGTGACACGTAGCGCTATCTAGCCATAAATAATCATTAATCATCTCTCGATAGCGCAATCCATTCAGCGTAACTGTTGCTCCAGCCGCATTTTCGAAAAAGTATGGTCTTATGACCCCGCCGGACCAAAAGTCGCACCAAACAGTTGCACACTGAGGGTGGAGAGGCTTTTCAACAATAAATCTTAGGTTTTCAGACACCCAGATGCAACAGTTTGCTTATTGACGTAGCCATCAAGGTGGAAATACCGGATCATTTTCATGTATTTCAAAGACCCAATCAGCAAAGACACGACGTTTTTGATGTTCCGCCGACTTGAGTTCTTGTGTTAACTGATCTTTGTAAGCTTTAAGACGTTTGTGGATTGCCCAATTCCAAAGAATGACGAGCAGCAATATTCTCAGTTGTGCTTGAGCGACATGTACTTGTTTTATTCTTAACATCACTAACTTGTCTCGTTAACTCTAGTTTTCACTCAAATTTCTGTATTGCGGTATGAAAAGTTGCTATACGGCTCCCTAAAAATGTTATAGTTTTACAGACCATCTCTGCCAGGTTGTCACCATTTTTAAAGTGAATTTTAATCATTTCACTGCGTTGTTGAAGCAAGTACCGTTCCATTTGTATTAGTGGAATACTTTTTAGTTTGCGAATGTCAAAAAATTACAGCTTCAAAACTGACATCAAGAGGGAATAGTAGAATATTCAAAATAACAAGATCCAAGAGAAACCGGCGATTTTTCATACAGACGGCGTGGACAATTTTTTTGAACAGTTTCTGACTAATTTAATTGTATTTTTTCTTTTGACAGTTATAAGCTATCAATTTTAGGTTGCCTTAGAAAAGAAGTACGCGTATTTTTGTTTATATTTGTTTGCTTGGCATCAATTTTAATATGGTGTCCACAAAAGCACATTTTTGCCATATTTAACTTTATTATTTATTTCCTTAAAGAAAAAATGCATCGCAGGTTGCTAAGAGGTGGCATAATTTGTATGGTGATAAGGCCTTAAAAGAAACACAGTGTCGAAGTTGGTTTTGTCAAATTCTGTTCGGGAGATTTCTCACTCAAAGATAAGCCAAGTTCAGGTCGTCCAAGTGAAGTTGATTGTGACGATATCAAGGCTTTAATTAAATCTGATCGTCATGGAACTGATCGTGAGATTGGAGAGATGTTAAGTAAATTGATATTTGGGTACCACATGAATTGAAAGAAATTCATTTAACAAGCCGCTTCAACGCTTACGATATGCAATATGATCCGTTTTTGAAGCAAATCGTAACTGGAGATGAAAAACAATGCCAATCGAAAATGATCATTGTCCAGGCATGATGAAGCCACACAAACCACTCAAAGGCTAATGTTCACCAAAAGAAGATTATGGGATTTGAAGGTTGTGGTGTATTTTGAGCTGCTTCCAATAAACCAAACGATTAATTTGGATATCTACCTTGAACAACTGGACAAATTGAATACATCCATCAACGAGAAGCGGCCAGAATTGGTCAATCGTAAATGTGTCATATTTCACCAGGTCAATGCTAGCCCATACACGCCATTGGTCACTCGCCAAAAACTGATAGAGCTTGGCTGGGAACTGTTGATGCATCCACCATATAGCCCTGACATTACGCCGTCAGACTACCATTTGTTTCGATCTTTGCAGAACTTATTAAAGGGTAAAACTTTCGAAAATGACGAGGCTATAAAATCGCGCTTTGCTACGTTTTTTTTTGCAGATAATGATGTTGCCGGAAAGATGGCGAAAGGTCATCCAACAAAATGGAAATTACATAATTGATTAAAGTTCATTATGAAATTTAAAAAAAATATATTTTCTGTCTTTTAAAAAATCGCCGGTTTCTTTTGGAACAATCCACTAGTTATAATGTAAATGTAGAATTTCTGTAGTTGGACCACTTTTTTCAGACTAGTACGATTTCAGCAGGATACACTTATACGAGTATAATAAAATTGTACTTTTTCTGACTTGTTTGATATTTTATTAAAGGGCCTGTAAGTGCTTCTTATTACCCTTCTGTATAGGTTTCCCCACATGTGTGAGTGTGTTTATCCGCAAATTGTCTACTACCATTTTCCTGTTCCTCTTTTACTCTTCTCCTTTTGGTCTGCGCCATTGCTTCAATTGTTAGAACGTTTGACATTGATTTTATGGGTTGATTTTAGTGTTTACCCATAAATTTGCTGCTTAAATGTGATTTAGCAAATTACGAATCGATTGTGTCTGGCGGTAGGAAGGACATGCACAGGGGAGATATAAAAATAAACTGTGTGTGGGATAATGCTATGAGGTCATGGTTGTGATGGTAATGATGGATTAAATGGCTATGAGGTTACATATGTATGAGGGGTAATGGCAACCTAGATAGTTTTAAAACGCCATCCTTAAACTACAATAGATTCCGTATTCATTTTTGCTTAGTATAATTTAATACTCTTTTAATACAATATTTGTGTGAAATAAACATTAAAGATCATTAATTATTTGATTTACATGTCTGTACGCTTTTAGACATTTGATTATACCATATACGGCGTATGGATTATATGTTTTAGTATTTATAATATCTTAATAATCTTATTGAAATGTTAACTTACCTGAAACTGGTATTTATTTAAGAGATGCTAAATACAGCGGTGGAAAGAAGCATAACTGGATGTTCGTTTTAAGTGGAAATTATTAGAGAGCTTTTTCGCATAACATTGAAGGCTTTAATTTATACTTTTCGTATCCAGCCTTATTTAAATGGTTCCAAAAGGTTTTTTTGTGCAAACCGAAACAGTACTTATATGTCGGGCGGACTCGACAATGTCCATAATTTTATCGACATTTTCGACAATTGGCCTTCCACGCTAGAACAGAACTGAATCAATCAACCACAGAACTGTCAGAAAAGCTTTTTTATTACGAATTGGCATCTTTCTAACGTCATCTAGCGGAACCCCATTGGACTTATGCAACGTGAGACACAGATAAATAACGCCATCTATTGGAAAATATTGGATTTCTTTTTACTACATCTAATATTAAGAAGGTCTCAATGTTAAAGTTTTTTACTTGCACTTTTTACATTTGTAACGGATGTGTGGCAACTCTCCTAGTATCTTCCAGTGCAAGAACGATATGACAGCATCAGCAGAGTTAGTCATCTACGAGTAGTTAATTGACGAAGACACAAGAAGGGAACAAATGTCCAACGTTCAGCGGCCGTCACGTCCTCCAATACCAACATGGATACATTGCTGTTGAGTCTTTCGGTTCAGACATAGCTCATTAATTTGATATCTTATTATTTGTAGAAAATCGGTACTCAAGACAAACACAATTCAACTATATATTGAATTATCCTTTTACGTAACAAAGTAGAGCTGATTACCAGTGCTGAAGCATTGATACACTTAGGCCGGAGTTAAGCCCATTAGACTGGGGATCAAGAAATATATCTTCCTAATATGGGAGTCTTATACCTTCTGCAGAATCACCCAAAAGAAATTTCTAGCATTCTGCCTGTCGTCCTTTAAGTATTGGCAGGCCGAATTCTATCACATTAGAGGTGATAAATATATCCTTTTAGAGAGAACATTTGCGCGAAACAATACTTAATAATACCGGAGACTAATGTGAAAGTTGAGTAGAGAGTTGAGCTGATACGGCTGTTATTCGGCGACTAACTCACCTAGGCCTTTAGGCCCAGTTTAATACCACAGTTAAGTTCCAATATATATAGTTATACAAAATTGGCGCTATGTAACCGCTGAAGCGATTTTCGGCCGAGCTCCTCCTCAAATTTGTGGTTTTGCGTCTTGATGATTTTCCAACAAATGGAGGGACCTACAGTTTATACTAAGCCGCTTCCGAACGGTCGAAAGTTTTTTGTGAGGAGCTTTATTTCATGTCCGAAATACACTTGGAGGGGTGGACATTCCCTGCCGAGAGGCGACCGCAATTAGAAAATTTAACTTAATTTTTTATTGAAATTAATTTTACATAACTTTTTGGATATTGCTGGAACCGGGATTTGAACCCGAGCCTTCCGAATGTCGGTACGCATTGCTAACCACTCGGCTACCGCGGCCGCCATAATCTCCCAAATTTTGCGAAATATTTAGTGTGCCTTACAAGATTATTAATTTGAGCTTAAAGTAGCTTAACGAGGAAATTGTGTTGTAAGACTGGATAACTACTAACTAAAATCATTTTTCCCGTGAAGGCTCATTAAACGGTATTCTGTTATTATACCTGTGGTTATTTAACTGGTCTACCATAGATGTCTTGATCTTTTTGCTGTCTCAGATTTTACATTTTTGTCAATCGCTAGTGGAAAGAAGTACATGTATCTTGTGCAAGGTTTGTTTTCGTTAGAAGGGTTCTTCTCTCGCTAGCTCGTGTTTTTTTTTTTTGTTTTTGTGTTCTTGTTGTAAGTTTTGGGAAATTTTGTGGCAGTCCTTGGTCGGATGAAAATCCGTGTCGTTCTCGCGAGAACTTTTGGATGCCTCACCGCAGGAAAATTCTTAAGCCCCTACCCTGCAGTTGAGCTCGGTAGCCTTGCAGTTTCCTGGAGTGTCCCTATGTCCGGCCACACAGATAATGGCTGTCTTAAATTAACATCTGAAAGCAGATATCGGTGAGTTTTAGTAAATTAGCCAATGGTATATGTTAAGGTCATCGCTAAATATAGATATGTTTTTATCCTCCGCAGAAGGGTTGTAAAAATACAATCCCGCCAACTCTTCTCTCAAGCTTCGATCCATAAGTGTTTGGCTCAAAACACTATCAAAACTATCTTTCAATTCCTTGTGTCTAAGAATTTGCGTCACAAAGCTTGTGCTGGTAACTAGAGCTTAAACACAACAGCAGTCTATGCTACGAGTATATAGGTATATGAAAGTCAGCAAATACAAATTATATGAACCTGAGACCATCGGGTGAGCAGTATGTGAATTCCAATTACTTAATCATTTAATCATCGCGAATGTTAAAATTTGTTGCATTCTTCCTAGCCTTCAAATATAAAAAATACGACTGATTATTGCTTTAAATTAAATTTAAATATGTTCTATGTAACTTATTTAAATAAAAGTTATTCATTTTTCTAAAAACTCATTCAATTATTAAACTCATCAATTTGTAATAAATACACTGTATTTAGTTGTTGGCCAAATGGATAAATGTATTTATTCCATTTTCGATTGTCATTACTATTTATTTGCGCACCAGCGCATATACAAACATACATACATATTGTATATACACAATGCAATAAATAAGCTTAGATGGTTGTGTACGTTTGTTTGTGCACCCAAAATCTCTAGTTGGCAATAATTTTACGTTTAACGATTTTATTTTATGTGTCAGAGTGTTAGTAAAATGGCCATAAATAACACGAAAAGCCACTAAAATCAGCCGTAAAAGCGAAGATTCAAGCAATGGAAAAAATATATTACTAGATGTGTGAATATGCGTAAAGTAAAATGCCTGAAAATATGCTACATAACATACAATATTTCACCTTTTAATACCGTGACATACACTTGTGGGCGTGAAAAAATTAAGTGAGCAGCTTAAAAAAATGAAATTTGCTGTAAAATAATTTTTTTCATTTTGTCATTTGTTCATTTTTAATTTATTATTTTTTTTGTTTTTTTTTTTGGTGAAAACTGCCCATAAAACTGATATTTTTATTCGGAAGTGATAAATAAATAATAACATTAAAATTTGTTGTTATTTGATTTATTTAGCAAAACCATTTTGATTTAAATCTTTTTAAATCCCACAAAATTCCACCAAGTATTTTGGATTTTATTTCGACCGCAAATTGTAAATTATTGGTTTAACACTTTTTAGGTGTGGCACAAAGGTTTGGATTTATTTGCTAGCATACGTGTATATGGAATTAAACAAATAAATTAAATAAAATAAAACAAATAGCAAAATATAACTTTAATTAAATTTAGTGAAAGGAGATAAGATGTAGTAATTTAATATTAAATGTATTATAAATGTAATATAGTGTTAAATTAAAGAGAGCATAAAAAGCAACAAAATGAAATAACAAAGATTTTAAAACTAAAATAAAAATTAAACATAAATATAGTTATTATAATACAAATTCCTTCTAAAATGTTTTTATGACTTCTAATTTATATCTTTTCTCTCTTGTTTTTATTTTTCTTTCAGTGTCCAGTCCGCCAACAACGCTGCCTCCGCCAACAACGACCACAACACGTCGCACCACAATAGCACCGGCTTGGGACATTTTCAGTACGCCAATTTATGGCATAATGCCAACTAATTCAGTGATTGTCATCGATAAATGTAAGTTTCTGATAAATCTATGCACGTGAGTGCAACAAAGCCATAAAACAATTGTTTGGAATATAATAGCATGAATAGTGTGCGGTGGGTTTACATGGGCCAGACGTGCATAAAAATAACAGATTGTTCCTCATGCAATGCCGTTTAAGCAAACAAATTTTTCATATTTCATATATTTTACCGAGACCGAAAAAATAGAAAATACTCAATTTCGTTATTTTTTTCTAAATTCTGTACACACATACCCGTATGTATGTACGAACATATATGGAAAATGCATTGACACCAAAGTTTAAAAACAGCATTAAGTTGCGTACTGAAAGTTAAACTACTGATACGTAGTATAAATTTCTATTTCATTTCTAATTTATTTTATTATATTTTAATATATTACTTCGTTCTATTTCATTTCTCTTCTTTATTTGTTTTTATATTATCTTAATTATATATAATCTAAATTAATTGATTAAATTTACTTCACTTTTATTTTGTTATATTTTTTTTTTTACTTAATTTCATTTTATTCATTTTAATTGATTTTACTTTATTTTATTTCATTTCATTTTAATTTGCTTTAATTTATTTTATTCTAAGTATTTATTTTATTTTATTTTAATTTATATTGTTTTTTATTTTAATTTATTTTATTTTATTTTATTTTTAATTTTTTTTGTATGTGTGTATGTATTTATTTTATTTTTTAATTATTTTATTTCATTTTATTTATTTTATTTTTTTTTTCTATTTATTTAAATTGTTTTATTTTATAATGATTTATATTGTTTATTTTGAATTAAATTAAATTCAATTTTATTTAATTTTTATTTATTTTGTTTCAATTTTTTTATATTATATTTTTTATTTGATTTTATTCCTTTTTTATTTTAGTAATTTTACCCCATTTTAGTTTGTTTAATTTAATTTTGTTTTACTTAATTAACGCAATTTAACTTCATTTTATTTTGTTTTATATAATTTTATTTTATTTTATTTTTTATTAATACTTTTCTTTATTTTAATCTTCATATTACATTTTATTTTATAATTTCCTTAACATTTTGGATTTTTACACCAATTATTGATAACTAAATACATGTAGATTAAATAAAAATACATTGCAGTCAGTACTGTTTACGTTATATATGTGCATACGTATTTCACAGAGAAGATATTTTAATTTATTTAAGAATTTTTCTGATGTCTTTACGCTAGAATTGCTCCATTCATTTATGAACATTCATACATTTAAGTGTTGTATTTTAAATCAATTGCCATAAATTGCTCTCAATTAACTGTGAATTTCATTTTCATTAATTTTTTGATTCTTTGTGTTGTTTGTCTTCCATTTCAGTGGGCTCAAAGTACCAATCAAATTTGAATGAAATTGGCAAATCCGAACAAAAGCTAACCGGTGAGAATCCGAAAGGCTATGACTGGTCAAAGGATAAAAGTGCAGCGACAAGAATGCAATTGTGGTTGCCGAAGTGTACATTTTGTAGCTGTAGTAACAACAACAACAACAATTATAAGGCAACATACTACATACAACGAATGTGTTGCAATTATGCAATGATAATTGCCTTTGTTTGCATACTGTTAGTGACGTGGCTGCAGACGGCATTGATTCAAATGGCAACAACAACAATGAATGTAGCAAGAGCGCTGGAAGTTGAAGCAGATAGTGCTATAAGAGTTGCTCCATATGCAACTACAACAACAGTAGTATTAAGTGGAAAAGATGACCAAAAAACAATACGAAAAGAGCTTGCAACAACAATTGAGCAAACAACAAAACAAATGAAACAGTATGCGTTTTGCATGCTGAAACGTGTATTATATGAACAAGCGTAAGAGCTTATTTTTCGTAGCTTATGGTGAAAAATCAAACTTCAACACCATCACAAACACTAATAGTCAAGGGTACAACATAAAATCGCAACATTTTCATGTACAAAATATTAAGTTGCATTTTGGAGTCTTTGCATAAGTGAAATAGTAAAAGTAAAGTTTTTACTTGAATTTTTGATTTATTGTTGTGAATGAAGGTGGAATTTTGGATATTACTTTAATTTGCTTACATTTTTGTTAAATATTTTTAATTTTTATATGTTATAAAATTTTTTAAATGAGTGTGCCACTTATAATTTTTCTGTTTATTTTTGGACATTTTGCAAATTAAATTAAATATCCATTCAACTGCTTGAAGTAATAAAACAACTAGAACGAAAATGAACGAATTATGCTAAATCAAATCTGTAAATACGTGTAGTCTACAAAAAAGGTAAATCCATATATTTTAAGCAAAATTAAAATATTTAATAAAATATTACAAAGAATACAAATATAATAATATAAAAACCTATTATGAAATAAAATAAAATTATTATTAATAAAATTTAATGGATAAAAATTAAGCAAAATAAAAAAATTAAATTTTATAAAATAAAAGAAAATAATCAAAGCTAAATAAAATAAAAGAAAATTTAATAAAATACAATAACGTAAACAAAAAGACATAAAATAAATTAATTTAAACATGTCTAAATAAAAGAAAATATAATAAACTAAAGTAAACTATAATAAAGTAAGCCAAAACTATAAAAAATAAATAAAATACAATTAAATAAAATAAGGTGACATAATACAAAATAAAATTAATTATAAAAAAAAATGAAATTGAAATAAATAAAATGAAATAAACTAATCTTAATTAAAAGAAAATAAAATAAAATATTATAATTAACAATTTTTTTAGTAACATTTGTATTTATTTACTGAATCTGTTTCGATATCAGAACCTTCACAATAAAATCTTAAAACTAAATTACAATATAATAGCCCCTTGACTAGGAATGGGTTATCTACTGAATCGGCGCTGCTCTTTACAAGGGTAGTAAGTCCCTTTTCTTTAGGCGCGTTTGACTTGTTGCGAAGACCAAGGACGTTTCTGATAGGAATTTTTGTATTATATCTGAATTCGTCGCACTGGCTGGATTCCAAACATCCGTATCGGTTTTATAGTCGCATTATAAAGATGGACTTTGTTTTCAAGATTGTGCCCAGATTTTATTACTTATACCGGAAATGTGTCGCTTTCAAGTTAATCGTCTATCCAAGTGAATGCCAAGCTATGTGATTTCGTTAGCTTATGGGATAGGCACATTGTTGAGCTTGACGATAGGGCACGTTTTTGGCCTTAATGTAAAAGTGATGTGTTTGCACTTATTTTCATTAACTTTTATGCGCCATTTTACTAGACATTCGTCTATTAGTCTAAGGTGTTGCTCTAACACTTTTGTGGCTGTAATGGGGCATTTATGGCGAATTATTATAGCAGTATCACTTGTAGGAATATCTGCGATGAAGAGTATGTACAAAAATGGGCCGACTACCTAGCGCCACACCTGCCGATATAAGATACTTTTCTGTTACATACGAGTACTCATTTATTTTTACAATGGATAGTCTGTTGGATTAGTCGGATTAAAGGATTTTGTGGAATTTTTTAGGTAGTAATTATTTAGTTTTATGAATTAGACCATCGTGCGTTATGCGATTTTGTTCAATTGTGCCATGTGTTCAGGAAAACCAAATTGATGTGTAGGAATTATATTATTTTCATGGAGGAAAAAAGTCATTTTTGATAACAGCACTTTTTCGAAAAGTTTGAATAGGCACGGCAATAGGCTGGTCTATATGATGACGCACGGTTGCATCCTTGCCTAGTTTTAGCTATCATAATTATCTGCGTTTTTTTTAATATTTGTGGAGCTTTAATATGACACTGAAACGCTTTGCAAGAAAAACGAGCGCAACACTTGATAATTCATTTAGCATTTCGGATGAGATATGATCGCCTCAGCAGTATGGGTCGGTGACAAAAGTATCCTATTTGTAGCAGTATTTGGTTAAAATACTGTACTGAAGTGCTCTGCAGAATATGACGCCTTTTTTTGTTTTGTTTATCAGGGTTTCAAGCATTTGGTTTCGTGCCTTTATTAGGTCGTGGACTATACTTTGCATGGTTGACACAAATTGTGTGGTGCCTGGATTGAATTAAAAGTAATGTGCTGGAGAATGACTGGTGGGGCCTAATCACTGGCTTTTAATACGTTGGCATAGGTCATTTGAGTAATTTTTAAGTTCGGTACGTTGAATTTTATAGTATGTATATGTGAGTTGGTTTGGTTTGGCTTGTATAGCTTGAGTAAGTAAATAAAAAGAATCAATAAATGAAATTTAAATAAAATAAAATAATTTAAAATAAATTAAAATAATAGAAATACAACAAAATAAATTTATAATAACAAATATAATTTATTGTAGATAAAAAAAATTACAGTAGTTAGTGAAGTTAAACTGTATTTATAGTTTAATCTTTAAAGGAAATGCAGTAAGCATGATTGGTGGTGTGAAATCCTTTGATACCAGGAATTCATTTTGAAAGTAAATTATGAAACCAGGAAAGAGTAATGAGGAGGATGAATTAAAGGAATAGAAAAGAAAATAAGTAGAAAATGTGTGAACCATATTACATCATTATTTCAATATATTCAAACTGGCACGAACATGTTTTATATCTTATGCAAAATATGGCTTTGCTCTCTTTTTTTAGTTATTTCACGTGATAGAAAATAATTAATTACAGTGGATAATGCTTTACTGGTAATCATATTAGACTTTATTTGACTTTTATTATTTCATACAAACTCACTGCAACATCTATAAATTCTAGCACTGACAAATTTAATCAAAAATTTTAAATTAGTAAAGTGTGAATATAACTTAACAAAACACAAAGTTCTAAATAGTTGAGTTATTAAAATAATATATATGTACGTGTATATCCAATATATTTGTAGCAAAAACAAAAGAACCAAAGAACAATTTAAGTTAAATATACTATATAAAGTAAAAATGAAATTGTAAAAGAATAGAATTATAAGTGTTAATATTAACGAAAAAGAAAATAGGAAAAGGGAAATAAATAAGAATTAAAATTATAATAAAAATATTTAAATAATGAATAAATTAAGGAAAAATGCTAACTCTGATTACATCTTCCTGCATATGCATACATACATACAGACATAATTGTGTACGTGAAGATAATAAACATTGTACTATAAAGTAAATAATTATAAATACAATAGCAGTTACTAACGGTTATACAAGTAAATATGTTTATTGCTAATTAGAATAGTAAGCCATTGCTTGTAAGTACATGCATATATGTACATACATACATACACATAACATACAAATAGTTGAAACGAGTAGAAATGCAGTACGGAACGCTTACAAAATCAAATCTTAAATAATAAAATACATATACACATACATACTCGTATGTATAAACAAAACAAAAATCTATAAATAAATAAAATTTGAAAACAAAAAACAAAATAACAAAAAAATGTTTTTCCCTGCGGTGGGTTGGTTAAGGGTAAGTAAGCGTTAAACATTTCATTAGGTTTCTATAGACATTTGCTAAAAAGTGGTATTTTAAAAATTATGCTATCATAGTAACGAAATGATTTAAAACCAGAGATGCTCAACCAACGTAAGGATGTCACTTCGATTGTTAATATGAAAAGTAAATTTAACGAAATGATTTTAACATTTAACATTATCTGTTTAAGATTTAACATTAACGATAGCTTTTCTTTTCGGATAAAACGAAACAAAATTAATTTTGATAACTTCTTTAGCGATAACAGTTCCAAATGTTTCACCGAATCGATTGAGATTTTAAAAATTTTAGTTGAATAAAATTTCAAATATTGAAATAGGTTGCGCAGCTTTTACCATAACAGAGGTTTGATCTTTTCGTGTCTAAATACAAGTTTCTTAATTTAATTGAAATACTTTGTTTCTTCACATCTAGTGACAAATGAATGTTTTAGAGGGTAAATGAACGAAGGGTCAGTATCTATAAAACTTTATACAAGCAGGGTGTTTACGAGATGCTCGCAACGAGTACTGGCTAAAATTTATCCATGCAGAATCACATCCATTAAATGTTTGTATTCCTACTTAGCAGCATTTATTAAAACGAAATCAAATCGCAAATTCAACTCTTAAATGTCAGCAGCAGTTCATATCCATACAAAACATTATGAATGATGTTTTTACCAAACTGACGATTCTCTACCTGATGTGTATCTGACAAAATTTGGTGCGATTTAAATTCTTAAATCGAGGGTACACGGCAAACTTGGTCTCGTGAAAATATTACGCCTTTAGATAACTTTCAGAACTATAATAAAACTCAGGCAGTTCAAATTGTTCCGGTAATGCGGTAATGCCGAGCCAATTGCAGAAAGTAAAATATCAATTTTGCTCATTCGCAAAGGCCAAATGCAAATAGCATCAAATAGCTGCTCATGACTATTATTTATCTCGTTAACTACTCCAAAGTATACTAATTTCAGACTTAATATGGTAATATGACGTAGCCAGCACTTACATACGTGTATGTACATGTAGACACGATTGTGTACAAATCATTGCAATTTTCATCGACCTGACGCTGATCCAAATCTCAGAAAGAAAACTACTACATGTGTTAATTTTGCTAAAAAAAAACTACCTACGTATTGAAATTCAAGCAAATCCACACAGCACTATTATCTATGTTTCACAGCCCACTTCTACGAAAGAAAAGTACTGTACTCGTATGTATGGTATATGCTTATTGAGACAAAAGTTCAAGTTAACCCAACCATAAATTTAATTTATTCGAATAGATCGTATCCAAATCAAATTTCCGGAAATAAGTAAAACTTTCTACCCTAAAAAGAATACGGCAATTACGAAAAATTTATGAGTTATTACAAATTTTTCACCATTTTCTATATACATCTGTACACAGAGTTGCATTGCAGTGACTTGTTTTGATATATCCCTTAATATCTGCTTGTAAGAAGAGTAAATTTTTCAGGATTACAATTAAAAATGTGAGTGATGGAGATAACTTGTTCATTGGAGTTGGTTTCTACATCCCAAAATCACCGCACAAACTCGGTAGGTGAAGAGACAGCATTGCGCCATTCGCTTCTTATATTTGCTGTGTAGCGCCAATTGGAAATACCAAGTACAGCCAGGTTCTTCTCTACCAGGTCGTTCCAACGGAGTGGAGGTCTTCCTCTTCCTCTGCTTCCACCGGCGGGTACTGCATCGAAAACTTTCAAAGCTGGAGTATTCGTATCCATCCTGACCACATGGCCACCGTAGCCGCTGCTTCTTGATTCGCTGAGCTATGTCAATGTCGTCGTATAACTCGTACAGCTTTGTTGTAGAGTTTGGTTTTCGTTCGTTGGGAGAGGACTTTACTTTTCAATTGCCTACTTAGTCCAAAGTAGCACCTGCTGGCAAGAGTGATTCTGCGCTGGATTTTAAGGTAGACAAAATTATCTACGACCTCGAAGTTACGACTGTCAACAATGACATGGGAGCCAAGTCGCGAATGCGATGACAGGAGATATTTCGTCCTGTCCTCATGGGTTGCAGCTCGTATTAGTGCTGTCGAAGGCGGCTTTAAAATCGACGAAAAGGTGGTGGATGTCGATCCTCTTTTCACGGGTCTTTACCAAGATTTGACGCATGGTGAATATCTGGTCAATGGTTGACTTAGCAGATCTAAAGCCACACTGATAAGGTCCAATCAGTTTGTTGACGGTGGGATGTGGTCTTTCACACAATACGCTCGACAGGACCTTATAGGCGATATTAAGGAGGCTTATCCCAAGATAATTGGCGCAGACTGTGGGGTCCCCTTTTTCATGGATTGGGCAGAGCACACTTAGGTTCCAATCGTTGGGCATGCTTTCGTCCGACTATATTCTGCAAAGTAGCTGATGCATGCACCTTGTCAACTCTTCACCACCATGTTTGAATAGTTCTGCGGGTAAGCCGTCAGCTAAATATGCTTTGTTGTTTTTTAAGCGGGAGATTGCTATTCGAACTTCTTCATGGTCTGGTATTTGAACGTTTTTTCCATCGTAATCGATTGGGGTTTCGGATCACTCACTCCGGTTATTCAGTTTTCACTGCTATTCATCAGGCTGGAGAAGTGTTCCCTCCATAAATTTAATATGCTCTGGGCATCGGTGGGTAGATCTCCTCTTTGCGTCCTACTTGTAGCCGATCGCACTGCGACACGGCAGTCCTCATCGTACCAGCTGTTTTTGCGACCTTTCCGAAATCCAATGGTTTCGTTTGCAGGTGTACGCAGGGAGTTTGCAATGCCGCCCCACAATTCCCTTAAGCCGGGTTGCTGATGAGTGCTCTCAGAGAGCATGAGTGCCAATCGAGTAGAAAACCCTTCGTCAGTCTGTTGTGATTGCAGCTTTTCGACGTCGAACTTTCCTTGTGTTTGTTGACGGGCGTTCTTCGAAACACAGAGGCGCGTGCGTATCTTCGCTGCAACAAGATAGTGATCCGAGTCGATGTTGGGTCCTCGGAATATACGCACGTAGACATCTATCACAAATCGATCTGGTTTTGTGTTTTTCGATCAGGGGAGAGCCAAGTAGCTCGATGTATTTTTTTGTGCTGGCATATAGAACTACAGACAACCATATTTCGGCCGCCGCGAAGTCGATCAGCCTCAACCCATTAGGGGATGTTTCGTTATGTAGGCTGAATTTCCATCTGTCGAACCAAATATACCTTCTTTGCCCACCCTGGCATTAAAATTGCCAAGCACGCTTTTTACATCGTGTCGGGGGCTCATAAGTACGCTCTAGGCGCTCATAAAAAGCATTTTTGGCCAAATCGTCCTTCTCTTTCGTCGGGGCGTGGGCGCAATTCAACGTTATATGTTGAAAAACTTCGCTTTGATGCGGATTGTGGCGAGACGCTCATCCACCGGGGTTAATGCCAGTACTTGACGACAGAGGCTCCGAGGAATCCGACACCAAATTTGCGCTCCATTATATGCCCGTTGTAATAAATGTCACAAGAACCTACTCGCTTTCGTCCTTGTTCCGTCCATCGTACTTTGAGCATATGCAAAGGCGAATACCGCAGTCGATGGACTGACAAGCTGTATGACATTGACGAACCAAGAGATAGTCCGAACGGAGGAGACCACTCCGGCTTTGAAAGTATTCGATGCAGTACCAACCGGTAGAAACATAGGAAGAGGAAGACCTCCACTCCCTTTGAAGCACCAGGTGGAGAAAAACCTGAATGTACTTGGTATGTCCAATTGGCGCCAAACATCAAAAAGAATGAATGAAAGGCGCACTGTTATGAACTCGACTATAATCGGGAAGCGGTGTCTACAGCCATTAAAGAACAAGAACAATGGAGGTATTATAAACAGCAAACTAGTGATACTTCAAATGATGAATTTCAATTCTAGTCCTAAACATAATCTTTTTCACGAGTCGAGTGGTTAGCATTGTGTACCGCTTTCGGGAGGCCAGGATGCGAGTCCTGGTTTGACTAACTTTCATAATTAAAAAATTGGAGGATGAGCTCGGCCGAAAATCGCTTCAGCTGCTACAAAGGGTCATCATATAGGTATAATATATTCGACATTTTCCACTTTTTAAAATATTTAAATTAAAAAAAAAAATCGGTAGTATCAAGAAAAATTAAAAATGAAATTTTCTCGATAAGTCAATTAAAAATATTTTGTGCAAGGTTGATTTTAAGCTAGATTTTATAGAAAATTTTTTTTTTTTTTTTTGGTTAACATTTATAGTTATTTAATCTACTACATTCCATAATTAATTAAGTTCATCTATTCGACTCATTGACCACACATACTGCGACAAATAAATATTCCAACTATCTATTTAAGAGGTAAAAGCAGTGGGTAAGTAACTGTTAAAAAGTTAAAGGTCAATTTCCCTGACGATCAAAGCACATAAATTTTGAATGCATAAGACAAATTGAAATACAAATTAAAACAAGCAAAGATTTCAGCGAACACCCACAGTTTCCCCCTCCGCTTTAAACAGGTCTTATTTGTCTCAGCGACATCCCCAGCGCTACCGCAATAATTCTTCTTCTTCTTTGCCAGTATTTAACCACTCAGCGAAGGTCACAGCATGGCCGCCAGCTAATAAATACTCAGCAAAATAATAAATGAGTTTTACGTGTTGGAAATTTGCCATGAAGGTATCTATATGTATGTACATATGCATGTGTGCGTCCTGACCAAAAGGTAAAATGCTAGTGGAGCCTCTGCTGCTCGCCGTTGCTTAGTAAGTTCATTAGAAAAAGAAGGTAAAAGGAACTTGTCGAAATGTGTGCAAATAGAGTAATGTGTGACAGTGGCAGTTTTTGTTGTTGTTGTTGGTGGTAGTGGCATACATTAATTACGGTTGCATAGTTGTTTGTGTCAAGGATACAAAGTCACCAACTGAAAGCTAATAGTATCACTCACTGCACAGTTAATTTGTTGTTGTTGCATGTTTTTCGGATTGTGTTACTTGGCTGTTAATTGCATAAAACTCTTATGAACGTTGCGGGTTAATTATGTGCGTATGCATATATATATACGTGTATGTATGTGGCGATATCGTTTCGTGTTGATTAATTGTGTGTTTAAAAATTTAAATGGCAGCAAGTGATTCCGTATCACGTGATTCAGACTCAGATCACATCGTCATATCATTTGATCTTCTAATTTGATGTTAAATCACAAAGGCATAGAACCAAGATTCGAACCCGGGCCTTCCAAATGGCAGTACGCAATACTAACTACTCGCCTACCCCGTCCGCCAACGTCAGCTTATACAGCCGTATAAGTTTTGCAGTCGACGAAAAGGTGGTGTGTGTCGATCCACTTTTCACGGGTATTTTCCAATAGTACATTTACCATGTCCAAAGCCGCACTGATGAGGTCCAATCAGTTTGTTGACGGTGGGCTTTAGCTTTTCACACAATACGCTCGATAGGACCTTGTAAGCGATATTAAGGAGGCTTATCCCACGGCAATTGGAGCAGATTGTGCGCTTTGTTGTTCTTTAAGCGGGCAACCGCTATTCGAACCTCGTTATAGTCAGGTATGGGAACATCTTTTCTATCGTCATCGATTGGAATTTCGGGTTCACCATCTCCGGGTATTCCATTTTCACTGCCATTCAGCAGGCTGAAGAAGTTTTTCCTCTATAAATTCAATATACTGTCGGTAACGGTTACTACAAAAGTTAGCTTCTGAAAGCCGTCGTTTCTTTTCATAGTTTTAAATAGTTTCTTTTTGTTCCGTTCTACACCTTCCTATCAATTGGATTGAGATCCGGTAATTTTTCCGAGCACTTAAAGATATTAAGTGACATATTCCACTCGGTATGAGGAAGTATCACAATTTCAAGAATATCTTCCTGGTTACATAAACCGATCCACTATTTAATTGAAGTAGAGCTCCAACACCAAATCCAGGAAACATTTCCATGTCATAGTACTACCACCGCCATGCTGAACAGTAACGTTATGGTATCGAGGATCTAGTCGCTTACTTTGTGTTCGCCGAACTCTTCCCATTTCATATGAATATTTCAAATTAAATTTTATTTATCAGAAAATCACGGCTTTAAATCGTTTCACTGACGAGTTGATGTGTTCTCTACCAAATTATGAATGGTTATGCCGATTTTTTCTGGCAATAAATGCTGCTTTATAACTTTCTCGCCCCCATACTCGTGCTCCTTGTTCTGTTCGACTGCTTACTTTTGTGTTAAGACCCTTAACTACGCTTGACGCCGATGCATATTTTTTTTTTAAATAAACCATTCTTATAATCATTAATAATTAGTTTTTTGAACAGTACTGAATGTTTTGTTCCTGGTATTACAACTTCTTCATCCGTGTAATACTCGTGGTTTCTTTTATATTTCTAGAATTTAATGCACATCAGCGCTAATCACTCATGATCAAATGAAAACAATGTTGTTTTTCATAAATATGGTGCAGGAATGCTTAAAACTCGCGATTGGCAGCTAAATATCACCAAAGGAGGGAAACTGGTCCAAAAATTTTTCTTTACGATTTTAATAAAAAATAGTTCCCCTTAATTTCTATGTCATTATTTCCGGGTGCAGGAGATGATATATCAGTCGTAAGAATTAGTCCAATCCATGGTTTGTGACCATTTGATTCTAATCATGATCACACAAAATTCCTCCTTGACATCGTGTAGCCATTTCAAGCCGCCGAACTCTAACATGTTTGCCATACCCATTTTCAGGAAGAGGTGGATCAGTTATCTCCTCCATCTTAATTGGA
Source organism: Ceratitis rosa (assembly GCA_037013455.1). Classification (NCBI taxonomy): domain Eukaryota; kingdom Metazoa; phylum Arthropoda; class Insecta; order Diptera; family Tephritidae; genus Ceratitis; species Ceratitis rosa. Next base: position 2,908,474 of record JAWMAG010000004.1, read on the forward strand.
TGGATAAATGTTGGTACAACTTCTTGTTGTTGTTGTTGTTATGGTTGTTTAACCCCGCTTAAGGACGGACAACAAGCTATTTCGACGGGTTCGGACCAGAAGGAGGTAGGGGTTAGATGTGTCGGTTTAGGGGGCATGTAAAGAGGTGTCTGGTGTCGTGTGGAGACCCTTTACATGCTGGACATACGTTGGATATGTTGGGAACGAGTCTAGATAATTAAGTGTTTAACGTACCACAATATCTAGACCTAAGTTGCACCAGTATTACACGGATCTCTTTCGAGGCAGCTCGAGCTCTTCGTCTGTTATGGATGGTGATTTGACTCCGAAGGCTTCATTCACAAAGAGGGATTCTTTGAAACTGTTAACTGACTCCTGGTGAATGATGTTGCTCCCAACAGTAATTGCTTGCACAGCAAAGCATTATGCTCCCTAACTCGTAGTATAGATGATTCGCTCTGCAAGTGATGCTCAGGTGACATCAGAAGGCTTGCTGACGCGGTCGTAAGGGTGGTGTTTTGACAGGCCTGTAGCTTCTTTAACTGTGGCAATTGCGGTCGTATGCGGAACGAAGGAGTGCAGGCTGTCAAATGTGACTCCCAGTAACATTGGGTTGTTTGTGGTCGAAATTTTGACGTTCGAGCCTGTATTCCTTCGTTCAGCTGGTGCAAAGGGTATGATTTGGTCGGTTGTATTTTTAGTTGTCGTGCAGTGATGAAGTGAGATAGGTCGTTTCTTTCGGACAAAGATCATCAATATCCTCTCCAGACGCCAATATCGAGCAATCATCAGCATATGGGGTCAAGAAAACCCCTTCTAGTCGAGGATGGAGCTTCGAAATATAGAAGTTAAGCAATAATGGGGGGAGGACACTACCCTGCGGAACCCCTGGTTTAATCTTCCGAAGCTTTGATGTTTGGCCTCGAAACTCTACCGTTGATTGACGACAACTCAGGTAGCCCATGATCCACCTCTTCCACCCCGTTGGTAATGAGGACTCCTCAAAGTCCGATAGTAGCACTGGATGGTTGACAGTGTCAATAATCTTTTGACAAATCCAGTGCTACCAGGACAGTTCGCGCACAGGGCCGGTTTCGGTTAAGGCCAATGATTATCAGAGTATCTTCGATACTAGGGAAAGGGGGGATAGCGGCCGATATGACACTTCTCTGTTGGCTGGTTTTCCCGGCTTGAGTAGCGGGACCACCCTGCCCATTTTTCACACATCCGGTATTTTTAGGGTGGTCAGAGATGGATTGAGGACCTTGGTGAAGAAGTCTGCTCCCGCTAATTCCAGATGTTTTAGCGTCAGCATACTTATTCCGTCGGAGCCGATGGATTTGGAGGCTTTCGCCTTTCCGATGACCCCTGAACCTCTTCTCTGGATAAATCAAGCGTTACGCTCGTATTCGGCAGTTTGCGCATGCGGTGGGTTACTTGTCGCTTGATTTTGTCAATCGAAGGGTGCAGTGTTTGTCACCTCCACTTCTCTTATTAAGAATATGTATGTGCGTATATACCGGCCAGCTTAATGAAGACGGCGTGGGTCAACAGCTGAGTGCAAGAACAACAACTACCAGCAAGAACAAAACCAAGTGAATTTTACTGGCGTAACAAGAATTAAGCACCGATATACGACCAAGTAAACAAAATATATTTTTGGGGTGCACCCGAGGTGTGGTCCAACCAAACTGGTTACGAACCCACTCGCACTACTCCCGTGCTGCCGGGGGTAACTTTAACCCACCTGTATGACTGGGCTCTGGGTGTGGGATGCTATAAGGATGGGTATGGGAAAAACGAAGGAAACAACACTGTCGGCACAAAACGTTTGCAAACAACAGATAGGTGATACTTAGAGGCTTCTTCGTCGGGTGCGAGTACCCAACTTCGGTGCTCCTCCGGTGGTGACGCCAAACTCCGATTCCGCCACTGAAATCCACGAAACAAACAAACGAAATATTTTCGACTGGCTTCGAACTCTAACCCATGGCCTCGACTGACCTTACTTGGCTTCAACTGCCAACAAATATTTGCCTCGAATATCACTGCACTATTATAAAATTTTATTTTATTTTTTTTCTATATCACTGATCTCACGTCTGCTCAACAAGGTGTGCACACTTTTGTAGATTGCTAGAATCTAATTCGGCAGGCACTTACGAGCCAGGCCGCAAGCTACGCGTCGGTGTGTGTATTGGTGCCCAATCATCTGGCGCCGCCCCCATTACCCAAGGGACAGAGTTGTATAGCGCACGCCACCATGGCACACCAAGTACACTGGGATAATTTTCCCCTCGCCGTATAAAGAGAAAGGCGACACCTCTTTTTACGGAATACCCGCGCAAAGCATTCCGTTTCCCTAATATTTGTTGGTGGAGGAACCGTTTTGTCGAACACCTCCTTTTGGAGACTTATACCACTGGGTAGTCACACACCGAGTGCAACCGTGCCAACAATTTATGGCTTTAATTTACACAACTATTTGCCGACAGATGCCACTGCCTACGCTTGAAATGAAAGAAATATTAGGCAAAACAAAGAAAATGAACAAACAAACACAAAAGAAGTTTTTGTTGCGGTCAGTACGCGAAATGTTTAAAAGTCGGCTAAAATAGCTCGCGCATTTCTTCGCGTCCGACGAGGCGCGGTTACCAAATAAAAATTCCATACGGTCATCACGTCTCTTCGGGTTTGACAATGATTTGACAGTGGCCCAGAGCTTGGTTCTCCCAGAGGAAAGGTTGCAGGGTCTTAAATTGCCATTTACCTAAAATCAATTTGCCAATCGACACGGTATGAAGTTGACAATTTGTATTTTGAAATATTTTTAATTATGAATTGCCAGCATGCCGCTTCACCTTGAGCTGTCATATTGTATGTTTGACAGGCATTCTGCATTTTTTTATGCTCTCACACCGGCGAAACCTTTCAAACTACATAACTTTTATTTTCAAATTCAATTTCAAGCAGAACTCGGCGTCTTTTTTCTTTCAACTTCATTGCATAAATCAAACAATTCTTTTAATGGATCAAGTAAAAAAATCAAATCATATGAATTGCTTGTAATCTTAAGTTAATTTTATTTCATTTATACTACATACTTCTGTCGTATGCATACATGCATTCCTTGTTGATATTACACACCTTCAAATATAAAATAACTCAACCCTGGCAGACACACATTTACAATTTCGATTTTAACAAAAAATCTCTCAGAAGAAAGTTGTTCACTTGCAACTTTAGTGCTTGAACTCTTCTCTCTCATAAAAGTAACAATTCGTTTTATAACCACAATTTGCATATGTACGAGTATGTGCTACTAACATACATATGTACACGTACATGCAAGAATAGTTGTAGAAAAGGTATGTATATAAATCGATTTTATTACGGCAATAGTTTCTTTATAGGCAATATATGTATTGTATGTATGTCCGTAATAACGATACCCAAGTGTGTTTCACTACACCAAAATATCAGAACATGTTTAACAGTTCCCGAAAGGTTAAATATTTTTACAAAATCTCAAGAAAATATCGAACGATTTTCTATGCTCCATTCTGCATTCAACCCAAGCTATCAAGTTATTGTTTTTTTTTTTTTAATTTTACAGTCCTTCCACCTGGTCGCGAAATTAAATTTTCAACAGGTTGCAACATTTTTTAAAACCTTTTTGAAATCTCTCTATTTTGATACCTACAGATATTGTCATTAGTCAAATTAAGACTTTCAAACAGGCAAAAACCGTTTTCAAAAATAATTTCACATTGAACCTTTCCAATTTATGCTTAGTTCCACGGAGTTTTGGAAACAAAAAAAGTCGCATGGGGAAAAACATAAGACACAAAAACCACAAATTGAAGGAGGAATTCGACAGGTAATCGTTTCAGCGGTTGCAATGCGCATTTGTATGCTGCATAAATTCTGTGAACTCGTTAAGGTAACAATGAAAATCTGAACCATCTGCAAATTATCCCAAATACTCTGCGTAAACTTGATTGAAAAAGGTGAAGTCGGGCTTAAGTGATGCTACGCTGCCTATTCTGAGTTTGGAAAAACTTAACGCACCTACCCTGATACCACGAAAATGTTGTATAAATTTGGTTGAATTCTACGCGGCCGTTCTAAAGTTATAAAGTAACAAATCAACCCTTCACCAATTCTAAGATTTTAACTAGTACGAGTACGTATATGTATGGGAGGTGCTACGCCCTATTTTCCGAATTCAGGAAAAGTTCATATAACCATCTGTATAAAAACTCGAATAAGATCCTAAGTTTCTTTGAATTCGGTGTAGCTGTTTTCGAGTTATAAGGTCACACCAAAAACGTGTACTTATTTTGTATATGTAACATGTGTGTGCACGTGCATCATATATGTATATAATCCTTCATCTTACCTTCCCATATGCAATTGCAATTCCCTTCTCAATTTTATGCAAATATTTGCACAAATTTTTTAGTAGATTCTTGTTTTTTACTGCTGTGATGCAGTGAGTGTTTGGCTCATAAAGTTATTTGTAGTTTATTTGTATAGTTGATTATGATTTGTGGGTAAAAATCAAAGTTTGAGTTATGCCAAATTTCGTTATGAGGACATGCCATTTAATGCTAGAATGGGTGGTTTGAGCGGAAATGAGAAGATGAAATATTGAGCAACGAAAGTACGCACTACATAAATTAAAAAAAAAAAAACTTACCATGTGCCGATTCCAATTCAAATGAAAATTTGGTGAGTTGAGTCGATCTTATATACATACTTAACGATTTCTCGCATGTATTTCACACAACTCGCAGCTGGGCTGCTCCAAATCCTTCTTATCAGGGCTGGCGTCGAAACCAACCCTGGTCCAACGGATTATTTCTGCAGCATTTGCCACAAAAGACTCCGCCATTCCTCTATTTCGGTTAGATGCAACCAGAGCAATGACTGGAGTTAAAGTCTACTCAGGCCTTAAGACACGTAGGGAGGGGTCCATATGTTATGTTGCCCAATGCTACAAGCGTTTAAATGCGCTTCCAGCCTTTACGGAACCTTAACCCACTTTGGATAACCACACACCGACCTATGCGGTCTCACGGAGCTCCCCGCAGCATGACTCCCACCCCAGTCTGCGCCCACCTCTATCTACAACATCGCCGCTAACCAACACCAACGTACGGCGCTCAATCCAGCGGGTATTATAACAGCAACACTACACCCACACATCACTCCCTCACCTCCCGTAATAAAGCACTTAGGCCAGCCGTCTGAAGTACCGGTTTGAGCAAATCGAACTTCTGGACTGTTTTTTATTAAGCGATAGTGGTTATGGAGTCAGCAACTACAGATGTGTCTACTTTCACATTCCATTCTTCGCGCTGAACGGCTGCAAGGAAACGCTGTTGTAAGATCTAGTTAAATCAGAGATTATTTTTCAGATTGTTTTTTTTTTTTATAAGAATCATAAGTTCATTTAGAACTATTGCTGGTTTCTTTCAGGTTAGTGCCATATACATATATTATACGCATTCTCAATAAGTAATTTAAAACCATCAAAGCTTTTTTCCCACATATAAATATATTAAATGAATTTCATTAAATTATCAAACCGTATTGAGAAATGCTAACAAATACAGCTGTTATGCAGTTTTGATGTATTCACCTTTAACCCTTTTGTTAGTAACCGGGTACCCGGGTACCCACCGCGGTGTATTTGTGTGAATAGTTTAAAGAAAGTTCAATATTTCATTTTAAGCTCTCAAATCGTCGTTTTTTAACATAAAAGAAAGCTAGTTTTGAGTTCATTTAATTGATTTATTTTTTATTTTTTTTTTTAAATAAGCTGCAGCCATCGCCATTAGCAACCGAAAGCGGAAAGTATAGGAAATAAATGAATACAAGTTCTATAAATTTTATTAAAACATATTAAATTTTTTTTATAATTAATGACATTGAACACATTCTACACGATTAACTGAGTGCTCGTCACATACAGGTTGATGACAATTGGCACAAGACTTACGTGTCATTCGCCGTCTTCTTATTGGCAAAGCATTGCAGATATGGTAAGATCCTATAACTATTTTCCTTCCGGTTTTATCTTTTGGAGCCTGTGGACCAGGATTTACCACGACTGGTTCTGTCAGTACATGGCCTAAAATACTTTGAATGGCATTCTTTGTTGAGAAATGGCACATTATTTGTGGATTCGCGGTACGATGTTCAATCACCGGCAATGCTAGTTCTTCACTTAGCTTACGAATAAATTGACGACGTTAATAAATTGTATATGCCGCAAGTGCAGAAATGTCTAGCTTGCTGAAAAACATTGCCATTGGCCATCTCGAAGATAGTCGTTGACTGGTGTATCTCCGCACCATTTGGTCCATTGTATCGACGCCAGCTTTATATTTATTATAAAAATTAATTATTTCTGGTTTCTTTTTAGCATCATCACCAACTGATGCATCGGAATGCATCGTAGACATCAGAATGGCAGGTTTATTTTTTTAGGAACGTAAGAACACATGGTAACCTTTTCATGAAATCCAAAAACTGTGGAATACTGCTCCCTTGTCTTATTTACTCCCATAACACTAGGTATGTAAGGTTTATTTTTTTTTACCGTGCCAACAATAGTAATTTTCTACGATAACAAATGTTTAGCAACGGGTAGAGTAGTAAAAAAAATTATCCATGCAGATATTTCTACCACTATTTCGGTACGGAGCCGCCAATTCCTTCACTACTCTTTCACCCTGATTCTTTTCTCGAGTGTTATCTGTTTTACCAGAGTACATAATCCCTTGCAAAGGATATGCGTTTTCTGCATCATAAATCCACCAGATCTTTTTACCATACTTAGGTGGTTTCGATGGTATGTATTGAGTAAACCCAGTACGGCCACGGTATGGATATAACTGTTCATCAATCGTTAAGTTTGCGGTTGGTTTGTACATCTGAGCTAGATTAGAATTCAGCATTGTCCACACATCACGAATTGGAGCTGCCTTGTCTTCTTTTTTACGTTGACTTCGAGTATTATACCTGGAGTGCCCCAATACGTTTCAGATGCCATTCATAACTCTACGTTGTTATTATTTTTTTTACTCTGTCACTTACTATTTTTAAATTTCAAGAAAAAAATAATTTGGAAAATTTTTTTTTAACAAAATAAACAAAATTTTTAATACACAGAATTATCCCGGTACCCGGTTGCTAAAAGACGTCGGTAAAGTTGGTTACTGACATAAGGGTTAACTGTTTACTTGTGTTTGAAAAACTCTCTCGCCCTGCTAATTATTTTCCAGCGAAGCATAAACAGAGTAAAATGTTTCTGCCCATAAAAGTAAAGTTATTTGAAAAGATCGTTTTGTTAAAGGCTTAGTTAATGAGACATTGTGAAAACGGGTCTTAACGCATTTCCACGACAGCTCATATTGCGACGGCGAAAACTCTATAATCCACCTGCACATACAGAACATACATACATACATATATGTGTGTATAAGGTTTGAGCTAAAATATCATGTTCTAGCGGGAACAGAATTTATAAGCAAGGTTTTCAATCTAACTCTGACAACTTTTAACAATGACCAACATTTGAAAAGTGGGTATAGTGCTCTCGCTAATGAAATCAGGGAAATCGCCATCAAAAAATAGACATACATATTGGCCGGTGTCCCTCCTCTCTCAGTAACCCAGATAGTCCAAAAGCGTAACCAAATATTACTATGCGCCCGAACTACCCTAATAGAGCTTGACTTATCTAAAGCCTTCAATAGTCTAAGATTCTTCTTAACACCTCACACACGACTACGATTCTGGTAAAGATGCAGGTTTTTGTTAATAAAGAGGCGAATAATTTTTTTTTAATTTTTAAAATTGCAGTCCTCCGTGTCAGTGGTAATGGTTGCAAAGAATGAAGGGAGCCATGACATTAGCAAGACGTTTCTTCGTATTCAGGACAAAACAAAAAATCATGCACATCTCCAAGAATCAGTTCTGAAGTTGTAGTTCACCACTCTTTAAAATATCTGCAATTCTTGATTATTACGATTTAGAAAAGAAGTAAGTAAACAGCAAAATTATTGTCGAATTTTTAATTTACATATTCTTTTAAAAACTTTTATAAAGATTTTCAGCTATACTTGATGATACATATTTTTATCGGTACAAAGATCAACAATTTCATTTACAACCTCACTTCTTCTTCGCGTCTAAGCTTTTCAAATAGTCGCCTAGAAATTCTTGCATAGACGGTTTTTGCATGGTGCTCAAATATATTTCCAAATCGTGTTGACGATTTTGTTCGAAATTCCTCAAAATTTCCGCACGAAACTGTTGTTTTGTAATGGCTCGCGCCATAAGTGTACGCTTTGAAAAGCTACCAATGAACGCTGCAGATTTCTCCAAAGCTTCCTCCTTACTAGAAGCCAACTCATCTACTAAACCCGCTTTCAAAGCCGACTCACTGCTATAAATACGACTAGAAGTGAGATCCCATTCCGCTATACGTCGACTGGGCATAATATTTATATAAGTTTCCATCAACCACGAAGGTACCGCCAACCCCACCATGGTCTCGTTCAGACCGATTTTAAAATTCGGCAACATAATACGATATTCACTACTTACCGCCAACATGCAACCGCCACCGAGGGTATGGCCATTTATTAGCGCCACTGTAATTAGCGGCGTCGAGAACAGCGTACACCACAGATTTTGCAAGGCACACCAAATGCCCTCCAAACTCGCTACGTTTGCTTTGTAGCATTCTTTCAAATCGAGTCCGGCAGAGAAGATACGTTCCGATGAAGAGGTGAGTATGAGACCATGACAATTCTCTTTTTCCAAATCTTTGATAGAGCGCTGAATTTCGCCCATGAACAGCGCGTTGAACGCATTTGCCGGCGGTCGATTGAGTGTGAGTGTGGCGATGCCCGTTCTATCGTCGACGCTGAGTGTGGTGAATTGAGTTGGATTGGTAGTGGCGGTGACGGTGGCGAACGTGCTTGAACGACTGCTTGTTAGTGATTTAACAAGACAACTGAGGCGTCTGAATTTCGGTAGGTGTGTGATGTGTGATGCCATCGTTTGCGATTTAACTGTTTACAGAAATATAAAAACAATTTATAAGTTTTGAACACAATATGCACTTTATTTATAAATTTGTAATACAATTTCCAATCTTCTTCGCTTCACTCACTCTCTAACACTGTACGTGTACTTTGAAATGCTTATGTGAAACCAAAATAAATTGCGAAGATCTCACCACACTCTCTGTATTGTTTGTTATTCATTTTTATATTGTGTACTTACCCTGCAGGGAAAAACCAACTAGTATGCAAAAATTCTAGTTAAATTCTTGTATGATGAAGAAAAATCATGCCAGTTCGTTATTTGTGAAAAAGTCCACCAGTAACGGGAGAAATAATAATTTTCACCCCGTTTGTTGTTATATCGATCGGCACGTCACGCCTGAGTTCCTTTCTCTGTGGTCTATTGAAGTGCGTAAAATGACTTTGATCGTTGCATCGTCATGAAAGCCGAGCGCTTATAGGTTATCACTGTAGCGCGTTAGGCTCCCCAGTGGGAGGCAAATTAATTTTTAATTTTTGGTGAACCATAAATTTTCACCACTCCGTCATTTATATGTTTTTGTTATTTTTAGTACGCCACGGGTGAGTTTCATTTCATAAAAAGTTCTGTTGCGCAAATTTCGTTACTCTCTACAACATAACGATAGGTTAGAGGATTGATTGTGTTGCGTGAGGGTCTCGGACATCGCCGTGTTAAAAATAAAAGTTGCTTACATGGAAAATGGATGAAGATGAACTAGTTGGTGTAAAAATGTAAGCTAGTTGGATTCTAGTTGGCAACTAGTACTTTCCCCTGCAGGGTATTTGTGGCTTTTTCTCGTGTGTGAGAGAATTGAGTTACTATGTTGTGCTTGCGAACAAGGGCGTAAGGTCCTCATGAGGTTTCGAGCCCCATTTTTTATAACCTCGTTACTATTTATTAAAAGAAAAAATTTGCAAGTTGTGCGTGTAGAGCTCAACTGGCATTATTTTTTCTTTTCAATATATTTTATGAATGATTTCTAAAACATTATTAACCCTTTATTTAATCAATTAAATATATTATACTTGAACTGATGTTGCTGCAATTGCTTAACTTAGAATTGCATATAAAAAATTTAAATTTTCGAAAGCTAATTTCAAGAGCAGTCTGCAAATAAGCTTGTGCATATAAATAATTGGCGCTTTTAAACGACTTATGATGAAACTTCATGTTCAATTTGTTGTGTGTGTTTTAATGTTTTGGAAGAAGAGCCAATTGTCGAAAATGTTGATAAAAGCATGGGCATTGCCGAGTCCGAGTCCGAGTCCGAGTCATATAAGCAATGTTTCGATTGTCCAAGTGCTAAATAATGCACGAAAAACCGTTTGGAACCATTTGAATAAGGCTGGATACTCAAAGAGCTTCGTGCTGAAAATAAGTGCGCGGTCGCAATGGGTGCGTTCAGGTAACTAAGCGTTCAGTAAACATGTTGAGCGAACGCTTTTATTGAGCTATTCTTGATGAACGTACTGCCTCTTCAAATGTCGAAGCGACCACATTAACAACTGATTGTGAAGTTATTAAGTAATTTTATTTTATGCATGTTTACGTTTGCGCTATTATATCTTACTTGAAATGTTGATCTATTCTTTCCTAAATGATGCGCAAACTGGTCATCTACATACCGTGGCAGAGTCTCTTCATAAAAGTTTTTGCTTCCCTCCATCGAATTCCGTTCTTTGAAAAACTGTTAATCTAGTGCAGATGGCTGAAAAAAATTTTAAATACTTTTAAATTTTCGTGATTAATTTTTTTCGATTCACAGCAGTTGACCGATCAGCAGCAAGTAGCATACAAATTTTACGCTCACTAATATGGTGAGCGCTCACTAAGCATGTTTACTGAGCTCTCAGTTCGCTGAACGCACCCAACGATTCATGGTCTTCAATGTGATAAAAACAATCTAATACATAATTAAATTACACAAACTTGTCGGTAAAGAGATAATCACAACGCTTGGCTTGCTTCAATCGGACGTCAACTTCAGTGTAGTGGTTGCAAATCTACTGCCAGAAAATTACAAACAACGTCAGCTGATAAGTTATGCGCTGCTAACCCTACAGTCAATAAGATTGCCGCTGCAGCTGCTTGTTCTCTGCCTTTGCCTACGCCTACGCTAGAACCCGCACTCACGCTTTCAACTGTACCTTCCTCTCATCACTCTCATGACACTTTTGCTGTCTCTTCAGACGCTGGCGTTTCTGTATCTACTGCTGCTGCTGCTGTTATTGTAACACAGTCATATGATTCCGATGCCCCTACGACTGTGTACTCTGCTGCTACTACTGTTTCTCATACTTCTTCAACACGTAGGTATTTGCTCTTCGTCAGTTCTTTAGACGACCAATTCTACCTCAACAAGTAATAATATTGCTGCTGTTATACAGAACAAAAATTCTTCCAAATCTAAGAATATATCATAGTTGGTGTCCGTAATGCTAACTCTGAACTTGATGTTGTCAATGCGGCTAAGAAGTGGCTGCATATTTCATCTTTTAAGCCATCTGTTACTGCTGTTGATGTTATTCCCTATGTAACTAAGCATTTTAATATTCAATATTTTAATATTGAAAGTAAATTTATTTCTTGTTATGCATTAGTCAAGAAAGGTACTTTCGTTAATGACTTAAATAGAGTTAACATTAAACTGGGACTATCCTCAACTTATTATAATGCGCTTTTAGACACGAATTTGTGGCCTTTAGGCATAAGTATTCGACCATTTCTTTTTTTTATAGTTTGTACTATAAAGTATATCTAAATGGTAATTTATCTAATATTTAGGAAATTAAAAATTTGTTAAGTATTTATTTTCAAAACATCTCGGGAATGCTTACCAAAACCAAGGATGTGTTTTTGTTGAGCTCGCGTTGTGAATATGACATATTCGTTATTGTTGAATTGTGGCTGAATAGTGATTCTGATGAAGAATTTTTTTACCCTAATTTATACCTTACATATTGTAAAGATAGAGATGCAATTCAAACAAATTGTTTAAGAGGTGGAGGTGTTTTAATTGCAATTAATCGTATTTTTCAATCTTCTGTTGTTGCTTTTGATCATGATGACTCTATTTCCGATCAACTCTGTGTCTGTGTCAAGGGGAAGTTAGGTAATTTTTTTTTGTGTTTCCTAAATACCACCCTCCAGTTCGGCAACCTTTTATGCTGCACATGTAAATAATATCTTGAAAATCTATGAAAATAACGAAGATAGTCACTTTTGCTTATTTGGTGATTTCAATTTGAATAACATTAATAATGATCCAAATAACAATAATAATTCATGACTTTTTTGACAACAGTTTAGTGCAAATCTAATTCAAATTAATTATTTTCCGTATAACACTAATAATATCTTAGATCTCATTCTTGTAGATGAAAATTTAATCTTTGAATATATAGAATGTGCTTTCCTAATTTGCAAATCGAATACGCATCAGTCCCTAGTACCAAAGTTTCCTAATTTCATCTCCGTTCCAGGCAGCAATACTACTAAACGTTATAATATTCGTAATGCCGACTTTCCCGCTTTGAATGCAGGTATTCTGGAAATCAGCTTTTCTCTCTAAAAATGTAACGGGATGCTAAGAAACTTTCTTATCCAAACAGAATTATCAATTTTCTAGTTGTCTTTCTTTGGTTCGCCCTCGTTTGCATAAGCTTCCGTGGTGTACGAAGCGTTTAAAAAAGTTTGTAACGAACACGATTCTCCGGTCTATAGCTGGGCTATCACTCAGCCGGATTATGGGTCTCTCCTATAATGCTAATTCCAAAAGAGAAAATTAAAGGACAACACCAGTGGTTCTACTCTTACATAACTATCTTTACTCTCTAATATTCTATTGGTAGCGCTTTCACGACCCACCGTATGCCTTAATCGTTATCGTACTGGCAGCGTTTTCACGACACACCGTACACTTCTATTGGCAGCGTTTTCATGTCACACCATATACTCTACTGGCAGCGTTTTCACGACACACCATATACACTAGCTACGACAGCACAACCAGAAGTGATCTATCACTGCTGATGTTGCCCTTCTGATAAGCGGCCTTTACACGGTCACACATGTGTGACATCACACCAAGTTGTATCGTGTAAAGTGGAAAAAAACATGCTTGTCACACATGTTCAAAGTTTTTAAACTTGTTTAATTTTTCTGCTGGTGTGTCATACAAGTGTGATCGTATGAAGGGCTGCATGATGCACGCAGTGTATTTTTTCAGTAGGAAAAAAGACAGTGTGGAATTTTGGAAAAAGTTCTTTGAACTCTATCGAAGTTTACCAGAACTGTGGCAAATAAACAGTGCTATAACAACAAAAACAAAAAGAATGCAGAGTATGAAGTGCTCCTGACAAAATTAAAAAATTTTCATGCAGGGCAAAAGCGTCATCTGCTACAAAATTAAATGGCAGCTTTTTGTCAAAACCAGGGGGTTTAACTGGGGGAGGAATTTTTAACTTTCTCTCTTCATGCATAACTGCAAAATTTGAGTTTCCATAAACCCCACCATCAGACACTCTTCCATAAGCTCCAACTTCGACCATTGTGAATTGATATTTTGCATTGACAAGTGCCATCAGTACAATGCTATATTTTTTCTTGTAGTTGAAATAGTAAGCGCCTGAATGTGGGGGTCTTTTAATGTTGATGTGTTTGCCATCAATAGCACCAAGGCAATTCTGAACATTCCACATTTCAAAAAACTCCGTAGCAATAATTTTCCATTCTTCTTCATTTTTGGGCATCTGAAATAATAATAATATTATTTTTTATATCGTTTAGAATCGACCATCTTCTGCAAGGAAATATAAAAAAGACTATAGCCGAAAAGAAAGGAGTGAGTTGCTAGCTAAGGCAGTTGAAGCTCTTGATAATTCAAACCAATCGAAGGACGATGCAAGCAGATTCAGCTCAACGTGGAAATTGCTTTTCAGAAAACTTTCTTCCACACAAAACTCTTTGCCAACAAAGCAATAATGGAAGTTTCATATCAAGGAGCATTGGAACGCTTGAATGAAAGCTCCTACAAATTATTTGAAAATAAAACGACAAAGCATAGCTTTCCAACACCATTTTCTTCGAGCGATATTTCATCTGCAGCTTCACAATATTTTGTTTCTACACCGCTGCAAAGTCCTGAGGAGCTTACTCGTATATCACTTCAATCCCATGCGCACCAACTCCAGCCATCCAGAGAAGTCATCACTCTACATCAGTCAAGCCATCACTCTGGACCACAACAACCTCAGTTTGTACCAGCAATCAGTATAAATTCGCATGGTAATGGTAACAACCTTGACGCGAGCACAAAATATCGCAATTTTAGTGAATTATTCACCGACTCGGATTATTCTTAACTTTTTTGAAATGTAATTATTTTAAGTATAGCTTATAAGCACTCATATTCCTCCCTTTTGACTTTAGTTTTTTATATTTTGAAAAATGTCTTGTTTTTTGTTGAATAATACATACTGAAATAAAATCCTTGAGTACTTTTACTATTGATTCACATGTTTCTATTATTATATTGCTCAAAGTTGGGGTTGCAATGCGTGACGGAAATTTTAAACTTTCGTAGGACTCTCCAGTGGCCAAAAATCTTAGCGTTACGGAAAGACGTTCAATTGCATCTCTCATAACAGTATCTTGCTTTTCGATTAATGGCGTTATCAGCGTCAAGAGGTCGTTGTAAACTGCAACATCCATCCTTAGAAAGTTTTTGTATTTCTAGTTCTTTTAACAATTTTTTATGCGAGCGTGTTGGTCTTTTCTTACGCCAATCTTGCACCCAAATTCGTTTTTTCTTGCCACTTTTTGCAATTTCTTCCTCTTCATCCATTTCAAAAATTTCTTCAATCAGAAGAGCTGCCACTAATTCGCGTGCCATGTTTATTCGTTGAAAGCTGAACGAAAATGAAGTTCACACACATGCATGACCGTGTAAACGAAAACGTCAAACTTTTGCATCATGCCATGTTCGCGAGCATGTGTGATCGTGTAAAGGCCGCTATACTCAATTCTGCTTGCAGTTGGACAGTTACGCGTTAAAATTATTATTTTCTACAATGAGTTTGAATGATGGTCGAGTAGTTACAGATGGAGGAGGTTTCCTCAGTACACCACACCACAAAATTTTGCATTGCGATTGCCGATGCCTGCGATGTCTGGCGATAATATCGAGGCTTATTTTTATTCTCTCGATTTTTGGTTCGAGGCATCGAACATCACCACCAACATCGTGCTGGCTAGCATCCCACCATCCAAACTAATTGTACTACGCACGATCATCGCAGAAATACCCGTATATACGGACAAAATTATCAGAAAACTTCGCTGAGAGTCGACAATGCCACTTGCAATGCATGCTCCGCGACATACCCAAATGACCTTTTCAATGAGATGAAACGAGCCGCCGGTTCCACCTTGAGTGACAGCATTCAACACGATTTGTGGCTCAGTCGCCTGCCACCAGTGTCCCGATGATAGACAAATTGAAGATTGCAGATTCCATGTGGGAGTCATTCCTGTCACATGAAAGCCACGTGCACGACTTATGCAGATCACCCGACACCACAGACGTAGATTTACGTGCCGAGGTAACTGTGCTTAAACAACGCTTCGACGACATCATCAAAGACAGGAAGACGCATCGCCCTCGATTCAAAACTCCAGCTCGCGGTCGAGATGTCGGAAACAGAGCCAACGGTGATACTTGTCGGTATCATTCCAAATTTAGTTAAAATGCTCGCAAATGCAGACAACCGTGTAAGTATACACAACCCACAACAAACAACAACCAATAGCAATGCACATCTAGCTACGTTCCAGATTTTGGCAAACGATCTGGAATGTCATCGAACCATCGATTATATATTTTTGACACGTCAACTAAAATGAATTTCCTGATCGATTCCGGTGCAGATGTGTCATTTATACCCAGGAGTTCGACGGTGGCCCCAACATCAACGTCGGATACTCAGCTGTTTGCCGCTAATTGTACGCCTATTCAAGTGTTAGCCGAAGTTTTGCTAAAGCTTAACCTCAACCTACGCAGAGATTTTGTATGGAAGTTTATCATTGCGGACGTAACCCAGGCGATTACTGGCGCGGATTTTTGATCGCACTTCGGCCTTCTACCAGATCTAAACGGACGTCGCTTACTCGACCACAAGACGACGCTAAGGTCAATTTGTACAGTAGCGCTACTCAATGCAAAAAACATTTCAACCATAATTCAAATATGGATTTTTCTAATCTGCTGAGGGAGTTCAACGACACAACGCGGCCTGAACCGGCAGAAGCATCGACACCCTCTACAGTTGTTCAGTCTGTAAGATTTGTAAGTCATTGACTGAATAAATGAATTGAATAGCATTGAATTGAATTTCATGCAAAAATAATGGATTACTTTTTACTACACCTAATAAACGGTGGTACTTAAAATTTATTCTAAGCCCACTCCAAAAGTGTCATAGTTTATAATTAATTTTTTTATAATTACTGATTTTGGCCTGTACAGGAATCAAACAGCATTTAAAGACATTTTAAACCACTGAATAACTATTAAATTTATAGAAATATATCATAAAATATTAGAAAATATATACATATATAAGGTATTAGGAATATTGTATATCTTTATGTTAAGTTGGACTCATTTCTTATATGAGCTACCTACGTACATACATATATCATAAACGATTAAGCCAAAAGCTGGTGAGCTTAAAAATTTTTTTGAAATATATACATGTATTTATTTTATACATTTATTTTAGATATTTCCATAGATATAAATTCCGAAACAGTAGAAATTAAACCCCCTTTTAAAAAATTTCGATTCAGTCAGTGTGCGAGAGTCCTTTCACTAAATGTATAAGAAAAAAAAAAAATTTATTTTGCATCTACTGAATCTAACCATATACAGGGTCCGCCACGTAACTTTTTTTTTTTTAAACAGGGCGCACAAGATCGATCGTAACGTTGGCTGTGTGGCACTGGAACCAAATGTTGTCCAAATCCTCCTCTTCGATTTCCGGGAAGAACTAATCCGTAAACATGGCGCGGTAGCGTTCGCCATTGACCGAAGAAAAATGGGCCAATGATGCCGCCGGCCCAAAATCCACACCAAACAGTAACTCTCTGAAGATGCATTGGCTTCTCTTCGATCACGTACGGGTTTTCCGTCCCCCAAATACGACAATTTTGTTTATTGACGTAGCCGCCAAGATGGAAATGAGCTTCGTCGGAAAAGATGATTTTTTGGTAAAATTTTCAAAGTAAAACTGCACTATTTTAACGCGTTCCTCAATCGTATACACAACCATTTTCGTTCAGCGGAAGGATAAAACTAACTTTCTGTCAAATCAGATGTAACATCAGTGTTACCACACTCAAAATAACCACTAGTTCAAAAAAAAAAATGTTAGGTGGCGGACCCTGTATTATCTTTGATAAAATTTCGCGTTATCTTTAAGTGTGACATTACATTTTCTCAACCGATCTAAGTATGTACTTCTCAAGTTGAATGTTGTTGTCAAAAACCTACAATTTCGAAGCGTGATCACCCTTAAAATAGATTTTGCAATTTAATTTCATATAACTGCATAAATAGAAATTGTAGTGTGAGAATTATATTTCCAATTGATCGTGCTGTCCAGCAATTTTAATTTCCCTTATAATTGTTGTGAAAAAATTAGAGTATTGTTGAAGAAAATTTTTGATAAGTTGTTATAATATGAATAGATTCCAGAAATTGAAATTCACTTTCTGTGATATTTTTATACTACGTGTAAGTGCTCTTTGAATTCTATACCGAAATTTGCCATTTTCACTTGTAATTTGAATTATTTATTATTTCAGACGTAGTAATGACTTTACCTTTATCATTATTTCTTATAACTTATGCTTGTAAATAAAGCTTGTAGGTATGTATGTATGTGGGCTTTTCATTATTTTGGACACTCGTTCATAGTTATTATTTATAGGTATATAAATACACATTAAGATAATAGTACAGAATGATTATCTATCATATTCCATATAATTTGTACATATGTATGTACGCACCTCCTGCTAGGCCTTAGTATATTCACAATTCATTATTAGTTCATAGCAACAATTTTCATAGCATAACATATTTAACTAAAATAATTGCTTTTTAACACTTCCTTTTCATAAAAAGTTAATTAAAAAAAATTATTGTTGGTTTTGTTAAAGGTTTGTTTTAATTACAAACATATTAAGGTTTAAAATTAAATTAAAATTTTGAATTCAAAGAGAATATTCTTTTCACACGCAAATTCTGCGCCTTTATGTTGGGCATAAATTAAAGAATAATTGATTATGACAGCATACTTTGAGGCGGTCAGAAATAATTTAGCCACCACTAAATTCGTACCATTAAAGCATACTAATCTTACTTTGGGAGACAAATGGGCAAAAGTAAAGTTGCGTTGAAAAAAACAGTATTTGTAAAAAAGCATAATAAAATAAAAAATATATAATAATAATTATTAGGGATATAAAATAAAAAAAGAATTAGAAATAAAAAAATTTAAATAATATGAAATAATAAAATAAAACTGAAAAATTGAATCAAAATAAAATAAAAAAAACTTCCACAAAAATCAAAAAATAAAATGAGAACGATAATAAATATAATAAAAATAAAATAAATATAACAAAAATAAAATAAAATAGAACCAAAAAATTTGAATAAATTTAAATGTAATAAAACATATTAAAAAATTAAAATAAAATAAAACTAAAAAAATGTGTTAAAGTATATTAACTTAAATTATATCAAGACAAGATAATATAAAATAAAATTAATTTATATTAAATAAAAATAAAATATAAACAAAACTTAAGTGAAATAAAACTAAAAATTATAAATAATATCAAATTTAATTAAAATTTAATATGAAAATTAAAAAATACCAAAAAAATTAAAAGAAATAAAAAGAAACAAAATAAAATAAAATAAAATAAAACACAAACTATCAATTACAATATTTAAATAAAATTAAATTTAATTAAAAAAAAATATATATCAAACAAAAATAAAATATAATAAAAAATAAAATAAAATAATAAAACAAAACTAAAATAAAAATCAAAATGGATATAAAAAATTAAAAATAAATAAATAAAATTTAATGAAAACCAAATAAAATCAAATTAAATGAGTAATACAAAAAAAAAATAAAATATAATAAAATAAAAATACTAAAATAATATAATAAATAAAGTATTAACATAAAATAAAATTAAAGTAAATAAAATAAAAAATGTATATAAGTAATTAATTTAAAATAAAATTTAATAAAATTAAAATAAAATAATAAACCAAAACTAAAAAAGTAAAATAACATAAATTAAACTTTAATAAAAAAAACTAAATAAGGAAAATATATAAAATGAAACTTAATTAAGAGAATATAAAAACTAATAATTTTTAAAATATATATATAATTTGGCGCTTTGTAACCGCTGAAGCCATTTTTGGCCGAGCTCCTCCTCCAATTTGTGGTTTAGCGTCTTGAAATTTTGTCAACAAATGGGGAACCTACAGTTTATACTAAGCCGCCTCTGAACCGCTGATCGTTTTTTTATGGGGAGCCTTTATTTCTGGTCAGAATACACTCGGAGGGTTGACATTTCCTGCTGAGGGGCGACCACAATTAGAAAATTTAAATTAATTTTCTATAACTTTTGGATGTTGATCGCACCGCACCGCGGCCGCCATTAAATTAAATTAAGAAAAAAGAATTAAAATTAAATAAAACATAAAAAATGGAAAAATATTAAATTAAAGAAAATTGTAAAAGATAAAAAAAAATAAAATTAAATTAAATTAAAAACGTAAAGAAAAATGTAATAAAAAGAATTACTTTAAACTGAAAATTAAATAAAATTAAATTATATTAAGTAAAATGAAATAAAAAATAAAATAAAAATATAAAAAAATAAAATGAAATATAATGAAATAAAACATAAATTCAAATTAATTAAAACACAATAAGGTAAAATGAAAAATAATAAAAATTAAGGGAAGTTAATTTCATTAGGTTAATTAGTAAGTTCAAACCACGGCAGCTCAGTAACTTATTCCGAGCCAAATTTGTGCAAATTTATATATCAAATATTAAGAAATTATGCTTCCAATCTCACACCAAGTCATTTATTTTACTTGTTTTACTTGTTAATTTGTATTACCAAACTTCTCAACTCAGTGATAATCAAATTTTGCATTTTCGGCTTAATGCTGCTCACTTAATAACATTTCACACTTCAAACCCCACAGAAGATTAAGATTAAGAAAAAAAGTGTGCGTCAATCACAAGGAAACACCCCCAAAAGTTTTAAAAATATAAATAAAACGAGACATGTGTTTATGGAAACATGTGATTAAATATATTATCTATATATATACAAACCTGGCTGAATGGAAGTATAATTGTATATGAATATATAAAATGTACATACATACATATGTAGGATTATAATCATGTGATGCCGCAAATCTATTCCCACAGCTGTTGAGGGCGATGTCACTTTGGAATTATATTGCATCATCAAAATCCATTCAGTGTCGTTCAAGTACAAGTACAAACCTATTCACATATGTATGTATAAGATATACTTATTGTGTGTAAAATAATTCAAATCAGCAAATGTTTGTATTTTTTTACTTAACTGTTTTTTGTTTTGCAAATTTACATATGAAACCAGAAATTAATATACTTTGTTTGATTGAAAAATGTATACCCTTGATGACATGCTCGACTTTAAAAATTTTGTTGTATTTAGACTTAGTTCGTATGAATTTAAATTAGTTTTATTTTTTTTTTCATTAAATTCGATTTACGGAATTCTTTGTTTCATTCCCATTTTATATTAATTTAGTTTTGTTTTATTTTATTTATTTTTTTTAAATTTATTTGAGCTTTTGTCTTTACTGGCATACGTACCTCACGAAGAGCATTAACCCATAATTTTGGTATACCATATTTATATGTATTGACGGCCACGTTAGCCGAGTGGCTAGCATTGTGTACTGCCATTCGGAAGGCCCGAGTTCAAATCCTGTAGCGACCAACATCCAAAAGTTATGGAAAATTAATTTAAATAAAAAATTAAGTTAAATTTTCTAATTGCGGTTATAAATACATAATGAAATTTTAGACTCAGCTCCAGTTGCCGCACTCTTGTTATTATACCTTTGGTAGTAAGTGCGTGGCATATCCGGAAAGAAAAGGTAAATGGCCGAAGGGATTTTATTTTCGTCATGTTGGCAACATGATAGAGCAGCCAAACTTCTTCTTTTTGTAACGAGTACTGGAAGGCAACAAAACACAATCGAGACCCAGAGATAATAGATAGTTTCATATCATATTATCTTTGACAAAACATTTCGTGAAAAATGTCAATCCGGTCTTCCGCTGCGTCATCGGAAACTGAAAACTTCAAATGGTCATATAGTAATGAATCGTAAGAGTGGTGTTGCTATTTTAGAACCATTTATTGGGTTTGTTGAATTTGTTTCGTTTCCGCGCTATGTTATCAAAACGAAATGCATTCGTTAACGTTAAAACCGCATAAACTCATCGTTAACGTTAATTTTTAAATGGCTGCTTGCAATGATATTAACAGCATACTTCAATGTTAGCGTTTAATATTATCTGTTAACGATTTAACATTAAAAATAGCCAAACCAAACCAAAAGCGGTATAAAACCTCATTAATCGCTGACTTTTTAGCTCTAAATAAAATGTCAACACTATACACCGACCTTTCTTATGCCGCCTTATTGTTGCTACTAACATTGACTCTACCGGCAACGCATATTCGAGGGTTATATATTCGTAGTTACATTCTTATATGTATATATGTAATATGTAAGTTTTATGTTGAAATTGTATATGTGATGCAAATTTTTATTGAAATAAAATTTTAATTTATTAATTTATTAGTATAAATAAATGAAATAAAGCCAAAAGAAAAAGCAAAAAACAGAAACAGCCTACAAAAAGGGCAGATACATACATATATGTAAATGTGAAAATTGAAGCCTGCGTGCATGCACACATGTATATGTACATACTTATTTACATACTGCTATACTTCTATGGAAATGGGCTCTACAGAGAGGAGTAAAAAAGTCTATATGATGACATTTTATAATTTTATGGGAGTCTAAGTATCGACAATATCGTAAAACACATTTGGAGTAAAATGATATTTCCAAAAGCTTAACGATTTCGCTTCTATTTTTTAATTTTCAATTTCAGTTTAGAAAATGTTAACATTTTGCAACTAGATGCATATGCTTTAAGAATAAATTTAGTACTAGAAATTTAGATTTAAAAAATTCACGTTGGTAGCTGGTATTCTTTTGGTTTAAGTTATCGTTTTTATTTTCAAATTGTTTAAAATAAACTTTGCCTAAATAAATTACGTACACACAAATGTATTTGGTTTCCGAAAATTATTCTTTTAAAAAAAAAAAAATTAATTTGTTTAAAGTCTTAAACATTTAATATACATTTTAATGTATTTTTTATTTAGAAAACATAATTTATAAAAAAAATATACATATATCTATAACAACTGTATAAATATTTTTGCTCATCACTGTAAATATAGCTATATGTATGCGCATAAAAATATGAATTTTCACATACACATACACATATAGTATACATAGTATAGTACACATACACATATTGGTATTGTGCAAAAACTCCGTCGACTTGCTGATCGTCCATAATCCTGCGCTCGTCTGATTGAAAAAATCAGTCGCGGGCATTTAAGCTTTGCGCCACTGTATGTTTGTATGCATAAGTATTGCATGTTGTGTGTCCAGCTGACAGATATGCCAGTCAATGTGCAAAAATACACATGAAAGTAACTTTTGCAATAAATATACATATATATAAATATATGTACAAACATACACACATATAAATCTATATACAATGCACTATTTATATGTAGGCGTACATACGTATATTTGTACGATTTGAGTACGATTGTGTGTGTGTGTGTAAATAGCGCGTGGTTTCGCTTCAATGGCAACACTGATTGTCTGCGGCTCGTTTTATTTTGCGCATAATTGTTACATATTAATATGTTATTATACATACATATATCCACATATACATATGTGCATACATATGCAAATAAATTCATAAATGTATGCCTTCTGATATGTGTGTGCGAGTTTGTGCTCATCTGTGAACGTATGCACTTTTGTATTTGTGGTGAAAATCCACTTTATCACGTCGCATGGAAGAATTTAATATTTTTCAATTAAAAAATTTTCGTCGCTTTTGTTTTACACCCATCTCACTTCCACCTTAGATCATTGTATGGTTTTTTCACGAACGCCATGCACTTTTATTCGACATTTTTTGTTATAGTATGTATGGTATATATAAAGGATTTTGAATGTATATGTACGTATATGTGTCAGCTGACCAAAGGACCAAAGGCACATAATTGATGAAATGTTACAGCATACATATTATATATATACATACATATACATATAATAAACGGGCACAAAGCTTCTCATATAATTTTCATTCAAACATACGAGTATGTATGTATATGTACAAGTATGTATATATGTACGTAATCGCATATTTTCTGTATATTTATTTTCATAATCCTCTTTACACGTGGTTAAATGCTCTTCTTCCTGTGAGAAGATGGATTTTTTTAATTAAATTTTTCATGTTTTAAAACTTTGCTGTTGTTAAAAATTTCTCTTATCTACAAGATACTCTTAAACATAGACTGTTCCTACATAATACTAGCAGACCCGGCCAAACATTGTTGTGACTTTCTGTATTTTGACTAACTTTTAATTTATTTGATATTGCCAAATATATTTAAACGCCTTAATTAACCTTCATCTAATTCAAAATATTGAGTTTTTTGTTGTATTATTTCGCTACTCTAAATTGTTTACGTAAATATCAACATGAATGCCTCGAAGTATGTCGAACACAAGATTAACAAGAATAGCAAGAATAATGGTTTCAGAATCTTTCGGTGATCCCTTTCCCGCAAAGAAGGTACAATATTACTTTTACTTAGAGCGAATCGGGTCTGATTTCTGGTTTATGCCCTATTTGTGGAAAACAAAAATAATCCATTAAGGTATTACATCTAATTAGGTGTGCTTAAAAATGAAGTTGTTCAAACATTTTTCACGAGGATACTTTTAGCTCTATTATTTTGAGCATTTGTACACATATTATGGCACCTTTGAAGAGTTGTTAACAAATTTTTTATTTATAAAAATAACAGTTTGTGAAGCTGCTACAGCAGATTGCCAGGGACCCCTCCCAAAAAAGGCGTTTTGCGGTAACCACTGTATTTCTGAAGTGAATTATCTGAGAGGAAAAAATCAAACCGATTTCGTTAAAGTAATGTATAATCTTGTGACTAATCGAAGAAATAAGCAAAATATTTCTTTTTTGACAAAATGGCGGCTTCTCCAAAAAAAAAAAAATTGTTTTCTCCATAATTTGGTCTCGAATTGCGTATTTAAAAAAGAAAACTTTTCATCGGTAATAGAAAAGCATCGATTAGGTACTAGAAGATATTGTTCAGAAGCCCGTATAAAAATTTGAGACTAACCGGTTCAGCCGTTCCCGAAAAATCTTGATCACCGACTTGAAAAACATAGTTTTGAGAAAAACTAGGTTAAAGTTTCGCTACCTTTCAAAATAACAGTCGGATCGACTTCAAATTTTCAGAGTATTTACTTAAATACATTTACATACATTACCAAAATGAATTAGAAAAAAACTATTTTTTTTAAATTCTAAATAGTTGTAACCCCTATCATCCAAAAATTTAAACAAATTGAACTTTGAATATTTTTTTTATAGATTGGTCCATTTGTCAAAGCAAAAACCTAATTTAATCCAATCACGCACAAACGAGTAATCTTCCTGCTAACCTTAGTAATTAGCCACGTCTGTAACTACCGAATTTCAAATAAAGCGAACCATAAATAAGATTTTTACGATACGATAGGTTGGTCGCTGGTCCACTTCCCGCAGTGAAGAGTAACCTTCTTATTAATCTAAGTAAAATGCCACCTAGGTACAAAATTTCAACTAAATTGAATTCTATATACAGTTTTTTGAATAGTTCGGTCACTCCGTGCTGATATTTTTGCGGTTTATAAACCGAATACTCCTTCTCAAAGAGTCCTTTAATATTTTCTTCTTAAAAAATATTTTAAGGCATCTGAGAATTTTTAAATGATAATTATTAGCAAATCAGATGCCTTAGTTTGACTAGAAAACTTTTTAAAATTGCGTATTATGAGTTGTACTTGAACAGAAGTGGGTATACCATATACATATGTATGTATGTATATTGCCTTTAAAATATAATATTTCTTGCATATTTAATATGTTTAGTAAGAAAATAATACATATGAACCATATTTATTCCACGCAGTCTACCTATTCTACATCGCGAGACTTTCAATTACTTAATCTCTAGTTCAACGGTCGAGTTCACTGTACTACGCTCATCGTCCTTCCTTTTGAACACTGATATGTACGTCCATATGTATGTAAATAGTGATGGCCACTAGTAGGTCACGGATATGCATGCCTACATATTTATATTTACAGCGAAGCAGACGCACAGTATTCTTTCGAACATACAACTTTTTCCTCCAACCAATCATTTTTCTCCGCGCGCAGCATCGCTTACAGATAACATAAACGCTTCATCTCACAGATCGCATTACATTGCATACGCATTTGTCACGCTTCTTCACTTAGAGCAGAGCACAGGCAGGCTGCGACAGATTATCTGCCAGAATATTATCAGCAACAGCTCGCTCGACTGACTTGATTCACTTCAGATTCCGATTCGGTTTGCTTTGGGAAGCGCAACCACTTGACTGCATCGATGTGTTCGAAACTTAAAGCGAACAGTTGTGCGTCATTTGTGGGCTGAACTTTTAATACATTTTTTTCTTTTTAATTTAATTATTTGTTAAATTATTATTTTTTTTCGATTTTTTTTTCTTCATCCCTGGCCATAGTCATTATCAGTGGAGCAGTCGGTATGATCGTATTACTGCAGCTCAGAGTTGAATGAAACGTTAAAGTGCATGTGTGTTCATGACTACATATGTATATGTACATACGTATACGTATACATATATAAATATAGTATTGTCCAAAAATTGTGCTTATCAGCAAATTCATTGGCGCACGTAGCTGCAATTTTGTTTGCCTTCATTGAGTTTCGTTTTTCTTTTTTGGTTTATATAAATTTATATGCGATTTTAATTAATAAATTGTGTTTTAATATTTTACTTACTTCGGTGCTGTGGAGGTCTCTCTCCGGTTATCATCGTTCTCTGCATCTACGTCACGCTTCCACGATTTATATGAACGAACTGTCGTACCGATTAAAATTAGATTAATTATAATTGCAATCAAACCAAATTCAAGTAATCTGCACTTTCACTGGAAAGTACTGTTAATTTGAAAGGGTGGCATTAATGTAAATGCGGAGTACTCATTGGTAGATATTTACAATATGTAAGGTAACTACTTTTATATCAAATAATAAACATAGTCAAAATTGGAATGGCATCAAGGTCACCTAGCAGATGGGGAGCGTCTATAAACTACGTGGTTATATTATAATGCTATTAAGAAAATATATCTTTTTCGTTTTGATCCGATAGTCGGTTCAAATGTCTTTCCAGCATAAGAGAATTCATCGAACTATATGTCTTTCTCTACTCGACTTGCGCTCCTGCTCACCGAGAGCACTCATCAAAAACTCGGCGTGAGGAAACTGTTGGACGGCATTTTAAGCTTCCTACGTACAGCAGCAAAGGAAACTATGAGTTTTCGACGACGGAGACAAAGCAGGTTGCCTACCTCGCAACGTTATGATTGACGCGGGGGAAAATGCGTAAGTATTTCAAACTTGATAATGCAGGGATAATGCTCGAAAATTCTATTAACCTTCGGCCGGACTCCTGGGTCTGACTAGACATTTTTCATTTTTATGCATTAATTTAACATGGTTCTGATTTAGCTACGGAACTAAAAATCCAAATACCTTCCTAAAATTTTATTGGCTATCGATCTATACAAGGACGAAAAAAGAACTATAAAATAATACACTTTCGGACCAACACCTCGCGTCTGGATGGATGGATTTTTGAACAATTTATCTGAATTTTTCTACTAAATATTGACGAAGAGAATGTTGAAGAAGTAGCGGACGAACAACCAAAAACACCAACCGATAGTGCTTTTTATTACGGCAAAGACGGTAAAAAATGGAGCAAACAAGAGACAGGGGTCACATCCGTCAACACAATATCATGTGTATGCGAGCCGGGTCAAAAGTTCAAACAATCGTTCCAATCGAATTTTTCAAGAATTTTTTTTTTTTTTCAAATCATTACATTTATTTATCATTACGGAAAAAATTAGCATCTAAATGAGGTCGTACTCGATGCCTACATTGGAATTCTTTAGGCCGCCAGGGTTACACACAACATTATGCCGAAGTTATCAGTATTATGGCGTTCAGATGCGTTGCCAATTTTTTAAAACATTCTCGAGTTATACCATATAAGATTCGATAACGACCGAAGTTGATCAAGGCGAAAATGTGTTGTTGCATCTTGCAAGTCGATATGCCAATAGTTGCTGATAATTTCTTTGTAATTTTGGATGAAGCGAAACGACTGGTCTTGCTTTGGTTGGCACAATATGGTCAAACAAAAAAGCCTTCCGCCTGAAATGAAGAAAACCCGTGCTCTCATCGCTGTTTGGTTTTCATGAAAGCCTCATTTCGGTTTGCAGCTACGTGCCGAAAAAGGGTAAGGCTGTCAATCTTCTTTGCACCGTTCATTATTCAAAATTGTGTGAAGGGGAAGCAAAGAAACCCAACAAGACCAACAAAGCGCTGGAATTATGCTTTATTTTGTAAAATTTTTGATGTTTTGTCATTGGCTGCTTATTGTAGATATGCAAAGAGCTCGATGGCAGCCGGCGCAAAGACGCCAGACGTTTCTTTTTGACAACACTGGCGAATAAATTGGTTCTTCCAAACATTGAAAATAATAATGCATAATCTTGCCATCATTGCACAATTCACTACACGCTTAGCAATTGAATCGTCTTTCGGAAGACAAATTATAGTTCCAGCTAATCTGGTCGTCAACCAAACAAGCGGCCCAAATAGACTTTCATCAGAACGAGACTGCTTATCTGGTCTATCAACAATATTCCAAGATAGCATACACATGTTTTGCATGCACCGAACTGAATAAAATTCATTGGAATACATTTTTGTATATGAATTTGCTTGAAAATAAAACACACAACAAAAAAAATGGGAAAGAAAACATGTCCGGAATGATACATATACGAGTATGCATATCATACCATACATTTCCATACAAATGCTACAAATACATAAGGGTCTGGCCAAACCGTGCCTGGCTGAAGGTATTAAAAAAGGTGTCCTGCGAAGGTTAAAAGTGTTAAGACGAAAGCTCGAAGAACCCAACGAGCTGATCTGGTGCCTACATAGCATACTGAGTTTGTAAAGGGAACACTTTAACAGCGTGCTGCTGGGGAAAAATTTTGTTTGATGGGTGTATGTCTGACGATTGAAAGCTCAGTATGCTCTGCTCGATCTATAAAAAGATGAACCCAAAATCTGCCGTCCACGAAATCTACCACTGCCTTCGAATGCACGAAATAGAGCTGCTTGTATGTTATGGCAATGTAAGCTGACGCTGAGCAGCAACAAAAATTCCGTCAAGACCATGAAGGACCTCTCGGAGCTGTTCGCTTTCTTCTACAATACTGTGCAAGTTTTTGAGTATGCCAATATTATTATCGCTCATCATTCACGTCTTTCTATATGGTACGGAGGCCTGACGATGATAACATCTGATGATTCGGAACTGGGAGTTTTAAAAAAAAGATGTTATGGAAGATTTTTGGTCCTTTCCGCATTGGTTTGTACGAGGTATTTGGAGAGAGACAGCAGCTACGTTGGCTAGGTCATGTTGTGGGAATAGATTAGAGGCTTCATATGTAGGTGAGCTATAATCTGTACCAAGTAAATATGTTTAGGTAATATATACACGCATATCATTTGATAGGTAGGAATACATACATAGCTGTCGCCAACATTTGTGAATAGACGTGTATGACCTAGCAAATAGGAAAAAACAATAATTCTACAATTGTTGCTTTAGTGTTAGAAAGATGATATTTTGTAAAAAATATAATGGGAGAAGTGTTGATCACTTGACTCAGTAGTTTTTGAGCGCATGCCAAATATGGACACCAGCAAAGAGAAAATACGGTAAATTCAACCATTCGATAAAGGCGAAAACGCTAAAGAGCCACCTGAAAGTGTGAATAGTGTGACTGATACTGTGATAGTTAATCAATCGTGCACAATTTTGGTTTCGTGCATTTATTTTGATGTAAAATGTCGATAAAATAATGCAAATCGTCGAGTCTGACAATCATGTGAGCACTGTATCAATGGGCAAGAAGCTAAATTGAAAGCACTTGAAAAATGCTGGATACACAAAAAAGCTTCATGTGTTAACGAGAGAAAACCTCTTGGACCGAGTCGACACAAACGGTCTCCAAGCCAGGTTTGACGGCCAGGAAAGTTATTGTTGTGTGTTTGGTGAAATTGGAAAGGAATGGAATGGGCTACTCCCCTACGACCAATCTGTTAATTCTGACCTGAAAAGAAGCAACCACCTAAAAGTGTCCAGCTTTGGCCAACAGGCGAGAAAATGTGCTTCATCAGGATAACGCCAGACTACACACATGTAGCCAGAAGCTACAAGAATTTGGTTGGAAGGTTTTTATGTATCTACCTTTTAGTCCGGATCTCGCAACAAGTGTTTACCATCGGTTTCTGTCTATGGCGAATGATTCCCGATTTTTTGCCAATAGAGTCTATGATTGAGTCACGATGACATTTGCATCGAGGAAAACCGCGCATATTTGACATAAATCCGATAATTTCAGCTATGGTAAGGCCTTCAATTTAATACAAAAATAGTGAATTACTTTTTACTAGGCCTTGTAGGATAGATTTAGGTTTTAGAAGTCTGATCCGGATTTTTATTGCTTAGGTTAACTGAACGGAGTTGTTAAAACGTTTATGTTACAAGGTATTTGGATAAAAAACTATTCTCCATGTAGCACTCGCATATCATTCGGATTAGCCGTTCAACCCTCTGTATCTATACCGAGCGGACATTGACTAGTGCGAGTCTACCAAATGCTATAGGAGTGAGTGCTAGTGCCTTCGATCTCTCGCGATTCACTGCAGAATAAAAGGATCTTACGATTGGCTACGACCAAGAAAAAAACCACAGATGGACCAAGCATTCATTGCACTATTTCTCTAATTTTCAGAATCTCTTTGGTTTTGTAATTTCAAACGATTGAGTTATGAGGAGCTTTTTATTTCATCACATAAATACACTTGGAGGTGTTGTCGTTTCCCTAAAACTTGTTTTCTATAATTTTGGATATTGACCTGTCAAGAGGTCGAGCACACGACTCTCCGCATGCTAAATTACTCGGCTACTATAGCCGCTTGACATCGCATATATTATATTATATACAATATTTTATCTCAGTCCCATAGTAGAGTTACTTGTCAGATGTTACACATCATATTCATTTCATCAGAATTTGAAATACATTTTTTTTAAGCTTTAATTTCTTCCCAAATTTGATCTCACATTATTCACTTCCAATAGATTAGAGATCATTTTAGTTATAACATAATTCATGTGTCTTCAAAAAAAGCTTAATTACAACTTACTACATACATACATACATATGAGTCAATTGTGATAATTGTTAAACGTATAAATTATTTAATTTTTTAATGGCCAATATATAATATATTTTTTAATCGGTAATGACAACTAAATACTTATCATTTAATAGCTCCTTGTACATCTGTGCTGCGCCACACAGTGGGGAAAAAGGGCTCAAAACACGCGCATTGTTAATTTTCTGCTCTAATTTATATATAATTGATTTTATTCGCCTCAAACGGAAATTAAGATTTCTTGCACATCTTGAGAAAATGTACATATTACTCTACATTCTCATTTCACATTCCAAGCACGTCCTTAACGTGAATTTACTCCATAAATTTTCTTCTTACTCATGGAAAAACTTTATAAAAATTAATACGATTTCTTTTTCTAATGAAACTTACCGATGGATTCTTTTTTCGTATGCTTATCACTTTAATGAAGTAATGCTATTAATTGCTGTAAGGCATATTTACTTCAGCATATTACATATTGACAAAAATTCAAACATTTTTTACCTTTCAAGCCAAGGCTGCATCGTAACGATGAATTTCTCCTTAATCAAAAAAATATTTCTTTCGTTTCGTTTGAAAAATTTGGAAACGTTATCGTTAAAGCAGTTATCAAAATAAAAAGCTGCCGTTGATGTTAAATCGTTACCAGATAATGTAAAACGTGAAGTGAGCTGTTAAATTATACATAGCAGGTAGCCATTTTAAAATTAATGTTAACGATGAGTTTGTGTCTTTCCGTTTCGATAACATGGCACCAAAACGAAACGATTTCATTTCGTTGGGTTATTTTTTCTTGTTAACGAAACGGAATGACATCGTTGTGTTTGCGTTTGTTTCAAGCACATAAAAGGGTATATTATAGCCTATTTCCATCGGACATATATTATGTAATTGGAGAAGATGATGCTTCTCCTCTTTCAAAATAATAGAAAAAGAAAGAAATAAAAGCAATTGCAGAATCGCAAACGATCCCCGCAACATAAAAATATGGGTGGCTCTGGCAGCTATCAGCTGATTGAACAAAATAAATAGTTCAAGGAAACAAACAAGCAAAATTGAGAATGGAAACATGCATAAAAGCATTTTCGTTTCAGCAGCTTTTGTCCATGCAGCAATAATCTGCACTTGCAAATCTTAAGATTCAATAAATGGAGTTTATGATTTCAATAGTTGTGACAAATTTTGCTAACTGTAAATTTAAATAAAAATCAGCTGTTTGAGTTAACTCACTTTCGGTGGAAGCGTTTGACATTTCATTCATTTAACAGAGGGCTTAAATGCATTTAAGTGCTCGGTGGAAGTAGGCTATTAACTTTGGTGAGAAGTATGTACATACAATGCATATGTCAGTACCAAAAGGAGAAAAGAGAGACTCACCAAGATTTATATATATCGGCGAAGTGTCCGTCTGTGTGTCTTACTGTCTATTCGTTTGCGATCAAACAGTAATATCTCTGTTTTTGACATTTCAACCAAACTTGGAAACTTGTCGGAACCAGTAAGTACGAAAAAATATACGTAACATATAGCCGTTCTGTTGAGATATTCGATTTTAAGTCATAAATACTTCAATAAATCAGATAAGATCGTGAAATTTGGTATTCTATATAAATATTAACACTGAAAATTATAGGATTCGGAAGATTATACATACATATATACATTTAATTTAGCCTCTAACAACCCATTTTTCAAATACGTTTTCATGAAAGGTATACTGTTTTTTCATTTTCATTCACATACTTATTTTAGCTGTTTTAAAATATTTTTAGCTGCAATAGCTTCTTGTTTTTTAAAATATCTGTAGACCACAAGTGTGTTATTCTTAATTATTCATTATTGAATCCCCTGTCATGTTGTCATCTGAATTCTTTAAAGCTTAAAACTTTTTAACGTCTCAATCAAGTCCCACTAAGCGAAATAAATTTTTTGAGCTCGTAATCGAAACAAGAGGTGAGTTCAAATTAAAATATTTCCATATAATTTAGGACTCTCCAGATCAGTTTGGTACCATACGCTTTATAAAAGGTCAGACCTCATTACGGGTTTGAAGTATTTGTTTGATTTACTTTTAATGAAAAAGAAATTAGTAATTTTTCCGAAAAAGGCGATTTCTTTATAAAAAGGGAGATCGAGAAAAGATTAACGCGGGATTTTTGTATAACCTACAAGATTTGACTCATTGGTAGACAAATGTCTTTGTTGCAGACATTTTTGTATAGGCATCAATTATGCAATTTTCACAAATACAAAATCAACTCAAAATTACTCAACTTTGAATGATCGTATCTCAGTGATATATCATTATATAATTTTTTCTCTAATGCACCCGTTTTTTCCCCATTGTGCGCTGCCTTGTTCATTTTTCGATTTAATTACACATAAATATAAAACAATTAACATACATACTTAACATGCACGTACTCAATTTTTAAACAATTAAAGGCATACAAATTCTTATCAATCCTAGCGCTTTACTATGCTACATGGAGTGAAAAAAATAAAGCAAAAATATTAAATACTTAAAATATTTAAAAAAAATTTATTTCATTAAATACAATGAATCTCGAAATTTATTTTGCGCCTTAACTCATTCATTAAAATAGGCATATGTTCATTTACATACATACATTTGTAATTAATTTTAGCACCTTAATTTATTCAGCAGATAGTCTTTGGTCTCTACGATATTCTATTTTTATTATTTACATTTTAAAAGCGGCATTGGATATGTGTTTTTAGTTGTACATATGTATGTCTCCTCGGTGGCTGTTTGTAGAAATTTGCACTACAACATTTTAGCACTAAATTGCGTCATCCAATATTTGAAACACATTCGTATCATTTATTTCCACTCAGCGGCTTTTTTATACACACATATATGTATATATATTTTTTCTACTTTTATTTAATATATTTGAATGGCCTCTCTCTTTTTAAATATCGCATATCGCCATTGCTGTTTCATTTACAAAATATTTTCTCATTCAGAAATTAATTGCCGTGTTTGTTGAAGGGATTACCGGCACCGACGTGCCAGTAGGTGGGTACTTATGTACGTGTATGTGAGGGCTTGCATGCTTTGCTGAAAGCTTATTCATATACACATGTTCCTTTATTTACACTTTTTCCTATACACATGTGTATACACTTCTGTCAATTATTGCTGATAAGTGTGGCAATTGTGTGTCGTTTTTTGGAATTAAAAGGAATTATTTAATTTTAATTGTGTCTGCCAATTAATTATGTCTACACTGAGAAACATTTTTATAAGTAGAATTTTTTATGAGTAAGTTTTTAATTGAAATTTCTGTTGTCATTAAACTCATAGCAATGGTAACTTGGTGTAATAATGTATTCTTACGAAAATACGTGCAATCACTATCTTACACAATAAACAAAAACGATCTTGATCAAATATGAAACTGTTGTTTTGAAAGTTAATGACATTTTTGTCTGTGCAAGGCGATATTTGGAAATCCTTATAAGAATTCTGATAATCAGGCTCAATCTCATCAAATTTAGTTCTATTAAAAAAAGTTGTTCCATTTTGCTGGGATTCCCGCCAAAGTTTTCCTCCTTATACTACTAGCATAAAGCTTACAAATCTATACATACATGTTCTTCTAGCCGCAGCAAAAGACTATAAATAATTTCCCAAACTTCTAAACTTATTGTTTTGTTGTTCATTTATCCCGAGTTTCATGACTAGGCAAATTGCGTACGCCATGCTGATCGTTCCCTTCCTTACGAAAGGGTGGGAGGAGGGCAGCCATTAGGATTTTTTATTATTATCATCAAATTCTCATATATTATTTTTAGTTTTTAGCGGCTATATACATATTATTATTAAACTAGTACATATATTAAAAAAAATTTTTTGATGTTATTTCGGTTAGCTTAACATTATGTTAAATGATTAGGTTATTTGCTATGTAAACATAGGCTTAAGATAAAAGAATATGTTTAAAGCTCATTTAAAAAGCTTTCAATTTCACTCAATTTGAAAAACTTATAACTGTTGTCCTTCCATTTTACATTTCATCAATTTTATATATATAAGATCACACTGAAATAAAAACTCAAATATTCGTTCAAGCGACTAATAAAGACGCGCACGTTCAGAACTCCCGTAATTTTTTTTATCAGCTGCCTAGACACTTGTAGGCATTTATTGGATCTCGTTGGCGGGTTTTATTAAGCACGCAGGCAGGTATGAACGACTTAGGGGAAATCATTTCCCTAAAAGTTACATTTTCCATTTACAAAAATACATAAGACCTCATAGTTTTCTCTTTGCATGTTCGAAAAGAAATTATTAGAATACAAGATTTTTGGACCAATTTATAAAAATAAGATTTTTTTATGTTTCTGATTGATTACCTGTGAATTGAAAGGACAAATAAAAGTATGTTTTATCACTTAAAAATGGATCGAGTTTTGTTCAGTTAATCATTTTGTATATTTTCAAATTAGAATCTATTAAATGCTTTATCGATCACTTTTTTTTATAAAATCTTTGGTATTTAACAAAGGTTATCCATTAGGGAATACAAAAATTTCCTCCAGTGGAGCCATGTTTAGCATCATTTATACACTTGACAGTTTCAATTGTTTCGGTTGAAATATTTGGAAATGTTATCGTTAAAGCGGTTAATATAAAAAAAAATTATTTCGTTTTTACTCGAAACGAAATGCTGTCATTGATGTTAAATCTTTAGCAGATAAACGTTAACATTGAAGCTGTTAAATCATAGCAGCCAGCCATTTTAAAATTTACGTTAACGCAGAATTTGTGCGTTGACAACACTAACAATTTCTTTTCGTTTCGATAACGTAACGGCGAAACGAAACGAAATCATTTCGTTCAGTTTATTTCTCATATTCACAAAACGAAAATAATCGTTTAGCTAGTTTTAGTTAGTTGATCAGCTCTGATAAAGACGTTCTTGCTTTACCTTTGCGTTAGCTTACATAAAAAGTATTCGAGGAGTGGCGAGGGCAAGCAACTATTTGCCCAATATTAAACTGTTTTTTTTTTTTTCAAAAACTAGCAAACTCGTTACTCGTTCTTCTAATGTGCACTTTCTTCCAAGAAACACACCTCCAATCAGAGAAGTCACATTGCTCTCAATACGGTCTCTCACCACAATTTGCCTTTTATTGCATCATACAAAATCTTTCAGCTTTATATTTTTTAACTACCAATAATTTTTACCGTGTAAATCTGGCCGTCCGACTAAACTCATTAATGCATATGGAAATGAGCATAGATAAGTGTGGCGATAGCGCAACGGCGAGCGCATAAAATCAACGCAACACAACGCAACGACATATACAAAATTTGCGCTGATAAGAGGCAAGCGACTGAATTAGCACAAAAAAGTTGAATGCTGAGAGGAGGTGCAGATTGACAGAAAAAAGTAATGAGTGAGTATAATGAATGAAAGTGTCGACATTAGCAGCACGATTGTGCGCTCGAATTAGTGTGTGTGTGAGTGCGCGCTCGTGCTACGACGGTAAGACAATTCATTGGCTAACGCTAAACCGGCTCGCGATATTCTTATACGCGGCGCATCTTTACAAGTTTAAGTGTATGTGAGCGCGCCAACGAAACCACCAGCCAATTTTTGCAACTGAAGACAAACCAAAATCGGCAATTTCATCAGTCGCGTTTCAGAACTAAAGTAAGTTAGAAGCAAAGAATTGGTGGATAAAATAACTGTTAAATAGAAAAAATAAAACACTAAAATTATATACAACTGGAAGACGGTGAACGAGTTTATGAAAAGTAGTGAGCGGCACATGAACAGGGACCGTTGGTGGTATACGAGAAAATAAGAAGACATATTAGGGGCGCGGTATCTGAGTTAAATACGGCTAGTGCACACCTCGAATAATTAAAAATATCTATTAGAAATATTACTATTTATTGTAAGCGCATTCGCTCTTCGGTCAATAAGAAATTGAAAAACTTAACTGAAATTGAAGACCACGTCTTGACATTGACAACGGTGGCAGTATCAGTGCAATTGCAATGAGTGGAAATTATCAGGAAAAAATACTGAAACTAAGAAGAATAGAGTCGAAAGTAGTGATCTACAGTTTGGGCTTAGTGATTAAATCAAACGTGAAGAGTGAAAGATCCTGGAGCAATAAACGGTATTAAGACAAATTTTTTAAAAGCAGCGGCGGAAGAGGCGCGTAGCAACAGCACAGCGAACACGTGATACGCTACATAGTAGAGAATCGAATACAAAACCGTATCTGGAATAAAAACAAAGCAAGAAAGTAAGCCAAGCAGAGGCGTACTAAGCAATATGCGAACGCTGATACCAAGGCCCGGTCGATGGTCAACAAGACGAGCAATGCAGCCGGAACCAATTGAGTACAAAAACGATGGGGGACAACACAAAAAGTCACGTTTGCTGATAAGCGTTACACTTCACGTGCTTATAATCAGCGCGCTGACGCAAACCGCCAGAACAGCAGCCCCGCATCCTTTTGCCACAGATAGAACACACTTTATCGCTAACACCAATGCACATCAACTTTGGTCGCACGTGAATCGAACGTGCTTAGGGCATACTTGCAATCAAACGTTCAATGAAGAACATCTTGAGCAGCTAACGCGTCATATTGATTGGTCGGTGAATGCTTGCGAAGATTTCCACAAGTATGCATGTGGCAAATGGCAAGCGCCAAGAGATCAACCAAACGCTGTGAACATGATGCTAGTTGCCGATGAAGCGCTGACTACGCGTTATGTTGAGTTATTCGAAAACGCGTTGACTAAAAGACATGCACTGTGGCGCAGCGAGGCAGCGGTAGCAGCGGCAGTAAATAGAGCCTCACAGCGTCAAAAAATGCGTCGTGCAAGAGCGCATGGGGAGCGCGCTGCGGTCAAACATTTTTCCGAGCGCACCCAAACAACGCCAATAAATGTGGAATTGCCCGCCGATGCGTACGAAGCGCTGACAACGGAAACTGAAGATTATGATCTAGTGCTCTCGAAATTACTACAATACTATCGTGTATGTAAACACTCACAACCAACGCTAACGCTACGCGGTTACTACGAGGAATTACACGCGGCGGGTGTTTTGCGGCAGTCACAGCGCCATTGGCAGAAAATGTTCGCAAATTTGGCAAGGTATGGCTATGGTGAGCACTTCATCTTTATGCGTGTGCGTCAAGTCAATGCGTCACTACATGAAATTGCCATATTAAATCACTACAAACAAAAGCGGCTTAATTTGACAGCAGAGATTTACGAGGTTCTACGCGCACATACACACAAAACTCGCGATGAGTTGGCAACAGAGTTTCGCGCACTCGAAACAGAAGTAGAAACAGTGGTAAATAATATGTGTTCAACGGCAACCGATTATAAGCAGGGCACTAATTTGACTGCAGCAGCATCAGCATCGGTGGGGGCGTCGGACGAATTGCAGCACCAAACGCCTAACGATCAGCCAGTACCGCCTAGTAGTGCTGAGGAAGATTGCGATCTCATGGAGACTATAACGTTTGCTGAGCTGACGCGCCGCTGCGTTGAAGTGGACTGGCAGCGTTTCATTGGCGCGCCACTCGGACGATACATACAGGCTGACGATTTGGTAAGCGTTGATTCAACCGAGACTGTTTGCCGGTTGGCACGCTTCCATAACCAACCCAAGTACGCACATATCAATTTTCTCTACACGCTGGCGCGCTTTCTCAGCTATATGCGCCAATTACCGCACAGTCCTGTAGGCGTGAATGGTAGCAGTGGCGCCATCTGCCTTCATCATATGCGTAAAACACTGTCCGTCGCTATGACCTACGTATATGATCGTGTCTATTACTCACCTGTGCGAAGTGAGAGTGATCGTGTTATAAACGAGATATTCGCGCAGTTGAAAGCAGAATTTTCGCGCACATTGGCGTTGAATCGTATGCAGTTCGATGCTGACATACTGACGTATTTGCGTCAGAAGCTTTCTTCGATGCGAATCAACTTGGGAAATTTACCGCCCGCAGTCAACTCATCTTTCTATGTGGATCTCATATGGAAGCTAAATATTAGCAACAACAACTTCTACCGCAATCACTTGCACGCTTTGGTGCACACAAATGGGCACATAAATCGTTTGGTAGCAAGCGCTGCCAAAAAGCACACGCGCAGTCCCTGGTATACCTTCAATTATCACGAGCCTTTCTTACCCGAAAGTTTGGATTTAACGCCCAGCTATTATTGCCTTAGTAACATGATTATCGTGCCGTATACCTACCTTCAGACGCCTTTCTATGACCGTCAGTTCTGGTCTACCTTACTTTATGGAGATTTAGCGAACACGTTGGGTCATGAGCTCATCCATAGTTTCGATAACAACTTCCTCGAATATGACCACGCTGGCAATATGAACGAGTCAATGATGCAACGCATCTCCGCGAATGTGAACTTTGCGCGCAACATTCAATGCCTCAAGCAGAGCACAAATTTCCTCTCTGAACGTGTAGCTGATGTGAGCGGCACGCGCTTGGCACTCAATGCCTTCCTTCGCGATCCAGCTTACTTGCGTGACAATGGCCGATTATTTTTCCTACAATTTGCGCAATTCTTTTGCAATAACGTTGACGAAGAGAAGCATCAGCTGTTAGATCCTACGCATGACCCTGACGCTTTGCGGCTCAATTATACGCTGGCGCAGATGCCGGAATTCCTAGAGGCCTTCAATTGTCCGGCGAGCAGCCCCATGAGCGCGGCGAATCGCTGCGAGTTATGGTAGTAAACGTGGGGTGAGAGGTGACGTTGTAATACGTAAAGAATCATAAATTATTCGACGTTTTCATAGGGTTTACAATGTAGTATTAGTTAATCATAGCCAAAGTAATTACTTAATATAATGTACTTAATATAATGTATTTATTAAACAAGTAATCTCGATTTTTTAAATATAAGTAAAAATTTACAATATAATTAAATTTTTTAAGGTATTTTTTAATTTATTTATAATATTACTAGGTTAATTAACAAATCACAAATATTAATACTAAGGAAAAACAATAAACAAAAATAAAATACAAAATTAAAAAAGAAGGAAAATAAATTGAAAAAAATTCCCGATTGAAAAAATTTTTAACAAAAACATCAAGATTATAGTAAGTAAAGCTGAACAAGACTATGACGTCTTTTCTTAAGCTTGTTGTATTATGAATATCTGCTCGGTGGTGGATTTACCAGGCACAAAACCACACCGATAAGGTTCGATAAGAATGTTGAATGTGAATCTTCAATCTTTGAGGAAGCGATGACCGGCCGGGAAGGTAGAGTGCTTCTCCATGGACGGAACATAATCAGGTTCCAACCGCCATATATGCTTTGCATAAGAGCATAAAAAAACTTTTTTTTGTAAAACCCAGCCTTACTTGCCATCCGCCCAACTGAAAGTTAGTCCTACTTACTTCTTTAGAACAGTTTTATCTAGAACTTGCGAACAAATACAACGTTCGGTCATAACGATTAATTTATCGGCTGATACATATATTTTGATGAAAGATATGCTCCTATGATCGGATAAATGGAACTTCTTTATAGGTAAACTAGTCAGTCCCGAGTTGCTGTTTCGCGCAAGCGAAAGAGGACTCGAGTGTATGCGAAAAAACTTTAAAAGGAATAAAAATAAATTTTTTTTTATATTTATCTACAAAAAAAATTGTTTTTTTTTTATCACTTCAGTAGCGCCGCGCGATTCGTTCAGGAAAACCACCTGTTTTCCACTTCCAGTGCTTTCGGACGACATGAACTAACCAGCGTAACTGCTCGCACAGCTCATCGTTCCATAGTCTGCAGTTCAGGGCTAAAAATCGATCGCAGAACATTTCTCTCGAAGATTTCTAAGTCAACTTCATCGGATATCGATATCGTCAATACTTGGAGTTTAGTTTTGATTTACAGAGATAGCTTACTCAGTTCAAAGTTGCACCTATTGTTAAA
Organism: Ceratitis rosa; assembly: GCA_037013455.1. NCBI lineage: Eukaryota > Metazoa > Arthropoda > Insecta > Diptera > Tephritidae > Ceratitis > Ceratitis rosa. The sequence goes on from JAWMAG010000004.1 coordinate 2,949,470, forward strand.
GCTGACATTATTATTGGTGTTGATGCTGGTTCCTAGATAGACGAAAATATCTACTACTTCGAAGTTATGACTGTCAACAGTGTTATGACAGGAGATATTCCGTCTTGTCCTTATTGACTACCAGATCCATTTACTTAGCTTCTTTGTGAAGACTGTAGAAGTCAGAACTAACGGTGCGGTTGTTAAGGCCTATAATATCAATGTCATCGGAATACGCTAGCAGTTTAAACATTGTACCTTGTATATTTAGGTCTGCAGCTCTAAATATTTTCTCTAGCATCAAATTGAAGAAACGGCACGATGAAGGGTCACCCTAATTGAAAACTCGTTTGATATCGAAAAGTTCGGAGAGGTCCTTCTCAATTCTGACTGCGCTTCTGGTGCTCTCCAGCATCAGCTTACACAGCCGTGTGAGTTTTGGTCTAAATCCACATGGATAAGACCCAATCAGTTTGTTAACGGGACGATAGGACATTATATGCGATATTAAGAAGGCTAATCTCGAGATATTTGGTGCAGACCGGGGGATCCTCTTTTCATACTTGGGTTCTAATCGTCGGGCATGCTTTCCTCCAGGCATATTTTGCAAATAAGTTGCATCTTCTCAGCTCTTCACCCCTTTGTTTAAAAAAAGGTAAGCCATCAGCTCAAACCGATTTATTGTTCTTTAAATTCGAACCTTTAAATTCTATTCGAACCCCGTCATAGTTGGCTTCGGATTCAACATCTCCGAGGTTTGATTTTCACTGCGATGACCTTCCTCATTGGTTCTCGCGCATTTCGGTCTCTTTCTCTTTTGCCTGAAAATGCATCTACGTGTATTTTCTCTCCAGTACAGATCTGTACCGATTGCAGCGTTTCTACGGCCAACCTTCCTTGTGCTTGTTGAGGAATGTTCATTGATACACATAGGTGGTTGCGTATCTTCGCTGCGAAAAAATTGTGATCCGAGTCGGTGTTAGGTCCTCGGAACGAACGCCCCACAATTCACAACATAATCGATTTGATTGCGCGATTTTCGATCCGGCGACAGCCATATAGACTTTTTTGCTCGGAAATCTGGTACTACCTGACGTAGCCGAGCAATTTCAGCTTCTTTGGAGATGTTTTGTGATGGCCAGATATACTTTAATGCCCAACCTGGCAATGAAGTCGATAAGCACAATTTTCGCATCGTTACTCAGTTTACATCAAAAAAACAGGTGAACTCATGAACGCGAGTTTATTTTTTAAATACTAATTTATAATAACGTAGAGTAACAAAGTTTCATTTTAGAGTAAAGTTAATTATTTGACAACCATTAATCCCAGGAACATCATGTTCATTACTCATTTCTATTTTTAAATGATTGAAAAACTGACCTTTTTTTGGTAAAAATTTCTATGCAAGTATTGCGAAAATCTCTAAGCATAAATTTGAAATGTGCAGTAAATGTCAGAGCAAAAGCATAAAATTCAACGAATAATAATGCTAATAAATGAGAGTGAGGCGGAATCACCGCAATACATTTAAGCGAAGATAAAAAAATACATATATAATATATTATATAATTTTGTAATAGGTATTACAGTCAGCCCAAACAGACAGTAAAGCGGCTAACCACATCATATCATTTAGAAGTATGGAAAATTGGTAAATTTCATAAATTCGATAATCGTATGAATGAGCAAACCGAAATGGGATTTTGCGGCAATTATGGCTAAATATGTGTGGCTTTTGGGTAAAACTGATGTACGTAAATAAATGTAAATTATGTGTATGAAAATGGCATGAACAGTTATAATGTAGATATATTTTTCACGTGAATGCTTTGTACGATATGTCAGAAATAATCATATGCATTACTATATTATAAACATAATATGCTTTAATCATATTTAGGCTAATACCACATATAGCAAATTAATGAAAGAGTTTTCAGAAAAGGCTATAAATATGATAGAACGGTGAAAAATTAAATAAAAATGAATTAATATAAGTAAGAATGCAATTGACATAATTAGTAAAATAATATATTTTACTAAATAATTGCTTAAAAAAATGTTATTTGATTACAATTAAAAATACAGTTAAACATAATAATGTTGCTTGCCAAATTAACTGCCCGAGCGATAGAAAATTAATTGTATCATATTTTGTTTATTCATTGCAGACAGCATTAATTGGTTTAGTTATTAGTGCATAAACCAAAAAAGATTTAATTGACAATAGTATAAATACATAAAGAGAAACAGTATATGTATATAATGTAATATGAAGTATGACATATAGTATACATATGCATGTAAATAATTAACAAAAATCATAGATGATTTTCTATCATTGAATATATTTATATCACATGTTAATACAAATAAAAACATATTTATAAACAAAGAAATACTAATAGAAAATCTGAGTATTTAAAAAAAATAAAAAAAAAATCGAAATAAATATTTTTTAACATTTTCAGATTAACTTTGTCTAAATGCAATTACAATCACAAGAATAATTAGCATTAAAATCAATTAAATCGTCGCTATGGTGAAATTATAAATTAAAATACAATACAAATGTACATACATGGCAAAAAAACTTTGTGTGTTGGTATTTTAAATTTGTTTGTGGTCAAAGTTTTTTTTTGCCATTCTATTAATATCCCAACAAATAATAATTATAATTGCAAAAATGTTAGATTATTTAATTTTATTGAGCGGACTCATGTGCAAAAACTCAAGTACGTGAGGAATGTTTTTGACTACCTTTCACCTGAGAATGGCCAGAAACGATTCTTTTACATATGGCTCAAACAGCTTCCGACTTCCGGTTTTAGACCAAGTATCCTCTGGGTAGGCAACAAACATATGAAAAATAAAGCAAAGTTTGGTACGGGAGATCTCCCTTTTGATGACGACCACCACAAATATTTCAAGTATCACGATTTGAAGGCTTGGACCTGGAATGTCTGGTCACTTAATTAGGAAGGTACCGCTGCCCAGCTGGTTGTTGTCCTCGTTGAACTAAAGGTTAACATCACCGCCGTGCAAGAAGTACGATGGACCGGGCAAAGATAGAAGCGAGTAGATTCCTGCGAGATTTACTACAGCGGTCATATAAAAGAACGCAAATTTGGTGTCGGATTTGTGGTGGGAGGGAGACTCCGTCCCCGAGCACTGGCATTCACTCCGATGGATTACCGTCTCGCTCTAAAAACGAAATTCTTGAAGACATCACTAATTTGCGCCCATACCCCGACAGAAGAGAAGTACGATGAGACTAAGGGCGCTTTTTATGAGCGCCCAGGACGCGCCTATGACCGCTTTACCCTCCATGATGTCAAAATTGTGATTATCAAAGGGTGGGCAAAGATTTCTTCGGAACAACTGCAGAAATTTCAGCCTCTATAATGAAACTGCAGAAATTTCAGCCTCTATAATGAAACATCGTCGCGGATCACTAAGAACACAAGGAAAGCTCCACGACGATTAGCTGCTATCACAATAGATAGCCGAACGGCTTACTACCCATCAGCAACTCGATTTAAGGCAACTGTGGAACGGCATCTAAGACTACTTACGCACAGCAGCTACGGTATTTGGCAATGCCAGAAAAGAGCTGGTATGATGAGGATTGACGAAATGCCGTGGAGAGAAAATTCTCTGGCTACCGCAACCTTTCCAAAGATAACATGACACGGAACTCTTACAAATTGCAGATAAATTCGTTACTTTATTATTTTTTCTGAGCTGGCAACAAAGCCAAATGAAGGCAATTTGAACAGTTGATCGTTAAAATCAACACAAGGAGATGGTGATCCCGAACTCCCAACCGATGGCGATGGAAAAGGCGTTCCGTTACTCGACTATGACAAGGTTCAAATAGCGATAGTCCACTTAAAGATCATCAAAGCAACTGTAGCCGATGGCTTATCTGGTGAACTATTTAAACATGACGAGATGACATGAAGAACTGACATGGTACATGCATCAGCTTCTTTGCAGAATAAGGTGAGACGAAAGCAAAAAAACGATCCCACAGCTTGCGCCAATAACTGTGGGTTAAGCCTAATTAAGATCACATATTAAGATCCTATCAAGCGTATAAAGATGTCTAAAATGGTGCTGGACAACACCAGAAGCTCGGTCAGAATTGAGAAGGACCTCTCCGAGCTGTTCGGTACCAAACGAGGTTTCAGACAGGGTGTTTGTGTATCGTGTGATTTCTTCAATTTGATGTTGAATAAAATAATATGAGCTGAATTGAGAGGGTACAATCTTCTATAAAAGGGTACAACTGCTAGCGCATTTCGGTGACATTTATCAAAAGATAAAATCTACACGTCCCTCAACATTGCCGTCGTGCTGTATGGTGCAGAACCGTTGATGATAAGGTGGTCTTGGGAGTCTTTGAGAGAAAAGTTTTGCGAATGGTTTATGGTCCTTTGCGCATTGGCAACAGCGAATACTGCTAACGATGGAATGATGTACACGATGACATTGACAGAGTGCAGCGAATGTGGGGCAGCGGCTACACTGGACAAGCCCTCCAGCTTTGAAAGTACTCGATGGACTACCCGCTGGTGGAAGCAGAAGATAACCACAGCGTTGGAAAATCACGTTGAGAACGATCTGTTTTGTGTTGGTATGTCCAATTGGGGAAAACTTTCTATATAAAGAAGTGCCTGTGCTGTGCTACTTAGTCACTGTAATAATAGAGAATTTTCTAGTGTAAATGGATAGTTGAAATCACAAAAATTAGTGCAGGCGAGCAATAAAATAAACAAATAGTTTATCACAATAGTGGCGAAAAAATGGCACAACAGCTTCTCTACAGTTGCGCCTACAGGTATGCATCAATTTTATATTTTGCTAGTGCCTTTAGTAAGCTAGAGTATCCATTTAGTTATGAACAGAAATTTCCTACTTTTGTGGGAAAAATTTCTATCGAAAGGACGCTTAACAATATAAATAAAAATATAAAGGTAAAAAAATTAATTAATTAATTAATTAATAATAACAGACGCTGTGTTTGCATTGTCTGAAGCAGATGGGTGTTTAATCTGTGGCCGAGCAAAATGAAATAAAAAACAAAGTAGAGAAACGAACAGCGTTCACTCGCCGCGAAAGCGAAATGTCTTCACACAAACTAAAAAAATTATGGACACTAATAAGTGTGAAATATGGTAAAACGCGAAATTATTGGACGCCTTTATAAGCTTTTGATGACGAAAACATTGATACGGAGCTCTTTGAAAGTACCCAAAACAATACACCTTCAAAAGATATGCTCCCTCCTATAAAGATTTTAATGCAAGACAGCGTCTACATACATAAATAATAATTTTTATTAGCAAAGGAATATCTGATTTTTTCTTTAAGAAAATATCAATTGGAATTAAAATTCTTAGTGAATCACATGAGTTTACAACAAAATTATTAAATTTATATATTTATTTATTATAAATGAAAAATAATAATACAATTCTCATTTTACAGAGAAAGAAGCACTAGCTGCCAGGGCTTACGGCTCACTGCTCTAATAAAATTATATCGTCTAAGAATATTAATAAATTAGCCAGTCAAAAGTAGAAAAATAAATGGTACATTTTACTGTCAGTACATGGATTAAAATTAATCTATGTTAGTAAAGAAAAATTTTTTTATGTAAGATAACTTAAAATTAAAATTAAATTAACTTTCTAAGGCCGGTTTTGCGCAAAAAATCAGCTACCTTGAGGATGTTTTCATGTGAAGGTTCCTTAAGCAATTCCAAAAAATGCTGGTCGCCAAAAATTGTTTTTCTAATAGCACTGAAATTCGTGCATTCATCTAGAAGATGTTTAACTGTAAGCGATGGTGAAGTGCAGTATACGCAGTGGGGTGCACTTGAACCATTCAAGTCGAGTGAAGGCAATAATATCGTTCGTTCGACAGATCGGCGGAAGGTGTGGTTTTGAGCCAGTTATATTAATGTTCGAATATTGGTGTTGCACTCTGTTCCAAGAGTCTGTTTTCTGGTCTTTGAAATAGTTATCGATGAGTAGGAAAATATCCCCTTTCACCATATATATAAAAGTAAATAACGGGTCGTTTGCAACGGCTTTTGTTTTCTGATCCGCTAACTCATTGCCGTTAATGCCAGCGTGACCAGGAATCCACATAATTTTGATTTTCTTGCGGTTTTCTATTAGGTTGGTCCGTATTTCAGATATTAGGGGTGACTTGTTGGCGATATTAATAATTCCAGAGATCGTTGACATACTGTCTGTGCAGATTATCGTCTTGTTGTTAGATTTTGTGGTTCAGAGTATTGCATTGTATATTGCCACTGCCTCCCCCGTATACACTGAACAGTAATTTGGCAGTTGCCCTGCGATAACTGTTGTCCCATCAGCTTGAACTACCGCGAATGACGTGTGGTGCTTAGACTTTGATCCATCGGTATAGTACATTTGCCATTCGTTCCGGAAAGGTGCTCTGTGTTCCTCAAAAATCCGCTGGTATTCTATTGAACTTGTGGTTGATTTGCTTAAGTTTGAAAGGCCGAGAAGAAATGAAGAGTAGCATAAGTGCCAAGGTGGAGAATTGGCAGCAGCCACTAAAGAGGGTGGCGAGGTTATTCCTAAACTCTAAATAGCGTTGGCTTACGATTTGGTACTTTGTTAGCGTTCCACATTGTTGTGATAGTGTCGTGTAGTATACTCTTTCTGCAGAGGAAGACTTTTGGCATTAGCCTCATGGTGGTGTATTCTATTCTCTCCTGTAAGGTAGGCATTCCAGTCTCCGCCAAGATGCATTGAATCGGAATCGGGGAAAAAATCATTTTTATGTTGCTCTTTGCACAATGGCCGTATATTGGTAAACCATAGTCAATTTTCGACAAAATTAAAGCCTTAACAGCAATTATTAAAGTACAATATTTGGATGAATTAGACAATGCTTAGAAGATAAGTATTTAATAATATTTAACCTGACAGCTAGGCTTTTTTTAGGCTAAGGCAGTGTTCCTTAAATGTAAAACGTTTGTCAAAAACGATTCCAAGGAAACGTAAGCTAGGAACGTTGACAATGTCGATATTATTATGAACTAGATGTAAATCGGTACATTTTTGTTTACGGCATATATGAAAATATTTACATTTATTAAGTGAAAGATTTGCTCCTGAGCAGATTAACCATTTCGATATGTCGGTTAGTATGTTTAGAAATTTATTTTTAACAGTGTTTAAATAACTTATTTTAGAATAGAATAGGACGTCATCCGCGTAGATAATATGTGAAATATTTTTATGTTTGGAAATTATGTGGCTAATTTCGTCAAAAGCAATAGTAAATAACGTAACAGAAAGGGGGGATCCTTGTGGGATTCCATTCTGTTGATTGTGTAAATTAGAAAACGTGTTATTTACTTTTACTTTAAATTTTCGATTGGTGAGAAATGACTTGATAAAATGGTATATTTTATTACCGAATTTCCATTTTTCTAATTGTCGCAGAGCTATGTGAGCTCCGACACGATCGAAGGCCTTTTCAAAATCCAGACTGAGCGTAGATATATGGTTGAGGGAGGATAAACCATATGAAACGAAATTTTCAAAAAGTAGGAGGGCGTCGGCCCTTCCTTAATTAAGCGTTGTTTGGAAATATACCACATAATGCGCTTCGAGATAATTTTTTCAAGTAACTTACTCATGCAGAATATAAGCGAAATCGGTCTATAATCTAAAGCTTCTGATGATGGGTTAGTGGACTTTGGTATGGGTGCAACTGTTGCGTTTTTCCAGTTTTGAGGATGAATTCCGGTAGTTAAAATATTATTGCACACATTGATTAATCTTGATTTAACCTCACAAGGCAAGTTTTTTAGCATATCATACGAAATTCTACCGTGGCCTGGAGTTTTTCCAGATAGTGAAGAGATTGTACTTTCGAATTCTGGATACGTGATTTCTGATTCTATTATTTCAGCTGGGGAGTTTGGCTGATTGTAAGTGCAACTTAATGTTTCATTTTTCTGTGCTATAAAAGCTGAAGTAAAGTTTGAGTCGATAGAATACCTAGACCAAGTGGTGGCAAAAAGTTCGGCAATTGCCTTGGGGTCAGCTACAGGTCCAGTAGGGCTGTTAATTGAACCTGTGAGGGTTAGAAGAGCGATTTATTTCTGCAGTTCATTTGTTTTGCTTCTTTAGACTTTTTACGAAAAATGGCATTTGCTTTTTATATAAGATCTGGTTGGCTTCTGTTCTAGTCCTTTTGTATTGCCTCCACTTATCCTGTTTTAAATTTCTTAGGTTGTTAAGCTCGCTTGTCCAGTATGGGACAATTTTTTTGTAAGGTCTGTAAGCAGTTTGCGGAATTAAAAGGTGCGCAGCCGACCTTATTATTTTAGTGATATTAGCGACCTCTTTATTAATGTTTTGAGATACCGGGAGTTCATCACAGAACAAAATTGTATTTTGTGTGAATTTGGGCCAGTCAGCTTTTCCTGTCAAAAACTTTGGTTTTGGGAAGAGCTTTTCAAAGGATGGCGTGGCTAGTTCTGTGACTATTGGGTAATGGTCACTGCCACATAAGCTGTCGAGTGTTCGGCTATTTGCTTTTGGAGCAATATTGGTAGAGCAGATAGATAGATCGACGTGGGTGAAGGAATTATGGGTCGAAAAATGCGTTGGAGAACCATCGTTCAGTATGGTTAAGTTCTCAGTAAGAATTCAATCTTCCAGTACCAAGCCTCTTTTGTTGGTTGATGTGGTGCCCCATAATGGGGACCACGAATTTACATCTCCGACCAGGATTACGGGTTTGGGTACTGACGTTAAAATATGTCTAAGCTCAGCAAGCGTAAAACTTTGTTGAGTAGGAATATACAGACAAATATAACGAAGCGATATTTGAATAGATTGGGAGGTATTTATGTGGAATGTCTTTTTTTAATAAGACAGCGATACCTTGATTGTTTGTGGTATTTTGTTGTAAAATTATTAAATTAATATCAAAAAAATGTTTTAACATTACTTTTCCAAAGTGCTCAAATGTTCTCAGGTCGGCTGATTATTATAATATATTTGGTAATAGGCTTTCTTTTGTTAAAGAATTTTTGGATCTTGTGTGTAGTTTGATGTGGGATTTACCTTCACATCATTAATCACATCAACTGCATTATTCCTAAAGCTTATTCTAACCTTGCTTTTTTACGGCGGTATGGTGGTGATTTCAAAGATTCCTACATGCGTAAAAATTTATATAATCTTTTGATTCGTTCGAAGCTGGATTATGCTAGCTTAATTTGGAATCCTATTTATTCTACGCATTCCTCTAGATTTTTTTATTTATGACATCAAAATTGGCTTAGTGAACTGCTTGAGCAAATCAGCTTTAATGTTCCTCATAGAACTTTACGCTCTCATTATCCGTTCTTTTTAGATGTAATTAAATTCAATTATCACAATTACGATTCCGTTATTAGGGCACTCTCTGAATTTAATAGAATCTGTAGAAGCTCGTTCTGGCTCTATTCTTAATGCTTTTTATTCATAGTATACACACCTAGTTCTAAGTTTTTAATTAATTTGTATATCTAGTCTGTAACACAGTTCGATTGAGAGAGTGAACAAGTGCACATGTGGATTGCAAACGCAAAAAAGTTCTAGTTTATTGAACAAAAAAAAAAAAAAAAAAAAACATTTCATAATTGTACATTCTAAAACTAAATATACATTAAAAACAATATATAAAAAAAAATAGTTTTTAAAGCTAAGTAAAAGCTATACAGTGTTATTTTTCAAAATTGAAGTTTTATTAATAAAACTATTGAAGTGAAAATACCACGTGAATAAATGAGTGACCAGCGCTCACCTTTAGAGCAGGGTCACTCGCTGCAGAGAACAGCAGACATTGATTATGAGTTAAATACTCTGACTAATCTATACTTAGCACAAACAACAAACATAAGTTCTGTTCTACAATATAACTCAGCCAATACAACAACAACTTTGGGCACGCAGAATATTAATTCTGCAAATGAGGTTCTTGAAATGAACAACGAAAGTGACAATAAAGTGGAATGGCAAACTGTAACAAGCAAAAGACGACAGTTGGGCTCTCCTTCTATCGATCGTAAGAGAAAAAAGTCAGACAGCAACATGAACATAGTAGAAACTCATAGTACTACTAAAAACAGCAACAATGGCTCAAACATGTTCGCGGGTTTAGAAGACGAGATGGACAACAATAACGTAACGGATCACAACATCGATGAAACTTTACCAAAACCACCACCAATTGTTATACCGAATGTTAGTGCCATAAGTGGTATGATTAAGTATTTTGAAAGTATTATAAATAAGTCTGAGTTTAGTTATAAAGCTTTGCGAGATGGTCAAATTCGAGTAATGATCAAGTCTATAGATTCATACAGAACTTTAATTGCAGAAATTAAAAAAAAAGAAATTAACTTCCATACATATCAGCTTAAACAAGAGCGCGCATATAGAAGTGTTATAAAAAATTTACACTTCTCTACTCCAGTAGATGAAATAAGGAAAGAAATAGAAGCATTGGGTTTTCAGGTTAGAAATGTAAGCAATATACGAAGTAGATTTACAAATATGCCCCTAAGTATGCATTTTGTTGACCTAGAGCCAAACAAAAACAATCAAAGTATTTTTAACTTAAAATATCTTGGTAATGCAATCGTAAAGGTTGACCCTCCTAAGAGGGTAACAGTCATTGTACAGTGTCATCGATGTCAAGAGTTCGGACACACAAAATCGTATTGCACAAAACCTTATAGGTGTGTTAAGTGTGGTCTAGATCACGCTACAGCTGAATGTATGAAAAGCAAAGATACACCGGCAAAATGCATTAACTGTTTACAAAGCCACCCAGCGAACTATAAGGGATGCAAGATTTACCAAAGCCTTGCCAAAAAACCAAACATATCAGATAGAAGATACAATGTCTCATCGTACTCTCATGCAGCTCAAAATTTCCCCCAATTGAATAATTCAATACAGACAAAAAATGAATATTTCAACCCAAATATATCCTATGCTCAGTGTGTAAAAAGTGATTTAAATCAAAATAATAATCTTCTTGAAAAAATTGAAAACCTACTTTCTAAACAACTTGAAATGACTCAAAGCTTATTCAAAATGATGTCTCTTTTGTTAGATAAACTATGCAAGTAAGCCTGCGTATAGCTATCTGGAATGCCAATGGTCTGTGTAATCATACCGATGAAGTAAAAATGTTCCTCAATTTAAACAATATTGACATTTTCTTGATATGCGAAACTCACTTTACGAATAAATCGTATTTTAGAATTATCGGCTATGATCTTATTTGTGCAAACCATCCACACAACAAAGCTCATGGGGGCAGTGCCGTCTTAATCAAATCTACTATCAAATATAAAATTCTAGAAGGAGTCAGAGAGAAATACTTTCAAGCAGCTGGGGTTAATATTAAATGTGACACCCACGATTTACCTATATACTCAGTATACTTTCCTCCACGATTCAGTATAAAAACTGAGCAATATGAAAATATTTTTAAGAATTTCGGTTCCAAATTTTTTGTAGGTGGGGACTTTAATGCAAAACACCCTTGGTGGGGCTCTAGGCTTATTAACCCAAAAGGAAAAGAGCTTCAACGATGTATAATTAAAAGAAACTATTACGTTTTGTCAACAGGCACGCCAACATATTGGCCAAGCGATTCAAGAAAAATCCCTGATCTTCTTGATTTCGTGGTATACTCTGGAATACCCTGTAGCAAGTTAAGTATTGAGAGCAGTAATGACCTTAGCTCCGATCACTCACCTTTAATTGCATTATACAATGAAAATGTTCACCATATTTCCAAAAGCTATAATATCCTCACCCCTAAAACTGATCTTGAATCCTTCCAGCATTGGATCGATAAACATATTGATTTAAATGTGCGGTTAGAAACGGGTACTGAACTGGACGCAGTGATAGAATCATTTACAAATCTTATTCATGAGGCCGCATATCTGTCTAGACCGAAAAGGGAGAAACTCACTTTTAATGAACATTTGCAAGTCCCAGCTGATATATTGCAGCTAATTGCTACCAAAAGAAGATTAAGAAAAGCCTGGATGGAAAAAAGATACCCAGCAGAGAAGAGAGCCCTTAATAGAGCAACGAAACAACTAAAGTCAAAGTTGTCTGATTTTAAAAATCAGTATTTCAGTTCGTTCATTAAAAATCTTGAACCTACTAAAAACGATGAGCATAGACTGTGGAGAGCCACCAAGTACCTTAAGCGACCAACCAAACGCAACGTCGCTGTAAGAGACTCAAATGGGCTATGGTGTAGGAATGATGAAAGCAAAACAGAAGCTTTTGCTAAAAACCTCTATCAAACTTTTCAGCCTAATCCTTCTTATACCAACAGCGATGACACAGAAATACTAACTTTTCTTGAATCTCCATGTCAAATGGACATACCAATTAGTAGGATATCTAAGAGTGAAGTCTCCGAAGAAATAGTTAGATTAAACAAATGCAAATCGCCCGGATATGACTGTATAAATAGCAAAGTTGTTAAAGCTCTCCCTGAGAAAGCAGTCCAATTTCTAACTGCAATTTACAATGCTATTCTTTATACGAACCACTACCCCACCCAGTGGAAATGTGCTACTGTAGTCATGGTACCTAAACCAAATAAACCTGAAAATTGTGTGAAATCATACCGTCCTATTAGTCTGCTGGTAACATTTTCCAAAATATTCGAAAGGATATTTTTGCGAAGAATGATGCCTGTAATTGAGGATAACAATATCATACCTGAACATCAGTTTGGGTTTAGAGTAAGACATGGTACACCAGAACAATGCCATAGGATTGTAAATATAATAACATATGCGTTGGAAGAAAGAAAATACTGTTCTGCAGCTTTTTTAGACGTTCAACAAGCATTTGACAGAGTATGGCACCAAGGACTTCTTTACAAAATAAAAAAGATTTTGCCAGCGCACTTCTTCTTAATTCTGAAATCTTATCTGAGCGACAGGCATTTCTATGTAAAACATAAGGAAGCCTCATCAGAAATTTACAGCATTAATGCTGGCGTACCCCAAGGTAGTGTTTTAGGTCCCGTCCTATATACTATTTTCACATCGGATATGCCCACATTAGAAGCGGTAGAAGTGGCGACTTTTGCTGATGATACCGCTTTTATCGCTTGTAGCGAGTATCCTGTAGAAGCTTCTTCTTTGCTGCAAAACCAACTTGATATTTTGCAGTCTTGGCTAGACAAGTGGAGAATTAAGGTCAATTCAGAAAAGTCTACACATGTCACCTTTACATTAAGAAGAGAGCAATGCCCTGCTGTATTTTTAAACAATAATCAGATTCCCACTAGTGATAACGTCAAATACTTAGGAATGCATCTTGATCGACGTCTAACATGGAAAAATCATATTAAGGCTAAGCATCAGCAACTAAAAATCAAAACAAAACGAATGTACTGGTTGTTAGGCCGCAACTCTCAGCTTAGTCTAGAAAACAAAGTACGGCTCTACAAAGCTATTCTTAAGCCTATATGGACCTACGGGATCCAGCTCTGGGGTACTGCCAGCAAGTCCAATGTTGAAATCCTTCAACGTTACCAATCGAAAACGTTGCGAGCAATGGTTAATGCTCCCTGGTTTGTTACCAATGAAGCTATTCACAAGGACCTAGGCATACCCTTTGTAAAAAGTGAGATTCCAAAATACACCGCTAGATATCTTGCACGCCTATCTAACCACATAAATCCAACTGCTATATGTCTATTAGATACCACCTATGAAACAATACGATTAAAGCGCTGTCATATCTTAGACTTGCCATTCCTCTAGTATTTATAAATAAATAAAAAATAAAAAAAATATATATATTGTAAACCTCCTAAACTTAAGGTAAACCTAGTAATTTAAGTTTTAGCTAATGATAATGTTGAGAATTTACAATGAAGATAATCAAACTGAAGAATTCCTGAATTTTAATAGTGTTAGTAGTTAATTTAAAAGTAAGGAAAAAAAAATTATGTTATCTTTATGTAGTTTTGCGCAAAGCAAATCTACCTCTGTCATTATATATAAGATCAAATTTGCCGAATGTCTTATGTAAGATAGATTGCAAATAAAAATAAAAAAAAATAAAAAAAAAAAAAAAAATCTAGTCTGTAAGATTTGTAAAATCATTGACTTGAATTGAAAAATTAAAGTAGTGTTAAAAGAAAATCCTTGTCAGATATTTAAACACGAGTTTAAAAATTAAAGATCAGTTAGCGCTATTCTCTATGGCCTTTAAAATGAAACCGCAGAACAAGTGAAAATAGAACTAATTTCTCTTTCAGGCAAATACAAAGAAGTAAAAATGGTTACTAAATCATTCGACCATTACAAAGATACTCTTTATATAGTACATTTTGTTCGTGGTTTGGTAAAATTACATGTTTTAAAACGTCAAGTGAAATCATTATTACACATTATTGTGAGATGGGACTTCCAACGAAAGATAAAAAACAACATAATTGAGAGCGGTTGATTTGTGAAGTCGAATTGTGGAAACTGTGCTGGAAAGCACCAAACTATTGACTGTTTCAATGCGGACAATCATAATTTTCAAATCAAAGAGAAATACAAGCGTTATTCAGCTTATCTCATTCACAATTTCCACCAATCTCCGTAGATCCATCTACGAGCGCAGCAGTGACAACAAGAACATCAACATCTTATAGTAGTTCAACAGCAGAAAGTGGAAATAACAATAATCTCTTTACTGAGAAGGAAGTAACTGAGCTAACTTTTGAGCTTACTACTTACTTACATTACTGGCGTAGACACCGCTTACGTGATTATAGCCGAGTTAACAGCATTGCATTGAAAATACCAATTACAGCCAGGTCCTTCTCTACCTGGTCTTTCCAACGGAGTGAAGGCCTTTCTCTTCCTCTGCTCCACCGGCGGGTACTGCATTGAAACCTTTCAAAGCTGGAATATTCGTATCCGTCCGGACCACATGGCCTAGCCAGCGTAGCTGCTTGGTTCGCTGAACTATGTAAATGTCGTCGTATATCTCGTACAGCTCATCGTTTCTCTCGAAAACTCCTAACGCCGACTCATCCAGATGTTGTCATCGTCCATGCTTCCGCACCATATAGCGGGAACGATGAGTAGATTGTAGAGTTTGGTTTTCGTTCGTTGGGAAAGGTATTTCTATTCAATTGCCTACTTAGTCCAAAGTAGCACCTGTTGGCAAGAGTGATTCTGCGCTGGATTTCAAGGCTGAAATTATTATTGGTGTTGATGCTGGTTCCTAGATAAGCGAAATTATCTACGACCTGGAAGATATGACTGTCAACAGTGACGTCGTAGCCGAGTCGTGAATGCGATGACTGCTTGTGTGACGACAGGAGATACTTCGTCTTGTCATCGTTCACTACCAGACCCATATCCTTTGCTTCCTTATCCAGTTTGGAGAAAGCAGAACTCACGGCGCGGTTGTTGAGGTCAATAATGTCAATATCATCCGCGAACGCCAGCAGCTGTAGACTCTTGTAAAAGATTGTACCTTCTCTGGTACTTTTGAGCTTATACTCGTACTAAACTTAAGAGATTGCACAACTAAATATGAGCAATTCAACGTGATCGTTCAATTAGCAATTAAGTTTTTGTATTTAACCCAAAAATAATGTATTTACCAAATTTATAAGTAATTCTCTGGTACACAGGAACATTCGCAATAATGTTATGGAACTTTTTACCTATTTAGATAAACATGATATCGAAAGTTTTATGCTTTCTGAAACGTGACTCAAACACTCAAACAAATTGTATCACCCAAACTATGTTTGTATACGCAATGATATTGAAATCAATACAGGATACCACCTCCTATATTGATTACAAATAATTTGATGTTTACCATAATATCTAATATTATTTCGGAAGTATTTGATCTAAAGAAATTTTTCAGTATGAGCGGGCATTTCGTCTTTTGCGGAATCTTTAATAGTGAGCATAGGGATTGGGGATGATTGAGGGCAATTTCGTGGGAAAAAATTTTACATTCACAACATTCTTTCCAAATATCAATTTCATATCCAAATCGCCCTACATACATATAGGTATACCTTCGTCTGAAAGGTTTTCGCCTTCGAATATAAATTTAATACTTTCAAACATTCCGATGCATATTACTCAACCAATAGAGCTTTACGAATTTAAATCCGATCATCTGCCCGTCGAATTTACTCTCAATTTAAGTTTCTCCCAGTCGATTTTGGTGTTTCATGCGAACTTTGCACTACTGGCCAAAAAAAGCCGTTAAAATGATAAACACTTGTTGAACACTTCACAACATTTGCAGGCACTACAATTTAGAATACGAGGGAATTAACAAAAGTTCGGCCAGTTGGTTAAATCTAAAAATACGAAATCCTTTGCGATTACTTTATTAGTCTTCCTTTCAAATTTTAAAACGATCTGCTAAAAGGAACGAGAAAACGCAAGATAAATGAGGATGGGTCAGACAAAATTCCATCACCAACGCAAACAGAAATTCGCCATATGGTTCTTATGGGTTTCGGCTTAATTTACAGCCAATACAAATCTTCAGTGAATGCCAAATTGTATATGGAACGATTACACCGTCTTTAACGACTATTTCTAAATGGTTTCGAAGATTCCAGACCGGACATTTTTCCTTAGAGGACGAGCCCCGAGAAGGTCGACCAAAATCTTCCACTGATAACGTCACTGCAGCTCTGGTGAAGTCCACAATTTACGAAGACCCATGACTGATACATTGGGCTTGAATGCCATAGCTGTATCGCGAATATTAAGTAATCATCTGGGATACACGAAGAAATCTGCTCGTTGCGTACCAGGAATTTTAAATGAGTCGCAAAAATAGGCTCGAGTGCATTTTGCTCAATTTTTCCTAAACAAATTCGAAAACGGTCAGTCTAGCAATCTTAGTAAAGTCGCTTTGTAACCGCTGAAGCGACTTTCGGCTAAGCTCCTCCTCCAATTTGTGGTTTTGTGTCTTGATGTATTTCCAACAAATGGAGGGACCTACAGTTTATACTAAGCCGCCTCCGAACGGCTAATGGTTTTTTTACGAGGAGCGTTTATTTCATGTCTGAATAAACTCGGTGGGGTGGAAATTCCCTGCCAAGGGCGACCGCAATTCGAAAATTTAACTTAACTTTTGGAAATTGTTGGCACCGGGAATTGAACCCGGGCCTTCCGAATGTCAGTACGCAATGCTAACCACTCAGCTACCGCGGCCGCTATAAGTACATCCAGAAACCAAACAGTAGTCCATGGTATTGAGCCCAACAGGATCAAACCCAATCGTAAAATCTAAGCAACAAAAATCAGCAGCAAAAGTAATGATGTCAGTTTACTTCACCCGATCTGAAATCGTAGCTGCTATTCCACTGAGAAAGTGTCAGACGATAACTGCAAAATGTCACTTCGAAGAGTGCTTGCTAAAAGTTTTTAAAAATTTATTGAAAAACAGGAAGTAAGAGGACTTACTCTTACCGAATTTTTGTTAATCCCCTCGTATGAAGATGACATTACCCAAACAATAGAGCCTGCTGAGGGCAATACAGAGCTCCCACCTACCTGTACGTTGCAAAGTGAAGGCCAAAGAATAAGGGATGAAATAGCTAACAGCCTGATGTAAATTAAAAAAGTCAATAAATTATTATCCAAAACATAGAATATCATATTTTATTAATTATAAAAATAAAACAAAAAAGAGTCTTCAACCTTCTAAATACTCAGAACTAAAATAAAACTTCATTTGTTAGATAAACTTTTTTAAAAATATTTGTACAGAACAGTCTTCACTTTCGTTTTGCTTAATTAAACATTCAAAGTTTGAGTTCTAACAATTTTTTTAATTGCATTTTTTTCTTGCATGACAGTTAACATGCGATTGGTCGCAATTTCATTTTGATTTTTTAAATCTATCACAGCGTTTGCCATCAATTCATGTTGATTTTCTATCGCACGATATATTCTTCTCAAGCTAATCGCAATCGCGTTCTCCATTTCTATCTTTATAAGATCATCAATTTTTGCATTCATTTCTTTTTTTTCCATGGCTTTCTTCATCCAAGAATTCCGAAAGTTGCATTGAAATATTTTCCATCTTTGATCATTTATTAGTATGATTGAGGGTAGTTTCGCTTCTTCTTCTTTTTGAAGTAGACGGCATATCATTTGTTTCGTTAGGTGCATCGTCGGTAAAACCAAACGGTACTCCCAGTACACCATCCACCGCTTGTTCCATTCGACAAATGCGCACAATTGCTTCGTCATTATGATTGAGTTAGTGCTTTGTGAAGGGTCCACCACCAGTTGCCCGTCCTGCAGCTGTGTTGTGTAACAACTTCTTTTTTATTTCACTTTTCCGCTCTGTCCATACCTAAAAGAAATCAAAAATGGCATCAAAAAAAATTTTGAAAAATTACTCGTAATTATGCTTACTTTTTTCCAATCCATTAACTGTTTGTTTGGTGGATCTACAGCATTTAAAGACGATGTTAGTTTGTGCCATAAGGACATCACAATAGATTTATTGTATCTCTCCTTGTGAATCCCTTGGCCAAGTCCGAAATGTTTTGCATAGATTCAATGAATATAGGAATTCGCGTAGCATTTTTATGTTTTCCCCTAGTTAAAAATGTATTTTATAAATTTAAGTATTTTGTAAAAGCATTGTTCATGACTTACGTTTTTATTGAATTTCCGTTTGCAAAGAATTTGGCACACAATTCTGTCAAGGAATAACCGGTAGGTTTAATTCTAACACTTAAACACATAAAATCGATACAAATTATTTTTCGAAAATAAAATCGATATGCAAATCAATAATCGGATAAAACACCACTCACCTAACCAATTCTCAAACCAGGTAAACCTGCTAACGTGGCTGGTAATTATCGACATATTAGCCTCCTTAGTAGCTTAACCAAAATTTTGAAGAAGATAATTAAACGAAAAATATCTTATAATTGTTTTTGCGGCCATGATATTGATTTTTGTTATACGTTTTTTTAGTGAGCGAAAGGCCTTGTTTGTTTGTATGAATTGAATATTTTTTTTGTTATACAACAAAGAAAAATGGTAGAAGTGACAGCTGTTTAGGAACAAAAAGTCTACTGGTTTAATACTGCTGGATGTTCGAAAAGCATTTGGCTCAGTCTGGCATAATGGACTTATTCAATTTCAATTCAAAGTTTCCTGACCAATCCCTACTTTTGTGGGTTCAAACGCCCCACAACACCGAATACTCCCACATTTTCCAATTGCCGGATGGAGTTCCTCAAGGATCGGTACTAGACCTCTTGTTATACGCATTTTATTGTTTATTGTCACTGTTGACAGTCATAACTTCGAGGTCGTAGATAATTTCGTCTATGTAGGGATCAGCATTAACACCAACAACAATGTCAGCCTGGAAATCCAACGCAGAATCACTCTTGCCAACAGGTGCTACTTTGGACTGAGTAGGCAATTGAAAAATAAAGTCCTCTCTTGGCGAACGAAAACCAAACTCTACAAGTCGCTCTTCATACCGGTCCTACTATATGGCGCAGAAGCGTGGACGATGTTAACATCTGATGAGTCGGCTCTAGGAGAGAAAAGTTTTGCAAACGATTTATGGTCCTTTCCGAATTGGCAACAGCAAATACCGCAGACGATGGAACGATGAGCTGTACGAGCTATATGATAATATTGACATAGTTCAGCGAATGAAGAGGCAGCGGCTACGCTGGCTAGACCATGTCGTCCGAATGGATGTAAACACTCCAGTTTTGAAAGTATTCGATGCAGTGGTGGTGGAAGCAGACGAAGAGGAAGACCTCCACTCCCTTGGAGAGATCAAGTGGAGAGTGACCTGGGTTCACTTGCCATTTCCAACTGGCGCCATGCAGCGAAAAGAAGAGAAGAATAGCGCGCTTATATTGATTCGGCTATAATCGCGTACGCGGTGCCAACGCCAATAAAGAAGAAGAAGTCATCATTATTGACTGCTAGAAAGCATTTCAATTTTATAAATCACATGGTATATTAGTTACATCTGGGTATCAGTTAGCTTCCGGACAGTTCTTCATCTAAAACACTTACGTGCGCAGATGAAATCAGTTTGCTCTATAGAAGATAGAGAACTTTTTTTAACTTGACCTAAATAACATATGATTGGGGTTGCAGAATTCCTCCGAGGAATCTCCAATCATTCTTATTTTTTTTTTAGTTTTTTCTTGATTCGTACATATCATTATAAAATTGTTTATTTATTAAACATTCGACATTGAAATTTTCTTGAAAAAAAGTTGTTGTCTATAAAGGGGTGATAAGGTTATTTTTCATTACAGTAGGCCAGTGCTTTGAGGTTTCAGATTCTTTTTCTTCTGCAACTTCTGCAGAAGTCGTTATATGAAGCGCCCAACTTCTTTGCGTGACTACCCAATATAGCCCTGTAAGAAGACCTTTAAATGTAGAAAGAAGTTATTTTCAGCTCGATAAGGTCACGTCACCTTCTTTTGTTTTACTATGGCCATATTATCCTAGTCACATTAAACGCATTGATACTTCGTCATCTTTAATGAATAACTCTCCTGAAGTGAGCCTACAAGTTACCCGGTATATTGCTGTGTTCAGGCACCCATAGCAGGTTCAAAGAGAACTGCTTATCCATAACATTAAGTGATCTGCGACAGTTCTCTATGGTTTTCGATTTTACTGTTACATATTCCAGGGTTCTTAACGCGGCCTGGCTATCCGAAAAAATATGGATACGATTTTCTGAGAGCACGTAGAGTTGAGACATGTATAGCCACTAATTCAGCCTGAAAAACACTACAGTGATCCGGTAAACGAAAGAATTTGCAGATACCAAGATCTTTTGAGTAAATTCTGCCACCGACCCTGTCATCTAGTTTTGACCCATCCATATAAAAATAAATCGAGTCGATGCTTGCTGGTATTATCCTGTCTGAAAGGTTTCTATACCGGATAACTGTCTTTTTTTGGTAGACGGAATTTTCACCATTATTTTGGGTGACATGCCCCATTTTTGGGTCTATCTCACCTTTTCAGATATAGAGGGCAATGGATGCCTTACGCATCCTTTCCTCTGAGTTCTGTGACCAGCTTAAGTTCCTGACCAGGATGAGTTTGAAAAAAATCTGTTAAAAAGTTTCGAGTTTTGAAACACATTACAATGCTTCGAGAAGATCCGTTCACTACATATCGGGAAAAATAATGACGATAACTCGATATATTTACATATAAAGACATTTTCCTCAAATGAGTGAAATATATAGCTCGTCCTTAGAGGAGTGCTTTGGTCCAATTTGTGTAGCTTTAAAGTGAAGATTCATTATATGTTGAAAATTTCTAGGAGAGAATTTCAATAAGCATTAAAAAATTTTTATTGATTTTAGAAAAAGTTTTAAAGTTAAAAGTAAACAAGAAACATTTCTTTGGAAAAAATAAATCTATGGTTGCAAATATAGGGTTTTTTCACACCAACGGTACTAAAGGGTGATCCATTTCGATATTTCCCTTTTTTTAATGAAAAATGCACAGAAAATTCAAATTTATTGGGGAATGTTTATTATCATTCGAAAGAAAATTTTTTGGTATATATTTTTTGAAGATTATCTCTTTCAAATGTTGGCTGCCGCTACGTCTTAATTGCTCAATCTGTTGAGTCCAATTTTCAATGACCCGTTCGAGCATTTCGAGTGTTCTCTCGCCGAGATAGTAGGTTATCAGGCGCGTAACGGTCGCCATTGATGGTAACGTTCTCATCGGCATCATTTCTGAAGAAATATAGACCGATGATTCTACTGGCCCACAAACCACATCAAACTGTTGTTTTTTCTGAATCAAATGGCAGCTCTGGAATCTCTTCAGGTTGCTCTTCGTCCCAAACGCAGGAATTTTGCTTCTTTACATATCCATTGAGCCAGAAATGGGCTTGATCGGTGAACAAAATTTGACTCGAAAACATCGGATCTTCTTGGAGTTATTCAAGAGCCCATAGAGTGAAGTGATGTTACTTGGGTAGGTCGAGCGGCTGCAGTTCTTACACAAGCTGTATTTTCTACGCTTTCAATTTAATATCTCGACGTAGAATGCGCCGAGTTGTTCCATTCGTCTGCCCGACTTGCTGCGAACGACGCCGAATCGACTCTCCACGGTCTTCGTGTACACTCTCAGTTATGGTCGCTGGACGAGGTCTATTCGGTTTAATATCATCCAACAATGAATGGTGACCATAAGTTGCGTGAATCGCGCAAAACATTTTCTTTAAAGAACGTGAATTTTCGTAATTAAGTTGAACGATTTTTAAACGTTTTTCAGGCGTATCTCTTTCATGATGAAATGTCACACAATACTAAACCAAATTAACATGACAGCTTGACAGGACTCACGCGTGATCTGTCAAAAAGAAGGTTATTGAAAAAAGTAACTCTACTTGGATTACCAGTTATATGGCTGGATACTAAGAGATTTACATTTTTCCATACTTTAAAAGAGTTTTCTTTTAAAACAACAAATTTTCACTTTCCCTTTCATAATATGCATTACACTCTTTATTTTATTCTCTTTTATTGCCTTTCATGCTGTTAATAAGATAATTACAAATATCCTGCTTTTACAACCACATACATAACTCACTTACACACTCACACATATACACATACGCATTCATATCATTCATTCTTATTTAGCCTTCACCTTGCTGAAGATACTTTCTTCCGCCAGCGACAGCAGCGGCAGTCACCGCCTTCAGCATTTCAGAACAACCACATTAACTTAATTCGTTCGTTATGCGCGGCCGCTAGCATTTGATTGCGTGCTGCCACACTTGGAAATTACAGCAGGCGAATACACCTGTATACATATTAGCAAGTATGTGTGTGGATGTTTGTGTGAGTATATTCCACTAACTACTGCTCTTGAAAGCCACAATCAGTGTGCTGAAGTTGCACCTTTATCTACGCTTGGCTTCCAAAGTATGTGTTAATAGGTGAGTATTTTATTTGCAAGGAAAATGAGCGTGTTTGTTTGTGTGAGTGTGATTTGTCAACTGGCATCTGCAGCACGTCAGCAATGTCTTCTTATTCTTCTGCTGGTGTCGTCGTAGTCGTTTTGTCGCAGGAGTACGTGCAGCCGCTGAAAATTGTGTTGCCTACAACTCGACATTTCTATTCAAACGCAGTTTGACTTGGTATTTTCAGGGCTCTGCCACATACATACTTACTGCAAACAGTGGGGAGAAAGATAAGAAAAATTATGTTTTTTAATTTTTATGATCGGCCATTTTATTCATCATTTAAATACATAATTTTACCGACTGATGCGATTGTCGATTTATTTTAAAATTATTTTTATAAAAAATGGGAGTTTTATAAATTACAGAGACGATTGATGCATTTTTCGATTATTCACAATTAATTAATTAGAGTTAGTTAGTAAATAATTATATAGACGTTTAGAAGTTCCTTTTGCGAAGCTCACGATGTACTCGTAAATAAAAGTTTTAAAATTATTTCTACCCGCGGTTTCATTTTAATAAAAAACATAGTGTAGTAAATACCTTGGGTCTGGTAGTGAACGAGGACTAGTCGAAATATCTCCTGTAATCAAGCAAATAGTCATCGCATTAACAACTTGGAGCCCACGTCACTGTTGACAGTCATAACTTCGAGGTCGTAGATAATTTCGTCTATCTAGGAAGCAGCATTAATACCAACAACAATGTCAGCCTTGAAATCCAACGCAGAATCCCTCTTGCCAACAGGTGCCACTTTGGGCTGAGTAGACAATTGAAAAGTAAAGTCCTCTCTTGGCGAACGAAAACCAAACTCTACAAGTCGCTCATTATACCGGTCCTACTATATGGCGCAGAAGCGTGGACGATGTTAACATCTGACGAGTCGGCTCTAGGAGAGAAAAGTTTTGCAAACGATTTATGGTCCTTTCCGAATTGGCAACGGCAAATACCGCAGACGATGGAACGATGATCTGTACGAGCTATATGATAATATTGACATAGTTCAGCGAATGAAGAGGCAGCAGCTACGCTGGCTAGACCATGTCGTCCGAATGGATGAAAGCACTCCAGCTTTGAAAGTATTCGATGCAGTGGTGGTGGAAGCAGACGAAGAGGAAGACCTCCACTCCGTTGGAGAGATCAAGTGGAGAGTGACCTGGGTGCACTTGGCATTTCCAACTGGCGCCAAACAGCGAAAAGAAGAGATGAATGGCGCGCTGTAATTGATTCGGCTATAATCGCGTAAGCGGTGCCAACGCCAATAAAGAAGAAGAAGAAGTAAATACCTTAGACTAGTTAAATACCAGTATTTTGAAGGTGAAATCATACTAGTTGACAGTTCACTAGTAACAGGAGTAATAATACTTTCCACTACCGCGAGTTCCTATATTTAGCATGCCATGAGTTGTGCTCTCAATTACGCTCTGTTGAAGTGCGTAAAATGATGTACTTCGTTTCATCGCAAAGATAACCAAGTGGATAGTGATTATCGCATTCAGTTACGGGTTCGGGCCTCCCTGCAGATATATCCAGTTTTGTTATATTTTTTGTACAAGTAGAAATTGTAGAAATAGCCATTGGTATGTTGCTGTTGTTTTTAGTACGCCACGACTGAGTTGCGTTTTCAATAGGCTCTTAGTTTGTACCTACATACGTGTATTAGCACTTGACGTTCATGGTTCGATTATTTGTTAATTTGTGAAGTTAAAATTCAACATGTTTAAAAGAACTAGTAACAACTAGAATAAAACTGATGCATAGTCGGGCAATTGACAGTTTGTAGGTCATCGCCATGTTAAAAATACCAGTTGCTTACATGAGATTTATATGACAGATGAACTAGTTAGGGTAAAAATGCAAACTAGTTGGATTGTAATTAACAACTAATATTTTTCCCTGCAGGGTGGTAAGTAATAAAAGAATAAAAATTAAAGATCTGAAAAGTTAATTCGCAAGTTAGGCGTTATTGGATAATCTCTACGTGTATTTTGTTTTTGTAGAATTAACAAGTCATCGTTTTGCCGAGTAACAAAGTACCAGTCTGTCAAACTTGATAAATTTGTAGTTGTCTTAGTCGTTGTAACATTTAAATTAAATTCAAAACAAATTAAATAATTTGAAATGCATATTTTATTTGAAAATCACTTTTAATTTAAATATGTTCGGAAACATATAATATCACGATTGCCTTTTTATTTAAAAGATATTTGAAAAGTGGAGCTTCTTCACAAATAACTCCATTTGAACTCTCTTATAAATTAACACTTTCACTGCTATCAATTAGTATATTGTGAACAATGCAGCATCCAGTATCCTTTCGTTGCAGTATTTGTTGTTGCTGATAATTGTATAGTAAACAACTTTAAAACATTTTTACAGCGTAAGTAAATTCGACTATAATCACGTAAGTGCTGCCTATACCGAATAAAAGAAATGAAGAGTAGTGCCCCCAACGAACTGTTCACAAACACATAATTGAGATAAGCAAGGGCACAATGAGTCTACTCAATGGAAGCCATAAACCATAAGTGCCTCGCGCGGTCAGGTTCTTAACCTACCCGTTCAACCAAGAAGAGAAGGAAATACACCTGAGCAAAAATTTAAAATTTTTATTTACAAGTTCATTGAATCAATAAAATTCGAGTTTCGAAATTCCTAAAAAATTAATTCAAACATTTAAGGTCCGCAAAACCGAAAACGGTTGCAATTGAAAAGCTAAAAAAAATATTATTTAGTAATTAAATTTTATAGGCACATACATATATTTTTCGATTATAGAGGAAATTCCCAGTAATGAAAAATAAAGAAAATTTGTACAATAGCTTTTCGACCTTATAAATTTATTTATGTATTTCATTACTCATTCTAGCATCCCACTGTACCTATTTAACAATTTATATTTTATACATATATATATTTTTTTCTTTTATTCCATGCTTGCCTTAGTAGCTCGCGTGATTTAAAGGCGCGCGTTAATGGACTATTAATGCAGATGCCATCTCGGCCCTACATTCTCTGCATCAACCAAACTTCTATTTTCACTCTAAGTATTTAATGTATGCATACTCGTATGTACATGTGTGTGCTCTTTTAAAAGGAATGCTATGTCGCTAGATTTTGCGAATTTTAACACCTGCATCGCTTAATACATTAAATTAAATACAGATGAACATACGTACGTTTATATAAAGCTATTGCACGTTCCGTATAGATTTAATGAGGCAAGACTCTTTCTATGAAATGCTAAGCGCATACAGCAAACAGTCTTTGATTCTACACTCTGCGTTCTACATTTAACATCAGATTTCATTAAAATAATTGCCTTGGAAATTGGTTTTACTGACATTTGCTTTGTAGTTTCATGTTTACCTTCATTTTATTTTATTGCTCTATGGTATTTTGTAGATCCTTAACGTTAGAAAGACTTTTCTATGCTTTTCTATGTTGAGTTTTTCAACTCAGTTGTATATAATACATGTATAAATGTGATACATTTCCTTCCCCCAGTACACAGGTATACTCGTATATAAGGTTGTATGACATGAATATCTTTTTTGCTGCTACAATTTAGTATGCGATTCACGTTAACAAAATAATTAATAATTTTCCTTTTCTCTTTCTATGAGCACTTTTTCTGAATGTGCAGTGCGTATACGAGTACATAATATTTCGACCACATTGATATATTACATAGATGAAGTTATACATCAAGATTTATTTAAGGACATTCAAAACTAAAATTTACCAACTCATTTATGTTTTAAATTCAGCTGAAGGATGCACTTGAAATAAAAAATAAGCTAAAATAAAATAAAATAAAATGAAATAAAATAAAACAAAACAAAAAAATAAATAAAATAATATATTGTAATATTAAATTAAATAAACATAATTTAAATTAAATTGAATTGAGTTAAATTAAATTAAATAATATTAAATTAAATTAAACTAAATAAAATTTAGCTAAATTGATTTAAGATAAATAAAATAAAATAAAGTAAAAAATAAATTTAAATAAAATAAAATTAAATAAATAAAAGAATATAGAATTAAAATAAAATAAAATAAAGTAAAATAAAATAAATGCGGGAATGAAATTCTCAGGTGATAAGTGAACTTATACGACACTTGAATAAATTCAACATTTTCCTTCACCCCTTTAGACAATAAAATTAAATTAAATACAATAAAATAATATAACATAAAATAGAATAAAGTAAAATAAAATAAATAAAGCTAAAAACAAATGGAATTTTATTGAAAATATTTGTCTATAAACTATGACCACATGTTATTTTTGTAAAGTTTTGAAACCATGTCTTCTTTAGAAAATACTTTTTAATTACTTAAATGAAATTCAATTATTTTGTAGAAATAAACAAATAATGAATAATGGCTTGCAAAAAATAAAGAAAAAAGTCAATAGACTATAAACAATAGAATAACTATAAAGTTCTGAATAATACCAATATTCAAAAATTTATATTGAAAGTGGTAAGCAGGTTTGCCAGCAAGTTTAAAAAAAAATTAAAAAGCGGAAAATAAATGGGAATATCATGATCAAATAATGCAAGCTTATACAAGGAAACTTACATATAAAAAGATGGTACGCTAAAAGAAGCGCTTAAACATATTTCAGTGCGTTCTAAATTAAGTATTAACGAATTTATTATCGTGCAAGGACATCAACATTTGACATGATATGTACATACATATAGGGTTTTTAAATAAGAGTGACATGATTTCCTTAAAAAAACACACTAATTGTTAAGAAAATTTAAATGTTTTTTATTTTATGTGAAATACAGTCGATACAATTAAATTCTGAATATAACATAAAATGTCCAAAACAAGACTTAGAAATCATATTATCCCTATTGGAAAACCCCTTATATCGATGTACGTATATGTTAATGTATTATGTTATGACATAACAAATCATAATTTGTTTACACTGCCATATATTGCTAATATTTGCATACCAAACGCAGACCAGAAAAACAAAAAAATTGTGTCAACTCGTATTTTCGGCGCGCAGCAATAGTCAGAAATGAGAGCAAGTGCAAAGCAGGTTAAAATATCAACCATAAGCTTGAAATGAAATGCCGAGCAACAGCAACAACGACAATAAAAAGAGCCATGACAATTTGAGTAGCTACCGTTGATTTTTACAGGTTCACTGCAATATTGCTTCAGTGCTGTTATTGTTGACTGACACGTTGACTCGCGTTGCTTCCTACACATACATATGTATATACTCGTATGTATGTACCATATATATCATTTACTTGGTTATTTATAATATGAAATACATACTCGTATGCACATACACATGCGCCTACTATTGCATACAAATATATTCGTAAATTCAGCTTTATATGCAAATCTTCGTAACGGTGATGGTCACTTGTGATGTATGAAATTTCTACTCTACAATCGAAAAAAAAAATCATTGTGACGCTGCAGCGAAAAGGATAACAACTGCACTGTCAGCCGCAATATATTCGTTCAAATAAGTACTCGCCTCAGCGGTTTCTAGGCGATAATTAGATATAAAGGTATATTTTATTATGTTATATTATATAATACGTTAGATGTAACCGACACTCTCGGACTCGATTTCGACCCACTTTACCATAAAGTGACAAATTCAAATCAAATTTTGATATGTGTTCCATATACACGTATACAATAACCGGTGACAATACAATGTATTCCATTATCGATATCAAGATCGTCGGGATTAAGTAATTCCAACTAAAAATTGAAAAAATATATTTTAAACTAGAAGGAGCTGCCTTTGGCAGATATAATGTAAATTCGATTTCAAAGATTTTCAGGGTCAATATTTAGAGATGCTCTTTTGATTGACATTTGACTCAAACCTCATGTCTGAACAAATCGGTTGTATGGCGGTAATATGAAATTGTTTCCGATTTCGATCATATTGATTTCAATGTTTTTCACGTTTTTGGATGCTTGTTTGACGAATTTCCGACACAAGACCTAATATCTGAACATATCGGAGTATGAGGCCTATATGAAATATTTATTAAATCTCCATGATTTTCGATGTAGAAGTTTACCTTTATACTCGTATACGTGTGTTTAATACCAAATCTCACGCCTTTAGATGCGTTTTTGACAAATTTTGGACCCAAATTCTCACGACTATATAGATTTCGGTTATTTTCGGCTACTATATTTATTTGTAGATACGAATGTAGAGTATCAAATTACATAATGTTAGATCCTTTTTCAAGAAGTTTTAATCAAAGTCTGATTTTTTTATGTTAATCGCGCAGATTTAGATTATTTGGTATGTGTAATTCATTATATTTACCTATGTGTGTAAAATACCAAATTTTATGCTCCAAAAAGGTTTATTGACGGATTTATGACCTAAAATTTCAAATATGAACGTATTTCTATAGCCAGTTCCGACTATTTGTGTCTGTTTTCTTTTAAGTTACTTTCTATGTCAGCGTAAAAGGAGCTTTGTGGTATTGCAAATAGTGTCAGCATCGTTGTATTTAGGAAGAAGAAGGAATTTACGTTCTGATCCTAACTGTTCTCGATATTGATACCACTTGGGAGATATCAGCATTCAATCCACAAATCATGTTTTTTAAGATTCAGGGCTCTTGGATTAGAACGATGTCCTCTGCTGTTTCTCTGAGGCGAAGAATTAATGTGTCAGAAGTCTTGAAGCTGGCCCTTCTCTACGGTTGCCCAGCGGTTGAAGACTATACCGACGTAGTTTTCCGGTTACCTCCGTGGTAGGTGAAAATTAAAATTTACCTGCGCCAATGTTTCGCTTAAATGACTTGTTCAAAGTGACTACAGTTTTAAGCGGAACACTGACTTAAATAAAAAAGTATGATAAAGAAAATTTCATCGGTAGTTTTCCTGTTTAAGTGGCCCCCAAATATTTGAAGACTTTTGGCTAGATGCTCTATTGATTGATTTTTGACCCTAACCTCATATCTGAACAAATCGGTTATATGGGGTCTCCAATTTTGCGCGTCAATGTTTATCACATTTTTGGATACTTGTTAAACAAATTTTTGACCCAATACCTGATATCTCAACATATCTCCCCGATATGGTATTTACACGTAGGTTTCCATTATTTTCGATCTACGAGTTGACCTTTATATACCAAATCTCACGCCTTTAGTTGCGTTTTTGACAGATTTTGTACCCAAATTCTCGTTTTTAGGTAATCCTTATAGGGTTGCCAAGATCCTGTTCTATTAAAGCTTTGAAAAGTCTTTATTTCATAACTATTCCTATTCCTTTCAGAATAGTTAAAGGGAATGATGCCTTAAAAGCAGAGTTACAGTTTTTGGTGATTTTCTACCCAATTAAGGCCGGCTTTCTGATGCTCGCTCAGTTTCTCGACTGGGATGGCGCTGAGTTTCGTCAAACCCTCTGTATGCTTTGGCATAGGGTTTGGCCCTTGACAGATTTTTGATCAGTAAAAGACATTATCAAGGTCAAGATCATAAATTGCGTGGTTTCCAGTACATGTCGGATTCTTAAAAAAAAAATTTAATTTAAGAAATTTAGTAGGGGTGTTTAGTCTAGTACAAAAAGTAAAAGCGATTTCAGACTAGGATGTTAAATTAAAATCGAGCAGAGAAGATTTTAAATTTAAATTAGAGAAACATTATTCCCCCATGTTTAATAGAGTATGCTTCTATTATATTATACCTATCAAGACAAAAAACGGTAATATATAATATTAATAAGTATTCATAATCGTTATAAAATTTGGCAATCAGCGCTCGCTTTGCTTTTGGCGATTCGTTCTCAATAGTGCACAGCAAGCAAGCCGTTGATTTTAATTTAACTGAATTTGAATTTGATTTTGATTTTACGTCCTATATGTATATTTACAATAAAACAAGAGCATGAAAATGAAGAGTGCAGTGACCGGCAGGGGTTCAAATATAGACTTATAAGCTACATTAAGGTACAATAAAGGCGCTGTATACTGTGGAGGAAATACAAAAGTTGATGATAGCCGTAACTTGAAAGTTCATGACCCAATTTTTAGAGGTAATTGCATATTTTTTCGATTTGAATTAATTATTCTCACCCAGCTATTTCTCTTTTTATATAGGCGCGATATTGCGAAGCTTTTGAATAAAAGATGAATCTGAACGAAAGAATATGGGCGATTTAAAAAATGATGGCCATTTTTTACGGTAGGCTATGTGGCAATTATTACCCACTAATATAGAAT
This sequence comes from Ceratitis rosa, assembly GCA_037013455.1. Lineage (NCBI taxonomy): Eukaryota > Metazoa > Arthropoda > Insecta > Diptera > Tephritidae > Ceratitis > Ceratitis rosa. The sequence continues at coordinate 2,980,802 of JAWMAG010000004.1, forward strand.
ATCTATTAATTAAATACCAATAATTAAAAAAAACACTGTAGTTTGAAAATATACAAAAATAGTAAAAGGTCGTAAAAATTTCACATATTTTAACATTCTTAATTTACAGGTAATCAATCTAAATTTTGTTTTAAATTCCATCAATTGCTCCAAAAATCTTTTATTTTAATAATTTCTTTTAAAATATGTACACGTATGCGCAGTGGACACATTTCTCTTTTTAAATGTTTTGCGAGTTGACACTTCCCCAAAATAACATTGAAATTATGACGTACACACAAGCATCAACTAAATCTAAAGGCGCAATCTATAATGCATCATTCTTGCCTCGAGGTAATATTGCAAATTGTAAAATATTAGCAACTTGCTCGCATATCGCACATCAACAAAAGTTGTGGGAATTGATTAAATAAAAACGAGAAAGAAGAGCTGTCTTCGGTCATGCCGAAGTCTTTATACCTTTCATGATTGTTAACGAACTAGGCTTAAAGATTATTGTAAAATATTGAGCAATATTTGTGCATGCCGGTTATGGATCTTGTCTCCACTGATGGCGAAATTATTTGACATTGTCTATGCATGTTATTTGTTATTTGTTATTTGTTCTTATGATATGCATGGGGAATTTGACATCGTTTCACCTTGACCTATGCTGAAGTACATTTTCAATGTGAATTCAAAGCATAAATTGTATTACTTCGCCTAGATTATTTGCATTCGGTAGCTAAGTACGCTTCTGCATCCGTCTCAAGCTTTCTTTTCATTTTGATCGTTAGTAGAGAAGGCGGCATAATCTTGCAGGCACAAATGTAAGTAAGCTCATATATGTATATATAGTATATATAATTGTTGTATTTGCTAATTATGAATTCAGATTTTAACAACTTCATCCAGCTGTAACTAATTTAATAAAGATTTGGAATATCGCTCAAAATAAGTGCGCGAAATCGCTGCTTTAAGGGGTTAGGGGTAGTCAGAGGCACGAAAAAATGAGAATTTTCAGTATTTTTTTTTTTGCTATTAAATAATTTTATTTTACAAAAGTAGTGATATGGTATTATTAAACAATGTTTTGACTTGAAGTCACGAAAATTTCGAAAAAAAAAAATTTATTTCCGAAGTTACAGCTGTCTGTGTTAACCCAGTTCCAAAAAAAGGTCCTTGCGGTGACAATCATAAGTCCTTGGAGATTCATCTGAAATCGATCGGATAAAAAAAAAATAGTTTTATAAATAAATAATCCTGGGCCTGATCGAAGGATTTTATTTTTTTTTTCAAAAATTAACAAAATGGCGGCCTCAGGAAATTTTTTTCTAGATTTTTGGGAAAAAATCAACAGTTAATTGGTCTTAAAAAATCGAAATTTTTCACAAAATAAAAATCCTTCGATCAGGCCCGAGTTTATTATGTATTCTACAAGCTGTATAAATTTCATTAAAATCAACAGAGCGGTTTTCGAGTTACAGTTGTCACCAGTTCAAAAAACATAGTTTTGAGAAAAACGCGTTTAAAGTTTCACACAGCGCTTTGAAAGGCCCGAGCTCTCTTTGTTATTTGTCGAATAACTTAAAAACGAATTATCGGATTAACTTGAAATTTTCAGAGATTATTTTTAAGATATTATACTTAACGAAAATGCAAAAAAAAAAAATTTTTTTTTTGAAAATCCTGACTACCCCTAACCCGTTAATTCTCCAGTCAACAATAATCATTACAAATACGTGTATATGGTATTTCATTTTAGGATTAAATATTAACACACATTACTGCGGAAATCAGTTGTATTTGGACCATATGGTATAATCCTTCGGTGTCAATGTTTATTTGTAGAAGCGAGTAAATAATACCAAATTTTATACTCTTAGAAGGTTTTTAAAGTTTTTTTATTTTACCCAAACCTGATATCTGAACATATCGTTGGTATGGGAGTAATATGTTGTAGTCGTCTTATTTCAAGAATTTTCAGTGCAATGTGGAATCCGTTATACATAGGTATGTGTTATACTACACATAAATTTCACATTTTTATCGGATTTACAACCAAAAGTCTCAAATGTATGTTATAGTCATTCGATCTGGCCAGTTCCCACAAATGAACGGTTAAATATACGATTATATCTGTATACCAAGTCCTTCAAAAACTGAGGGGCTAATTGCGTACAAAAAGACAGACAGGCGGGCCAGGCTAAATCAATTCAGCACATCATTCTGATCATAAAGGTACAAATTATTAGGTTTATCGGCCGTGGTAGCCGAGTGGTTAACATTGCGTACTTTCATTCAGAAGGCCCAGGTTCAAACCCTGGTACGACCAACATCCAAAAAAGTAATAGAAAATTAATTTAAATAAAAAATTAAGTTAAATTTTCTAATTGCGGTCGCTCTTCGGGAGGGAATATCATCCCCGCCGAGTGCATTTCTGCCATGAATTAAAAAGCTCCTCATAAAAAACCATCAGCCGTTCGGAGGTGGCTTAGTACAACCTGTATTTCGCTCCATTTGTTGGAAGAACTTCAAGACGCAAACCAAAAATTGGAGGGCGAGCTCTGCCGAAAATCGTTTAAGTGGTTACAAAGCGCCAATTATATATATAAGGGTGTAAATATAAAAAAAGTCTCGAATAAAAGTTATTATCCGATTTGGCCGGTTCCCACAAATGATCGGTTAAATGTACGAATATATCTCTCCTTCAAAAACAGAGGGACGTGGCTCATAATTCTGAGCATATCGGTATAAATTATTGATGGGTATTTACCCCGTTCGAACCGAAGTTTCATGAAAGGTATAAAAATCAATACATGTGAATACGAGTATATATGAAGTACATACATATGTATGTAAATATATTATAAAGTTAAAAAAGGACACTCAACGTGTATTATTTGAATATTTCAACACTTGCTGATGCTGCATTCTCTCATGTTTTTATGTATGCTTGTGTAGAATTTCCAATTCAGAAACCCTCTAGCAAAATTGGGAAGGCTTTACCTTCTGGAAGCAAAGATAATACTGATCGCCTCTTAAAAAGCAAGAAAAATAGTAAACAAATAAAAAGAAAGCACTCTTCGTGTACATTTGACATAATTATATACATATATACATACCTACATTTAAAAGAATAAGAGTTTCAATAAAATATTTTTTTATAATATGATAAGGAAGGAAAACATTAAAATGTGAGACAAAGTAAGCGAATTTCCGTTGTAATAAAATATAAATAATAAAATGCGCAATAGACGAATAAGTATTTTCAAGCATGCAAAAAGAAATGTAGTTGCCTGAAATAATCGCGTACTTGGTAATCATAGGAGTAAGGTTGCCATAAGAGAGAGAAAACACACATGAATACCTCACTTACTCTTACATTTGCTATGGCATCTCCGTATTAATTTTCAGCGATGAATTCAGGCACCAAACCATTGTTTCCCCTTTACGTATTCACTTCCAAGATCTTGCCTTTTGCTGCTGGGTATGTATGCAATTTATATATGTGCGTTTGTAGGTATATGCAACCATTGTTTACATACACCGTTCTCTCTGTTTGCATTTTTATTTAAATTGAAGTTTAACGCCATTTAATATGCAAACAATTCACGCGTGGACATGAAAAACAAAAAAATATATTGAAAAAGAAACACGCAACAGAATAAAGAGCTACAAAAGCAAAAATGCTACAAGCAGTTCGATGGTGAGGCACAGCAACAAATGAGAGATGAAATACTGAATAACGCACAACAAATGCAGTTCAACCAACAGAAATAACAACAAAACTCAATTAAAACAACAACTAAAAGAAAATAAAATTATAAATAAAAAATTTAATTTTTTTTGCTAATAAAAGGCACAGACACCCGCCAACAAAGTTAAGGACCAAGTGTGAGTGAAAATGTCCACACAACCGCAACCGCATGCGGTCAGTCCACACGCCCACAAGCCAACGAGCTATAGAGAAGTCAGTCGACCATCGGCTATCAACAGCACCAACACACACACACCCACACACAAATACAGTCATATGTGAAAATGAAATGAAAAATTGACATTTAAATGGCGGAAATGTGTGTGGCAGGTCACAAACATACAACGGAGGCATGATCTGCGACAAACAAAAATAACAACAATGTATGAAGACAGTAAATGGCAGCAGCATGCAGCCACCGCCATTGCCACGTTGCCACTAAACGTATTAATTGCACTTTCCGCCATCATCGCGGCCGCCGCGTACATCACTTCCGTTTCCATATCTACATTTTCCTGTTAATGGCAATGACATTTTTGCTATATTTTCAGGTTACTTGATAGACTCCCTTTCCGTTATTTTTTCGTGTGAATTTATACACTTTGTTGACTTTAAGCTGCTTAACGGTTAAGTTCAGGTTACTTACGCGTTGTAACTGATGTGCGCGAATAAGAGCGTCGATTTGAAAATGTTGGAATAAAAGATTTTACGAAGAAATTGCGCCATAATGTATCTCCGAATTTTTTCAAAGCGTCGACTGTTATTGAAATACCCCAATAATCAGCCCCGATAACGAAACTCACGTCCAGTTATTAAGTTTTTCGTTCAAATGAAATAGGGGTATGGTCATCTAAGCTCTCTTCTGAAAACAAGGTGGAAGAAATTTGAAATGACTGTCCGTTTTAAGTCGATAAAATAATTTCACAGTTCATAATTCTCATTTACTTCATTTGGCGAAAACCATCTGTACTTTCCACGCCCTCACTGTTGAACAGAGAGTCTGAACAGTAAGATGAGCTTCTTTTCTCTTCACAATTCCTCGGATGTGTGTTTCTTAACTGGCTTTGAGCGAACCAAATTCATAAAAATCTCATGAATATAAACATTGACTTCTTGTCAACTTCATTAAAGTCACTTCTTTTTTAAAACTATAGAAAAATCCGAAATATAAAGCTCATAAAAGCTTCACTGAAACGTCATCGGACTATCCGTGAAGAAGTTTGTTTCAGCTGCTTCTCCAGAAACTACTCCCGGAAGGAATGAACTGTCGGAAACTCGTGCACACAGATGTAATATCGCAGCCGCTTCGATAAAGAAGTCACTGAGCAAAAAGACTCATTCTGAGACTTTTTTGTCGTCCCTCTCTTTTAATTCATCGTTATTATCTGAGAATTAAATTTTAAAGAATCAAACTATTCGAAAAAGTGACCTCTCGAACTTGATTTTATTGACGCTCAGCTCTTTATGAAACTTAGCCCAATTATTGTAGGCTCGCCGCTCAGTTAATATTGTTACGTTATCAGCTCTCTCGCCCCAAGGCAGTTGTTATAAGAAATATATGTACTCGCTTCAGGTACATATACATATGTACACATCTCTGGGAGAAAACGTTGTGATTATTTTCTTTTGTTAAGTGTAATTGTAAGTTATTTTTATTAATCACTATACACGCTTATAACGCATAAGCCCCTCCGGCCACAAGGATACAACAGAGGATACACAATATAGTCCTTACTTTTACTCATAGACATATACTCGTATATATGTATAATATGTAAAAGTACATATTTATATATTTGTTTATTAACATGCACTTTCTCGCTATCTTAATTACAAGCAAATGCGATTTCTCACAATTTTTTTTACGTGCTCGTACACACACGTCTCATTTGTGGTTGTGAAATTAATAAGCAGAAAATTGAAATGAGATTTTAAGCGGCTTTAACATGTAATAAGTGAATGAATTCTTTTTAAATATTTTTTAACTCAACTATTAATAGAAGCAAGTGGTGAAAAATAAATATTAAAAAAATTCTTGTCGTTCGGGCACAAATTTCAAAGGACTGCTTTAATCTGTACTTTCAATTCAATTATTGCGTTTAAATTTCAATATAAAATGTTATTTGTTCTATTAAATACTTTATTGGAAATGTAAAAAATAGTGTAAGGTAAAAAATTAATTGCCTAGTGTTTTTCCTAGATACAGATCCGTTTGTACATTAAATGTTGATCTGGTGAAGAAAATATGATACTGCAGGAGATTGGAGATTTTACAGTAAGACAGATTATAAAATGGGTATTCGGGTTCGGCATCTCCGGGAGGTGCATTATCACTGCCATTCAGCAGAGTGGACGAGCGTTACCCTTGCCGGCCAGCTTCTCAAACTCTTCATACCCAAACGGGATCCGTTTCCTTGCACTTACGTACGTAAAAGCCGAGCAATTCCATAGCGTGCGCTATGACAATTGAGAGAAAAATAACTCTCAGAACAAGACATGTGGGTAATATTTAGTACATATGTATGTGATCTCGCTTAATGATAAACCCATATATTGAAGCCAATTTAAAGTTTTTCCTGAATTGATAACGGCTGAATCGAAATAAAATTCAACTTTATTAAAAGAATCTCGGGGACCCATTCATGCGAGGTAATCTTAGTTACAATTCAATTCATTTGTTGGTAGCTAATCGTTTAGATGCAGAAACTGGTTCTTAATAATCTTATTTAAGTATGTTTCAATTTCATTTTGTTCGTATGGGCGGCTTGAACTTTTCTCATCTGAAACCGCTTAGTTTAATTTAAGTAAGTTTATGAGAATTGCCCATGTTCGCGTGTTAACAAAACATCTTTGTTGTTTGTTCTTGCTTCCCTACGACCATATTGCTTTCTGCTGATCGAGTTCATTCAAATAATTCACATTCAGATTTGAACTATCTACATAAATTTTATTATCACTCTTAATGTAATATAAAGGCATGTAATTAAGGCGAGGCGAAGGCTTTGTAACCGCTGAAGCGATTTTCGTCCGAGCTCCTCCTCCAATTTGTGATGAGCGTCTTGATGCTTTTCCAACAAATGGAGGGACGTGCAATTTATACTAAGCTGCCAGCGAACGGCTGATGAATATTTTATGAGAAGCCTTTATTTTATATCAGAGATACACTCGTAGGGGTTGACATTCTCTACCGAGGGGCAGCCGCAATTAGAAAATTTGGATGCTGGTTGGACCAGGACTCGAACGCTGCGGAAATTACAATATATACCACTGATTTAAAAAAAATTGGTACATTTGTTTTAATTCACATCTGTATTTCGCCAGGAAGTCTTGGTGATTTTAGTGATGGAGTTTAAAAATGTACTGTACTGCGAAAAAAAAGGTTTGTGCTCCTTAATTCGTCCATAATTTAATTACTAGTTAAAAAACATAGTTTTAAAAATTTGACTTGTTAAGGTTATGGTACCAACAATCAGTTAGATTAAATCAATCGGTTGCTTTGACATTTTGTAACGAACCCGGTTCTACGGTCCATAGCTGGGCTATCACTCAGCCGGATTATGGGTCTCTCTTATAATACTGATTCCAAAAGAGAAAAGTAAAGTACAACACGTGTGGTTCTACTTTTACACAATTATCTTTATTACTCTAATCTTCCACTGGTAGCGTTTTCACGCCACACCGTATACACTAGCTGCGACAGAGCAAGCAGAAGTGATCACTGCTGACGCTGCACTTTTTATACTAAATTCTGCTTGTAGTTGGACAGTTACGCGTTGCCTTGTTGGTAGACCTATCGGCTATTCTCCTTTGCCCTACTTAACAGCGACGGCTTGCTACGCTAGTGCTTGGTGATATCCTAACTTAAATTTTTAATATATACAATTCATATTATATGTTAATTTCGTACGTATATATATGTACATATATATGGATATTTATATATGTATATATGTATATATATTATATATTTAATGAATTCTAGGTATAAGCAAAAGTTCGTTCGGTTTTTTATTGATTTTTCAAAATATGATAACTTTGTGTACATTTGTCCGATTTAAGTAAAATATGCGCCGTTTTGTTTCGCAAACTTGTTGCCAACGAGATGCCAACTTCATTCTTCCTTCGCCTATTGGCAAAAAACTCGGAGAGCCAAATTTTCACAGGTCTCTCTTTAGGCCAACTTCTCACCATTAAGCGCGTTCGCCATGGACAGGAAAAGATAGTAATCACTTGGTGCCAGGTCCGGACTATAAGGTGGGTGCATTAGAACCTCCCATCCGAGCTCCTGGAGCTTCTGGCGCGTCACCAAAGACGTGTGTGGAACACACAATTCGGCCTCTGTTGATCAAAGATGGCCTCTTCTGGATGAGTGCTGCCTTCAAGCGGTCCAGTTGTTGGCAGTAGAGAGCCGAATTGAGCGTTTGGCGATAGGGGAGTAGCTCGTAGTAGATGATTCCTTGCCAATCCCACCAAACACACGGCAAAACCTTCGTGGCTGTCAATCCTGGCTTGGCCACCGTTTCCACCGGCACACCGCGTTTCGACCACGACCGATTTCGCTTGACGTTGTCGTAAGTGATCCACTTTTCATTGCCAGTTACCAAATTCGCAGATGGAAATTCGGTCCATCACGTTTTTTTTGCGTTAGTTCGTGTGGCACCCAAACATCGAGCTTCTTTTTGAATCCAAGGTTATGCAAATTGTTCCAAACGGTTTTCTGGCTTATCTATAGTTCCTCATCAATTAAATAAGTGCTCACGTGACGGTCTGTTTTCACTATTTCCATGATATTATCGCAGGCCTCCCGACGCGTGGTGCATCTTTGACATCGAAATTACCGGAACGGAACCTAGAAAACCACTTTTGTGCTACACGTTCGTTTACAGTATCGGGCCCATAAACTAAATTAATTTTTTCAGCCGCTTTGGCTGCTTTTTCGTCTTGATCGAAGAAAAATTGAAAAATATAGCGAATTTTCTCTTTCTGGTGTCCATCTTTGACGAGCGCTCACAGCCCACTGAGTCAATCAATCGAAAAACTGTCAAGCGCAAACTTTTAGCGCGAATAAATACGTTTTCAGCGCCGTATAGTATGACATGATGCGACACGTAACACTAGTACTATAGACAATAACGCCATCTCTTAGATAGAAACCGAACGAACTTTTTACTTGACCTAATAAATATATATGGTATATGTTTGTATAATTCTACTTTATATATATATGTATTTAGCTTATCTTCTTCTTCTTCTTCTTGCAGTTGCTGGCCCTGATCGAAAAACATAAAACCAGATCGATCATGTTGTGATGGAAGACATGTCTCCAGTGTTCTTGACGTGCGTACACTCCGAGGACCCAACTTCGACTCGGACCACTATCTTATTGCGAAGATACGCACGCGCCTCTGTGTTTCGAAGAACGCCCGTCAACAAACACAAGGAAAGTTCAACGTCGAAAAGCTGCAATCACAACAGACTTCCGAACGATTTTCTACTCGACTTGCACTCCTATTTTCTGAGAGGTATACGGGAACTGCGGGACAGCATTTCAAGCCCCCTACGTACAGCTCCAAACGAAACTATTGGATTTCGTAAAAGTCGCAAAAACAGCTGGTACGATGAGAACTGCCGTGTCGCAGTGGAGAGAAAACAGACTGTCTACCTCGCAACGTTATGATCGGCCACAACACATGCGGGATGGGATAGATACCGAGAGCTCAAGAGGGAAGCAAGACGCATTTGCAGACAAAAAAAGAAAGAGGCCGAGATGCGTGAGTATGAAAAGCTTGAGAAGCTGGCCGACAAGGGTAATGCTAGAAAATTCTATGAGAAGATACGACGACTTACAGAAGGTTTCAAGATCGGAGCAGACTGCTGTAGGACACAAAGAGGTGATCTAGCCACCCTGAGCATATTAAATTTATGGAGGGAACACTTCTCCAGCCTGCTGAATAGCAGTGAAAACAGAGTAACCGGAGATGGTGAACCCGAATCCCCAATCGACGACGATGGAAAAGACGTTCCACTACCTGACCATGAAGAAGTTCGAATAGCAATTGCTCGATTGAAAAACAACAAAGCGGATGGAGCTGACGGCCTACCGACAGAACTGTTCAAACATGGCGGTGGAGAACTGACAAGATGCATGCATCAGCTAGTTTGCAGAATATGGTCGGACGAAAGCATGCCCAAAGATTGGAACCTAAGTGTGCTCTGCCCAATTCATAAAAAAGGGACCCCACAGTCTGCGCCAATTATCGTGGGATAAGCCTCCTTAATATCGCCTATAAGGTCCTGTCGAGCGTATTGTGTGAAATACTACAGCCCACCGTCAACAAACTGATTGGACCTTATCAGTGTGCCTTTAGATCTGCTAAGCCAACCATTGACCATATATTCACCATGCGCCAAATCTTGGTAAAGACCCGTGAAAAGAGGATCGGCAACCACCGTCGATTTTAAAGCCGCCTTCGACAACACTAATAGAAACTGCCTTTACGCCGCTATGTCTGAATTTGGTATCCCCGCAAAACTTATACGGCTATGTAAACAGACGTTAAGCAACACTAAAAGCTCCGTCAGGATCGGGAAGGACCTCCCCGAGCCGGTCGATACCAAACGAGGTTTCAGACAGGGTAATTCCTTATCATGTGACTATTTTAATTTAATGCTACAGAAAATAATACGAGCAGCAGAGCTGAATAGAGAAGGTACAATCTTCTATAAGGGAGTACAGCTACTGGCGTACGTCGATGATATTGACATTATTGGCCTCAGCAACCGCGCTGTGAGTTCTGCTTTCTCCAGACTGGATAAGGAAACGAAGGATATGGGTCTGGTAGTGAACGAGGGCAAGACGAAATATCTACTGTCATCACACAAACAGTCATCGCTTTCGCAACTTGGCTCCCATGTCACTGTTGACAGTCATAACGTCGAGGTCGTAGATAATTTCGTCTATCTAGGAACCAGCATCAACACCAATAATAATGTCAGCCTTGAAATCCAGCGCAGAATCACTCTTGCCAACAGGTGCTAATTTGGACTAAGTAGGCAATTGAAAAGTAAAGTCCTCTCTCTGCGAACGAAAACCAAACTCTACAAGTCCCTCATCGTTCCCGTCCTGCTATATGGTGCGGAAGCATGGACGATGACAACATCTGATGAGTCGGCGTTAGGAGTTTTCGAGAGAAAAGTTTTGCGTAAGATTTATGGTCCTTTCCGAATTGGCAACGGCAAATACCGCAGACGATGGAACGATGAGTTGTACGAGTTACACGACGACATTGACATAGTTCAGCGAATCAAGAGGCAGCGGCTAGGCCATGTGGCCATGTGGCTAGGCCATGTGGTCCGGATGGATACGAATACTCTAGCTTTGAAAGTTTTCGATGCAGTACTCGCCGGTGGAAGCAGAGGTAGAGGAAGAGCTCCACTCCGTTGAAAGGACCAGGTAGAGAAGGATCTGGCTGTACTTAGTATTTCCAATTGGCGCCACACAGCAAAAAGAAGAAGCGAATGGCGTACCATTGTTAACTCGGCTAAAATCGCGTAAGCGGTGTCTACGCCAGTAAAGTAAGTAAGTAAGCAACTCTCTTTATAAATATTTTTGTTTTAATTTTTGTAAACTTTTAGTGTGGTTTAAAATGTTTAATAGCATCGCCCATTCCCGTCTTGAATAAATTTACAATACATACGAATTTGATTCAAGAGGTTGATCCGTCAGTATGGTGGTGTCCGTATAATTAGGAATGAATGCCTTTGCTTCTTAATTTATTACATTATGAACCGATTTAAATCTTAAAAAAGGTATCGGGCTCATTAAAACGTTGAGATTATGACATAATTTTTAGATGAATTTACTAAAAATATATTTTCTTCCTTTGCGGCTTTCTCATACGAAATTGTGATAAAAAATGTCCGTATATTTTTCCTAATAAAATATAATTAAGTTTTGATGATAATCTGACACTGGCTTCGGCGTGCACGTTCTGCTGGGCTTCTTGTGAGTTACTTATTAGCGTTCAACAGAAAAAATAAAAAATGTACATAGGTATGTATTATATTATACCTACTTGATGCAGTACCACGGGCTGACGAAGTGCTTTTTAAACAAATTTGATATTTACGCTATAGTTGTTGTTTTTTATCTGTTGTTGTTTTTGTTTTGAAAAGTTTTCACGAGTGCACAAGTGGAAAGTGGCGCAACACAGTTTATCACTAGATAATTGAATTAGTTGGGAATGAAAAGCAGCGCCAAGGAAGCCATGGGTTAATGATAGTTTAATCAGAGCTCAACAAACCTTTCACTTTGCAGATTTGAAAAAAGTCTTGCGGATGGCGGAAAAATCAATATGATTAACTTTAAGTTAGTTAAAATGTTAGCTAAAGAAATTAAATTGGAAAGATAGCAAATGCAGGCAGTTTGAATGAATTAAAGTCGGGAAAGGGATAATTCTCTCTGCAGCAACTGCTATGTTGGGGTTAATATTTTTTGAACAACATATTTTTAAGCGGTTGTTGCCAAACACAAAGTCATGTTAAAAATAAAATATTTCTCAGAGATATTTTTTTATATAGATACAGTTTAAGTACTCTTAGCAAGGTGGGGTGCTACAGTCATATTAAACTACATGTATAGTTTCATGTCATTTTGAAAAAAAGACATCTAATTCAAGTTCTTTTAAAAATTTTAACATATTTTTCAGCATTTTCGTGGTATGTTGACAATCTTTATAACAACTGTATTAAACCCTATTCTAAAATCAATTGGTATTATTGTGACCTTATTCCTGAGTTAATAGTTTCTTGAATTAAAAATTTTCAAATAAAAATCCTTTATTTTAAAATGTATAACCGGTCTTTGGATATCACCACGAGTGCTACGTGAAGCATCTGGATAGGCCTGCCTCGTATTCACAAAATGAAAAAAGATCGTACCCTGACAGGACAGAACTAATGATCTCCATACAACATTTCCTCAGACTCAGTCATTTCCTCTCCCCGCTCCATACCCAAACATTCCCACCCGTCTTTGTCGCCCCTAAAAGCCCCGAAGTTTCCTCTCTTTCCATTCTGTGGGTCCTCCCCTGTTCATTCGTTCGATATCCTCTCCATTCAACTACATAAAAACTTACTATATTACTTCAAATAAACGAACGCACTAGTATAATGCATTGGGTTAAAACCGGCTACCGCGGGTACTGCATTTGGTAAAGCCCAGCCATAATGTCTGTTTGGACTCGGGATCATACCGACGAATCCAAATTTCACCAACTGTTACAATGTGCTTGCAAATTTAATCCGGGCACAACTCCAAAAAATATTTACAACTCTTCAAGTGTCGCTGCTTGTCTAGTGGCGTTTGCATTTGCGGTACCCAAAGCCCACTTATTTTGTTCATATTCATATGTTCATGCAAAATCTCACCAGCTTATTCTTTGCTAATCTGTAACCCTTCTGTTTTCTGCCACAATTTAAAGCCTCGATCAGCCAGTACTAATTTTTTGACTTTCTGAACATTTTCTTCGGTCACGACCGTCACTGGGCGCTCGGGGCGAGGGTCAACTTCACAGTCTCCCTTCTTTGTTGAAACAGCCATTTTTTAACCATCGTATATGAAGGGGCAGGACCGAAATTTTAATGAATCTAATAAAAAAAGTTGTGTTATTTGTAGTTCTAATAATGAGTCCCGCAATTAGTATTATCAGTAACGAAATTATGGGTCATCTTTAACTACCCTAGGTCGCTAGATTATCAACTACCATTCGTATGTGTACGCATTTCTATCTTCTCTGAATGTAAATCGACTGTCATCTGGGATTCCACGGCAACAGCTTCTTGATGTTTTTACACGTCTACGATTTACAGGTCGAATAACCCAACCCCGCCAAGGCTCAAGTGAATACCATGCCCTGAGTGAAGATTTTGCTGACCGCATACTAAGCGGCAATTGTGAAGAAATATCAAAAGGATGAGTACTTTGCTGTCGGATTATTGCATTTCTGAAACGTATGCGGCAGACTGCGCTACAAACGTTATTCTAGGCGCACTTGTTGTGTTGTTGTAATTCTGAATAATTACGCAGATAGGACGGATGACGAAATGTGTTGGAAACGTGCGAAAGTTTTCCAAAATTATTTAACAATTTTTTTCTTTTTCCTCTCTTTTCCTTTAAACGAAATCACTACAATAATTGTAGAAATGTGTTTTCTCGTCAGCTGCTGATGATCCAAAAGACCGAAAAACGATCGAAGAATGAACTATCAGATAGCGTTCGGAAACTGTTCTTTGTCGTTCTCAAGGTTGCCCTCGCTTAGTTAAATTTAATGATTTGTTAACCAAATCGTTAGTTACAATATTTTCAAGTTTTTTCTGATGAATATCGTTCCGAAATATTTACTATTATTTCTATCGGTATTATTCTTTTAACAAAATAATTTGAAAATAAATTATACATATTTTTACCTCTATATTTGGAACATTTGAAAGATAACGAGAAAAATCTACCTCCATAACGACGTTTAATATTTTTTTAAAATAATTTTCGTTGAAAATGCTTAAAATAATTTTAAAGTTTTTAGAAATAAAAATTCAATTTTATATTTTTCTGTATGTGAAAGACAATTTTATGTTCAGAGGAAAAAAGACAGTTTTCTGCATATACGAGTATACATATTGTTTTATGCAATATATGTATATGCAAAAATATTTATTACACTTTCAACAATGTAAAGAAAAATCTACTTCAAAGAGATATTCTGTGAAATTTGCTCACCGAAAAATTTCGGCATTTACTTTTAATCAGAATCATTCATGCGGAAATCTATCTGCAAGGCATTTTGCTTTCACTTTATTTAATCATAATTATTTTTTTTTCTCCTGATATCTAGGAAATCAAATAAAATTGTTATTTTGACCGCAAAGAGTAAATTTAGCTCTTAACGCCTTTCAAAGGTATGAAAAAAGTACAAAAAAAAAAAAATGAACAAACAAAAAAATGCCCAGCTAACTAAATGTTTTTATATGTATGTAGTATGTGCACTTAGCTACCGTAATTATTGCCGTTAGGCATTATTTTGATTAAAATCAAATAACCGAGGTTTTTTTATACCGTCATTTTTTTTTTGTGTGCATAGCTGCGTGTGTGGGTGGTGGAAAATTTCCTGGAAAACCAACAAAAGAACATAGACGGAGGTTAACCCATTTTCATGTTTTTTTTATCCTTCCACTTAACTTCTCACCTATGAGTTTTCACTTTGTAACTACAAACACATTATATTGTGTTGGAACGACAAAAAGGGCTTTTAACTTTTTAAAAGTTAAGCGGCTTGCTGGGCGACGCTAAAAAAGTATGATTTTGTCGCATAGGAAAAATTGTTTTATTAAATTTTTTCTAACACCTACAGAGTTTCGCCTTTTTTACTTTTGAAGTAGCAGAAGTTTTTGCTGTAAAAAGTGTCATATTTATTTCTATAGACCTTTTAAAAAAATTTTAATAATAATATGCCCACATTTTACAATTATGATTAAAATTTAAATACTTTATGACATTCACTTCAAATTTGCTTAGTGAACCGTAAGCGTGGTGTTGACAGCGGTTAGCTACATCGTTTACTTGCCTCTTTTTTGCTAATTTTTTCATTAGAAACAAACTGTTCGCGTGTTAATTATTAATTTGTTGAAGAGAAAACAATTTTATATTAAATGCTTTAAAGAGACAAATGAAATATTGTTGCAATGGTTTGAAGGTTTTTGCTTTAAAATGATGACTGTTTTGCGGTCAGTAGTTAGTTGAAGGTAGGATATAAGCATAGTTTGGGAATAAATAAAGTAAAACAAGTTAATTAGGAATTTCTGTAAATGCAAAATTTGTGATTTTTTTAATTTTATATTATACTAGCAGACGCCCAGTAATAAAGCCGAGATACTTTTTTATCAATATAACGAACATTTAATTTATAGGAAAGGTTAACCGGCTAAAAATACAGTGGCATTTTGGAATAAATTTTCTGAAACGAAGTGCTAGATATTCAAACTCATGTTACTTGGTGTACCAAGACGATCACCTTTAGCCCCGCACCTCATAAGATTTTACAATTAACGCTGTATATTAGGTATATAAGTCATATCATACGCCGCAATAGGGTGGAATGAGTATTTGTAGTATTTACTCACTCTGTGTGGATCAAAGCGAATGTAATTTTCATACCAAAGGGCGGCAGGAAAAGTCATTTAAATCCAAAGAATTTTTGGTCGATAGGCCTCAAGTCTTTCCTATTAAAAATCTTAGATGTTTATATAAGTCAATTAATACCTCCAAATAGCCTACTGGCAAACCAACACGTCTACGCTAAAGAAAAATCTGTAGACACCGTTCTTCACGATATCGTCACAAGGATTGAGGTGGTCTCGCAACGAAGTGTATACATTGGGCGTTTTTCTCGACATCGAGAGGGCCTTAGCAAGAGATAATACGTCTGCACTGCGAGAAATGGCTACCGAAGCGCAGCTAAGGAGTTTTGTGAAATGTATCTTAGTAAACAGATAAATTTTCACTGAATTAGGAGGCGCATCAGTTACTTGGTATGCCAATGGAGGCACCCCACAAGGGAAGTTGTCTCTTACCTTCAGTCAACGCGCTGCTTCGTAAGGGAATAAACACGGGTTGTGAAGCAGTTGCATAAGCTTACGACATTACCCTCACACTTCCACACCGCCACTACAAAACACCTCCAGATCCTCAGCGATCTGCTTCAAAATGCCCTTTATACAGTAAGTAGCGGTCTGATGTAAATACTTCAAAGATCAAACTGGTACTCTTAACAAACCTTTTGCTTTTAAACCACCCTTACTCAGAGGCATGGAGATTGCTCTTTCTACTGAATGAAATACTTAGATATAATCTGAGATAGCAAACTCACCTGGAACCGGAACACGGTAGAAAGGTATTAGAAAGCTACGACCGCACTCTATACGGAAAATTCCAAGGGAGTTGCATCGCCATAAGACTAAATGAAAATGGACTACACCACTTTCCGCTCCTGTACGACAACATGTTCTCAATAAAAATCCCAGAGAGGAACGAATGGGGAAATGCAGCAGTTCTGGATCATAGGTCTGTAGTCATTTTAACCGACAACTCTAAACTAAATGGCAAAGTTGGTTGTGGAGTTTACTCTAAACCTTTTGCTATAGAATTAAGAAAAGACCTTTCGACCACTGCAGCGTCCTCCAAGCGAAACTTACCGCTACAACGGAAGCGGCTTCATGGTTACTCGTCTCTAATATCTTAACCCAACCTATTATAATACATTCTCACAGCCAGGCTGACCTTAAGTCTCTACAATGCAATCATAGCGTGTCAAAGGTGATAATAAAATGCAGAGAGATCTTAAACAAACTCTCGACTATATGCGAAACGTCCGTGGTTTGGGTCCCTAGGCATAAGAACATTCCAGGGACCTAGCCACTGTCTTACTAATCTTTTAAGAAAATTCCGTCTGTTATACAGAATAGTTTCAGCAAGAGCAGACTCGATTTGTGCGGATAGGTCTAGACTTAATAACAGGGAGGGTGGCAGGAATCTACTCAAAGAAGCTTTACCGTTTTTCAAGTGGAACTAGCAGTCGCATATGGGATCATTTTGTAGATTTAATGGTACTCTGAACAAATTCTTTTCAACAGTATTAGATCCTTATAATCTGTAACATTTGAAAGTAGTATGGGTGCAAAAGCACAGCAACTACCGGGTAATGAGGTAGTGGACGGGCTTGCAAGGAAAGATACTACTCTTCCCCTACCGCCATCCTGGAAGAGTTTGGGCATGTCGCTTTTCACTTGTAAGTTCGCACATGCTAATCTCAATTCTTGCAATGTGACCGGTATTATGTGGACGAGATAGGATAAAAGAAGGTCACGAGTGCTTATTTCGCTAAAAACAAAGGAAATACTTGTATCTATAATTATGGGTCTTATTATTGAGTATCCTCTATTGAGTAGGCACGCAGAGACGTTGGGCGTATCATGGCAAGGAGTTGTGAATAGAAAAGACCTGAAAACTTGAAGCACTTCCTTTGCGAATGCCCAGCAAATTAAATTATTAGGTTAAAGTTTCTAGGCGCTGCAACCTTTAGAAATTTGTAGGAAATAACAGGTGAAGATACGTCGGTTGTGGAGCCTCTCAAGATCCTCAGATTTATCACCATCAAACCGTTTGGTGGCTTAAGTTAGATGATGATTAGCAACCACACCAACCTAACTGTATCTAATTCAATATGAATTTTTTGTTTTCCAAATATGCATACGAAAATTTACTGCCAATTTTTTCGAAACATTTTATTCCAAAACTCGCATATAGTATACCATAAATGCATGTGTATATACTAAGTTGACAACAAGCTAAATACAATGTTAATAGCAACCTATTGGCTGTACAACAGTTATCGACCGCACAAGCTTACGACTGGCAACCGCAATGTCACAGCACACGAGCATCGTTAATAAATAATTCAAACAATTTTTTAATTATCGTATTAAAATGTTAATGTAAATAATTTATAATGGCAAATAATGAGACTTGTGCATGGCTTTCATAGATGTATTTACATATAATATACAAATACATACACATTAAAACCAGAAAGTTTCCGGAAATTGTCATTTCAACTGCACGCGCTGAATATTTTTCAGCATTTTTTTTTTTTGTTAAGTTGGTTGCACTGTCCTTAATTACTATGCCAAAAATGAGAGCGATCTGTTTGTTTGCAGCAGCTGTTGAAATCAGTCGACCTCAGTTCCCTCTGCGGCTTTTCTTTTACGGCCCATAATGTGGTAAAAGTGCTTAAAACACGCGCATTGCTTATTTTATGCTGTATTTTCTCCATAATACCTAATACTTTCTTCAAATTTACACATTTTTATATTTACTCTTCCTGGGACTGGCACCCTTACAAATCTTCTTATTAAAAATACCATGCAAATATTACACATTTTCCAACTGATTGAGCTTATTTTCTCATTGTACATACAAAATACTATTATTTTTAAAGTCCGTGACATATAAACTTTCTATGGTAGCTTTAGCGGATTTCTTTAATAAAAAAGAGCATGTTTCCTGGAAAAACTTTGTTAAAATTCATACAAATTTATTTTGTTTTCTAAATCTCCTCATAAAAAACATCGCCCGTGCCTAACGTTTGTAGGTCTCTCTATCTTTTGGAAAAACATCAAGTCGCAAACCACAAATTGGAGGAGGAACTCGACCAAAAATCGCTTCGGCAGTTCCAAAGTGCCAAATACATACCATATTTGTATATTTGCAATTACAAAGTTCCAGGATTACTAAAAAAAACTTTAGAAGTTTATTCCAACGAATTTTCATATAAAAATTTTTCAATTTTGGTCTGAAGAGGTAAGTTCAAATTAAAATATTACAATATAGTGCAGGACACTGCAGATAAGATTGAGCTCATAGTTTATACATCTGAAGTGTTTTGTTGATCTGCTATGAGTAAAAAAAGTTATGATCCAAAGAAAATTGTTACTTTTTCCAAAAAAGTCAATTTTTTTATAAGAGGTTCGAACGCTTAAAACTTTTAAACTAAAAAATTCTTGAAAAATATATATTAACAAGGGATTAATTGCAATAATGTTTAGGTGCCACGTGCGAAAAATGGACTCATTTAGTTGACAAATGTATTTTCCAAAGACATTTTTGCACAGACACCAGGTAAACAATTCTCAAACACAAAAAATTTAATTCTAGATTCCCTAGCTTTGAGTGGTCATACCTCTGGAATGCGTTGTTCTATTTTATTACGATAAAACTTTTCTGATGGCCTAATGTATGTTAAATAAAAAAAATTAACCAAAAAATGTCCTGCTTGCTACTATAATTTTTGCTCTAATGGGCGTGTTTAGAGCCCTTTTACCCCATTGTGCGGCCTCAATCGAGTCGAAATTGCTTCCACGGAGTGATAACTTGAGTTTTGGAAACAAAAAAGTCGCATGGTTTTTGGTCTTAAAATTGTTCACAACTACTGCTCGGTACGATGGCGCATTATCGTCATTAAAGTTTCCGGAAATTGTTGGCCCACAATTCCGGCCGATTACGACGGATGTTTTCGCGCAAACGCCTCAAAACCCTCATATAATACTCCTTTTTAACCTTCTGACCCGTTGGAATGAATTCATGATGAAACCACGAATATCGAAAAAAAACCATTTTCGGAAACTTTCTGGTCTTAATGTTCTTTCATACATATACTTTTGTATATACTCATAATGGACAGGATGTAGAAAAAGGAAATTTGCTATTTTATGTTGTGGCTGCATGGCCAAAACAAAATAAAACATTTTGCTCTGAACTTTGTGGTGGACAAACCGTCAGCAGTTCAAGTTTTTTGTCCAAATTGTGCACTCAAAATAAATTTTAAATTAAGAAAGTTTCGCTGTCGAAACATATGTTCGAAAAATAAGTGAAAATAATCAGTATTGAGAAAATTGGTAGAAGCATCTTCTAATTACTTTTGCGCTAACATGTCGCCATAATATTTATAAAATTTTTCTCATAAGTAAGAAGAAGAGAGGAAAAGTAGAGGAACTTTGACTACAAGTGTAAACAAACTAGTACTTTGTAAGTTTTAGTGATTTTGGAAATAAAAAAATGCAATTAAATAATTAAAAAATATTTAAAAAGATATAAATATTGCCACTTTTAGGTTGCTTTAGAAAAAAGTACGCGTAATTTCGTTTAGATTTGTTTGTTTGGCGCCAATTTTACATTATTATTTCATTAAAGAAAAAATGCAGCCCAGGTTGCTAAAAAGTTGCATAATTTGTAATTTAAGACCTTATAAAAGAAACACAGTGTCGGAGTTGGTTTTTGAAATTATGTTCGGGAGATTTTTCACTCAAAGATAAGCCACGTTCATGTCGGCCAATTAAAGTTTATTATGACGATATCAAGGCCTTAATCAAATCGGATAGCCGTGTAACTGGGAACTGTTTATACATACACCATATAACCCTGACCTTGGATCGTCAGACTACCATTTGTTTCGATCTTTGCAGATCTCATTAAATGGTTAAACTTTTGAAAATAACGAGGCTATAAAATCGCCCTTGGTTCAGTTTATTACAGATAAAGGCTAGAAGTTCTATAAGCGTGGAAAAATGATGTTGCCGGATAGATGGCGAAAGGTAAAATGGAAATAACATAATTTATTGTAGTTCATTATAAAATTAAAAAAAATGTATTTACTTTCTTTAAAAAGCGCCGGTTACTTTTGGGGCAACCAATAGGAAATATTTATAAGGAACACAATTTTCAATAAATAACATTTGTTTTTTTTTTCGAGTTGATTTGGATTTATTTCAGTTTGAGTGCAGCTTGAGTGTAAAATGACTTAGTGAAAAATTTACAAACTTTTTTAATTTAAAAAAATAAGAAATATATGACATACGTGTATGTAGTAAACAAGCACAGACTGACTACTTAAAGCGGACGGAAGTACTAAAAAAACTACTACAAACATAATACTGACTTATGACTACCATAGAAAACAACCCTGCTAGACTGGAAATAGGCAATACTCACAGAAATGGTTGAATGTCTATAACTGTTCATAAGTGCTCACGAACAATCCTCTCAGTTAAACTAAATAACTAAAGAATTTTATAAAGGCAACTCTGACAGCTCCGCCGTAATCGGCACCAAATCAATTTAGGGAAAGGATTGGCTTTTAGTAAGCGTCTCAAGAAAAAGGAAAATGGCCGATACCATTTTCTTTAGAAAACTTCTCACCTTGACATAATAGACTAGATACAACCGTAAGAATATTAACAATTGTTAAAAAATTGGATTATCCCAGGAGGCACACACAAAAATGTTAAAAACTCATATGATCGTCTGTACACTGGTCACAGATTTTGCATCTTACGGTTACAACTCCGCTTCCAGACTAACCGTGCTCTCAAATACCTCAAACATAAGTGGATTCATAAACGCTCTGGTTTCCTAGACAGGTGGAACCAACTAAAATGTCAGTGAGACTAACCATTGAATATACCAATGCTATGAGAGCTGCCTAACCAAGGGGCATTGAAGTCATTCTCAATGTCGGACCAATGAATAAGCGGGCAACGTATGGAGATAAAAGTCTTAGACATTTAAGCCCTGCTCATTAAGTGTATGTAATTAGGTTTTTGTAACCGCTTAAGAGATTTTCGGCCGAGCTCCTCTTCCAATCTGTGGTTTTTGCGTATTAATGTTTTTTCTATCAAATGGAGGGAATTGCCGTTTATACTAAGCCGCCTCCGAACGGCGGATGGTGTTTTTTATGAGGAGCCTTATTTCATGTCAGAAATACACTCGGAGGGGTTAACATTCCCAGCCTAGGAGCGATCGCAATTAAAAAATTAAGTTAATTTTTTTATTTAAATAAATTTTCTATAACTTTTAGATGTTGGTCGTACGAGGATTTGAACCCTGGTCTTCCAAATGGCCATACGCAATGCTCATCACTCGGCTATCGCAGCCGTCAGTGTGAATGACATGCCAGCATATAAAATCTAATAACAGAACTCCGTTGAAAGGAAAAAAGAAAAGAAAATCATTCCACAAGTGAAAGCCATTTTCTCATTCCTGATCAGAGAGGCTATCGATATTTGCGAAGATATCTAAATATATCTGTAATGATGGGCATACTGTTAAATACAAGGCAAGCACAACAACAGGGTTCATCTACAACCACCTCAATATCGAAGGTTGCTGAAGCTGCCAAATAAGCAACAGCTTTAATAGAGAGATAATTAATTACGTCAAACTAAGTTTAATTTTGTACGAATATTTAAATAGGCAATCAAGCAAGTATCACGGAAAAACCCATCGCACTGGCCCTGCTAGCCAGGCCATCACTGTCGACTATCTCAGATGCACATTAAACGTACACGTGTATACCTTAACACAAAATTACTGTGGGACATTCAGCCGTGTTTAAGCCAGCAACACCCAATGCTCGTTAACAGGCATTTTAGGCTTTAGATCACTGTTCCCTGCCCTTTGTGCACCTATTTATAATTGTATGTATCACTGTGTGTAAACACATGATTTCTTATATGCATAACCGAATTCTCAAGTAGTGTAGTGATAAACTTAAAGGGTGTAGTAGTTTCTCAGGGTAATTGGTGGATACATATGTATTTGGAAGCTTACATGATTGGAGGCTTAGATGCTTTCCAGCACAAGGAGTGGATTTAAAGGGCCAATTCCTAATAGCATACTTAAGCTCTATCTCAATCCAACACATTTTGAAAGACCGCAGAGCCCAATAAATCCCCGAATCAAGGAATGGAACACGGTGTACACCCCCGAATTTCACCCAATAACTACATTCCTTCTTCTAACTCCACAAAATATTCCTCCTCCTATTTCACGTCATATGTGTATTTAACAAGGCACTCAGTTTACTGTTACTAAAAGCAATGGCTTAGGTGCGGCCTCTTGATAGTTTTTAAAGTAATCTTATTTTCCATGGGACATCTCTAATCTTGAATTTTGGTAATAATTTTGCAGTATATTAAATTATTTCAGTTACAATCGCCAGTTACAAAAACTTATTTTTTACAAACAATGGAAAAAAATTAAAGTCGCACAGAGCCATACAGACAAATGAACACCAATAAAACAAAGATAAACGTGGGGAAAGCAAAAGAAATATAATAAAATGCCGGCAATTTTTCACACATTCGCACTTATGTAGATAAACATCAAAAAATACATTCACATATACATACATATGTTGAAGAAATTTTTCGTTTAGGCTTTGTATATACATATGTATGCATATGTATGTAAAATAAGGAGGAATTTGCCACATAACTACATAAATATTTGCTGCGAAATGTGCGTGTCAAGAGATAAAACTGTCAGTTTATTTGTCTAATATACATTTTTCTAAGATGGCACACACGCATACAAACATACATATGATGCGCGAATATCTGTACATATGTATGTGTAAATGGCTCTCACGCCTTTACAGACCTTTTCTGCCCACACGCAAGCACCCTCAACATTATTACATACATACGAAATTTGTACATCCATGACCTTTTTCTTTTTTTTTCGCAAGAATTTTTGTATCAAATTTTTGTTTTATTGTTATCTGCCAAACTGTGCCGTTGAGTTTTCTCAAAACTTGTCTCATTTGATTTGACAACTGTAACATTTCATTAGCTGTCACATTCTATTAGCTACAGGTTAGTGCAGTACAAACACATACTACACTTTACACTTTGGCAGGCAAGAGGAGTTAGTCCATTGAGTGAAGTTAATGGCAGACTTAAGGTTTGTTAGCTACTTACTTTGGTCGCTTCATCGTTTGTTTATTTTATGTTTATATCGGGTTGCCCCACAAGTAACCGGCGATTTCTTGAAAGAAAGTAAGTACATTTTTTTAAATTTTATAATGAACTTTAATCAATTATGTAATTTCCATTTTGTTGGATGACCTTTCGCCATCTTTCCGGTAACATCATTATTCCATCCTCTTAGAACCTCTGGCTTTAACTGCAAAAAACTGAACCAAGGGCGATTTTATAGCCTCGTTATTTTCGAAAGTTTTACCATTTAATAAGTTCTGCAAAGATCGAAATGGTAGTCTAACGATGCAAAGTGAAGCGGTTTGTTAAATCAACTTCTTTTAATTCATGTGGTACCCAAATATCAAGTGTTTTTACCAGTCCAAGACGTTGTATATGATTATGAATGGTTGATTTAGATATATTTACGTAACTTCTCTCCAATTTCACGTTCAGTTACATACCGATCCGATTCGATTAAAGCCTTGATATCGTCATAATCAACTTCACTTTCCCGATCTGAACGTGGCTTATCTTTGAGTGTAAAATCTCCCGAACGGAATTTGACAAACCAACTTTGACACCGTGTTTCTTTTAAGGCAACTTTTTAGCAACCTGCGCCGCATTTTTTCCTTTAAGGAAATAATAAAGTAAAATATGGCGATAATTACGCATACATTTTTTCGAAAGCAAGCAAACAATTAAATAGTCACAAGCTGTTCGAAAAAATTGTCAACCCAGACCAATGTGGTAAAAGTGTTGTTTGTTAAGTTTTCTTATTTAAAATACATTAGGCCATCTGAAAAGCGATAAAATCGAACAACGAATTCCAAAGGTATGACCACTCAAAGGTGGCCCATCTAGAGTTGAATTTTTTGTGTTTGAAATATTTTTAATTGGTGTCTGAAAAAAAATGTCTATAGAAAATACATTTAATATCTTGTTAATATATTTTTCGAGAATTTTTTAGTATAGAAAATATAATAGTTCGCACTTCTTACAAAAAAATTTACTTTTTTAAAAGAAGTAATAATTTTCCTCAATCAGTTGGAAAATTTGTAATATTTGCATATTCTTTTAAATTTAAATTTTTTAAGCACTTTTACTCCATTGTGCGCCGTCTGTATGAAAAATCGCCGGTTTCTTTTGGGACAACCCAATTTAACGTTGCGTATTTTGCTATTGAATTGAAAGTTTGTGAGTTTATATGTATATTTATCTGGTTTATCAAGCAACTTTCTTCGTATTTACTTTTGATGTAACAAATATGTTTAACTTTTCTCGAGAATTTTTCAAGCATTTCAAGCAAAAATGAATTTTTTTTCTGTTGTTTTTTTTTTAGTGAAAGCAAATAAATGAAGCAGACTTTTTGGTTAAAGTTGCCGAATGTTAGATTTCTGCTTCCATTTTTCTATTCCATTTCATTACATTTTCCGAAGTGGCTTTAAAGGATTTCATTTTTTATTAATATTTGGATTCCGTATATAAATATATGTATATGTTTTATGTTTTATCATAATATTGGAAATTCATAAAATCAGACCTTCAGCAAACATTTGTTTGATTAAAGTTAATAATTTTCTCTTTATAAAAGGTTTAATATTTTATTTTAAATTACTTTTGTTTGATCTTTAAAATGAACCACACCATTCAAGAATTGCCATGGTTTTAACTTCATCTTCCGATTTTTCACAACATCAAAGCTTTTGTTGAATCAACTACCGTTGTAAGACATATTCAGAAAGTATGCTATTTCCTCAAAACTCTGTTGACTTTAGATTAGATATACAATATGTAATTCTATTTGTTTCAATTATTTTCAAATCAGCTTGTTTGGTGGCAGTTGATTAAGAAAGCACGATGTTAAGCCGAAAGCAAGGCTGTATCGAACAATAAATTTTACGTTAATCAAAAAATTCCAACCGATTCGGTTGGAACATTTGGAAACGTTATCGTTAAAGCAGTTATCAAAATTAATTTTGTTTTGTTTTTACCCGAATCGAAAAGCTGTCGTTAATGTTAAATCGTTAGCAGAGAATGTTAAATCTTAACATTGAAGTGTGCTGTTATTGTTAAAGCAGGCAGCCATCTTAAAATTAACGTTAACGATGAGTTTGAGCAGTTTCAACATTAACAATTTCCTTTCTAAAACAGTATTTATGCAATATTTACAGTAAACCAATTGTTGGTCGAAAAATTCTATCTTAAGATGATGGAGAAATACTTCCAATTATAATTTTGTGGGAGTCGATTAAGGAGATAAAGTGCCAAGAGCAGAACTGACTGGGAAAAAGGTGCTTAAAACACGGGCCTTAGAGAAAAAATTAAAGTACTAAGCAGAACAGCTTTTTCTAATTCTTTCTATTTAATATACATTAGGTAATCACAAATATTTTACAGTGGTAAAATGGAATAACACATTCCTGGGATATGACCATTCAAGGTCGAATAATCTCGAGCTGAAATTTTTGTGCTTGAAAATGTCTGTGGAAACGGCATTTGTCAACTAAATGAGCCCGTTCAATTTAAACTTATCTCTTCAGACCCAAATTTGCTAAGTTTAAACTTTTTATATATAAGATGTTTGAGAAAACTTTCAAATTTTCTTAGTAACCTGTGAATTTGACCCTTGGCTGGCTCAACAAGCTAGGAAAGATTCAAGAGCTAAAATCTTAGCGATATTTTCAATGGGTTTTTAAATATAATATGTCAGATCATTTAAAGCCAAACATACATTTTGAAGTTAAGCATATGTAAAAATATATAACATAGATTTAGAAAGTTAAAAATGTGTGTTTGAAAGTCTCAGGAGCATATTAAGTACTGGATTCTTTTTTACGATTTTAACCTAAAATTTCATTGGAGAAAAATAGTTTGCAGGAAGGATTTGTAATATAGTCCGATTTCGATAATTTTCAGTCTAAAAATACACTTGGCATGTAGACTGCCAAGTTTCACGATCTTACAAGGTTTTACCCAAAATCTGGAAGTTAGAAAAATCGGTAAATTACGTATATATTAAATATTTCGATTTGGCTAGTTCCAACAGTTGATGTCGTTGAAACTATATCTGCTAACCAAGTTTCGTTGAAATGTCTTCAAAACTAAGGGACCAGTTTACGTCAAAACTTACGGAAAGATGGATAGACGGTATAAATTTTGCTGAGTCTTCTCCTTTTCTTCCTTATAAATATAAAAAGCATAATCGGTAAATTTTACTAAAAAATTTTTTATTTTTTATTTATTGAATCTGTTTCGACATCAGAAGCCTAACAATAAGTAATAAAAACTTAAATTAATCTAAAACATAAAGCCCATTAGTAGTAATGGACTGTTGGCTTGACGTTGCTCTTTAGAAGGCTGCTTTGCCTGTTCTCCGCAGAAGGGTTTGACTTGTTGCATGGCCCAAGGCGTTAGCCAAAGGGTTTGGATAGTTATAGGTAGGTATAATAAGATATCTTTAAATATATACATTTTCTTTATGCATGTACCATGGTGCGCCTATTATTATTTGATTGAAAGGTTTGAATTATATCTACCATATATTCGTCGCGCAAGCTGTGCCCCATAACTGGATTCCATACATCCATATCGGTTTTAGTGTTGCATTATATAAGAGAACTTTGTTGCTAAGGCTAAGTCCAGTCTTCATGTTTAAAAGCCAATGCAAACTGGCAGATTTGAGTTTAAGCTGAAGTTTTTAGAAGCAATGTGTCGTCTCCAGGTTAAGCGCCTGTCGAAGTGGATTCCGAGGTACGTAATTTCGCCAGCTTGCGTAATCGATACAGTAAGGCATATTTTTGACTTAATATGAGTGTTATTTATTTGCGCTTGTTTTCAATAGCTTCCATGTACCATTTTGTAAGCCATTCTTTAATTAGTTTAATATGCTGCTGTAACACTTTTGTGGCTGTAATGGGGCATATTTATGTCGACATAATTACTTTGTCACTTGTAGGAATATCTGCGGTAAACAGTATATACAATATTGGTCCAAGAACACTACCTTGCGGAACACCTGCCGTGATAGGATACTCCTCTGTTATGTATTTATTAGCTTTTACAGTGAATCGCCTGTGGGATGAATAGGATTCAAAAATATTGTGGAACATGTTAGGTAAGGATTTTTTAATTTTATGAATGAGACCATCCGCAATATTAACTTTGTCAAATGCTTACGCCACATCAAAAAAAACGTCCGAGCAATACTCTCTGAATTCGAAAGCTTTCCTCATTTCAAAAATCAAATTTATGTGTAACAATAATATAATTTTGATAAAGAAAAAGAGTAATGGTTGATAGCAGCACTTTTTCGAAAAGTTTGAATAGGCAAAGCAACAGGCTGATTGGTCTATATGATGACGGCAGGGTTGCGTATTTACCTGGTTTAGCTATAATGTCTGCGACTTTTTCCATATTTGTGAATAATATCCTAGCTTTGAAATAGCACTGAAAAGGTTTGCAAGAAAAACCAGAGCATTGCTTGGCAATTCTTTTAGCATTTTTGGTGAGATATGATCGTCTCCTGGAGATTTTTTTGGATTTAAGGCGGCAATAGTTATTTCTAGTTCAGACACAGATGCTCCGCAGGTGACAGTGTATCTAGGAGCAGTATGGTTCGGTGACAAAGGTGCATTTTTGTTAGCAGTATTAGGTTGAAATGCCGCACTGAGGTGCTCTGCAAAATAAGTCGCCTTTTTTCATCCGTTCTGGCCCATGAACCGTTAGGCAGTCTCAGCGGTGTTTCACTTCTCGTAGGTGGCCTAAGGTTTTTCCTAGCTTTCTTAGTCGAAGCGTTGGGAGACAGAGACTTCATACAATTTTTCATATTTCTTTCGTCTTCGTATCTTAATGCCTTTTTTAGTTTGTTTTCTGCCATCTTTAGTCGGATTTTTGCATCGAGTGATCCATAGGCTTGCCATTACTAAAAAATGGGAGAAATTTTCTGTTCGTTTTTGTAAAGTTTTTCAAAGATAAATGTTCTTCTTTCTAAAATTTGCTAATTTTAATTTACCATTAAAACGTTTTCACATGGTAATATACAAATTATATGTACTATATTTCAAATAGTCATGGTTTTAGGATTTTGTTTGACATTTTTGATCCTCTTAATTTTCATTGCATCCATTCTATGCATACTGAAACGTATAACAAATTTTCCCTTTCGTTTAGTCTCCTGATTTTAGAATTCGAATTAAAATAAACTAGGAACATTTTTGACGTGTTCGAAAATTTTTGTCCTTGCACAACATTAACTTGATTCATAATATGAATTATGTGTTATGTGATTTGTCAATTATTTTTTGGTAGATTCTTCCCGATATATATTATAAGATTCATGCAGGCATGTTGAAGTGGCTTTTCTTAATTTCATCCTGAGTTGAACTTTTTCAATTTTTTGCATTTTTGGGATTGTTGGTTGAAAAATAAAACAAAAAGGTACTAGAAGTTTATAACCGGCTTTCCTGCTTTACTACGTTGTCTCATTAAGGTATTAAAGTAACATATATCGAGTCACCCTGAATAAAAATTGCATATAAATAATATATACTCGTATATATGATGAGGTAATTCGATTCAGTCACACTGGTTAATTTTCATTACTAAATTGATGTGGGTCAATACATTCTCATTTAACTTACAATCTTAGATACCGTTAAAATCTTAATTTTCCTCGAGGACTTCAGAAGCCAGGAAAAACTTCTGATTATTAGCTAGTTTTGATTTAGGTCTGGGAAATTTGCATATTATGGAGTTTCAGATGGAGTACTACGTACATGATAAAAGACTAGCGCATTTTGGTCTAATTACGCATATGCACTAGGGATGTTAGTTGTTATCTTTGGGAAAAAAATGAAGAGCGGCACCCAAGATTTAAACTAAAAGCATAGTCATAAGCCACACGTTGGTAGTAGTCTCCAACTGTAGGCAAATGACGATATGTAGAAATATGATTACTTTTATCTAGAAATATACATATAACCAAAATCTTCGCAGAATTTCTTCTTACGGTTTTACCATTATGAAATGCCGTTTATGAAAGAAAAGATAAAAAAAACACATTTTCCTTTAAAAATTTTCCTTGAATAATATTATACACGTATATAAATAAATCCAAACACAAGGTGAAAGTTCGAAGTCGAAAAGCTGCAATCACAACAGATTACCGAGAGGTTTTCTACTCAACTTGCAGTCCTGCTCTCTGAGAGCACTGCTGAGCAACTTGGTATAAGGGAATAGTGGGGCGGAATTCCGAGCTCCTAACATACTGCTGCAAAGGAACTATTGGCTTTAGAAAAGGTCACAAAAAATGTTGGTACAATGCGGACTGCCGTGGCGCAGTGGAGAGAAAGCAAGCCGTCTACCTCGCAACATTGAGATCTACCATTACACATTCGGGGTGTTATAGATATCGAGAACTAAAGAGGGAGCAAGACGCATCTGCAAACAAAAAAAAAAAGAAAATGGGTGAGTATGAAAACCATGAGAAGCTAGTCGGAAATTCTACGAAAAGGCACTGCGACTTACGAAAGGTTTCAATACCGGAGTAGATTATTGTAGGACACACAGAGGTGATCTGGTAACTGATTCAGAAATTATACTGCTGAAGATGGAAAAAATGTTACATGGCCCTGCTATGAAGATGTTCGAATTGCGATCGCCACCTTCATAAACAACAAAGCGGCGGAGGCCAAAGGGTTACCCGCCGAGCTATTCAAATACAGCGGTGAAGATATAACGAGGTGCATGCATCAGCACGAATAGGAGCCGCCTTTACGCCGCTACGTCTGAACTTGGTATCTGTGCAAAACTGACGTTAAGCAACACGAAAAGCTCCGTAAGGATCGAGAAGGACCTCTCCGAGCCGGTCGATACGAGGTTTCAGACAAGGTGACTCCTTATCTTGTGACTTTTTTAATTTATTGCTGGAGAAAATAATACGAGTTACAGAGCAGAATAGAGAATGTACAATCTTCTATAAGAATGTAAAAATGCTGGTGTTCGTCAATGATATTTACACTATTGGCCTCAACAATCCCTCTGTAAAATCAGAAAAACAGCATCTTGGAATCAATATTAACACCAACAACAATGCCAGTTTGGAAATCCAATGCGGAATCACTCTTGCCAACAGGTGCTGCTTAAACTGAGTAGACAATTGAAAAATAAAGTCACTGGGTTATTATCGCGAAAATGGTGTCTGCGCCAGTAAAGAAGACTTACAAGCTGTAGATGGTATTTTGAAAATTCCGTTCGATGCCCATATTACAATATTTTCTGTAACATATTTATTTTACTGAAATGTTTACAATAATTCTATAATTTATTTTTCTTTTAAATAAAAAATAGAGTCTTTCAACTGAGATTTAAATTATTATCTGCCCCGCTAAATCCACTTTTTGTAAAATGTTTGTTCTAAAATACTTTTTGAAAATATCTGAGATAATTATTTGCACGGGAAATCTAGTTTTATTATTTAAAAGCCTTAACCAACGAGACTGTCGGTGGCGCTTATGATATATTTGAATCATTGCCCACAGACACTTGATAGGAACCCTCTGCCAAAAACCACAGTGTCGCTGTAAGTTGGAGGAAAGGTTGGATAGACAGTCTATCTAGCTTGTCTTCAATGAGATCCAGTATTATTACAAAGGTTTCTTTGTTAAGGCGATATTGGTCTAAGGATCAAGGTATAAACAAATTTTGTATAAGCAAATGCAAAAGTAGAATGCAAATTGTATTTTCATCTAATCAGGCAGATCCAGTGGACTGCTCTTATTTTGCTCTTTATTTTCTTGCAGGTTTCTCAAAAGTTCTCATCAAAAATGCTATAACGGTTTGAATTCATTTTATTTCCGTTTTCGCGCAAACGCAAATCTCAAATAATACTCTTTATTTACCGTCTGTCCTGTTGGAACGAATTCATGATCAACCAAACCGCAAATATTGAAAAAAAAAATAATTTCCGGAAACTTTCTGGTCTTAATGAAGCT
Source organism: Ceratitis rosa (assembly GCA_037013455.1). Lineage (NCBI taxonomy): Eukaryota > Metazoa > Arthropoda > Insecta > Diptera > Tephritidae > Ceratitis > Ceratitis rosa. Next base: position 3,012,899 of record JAWMAG010000004.1, read on the forward strand.
TTCTTTGGTATTTAAAGAAAATTTTATGCGAGAGCCTTTACCTTGGACATTTTCGAGATCATACTGGCGGACAATATTCGTCAATACGAGTGTGCGTCCATATTTACTTTGTCTACATAAGTCAAAACACATGTGCGGTGATGTCCTTCATACTGGTTATAAAGCCAAAACAAATAAAAAACACCATATAAAACAACATCAATGTATACATACATATACGAAACACAAGCAAAGTAAACAAAAATGCTGTGTAACACACATGTACACAATACCTCAACACAAACCTTCAAAAGGGTCCACAAACATACTGACAGAATCAGAGTAGAACGAAACGAACTTGGACGTTAAAGCTGAGAATGGTATGAATAGGTTAGTCAAAGTGACAATCTTGACGTTGTGCGACAAACGCGACAAACCGACAAGTGCTGGATCGCATACATACATACACATATACATAATGAGTCACCTTTGTTGCCCCCACCGCCTTCCTTTTCATGTTTCCTTTTCATTTAGTGCGCTTTTTTAAATCTTTTTCAACAATTGCTCTTTTCCCTTTCATTTTTTTGGGCTCACAATGGCGCGGTTGCGACAAAGCATGCAGAAAGAAGAAATCAGAAGCAAACTGCATGCCAGAGGCGTCCATACGCATACGCCCTGCTGTCCCTTGTCACCTTGGCTGCTTAATAATTACCGCAAAAAGCCAACAATCACCGGCGTGTCTGAGCTCGTGAGTAGGGCATTGAGTGAACAAATGACTGAGCGACCGACCGAGTGAAGGTACGCAAGAAAGTTGAACAATACTTGTTCATAAGTAAATAATGAAAATATGAGCAACACATTGCTTGGTGACGACCAAATTGCCGTTGGTCAGTTTACTTATGCTTTTTTATATATATTTTTGTCCCTCTTTTCTTATTCTCCTTTTTACTGCGGTAATCAAGCAAATTAAGTTTACAACCGCAGGCATTCAATTCTGAGCACTAAATTCTCATTCAATTTATTAACTGTACCACCAAAGGTAACACCCTTGGCACTTGAGCACTTTATGGGTCACCAGAGCACCAGAGTTGGCAAGAAGAGAGGCAAGAGAGAATTTCAAAAGAAATAAATAAAAAATACGGCAGGTGACACTTGTGCCGTTAGTGAGCAATCTGGCACTTCAAAAATATTCATCTTCACCACAAGTGTTGTAGAATTTTGTGGAATATTGTTATATTATCAGTTCAAGACTTATTTCTTGTACTCATTAACTTTTTACGAGCTTTCCTGCTAGTAGCTGCAGAGATAAGCACCTGCGCCACTCAACGAAATATCACGCAATTTTAAGTTAGTTAATTTGAATGCCATAAAAAGGTCTGATTTCCTATTTAATTTTATTATTTCTATAAGCGCATTGCTTGTTGAAGCAGTCATAAAAGTTATTGAACTTATACTGATAACTGGAATTTCTACTACGTATAATAAATAAGTCGCAGTATAGTACAATAGTTCAGTCTGGTTAAGCGACCATAAAAACGATACTATTAAACTTTTTTTTTATTTTTATTTGTATTGTATATATTTTTAAAAACAATCACCTTCTTTTTCGATAATCACCCCTTCTTCAAAAGGTCGACCATGAGTTGAGTTGAAGTGATGCGGCAGCTGGTAGTGACCAGCGCACTCAAGCCAATAGGCCCATTGTGATATCGCTGCGGGGCTCCTGCCTACATTTCTTAAATGTTCGAACCATTTTATGTGCAGATGTTAAAGCTGGACAGAGACAGAGGTAGTATAGAAGGTCAGTGCAACCGTATACTCGTACTTTACTGGCATAGCGTAGTGGCGATTTTAGCCGAGTTAACAACATTGCGCCAATTGCAAATACCGAGTACAGCCAGGTCCCTCTCTACCTGGTATTTCCAACGGAGTGGAGGTTTTCATTTGCTTCCACCGGCGGGTACTGCTTCGAAAACCGTCAAGGCCGGAATATTCGTATCCATCCGTCAATGTCGCCGTATAACTCGTATAGCTCATCGTTCCATCGTCTGTGATATTCGCCGTTGCCAATGCGCAAAGGACCATAAATCTTATGCAAAACCTTTCTCTCGAAAACTCCTAACGGCGACTCATCAGACGTTGTCCATCGTCCATGATTCTGCGCCATATAGTAGGACTGGTATGATGAGCGACTTGTAGAGTTTGGTTGTCGTTCGCCGAGAGAGGACTTTACTTTTCAATTGCTTAGTCAGTTCAAAGTAGCACCTGTTGGCAAGAGTAATTCTGCGTTGGATTTCCAGGGTGACAGTGTTGTTGGTGTTAATACTGGTACCAAGATAGACGAAGTTATCCGTGGCTTCAAAAGTTATGACTGTAAACATTTTACCTTCTCTATTCACCTCTGCCACTTTTGATGTTACATTATAGAGATCTGATGACAGCGTGAGTTGAGCAGCTACTCGGCGGCGTCTTTGTTTGCAAAGAGTTCTACTTAGAAAACGCTGCGGTGGTCTGGTAGTCTGATGTTTATATTTATTAAGAGCATCGGAGAGTGGATTCCACAGCCCATGTTTTCATCGAGCTGTGATCCTGTAAAAATTACGATTTTGTTCTCAGCTTCATTTCTGTTTTGGATTCTCGTGGAAGAAAGATTGTTGCAGCACATACTGATGCACAATAAATTTCAAGAAAATTTTCTATCGAATTGGTTGAAGCATTTCGAATAGTTATCGTTAAAGCAGTTATTAAATTAAATTTTATTTCGTTTTTACCCGAAACGAAAAGCTGTCGTGGCGGAGCTATTTAAGTTTCGAATGCTTTGGCAACAGATGGCGCACCCTATATATATATCAATCTAATTATCTGCCTATTAATTAAATTACGGGTAACTTACACGTGCATCCTTTTGCCAAGTTTTTAAAAAAACACTGCCTGCTGAGCGTTCTAGTAGTCTACGATGTAAAATCAGCGTTTTTGTTTGAAAGAGCGCAACATTTTAAATTAAATTGGGTCTACATACAATAATATATATTCAACATCGATCCAGCAGCAACTGCACAGCAAATACTCCAACATACAACGCCATGCCTGCTAAAACTCACAACTGTCAATTACCCTAAATTCAGCAGACTCCCAGTTTAATCCACGTAAAATTTTTACTTATTCAATATGTATAAATTTTAAACATTTTACGACCAAAACTTTCATAAAATTTTCATGAATGTGTTTAAACACTTAAAATCCGCCACTTATCATCGAAACAAATCAAATCAAATTTGAGTTAAAACTCCGTTACTACCAAAATGCCTGCTCCTTTTGCATGTACTCGTATGTATGTATACACACGCATACAAACATACGTGTACAAAAGCAAAGCAGCCAGCAAGTGTAAAGTGAAAAAGCTAATGTGTAGCCGGTTTGCGCGGGCTAAAGGGGAGTGGTAGATAACAAGGGGTGAATGTTTTTAGTGCCTCCAGAGCCTAGAGTTTGCAAGCCACTCTGATGTGTGTATGAACACTTATATACTTGAGCTTGTGAATAAGTACGAGTACACACGGCCATTGTGTATGCGCACAAAGCGTTATAAGAGCCGTTTAATATTTCAACGTAACGAATTGTATAAACACGCTTACACAAATGAACACAAATTTACTTACATATTACATACGTATATGTATATTTATACAGAGGTGCTTAATACATTTTGCTTCTGCACTAGGGTGTTCTATATTTAACAAGTATAGTCTTATTTAAGCAACGCTTCATTAAATCAACTGCATTACACCTAAAACTCTATTTTCTTTTTGGACAATTTAAGTCTTTGTATAGTGCACTGCTCTATTCCAGGTTATTTAGGGTTGCAATACAAAAAAGAGAATGATGTGACGTTATGAAACAGCGGATGTGATGTGAACTGCTTTACTGGCACTTCGAATCCAGACATCATTTCCTTTTTAATTTTAGTTTCTCGCCCTTTATTTCTTTCAAATTCTGTCTTTGAGGCATTTTCTGGATATAGTGTTTGTGAGAAATTCAAGTAAATGGTTAGGTGTGAATATGTCTTCCTCCTTGCGCTTGGCTGGCAGGTCGGTCAATGAACGGAGCTTCCTCTTTGAACACCTTACGAAGCTGCGCAAGAACTTCTGAAGCAGACAATCTACAAGAAGAAGGTAGTTGTGGCGACAGTCCGCGAGAAATATAAGAACATAAGCTCTGGTGCATGGATCTGTGATAAAGAAAGCAAACCTGCCATATGGACCTGTGCAGATAAGACCTTACAGGACAAACCGCTTCTGGCGAAAATCCTACTATACACAGTCGAAAATAGGTGGAATTAATTTCTACAACTGCTACCTCCGCCCGAGTGTATCACAAGGTGATTTTGAAAGGATCCTCGGTAAACTAGTTTATGATGCCCTTACCACCACGCCGAACGTGAAAACAGGCAATTTCAGTGCAGGAGCAATGGATTGGGATAGTAGCTGCACAAATAGGCGGGACCATGCCCTGTTCCAAGCATTCTCTTTATTAGCTGCAGTGTTGCTTAACATCGGCGGAAGAAATATTTTCGAAAATAATGGCCGACAGAATACGTCTAGAAGATCCGCTGAAGAGATCAGCACACTAAGAAGCGAATGCCACAAAGCGAGACGCCTCTCCCTGAGAAGCCAAGGCACGGCTAATCATATAAGGATGAGTGAATGCTTCAGTGCAAAACGTAAGCAGCTGAAACAGGCGATCAAAAGAGGCAAGTCGTCACGTTTCAAAGAGTTATGTCATGGGAACCATGGGGTGATGCGTACAAAATTATAATGCCAAAGGTTAGAGTAAGTAGAAGCAAAGTCCCAACTTGTCCTATCCTCTTAGAAAAGGTAGTAAAATTGCTCTTCCCTACGCAAGAACCACCATCGAGTAAAAGGATACTCGCAGACGCAGAGAAGGAAGTAATTAGAGTGGCGGAGAGTTTCAGCAACGCAAAGGCGCCTGAACGTGATGGGATTCCAAATAAGGAGTTTTCCTGAAAGTATGGGAAAAGCAGTGCCACTTTGTATGATCGACACGTTGGCTTAAATATTGGAGAGGGTGATCTGTACACGTTTGGTCCACCGTAGATGCAGTCCGAAAATTTACTGGCATTGCGACCAAGGCCACATGGATGCATGGCGAGAAAAAATATTGCGCAATTATCACATTGAGCGTGAAAAATGTCTTTAACTCGACATATTGGCCGCACATTCGTAGGGCATTACAGAAAAGAAATACTCCGGGATATCTGCTGAGTGACAAGAGGCGTACCCCAGAGATCGGTACAGGGGCCGCTGTTATGGAATATTCTATCTGATGGGGTCTTACCCCTACCGCTATCAAAAGAAGTTCAAATAATTGGCGGACGACATCGCTGTGACTAGTTTAAAAGAAGTCATCAACAATGCATACCCTAATACACGCCGCCAATTTAACACCCATTTATAGCGTTCGCGAGCTCGTTCAGTAGCTCCAAGCAAAATTCGCTGTCAGACTGACTATTCAGCCGTTGTTCTTGTTATTGTCGTTGTAGTTGTTGCTGTGAAGTGGGTAATGTTATATCAACAACGTTTAATATTACATTCATCGATTGTGATGCCGATAGCAATCGAAAGCACTTACCACGCTGACAAACAAGCATATACACCACACACACATAGGGAGCGGATGAGACAAGCGGGCGCCACCACATGCCGGTTGTGGTGAACTATGTGGTGTGGCAGCTGTTAAGGTAATTTCCCTAATACCTATTTTGCCAAAGTACCAAACAATGCCTGCACATACTCAGCTTCACAAACCTACATATACTTACATATATACGAATATATGTATGTAGGTAAACACATTTAGAGGTGAATGACTAACTTTATGTTACAAATTAGTGTTGTTGTCTCACCGATAACCACTGGCAGCGCACTTTTCTAACTCTCTGTAAATATATGGCCCTGTCCGTGTGCGTGCGCTAAACTGTCAACCAACAGCAATTTAGTGCATCACACGACAAAATGTGTTTTTATGTAATTTATCAATACGCCTCGAGTCACAAACAACAGCAATAACACCGAAAGTTTTCTAATTTTTGTGGACGAAAGGAAATATAAAAAAAATGGGAATAAGTACATACGACTGAGTATATAGATATATATGTACCTACATATGTGTTAAGTATTTATTTTAAAAAAACTTTTCGATATTTACATATGTATGTATGGTATATACCATATGTAAATATTTTTTAGGAAAAACACCATTGATTGTATACTCGTATTTTATTAAATATGCTATTAATTTCAGATCGAAGTATATAAGCACCAGAAGGCGACCATCAAACGATACGATCAAAATGACAAGCTATGTTGCTTCAGACTTGACTGTGTCAAGCCAGATCCGATGGTGTTTTATGAAGAGCCTTCGTTCATATCATAGATACACTCGGAGCGATTGACCACAATTAGAAAATTTAACTTAATTTTTTATTTAAATCAATTTTCTATAACTTTTGGATGTTGGTTCTATAAGGCCTCGAACCCTGGCCTTCCGAGGTGCAGTGCTCATCTATCGCGGCCAGCAGTTAATTTAATGCATTAAAATATGTAAATTAAAAAAAATAAATAAATATCTATAGGAAGAATTCCTCTCACCTTTCCAGATGCTAAAACCACTTAGTATGTCTAATGAAACACATGAAATTATTGACACTTGCTGACGTTGTATATACACGGAGGTGAAAGTAGAAATAACCTAGAAAACCTGCATTTACGGCTGGGCAGTGAAAGAGTTAGTTAGTTAGCGCCCCTCTTCTCTATGTCTCTACAGCCGCAACAGGAGTAATTAGAGAAGCAGCACATCCTTCTACCATAAGCCACTATCAAATAGTGTCCGGTAATAACGCCGTTTGTTAAGCTCGTATCGAAGGAGTATAGACTTAGTTCTACATAGATCTCGATCAATTGCTTGATCTGATATCATTACGTCAGGGGACCCAAGCCATGGTCGTTTTGCATACAACCGAGCGTTTGCTTAAGAATTCCCTACTTCTTACTGCCACCTTTAGATGGTGTGATTACAATGAAGCGATGTCAGCTTGGCTATTAGAATATATTTTGATAAGCGGAGATACTGTAATGGAGTTAAGTTACCATGAATCGGCTTTCATTATTGCTGTTAGTTTAGCTTGAAAAGGTTAGGAAATCTGTTGTTCACACCGATTGCAAGCTGATCCGAGTGAACTCCGAAGCCCACTCTACAATCCAGCATTTGTTGATAAAATGTCGAAGCAGAAAAAAGAAGTTTAGTCCACCTCTACCTCAAAAATAGAGCTAGCCGAAAAGTTTCATTTGTCAGGAAATCAACCAGTGAAATTGGGAAGTCACTGCAGAACTTAGATGTTAACCACAGGTTCGTTCAACGCACTGTGGCTCGACTGAACTATAAGGTGGAGTGGTGCCTCTTTTGGCATACCTGGTTGTGAATGCGACTCCTAATTCAGCGAGAGAGATGTGACCGGTTTCCCAAAGTGCGGTCTTAGGGCTAAACCCATCACGATCCTCGTCACGATTGCGTGAAGAGCTGCGTCGACAGATTTATATCCTGAAAGAAGGGATGCTGGTTCCCCCATAGACAGTTCGGGTGTATCTTCTGACTTGAAGCATTCTTACTAAGATTCCACGCACTGAGAATATGACCGATGGAGGCACGGTCAGAGAAAATACTACACAACAAGTGACAAGATGTCTGCTGCTGCTTGTAGTTCATCGGGAAAGATACTACCTAAACCCAGAGATTTGAGGTATTGGAAAGATCCAATTCTCCGTTCCATCGTGTTGCGACTTATGGACTTTCCTCAGTTTATTACCTTCTGAGTTTCTTTCTATATCAGTACAGAAAGATTTTCAAGACTATATTCGCACCTTCCTGATAGCTTTCTTCAAAGTTTTTTGGCAGTCCTTATGGGATTGCTCAGATCCGGTTCTTTTGGCTTCGATTGTCGCAAGTCGATATAATTTTAGCCGAAATCGGTCTAGCAAAGCTTGATTGGCTTGCATGCTCTGGAAAGGGACAATACATAGAACGGAATGCAGAAAAGCTAAAGATTCCCTTCAAAAGATTAAATTGTGTATTATACAAAATACAACTATTAAATATATGTGTAATTACAAATTAAAAATTTTTGGTAGAAAAGTGTTATGAAATACTAATATTAATTTGCGTATCTCTATTTCAGATTCAAACAATACTGGCAAATGCATCATTTTAACAAGCGTTTTATTCAAGCACATGCACAAAATTCAGCATGTTTATTGTAAATGATACGTATATTCTATGTAAGCCTTGTGCCCAATTGTCTGCTGCGACGGATGCTGGAAAACATTGTCAACTGACATCCGCGCTTGGCCATGATTTTATTTGCCATTTTGTGCTATTTAAATTTGTTTTTGTACCTATTGTTGCTATTGTTGTTATTGTTGTATGTTGCATGTCACATACCGCATACAACGACCGGCTGATGAATTTTTAATTATGCGCATATTAGCCGCATGAATTTTTGCAACAACAGCAGCAAAGTCAGCAGGCGACGAGAGAAAGTGGCAACATTTTGTAGAGTTTTTTTTTTTTTTTTGTAAATCTCACCACCTCATCCCGCACCCACTGGCCTTGGCCGATTTATAGTTGACATAAACGCGCAATTTTCATAAAATTGTTTGCTATTTTTACTACCGTTACTGTTACTACCGTTACAGCTTCAGTACGGTATGGGTTCCTGTAGCAGCAGTGCATAGTTGTCGAAAATGTCACATGTGACAGCTTATGAGGGTGATAAATGCTCGTAAAGTTCGTTTAAAATGCAATAAAAAATTTCAGTTTTCGCTTTTTGCACGCTTATCGAATTTGTGCAAATTTAAACTTTTGCCACTAGCATGGGGGAAGCTAGCATGGCGTTGGTCGGCGTTTTGATTATAAAATTTATGCAATTTTATATTGCGAGGTTTTTGTTAACGTAATTTTTTCGAAGACAACATAACTTATTTAAATAGGCGATATATTTAAAAAACTATGTTTAATATTATAAATTCTTTGTCAATAAAAGCTTATTATTAAATGAATATTTGCTTTATTTACAAATATTTAATTGCTTTTACCACATAATTTTTTTCTAAAGTAATTTTTGCGCAAACATTGAAATCACAAAATTAAATATATTAATTACTAGTGGATTTTCTGGAGCTTTGTCACGCACATTTAATTAGTTTATTAATATTTTTCTATTCGACAACTATAAGGGATTTATAATAAACATATATGTGTGTATATTAAACGACATAAAAATTCTTTTAAAAGGTATGGTAACTTTTAGAGGCGGAACAAGCTATTGGGGACTATATGAGACGCTCTCATATAACCAGAGATATTTAAGCAATTCAATTCAGATGACGTTTTTCCAATTGAAATTTGGATGCTCCTGTTCTAAGCAGATTGATAATCTTACATTTAAAGCCAACCCATCCTAAAGCAACAATAAATTTCAATCGGCTCGTCGTTGAAAACCTTCACACTCATATTAGAAGAAGTCCAGGTGCAACGAAATATGTGTACGTGTATGTACCTGGACTTTTACAAACCTCTACTACAACTGTTATTAACTGTCAAACAATGAAAATCGTTATCGCTTCGAGACTGCATAATTGACACCATATTTGCGAAACTCCAGCTGTAGTGGCTTCAGTAGCTACCCATATGCCGTGTTGTACTAGAAAGAAGCAGTCTGAGTATTGTAGTTAGCATATGGCAATAACAAATGAAAGTGAAAAAGCATTACGAGTATTGTCTGGCGAGAAACCAGATTTTTCCATACCCGATATGACCTTAGTATGATTACATACAGTGAGAAGAAAAAACTAACACATTTTGGTTATGACTAAATAGTTACACAATTAACTAGCTTTCTTTTTATACATTTCCTCTTAACGCAAATTATTTCAATATTTTATTTTATTTTACTTTATTTTATTTTGTTTTATTGTATTTTACTATATTTAAATTTATTTTATATTGTTTATCTCCATTTTATTTTGTTTTAACTTATTTTATTTCATTTTGTTTTCCTTTATTTTATTTTAAATTTTTCTATTTTTTATTTTATTTTTGGTTTTACTTTATTTTTTTATCTTATTTTATAATAAATTTGATAAATTTTCTCGGTTCACTACACCATACATATATTTTTTATCTTATCTGCCTTTACTGTACTACTTTTAATTTAATTTAAATTCATTATATTTTAAATTTTTTAATTTTATATCATTTCATTTTACTTTTTATTTTTTTTAATTTATTTCTATTTGTTTTATTTTATTTTATTTTATTTTATTTAATTTTATTTTATATTAATTTATTTTATTTTTTTATTTTATTTAGTTTATTTTATTTTATTCTATTTATTTTAATTTTTATTTTATTGTATTTTATTTTACTTTTTTAATTTATTTTATTTATTTATTTATTTTTTTTTAATTTATTTTATTTTATTTTATTTAATTTTTTTTATTTTATTCTATTTTATTTTTTATTTTGTTTTATTTTATTATGTCATTTTATTTGATTTTATCCGAACAAATTTAATTTCGCAGTTGAAAATTATCGCAATTTAGTTTTATTAAACACTGTGGATGTCCGCCTTTTACTGAAGTAAACCAATTCATAACTGTATTTTGTGTGTTTAGTGAAATTGCAATATTAGAATGCTTTCAGTCTGAACGAGAACATGGGTTAAGGGCAGAGAAAAGGTAGTGTCCTTCAACTGAAGCAATGCTACTGTTAGATTGATACATACATATGTATGTAGATTAGAAATTTGTCTGAATTTTACAAACAATTGACAAATTGGAATTGGAAAATCGAAATATAAATGAACGAATTATGCGCACAGACCAAGGGACGGACAGACAGACAGACAGATCTGCACAGGGATTGACAAACATAGAGATGGAGCATGAAAAGCCGCTGATAAGAATGCTGAGCGTAGCAAACGAAAGGCTAGATGAAATTGTACGCTGGCGAATCCTGAATGTACAATTGTAAACAAACAAATGAACAAACCAGCTGACAGACGAACGTAGAAACAAATGAATGAGCATGGGAATACACTTGTAGAAGGCTGACATTGGATAGCAGACGCACGGCGAGCAGGAATAGTTGCGGTGAAACGGCACGGAATGGCTATGAGATGCGAAGCGTACGAAGCGTGGTGGTGTCTAACCAGTTATCGAAGTAGTTTGGAGTTGTTGTTGTTTTGCTTTAATTTTTTTCATGTAAAATTTCAACAATGCGCAAGAGAAGCCGCCGAACTCATTTCGCCCTTTTCAACCTGCCACATATACCACCAACTCTACCGGTGTATTTGAAACCCTTGGAGCACATGCCACACAGACATACATTGACAGACAAAATCGATGCAAATGTACATATATACATACGTCAAAAGATCTGAATATATAGGCTTTAGGGTGACTATTATTTCTTATAGCAAGATCGATCGTAAATATGCGGTCACAATCTAATAAGGTGCTGCCCAACCCAACGGGGACGAATGTAATCTAAAACTGGAAGAGATTAGCGGTTTCATGAGCGCATGAAAATCCCTAAGGAATAGTTGGTAAAGGAGAGTCCCATGCTAATTTTATTGATACCTTAAGTTAAGACAATAAAATCTAAATATCCAAAAAAAAAAAAATCTTACAAATATTAATCCACCGTTTTCAGAAATTTTTTCGATTAAGCTTACATGAAAAATATAATGTTTCAACTAAAAATTTACATTTTCAATTCACATTTTCATTTTAAGCGTTGGTTTTAAACTGAAGTGAGTTAGGAAAGCTTAAAGTGGCTGGCACATTGGTTTACATTGCCAACAATATCAAATCTTTAATTTACAAATATTGTATATAGGAAATTTAAAAAATTCGAAAGATATATATTTTTATAGAGAGCCCCTATCAATAAGGAAACTAAAATCCTATTAAATTGATTAGATATTTGGAATATTACAAAACGAATATAAATCTGATAAAGTTAAGAAGATTTTGATTGATAAATATATATTAGAAGAATTGTCAGGCTTTTAAAATAATACAGATCTATTATTTTAACTAGAGAAAATATTTTTGAAGAAAATATTAATTAAACTCACCCTAATTTGTGTACGACTATATTACCAGCCTCAAACGCTGCGGCACTACGGTTTCTAATCGAAATTTCCTTCATTCCCTTCGTTACTTAAATTCTACCTTAATATTACATAGAGATAAATATGGTATATGTGTGCGCGTGTTTGTTGTGGATAGCCTCAGCATAGCTCCACATGCCAACTTACTACACCTGCATTTTGTGTTTACACATTTTTCCAATGCGGATTTCTCGACTTTTGACTGTTTACCGTAAACTGAACTGCAAACGCCACAACCCAAATTGTTATTGCCTACAGATCGCTACTGTTGTTGTTGTTGCCGCTGTTACTACTAAAGTCTCATATCAATTTCGTTGTACCATATATGCAGCAAATGAAAGAAAAAAAAAAGTTTGGCAGTTAGCAAACAAATATACTCACGCAAATATTACTCAAGTTCAAGTGACTCGGATGTGAGTGTGTGTGTGAGTATTGGGTCGCGTCAGGACCATTCTCCCATGTTAGCTACTGGTCCTTTTAATATGGAGATATATCACGAAGTATCGATTGCCCTATTTTGCATTAGTTTAATACTAGTTAGATCCTAGTTCATTTGTGGTGTGCTAAAAATTAACACATCATATCGATGTCGTGATGGTGAAAACTGTTGTTATTCCCGTTACTGGTGATTTGCGAACAAATAACTAATAACTGATATGATTCTTCTTTAAAATAGTACTTTTTAACTAGAACCGCTGCAGACTAATTTGGCTTTTCACTGCAGGGGTGCTTTACTAGTTTCATATAGTATATGTACATATGTATGTATGGTATATATACATTTCACATTTTTGCTGGTGTGACCTATGTATGTGCAAGCCAATATGTCGGCGCAGGTCATGTTACGCCACCACTTATGTGCTGCCTGATAACTGTTGTTGTTATTGCTTTTCCAAGTTTTCAAATATTTTCGAATGCAGCCAGCTGTCCCTCTATCGATAGGCAGCCCTCGGATCGCTTGCAACTGCATTTCAACGTTGAAGTGTTGCATAAATGAATTTCTACTCAATGTTGAGCGCAATACTCGAAATTTGAGTAAACATACAGACATACATACATATCTAGATGTATAAACATATGTTTGCATCTGTTTGCAGGTATATTCTCATATATGTGTGAATATATGTATGTATTCTTAGCTCGCTTTTTGCAATATCGCGTTTGAAATTCAAAATTCAATTGAACAGCTTGCTACACGCGACCAAGGACTAATAAGTTTTCTGATTGAACACAGTGATAGACAAAGAATGTTTCAAATAATTGAAGTTTTCCAGATATGAGTACACCGTTTATTAAATGAACATCAGGTCGATTGCACGAGTTGAAAGTTTAATATGATTGATGAGTGGTTGATGGTTAATAGTATATTTTAATTTAAAAAAGTTAAGAAGAGGGAGAGATGAGAATAAAAACTACTTTAAATTAATTTAATTAACAATCTTCCTTATCCTCTGCATTAAAGTACCTAGAAATAAATAGAATAATTTATTGCAAAATTCATTACCAATGTTCAAAATGTACACCGCCTCTGTGGTCACTACAACTAAGTCATTTACCGATTTTTTAGGAACGTATATATTTAATGATAACCAAATTTGATATTATTCATGGCCAGCCAGCTTTTTCTTGCGCTGAACTATGCCAATGTCGCCGTATATTTCATACAGGTCATTATTCCATCGGCTGCGGTATTCGCCGTCATAGTCCATGCTTTCGCAACATATAGCAGGACGGGAACGAAAAGTGACTTGTAGAGTTTGGGTTTCGTTCTAGAGAGAGGACTTTAATTTTCAATTGATTTCCAGGCTGTCATTGTTGTTGATGTTAATATTTGTTCTAAGATAGACGAAGCAATCTACGACTTCAAAGTTATGACTGGCTGGGTCTTAATTAATCAAAGTTCATCATGTATCGATTTCAAAAAAGTATGTTTCAAACATTCACAGCATAAGTTAAACATCACCTCGCTCCAACGGAATGGGTTATTTAATACTGGAGAACTAGTAGATATAATAGAATCACATAACTCGCGAAAGTTAAGTCACCGCCATCACTAATTCGACATAAAATTTATGCTTCATTAACACCACTTGCGAAGTCGAATACTTAATGGGACCAATGTTATATTGTCTGAAGAGGAATGCAAACGCCGGATCTCGAAAACAGATATTTGCAAAAGTTCCCCTGAGCGTATCCTAGAACTTGGAGTGCCGTTAGTAATGTCGTTTCAGCAGTTCAGCAGTAGTATAATTGGAAATTTTAGTATTAATGCTTAATCAATAGATGTTCCATGAAATAAAAAAAAGATGTATCGAGTTATTTACCCATTTCAATATCATCTTCAAAATAAGGTTTAACAAGTCCCTTCCCATGAAATAAATTAGACAGTTCTAAGAATTAAATTACGCTTAACCTTTGCGGAAAATCATTGTCCGTCCGGTCATTTGCTTAGTCTTGGTTCAAATATTTAGTAGAGCCATCTCTGACGCGTATACTGCTTTCTCGACGGCATAAGAGACTCAAGTCGGGGATAAAAAAACTTGTTCTACTGGTTTCACAGTCTCAGTCGTAAAAAGAAAATATTATTGCTTGCCAACTCGTTAGCTATGTATGTATGTAAGGTGTCTTGTCAGAAGAGAATTTATCGGCTAATTGCATAAAAAAGTCAATTTAATTTTCTTTGAAAACCCTTCGAGTTCTCCAAAGTTTTTTTCAACCTCTTCTCTTTAATTAAATAGCATAACATCATCTTCAGGCTGTCCATATTTCCAGCCGAATATATCTTAACTTTCTTTTCTGACATATTTTCCTCAATGAAAAATATCTAATCAACGATTTAAACGCCCCGTCGCGACAAAGCCAACACCTTAAACCGCAAAAAAGTTAAAAAGCGGAAAGTGATGTAGATGAGAGCCGATTAAATTAATTTGTGTTACGCAGAAGAAGAAAAACAGATCACTGAAGTAATATAATTCGTGGCGGTGGGGGGTAGTAAAAATGCATGCAACGATTTGCAAATAATCTTTTGTTTGCTGACCTGATTAAATTTCTTTTAAATTAACACTTGTCGCCTTTCACCTACAAAACGCCAACTCAGCATGGCGACGACGAGTGCCTCGCATACGTACTCCATCACAAAAAAGGCAAATTAAGAAAACAAAGAATAAACGGAGAAAAGAAAAGATCAACAAGATATTAAAAGAATACGACCGAGAGCAGAGAGAAAATTTAAAAAATGAAATCAGCTAAAGTGATTGTTGAAAATAGACCGAGCCGTATAGCTTTGGAAGGGATGTGTAAAAATTATACAAATATATCAGTAGAGCAGCCGGCAGCATTGTAAATACAAAGTGAATGAAAGTATGGTCGTGGAAAAAGGGAACACGCTGTGTAGCCTAAAAACATGCCCCGCCTTACCTCAACTGCTCGTTGTCATCGTCTTCCAGCGCAATACCAGATTGTTATGTCAAGTCACGTTTGGGAGCGCGATTTTTATGTCACACACAGCACTACACGTATATACACACATTTCCACATCTACCTCCTCCATCTCCCTTTATGACCCGACAAGAAGTGAAACACCACAGGGCGCCTGCGGATGATGGGCGTGCTATTAAGGGATATCATACGCCGGCATGTTTACTTAGCATCTTGACTTTGCTGCTCCACACCTCTAGCCAGCCATGACGCATATACAACCACAATTGGTGGCATGCCATGCCACATAACATGCCGTTAAGATGATGCCTGTGGCCAACCAATAAACCGGTAAAATCATACTCAAACAGTGTGAAGCACGCTAAGAATTCCGCAGTGTGAGTGTGCACTACGGGGGTGCAGGAGTTTCACAGCAGCAATATCTAGAGAAACTATCATACCACGTCTGTTGGTGTGCGATTACATAGAAGTGTAGTATTAAAGCGTCGATTAGCCGCAAGGTGTGTTGAGTCGCCCATGCAATCAAGCGGAGTCTGCAGATATATAGAGTAGAGTGCGGGATGGTACGCAGATAAACATCGAGCACTGAGCGTTTGGAAGCGGAGAGACAACGAAGAGGCATTTACCCGGCGGCCGAGCAGTTGAGTAGTTGGCTTGAATAAGCTTATCCGGAATTTGAGACGGGCTGAGGTGGCACGCTTATTTAAACAGTTGGGCTTGTCTCCGCACAGACTGCAATTTGCTAAGCTATTGGATAGGCGGACGTTCCACCCAAGGTAATGAATTGTGGCCGCAGCGCGTAGCTTAACTTGCTCCTACTTCGAACTAACTACACTCAATCTCTTTTGTGTCATTGTTTGGCTTTCTCGTTGTTTCATGCTCCATCCGACCACCGACCAGCTGAGGATGATAACCTGGCTTAAGCATTTAAAGGCGGAAAATTTGCACTTGTTATCAACTGCTCAAATGAAGATAACAGCAAATTTCAGCTGTGTGCCTTGCTGTCTTCTTTGTTTGTCCTTCGCTATTTAATATCTTTAGTCTCGTTATCTTATGCTCCCATAAAGTATTGAATCCATTTAAAGTTAGCAAACCTCATTACCTAGTTGGAGATTTAAGAGGCGGGTGCATATTTAGCGGTGAATACTATCTGATTTTCATTGAGATTGATAGATATTTTGTGCGGGCGTGTGAGCAGGCTTTTTATCACAATAATTTCATAAATAACAGTGATGAAATCAAAAAGAGTGTGACATTTAATTGAAGAAATAAGTACAATGTTGCCCCTTTAATCGCAATAAATCTGCTACGATGTTCCAAAATAAAACTTCTGGACAATGTCTAATTTTTTTTCACAGCTTTTAAGTCAAATTATTTTCCGATTTCTCATCTAATTCGTAACTTCTGCTCAAATATAAACGGAGACTTTATCCATAACTCGACAAGGACAAGACATATGGCCATACTTTTTTTTGCTTAGGTTGACAGGACTGTTATATGTTTACATGTCAAATTTGAGCGCGATCCGTCACATAGTTGTTTTTTACGACCCTATAAACAAGTCAACCTCGAGTGTGTTTTTCGAATTTTGCTATGGAAATTAACGTTGAGCAAAGAGTTTGTTTGATATTTTGTTATTCCAATGGAATAAGTGCGACGGACGTAATGAAATTGTTGCAGAAGGCATATGGGGAGTCTTGTCTATCACGTGCACGTATTTTTGATTGGTATAAATCGTTCAAGGGCGGCCGTACATCGCTGGAGAACTTGCCCCATGATCGTCGTCCAGCAACGTCAATAAACGAAGAAAACGTCGAAAAAGCAAAGAAAATTGTGTTGGAAAATCGTCGTGTGACTGAAAGAGTAATAGCTAGTAAGCTCAACATATCAAATGGATCCGCTCATAGCATTATTCACGATGTTTTGGGCATGAGACGTGTGTCTGCTCGACTTGTTCCAAAATTGTTGAATTTTCTTCAAAAAGAGGAACGCAAAACTGTCGCCAAGGAAATGCTCACAATGAGTGATACGGACATCCAGCACATCATAACTGGTGACGATACTTGGGTCTATGAATACGACGTTGGAACAGCCCAGCAATCACCTGAATGGCGCCTTCCAAATGAGCCGAAACCCAAAAAACCACGTCAAAGTCGATCGAAAATCAAAGTTATGCTCACTGTTTGTGAACTCGGAATTCCTTCCAGAAGGTCAATCCGTTAATGCTGAATATTATTTATCCGTTTTGAAGCGTTTGCGTGAGAATATTCGTCTCAAAAGGAAGGATTTGTGAGACAACAAGTCATGGTTTCTACATCATGATAATGCGCCAGCTCATACGTCTCGTCTTGAACGCGATTATTTGACCAAAAACAACGTAAATATTGTTCCGCAAGCACCGTATTCACCCGACATGGCGCCGTGTGACTTTTTTCTTTTCCCTAAACTCAAATTGTCGCTTCGTGGAAAGCATTTTCAGTCGATTGAAGTCATAAAAGAGAATTCGGAGAAGGAACTGAAAGCCATACCTAAAGCGGCCTACCAGAAGTGTTATGAAGATTGGAAAAAAAGGTGGCATATGTGTATCGCCTCTAATGGTGACTATTTTGAAGGGGAT
This sequence comes from Ceratitis rosa, assembly GCA_037013455.1. Classification (NCBI taxonomy): domain Eukaryota; kingdom Metazoa; phylum Arthropoda; class Insecta; order Diptera; family Tephritidae; genus Ceratitis; species Ceratitis rosa. The sequence continues at coordinate 3,031,180 of JAWMAG010000004.1, forward strand.
AAAATAAATATTGAAGAATAATTAACCGTTTTTGTTTTATTGAGCAGAAGGTATTACGCTTTCAAATTATGACAGGGTAATTCAACCCATATTCCTCCAATATCTTCTAACGATGCTTTTCTTTATCTAAAGTCTTTAGAAAGGTCACGTAAGTATGTTCCGGATCAAATACCTTCTTGTTTTCTAGTTTCTTGTGCTGATACAAACGGACCTAAACAGCTTCGGCGAATGATGCAAAATAAATAAATAAGTCAGATGACCCTAAGCTTTAAATAATGGAAAGTTATGTGCTTCTTCCGAAAAGCCGTACAGGCAGATACCTACAACATAAATAATTATAATTTGAGACGGGTTCAGCGTTTTATTGACCTTGGTGTCCATATGGATCCTCAACTGAACTGTTGTTGTTGTTGTAGCAGTGCACTAGCCCCGCTTTGGGACAGGTTTAATTAATCTAAATCGCCGAGGTCATCCAATGGAAGGTCCAGGAAACGTGCTGTTTCGACGGTATTGGACCAGAGGGAAAAGGGGTTAGATGTGTCGACTGTGAAGAGGTGGTTAGTGTCGTGCGGGGACTCTCCACATGCAGGCCATACGTTGGGTATGCTTGGATCTAGCCTGGATAGGCAGGAGTTTAATCTGTTACCTAAGTTGTGCCAGGGTTACTCGTTATCTGCAATAGGTGATGGTTTTGCTCCGAGTACACCACTCACGTGAAAGTAGTCTTTGAAGGTGTTGACAGGAGTCAGTGAATGGCGTTCAGTGCTTGTCTGTACGCCATCCTGTCCAGATGGTGTTCCCTACGGTAGCATCCCAATGGAAACTGATTGCACAGCAAAGCATTACGCTCCGGCGACATCAGGACGTTCCTTGTCGCGGTCCTGGGGGCGGTGTTTTGCCAAGCCTGTAGCTTCTTCATCTGTGTCTCGTTCGTCCTCGGCGCCCAGATCGGTGCAGCATAGTTTATGGACCACATGGCCTAGCCAGCGTAGCCGCTGCTTCTTGATTCGCTGAACTATGCCAATGTCGTCGTATAACTCGTACAGCTCATCGTTCCATCGTCTGCGATATTCGTCGTTGCCAACTCGAAGAGGACCATAAATCTTACGCAAAACTTTTCTCTCGAAAACTCCTAACGCCGACTCATCAGATGTTGTCATCGTCCATGCTTCCGCACATACTGTTGGCAAGAGTGATTCTGCGCTGGATTTCAAGGCTGACAGTGTTGTTGGTGTTAATACTGGTTCCTAGATAGACGAAATTATCTACGGCCTCGAAGTTATGACTGTTAACAGTAACATGGGAGCCAAGTCGCGAATGCGATGACGTTTGTAGAATGACAGGAGAATTTTCGTCTTGCCCTCGTTCACTACCAGACCCATATCCTTCGATTCCTTGTCCAGTCTGGAGAAAGCAGAACTCACGGCGCGGTTGTTGAGGCCAATAATGTCGATATCATCGGCGTACGCCGTATTGTGTGAAAGACTAAACCCCCCAACAAACTGATTGAACCTTATCTGGCTTTACGCCGCTATGTCTGAATTTGGTATTCCTGCAAAACTTATACGGCTATGTAAACTGACGTTAAGCAACACTAAAAGCTCCATCAGGATCGGAAAGGACATCTCCGAGCCGTTCGATACCAAACGAGGTTTCAGACACGTTAACTCTTTATCGTGTGACTTTTTCAATTTAATGCTGGAGAAAATAATACGGTTTTGGTTTAGGCCATTGATTATCCGAGTGTTTATGGCATTTAGTGCTGTTGTGGTGCTATGCACTTTACGGAAGCCATGCTGATGTGCTACTAGACGCAGATGGTGAGTGAAAGTCGGGAGCAGCAAGACCTCGAGTGTCTTTGCTACTGGGGAGAGGAGAGTTATCGGCCGATAAGACTCTCCCTTTGTTGGCTGATTTCCCTGGTTTGAGTTGCGGGACCACCCTGCCCGCTTTCCGTACGTCAGGTATCATTAGGGTAGTCGAAGACAATTTGAGAACCTTGATGAGAAAGTCTGCTCCCTCTGGTTAAAGGTGTTTTAGCATCCCGATGACTCCCTGAATCTCTTCCCTGGCAGTTTGCACATGCGGCGGATTACACGTCGCTTCGTTATGTCTACCGAAGGATGCAGTGTAAAGAGTCGGCTGAAGTAGCTCGCGCATCTCTTCGGGCGGTCACTGAATGAGATTTCCACTCGGTCATCGCGCTTCATTGGGTTAAACAACGACTTGATTGTAGCTAAGAGCTTGGTTGCCCCAGAGGAAAGATTACAGGACCTTAAGTGCTCTTCTCACTTTTTCCGCTTGTTATTGTTCGCTACATTACACTACAACTTTGAAGACAGCCGGTTCTACGCACCGGACCGGAGGTGACCCAGATTTTATCCGACTAAGGGCTGTCACCCTTTCGGCGATCTAACCCAGCTTAGTTCAACAGGTAAATAGAACTTCTTCCTTCATATTGTTGTGACAATCAGCAAAGTCAAAGGCTTATTGACGTTTGTAAAAAGGTGGTTCAAAAACACTTACGTTACTAAAGCTTTATACACCACATTAGTAACAACTATTCTCGGCTCGGTAATTTGGAGCCCGAGGTAATTAATTTACTCTGATGGTATAGAATCCATTCAAAAATAATTTATTATTTTTGCCTTGGTAATCTTCCTCCCTCATACTAGTCGTCTGAAACTTATTAATCACCCTTGCTAGCCGCCGAAAAATGCTTGATGTAATTTTCATGGTTAAAATAATAACAGGCTCAACTTCTAATCGCTTTATTCTTTCTGAAATCAGATTTAATATTCCTTTTAGATTTTCAGAAAATTTTTATCAATTGTTTCTAAAAATTTGTAAAACGAAGTTTGAATTTCATGAAACCTTGCATTGTTTGTGTCTTGATTTCAACTCTTTTTCTAGCATATTTGACATATCTGAGGTCTGTTAAGGTAGTAGACTGATAACTCGAATTTTTTAATGCTTTTGTCGTTTGCAGCTACCTTGTGGCTCAGCGCGTAGTACTACGAGATGCTATACCTTCGACAATATTTCGAATTTTGTTCTACATTTTTACAATGTATCCTTAATATGTAGTATTCTTGAAAAAAATGTCCATTCTTCTAAATCAAATTGCCATCAGACTACTATTCATTCCGAGCGAGAGCGAATTCTGCAAAAGACGGGATACAATCCAAATAACGTTATTTATTGAATTAAATTCAATACAGAGAAACTTTTTTTATATTAAAACGTGCCAAATAGCTATGATATCAGATTAAATAGATATAAATAAATTTAACAAATTTAAATTAAAACAAATTTGGATAGTCATTATAACCCAGCTTAATTTTTTCAAGTAAATAAATTGAGGTTTACCAAATAAAATTTGGTCCAGAGTAATTGAAATATTAAAATTAAAAGTAAGTTTATTTAAATTTATCACATTATTGTAAGTAGGGTTTAACAAATGAAATCACTTAAAAAAAATTAACTAATTATTATAGTAATTAGATGAGATGATGGAATAATATATTTTTTTTTAAACATTTGTATTTATTTACTGAATCTTCTTCAACATCAGAAGCCTCACAACAAGTTTTCAAGCCTTCAAAAACTAAATTAAAATATAATAGCCCATTGGCTAAATAGCCAAAGGGTTCGGATGATTGTATTTTTGTGTAACGGTTTCAATCTCTTCTTTGATTGTGCGTATAGTTAGGTCTCTATAGATATTTTCTTAACGCATGTACCATGGTGCGCCTGTTATTATTCTCAATGTTTTCGACTAAAATCTTTGTATTACATCTGCATAACTGGATTCCATATATCCATATGGATGAGCCCAAAATTTTAATCTTCAACTGCATCTTTTTGGCGGTAATGTGTCGCTTCCAAGTTAATCGTCTTTGCAAGTGAAAACAAAGGTATGTGATGGAATAATATACAAAAAATATTGTTTTGTAAACCACGCTGTTGATTCTCAACGAACAAATTTGAAAATTTTTATTGTTCAATTGCACGACTGTACGGCATTTTATGAGCATACGTGAGCATTCGCTATCGTGAGATGATAACGAATTTTTTATGGCCACAATTGGAAGATATGGATGTGGACGATATGTGGTTTCAGCAGGACGGTGCCACTTGCCACACAGCTAACGAAACAATGGCTCTTTTGCGCAACAAATTCAATGGCCGTGTTATCTCACGTAATGGCGATGTCAATTGGCCCCCAAGATCATGTGATTTGACACCGTTGGACTTTTTTCTCTGGGGTTATTTGAAAGAAAAGGTGTGCGTCGATAAGCCAGCAACAATTCAAGAGCTAAAGGATGAGATAATTCGGCACATTAACGGCATAGAAACTCCATTATGCCTCAGCGTCATCGAAAATTTGGACCATCGTATGGAGGTGTGCCGCCGAGGTCGCGGCGCTCATTTGGCCGATATTTTGTTACATACATAATTGAGTAATACCAATATATCATAATAAAATAAAATTTCAATAATTTCCTAAATAGTTTGTGTTTTATTCAAAATCAACATCGGCCCTTGAAAATTTAACCACCCTTTATTTTTGTGTCACGGTTTCAATCTCTTCTTTGATTGTGCGTATAGTTAGGTCTCTATGGATATATTCTTAACGCATGTACCATGGTGCGCCTGTTATTATTCTCAATGTTTTCGAATAAAATCTTTATATTACATCTGCAAACTGTACCCCATAACTGGATTCCATATATCCATATCGGTTTTATAGTCGCATTATAAAGAACGACTTTGTTTTCAAGACTGAGCCCAAAAATTTTAATCTTCAACTGCATCTTTTTGGCGGAAATGTGTCGCTTCCAAGTTAATCGTCTTTACAAGTGAATACAAAGGTATGTGATGGAATAATATACAAAAAATATTGTTTTGTAAACCACGCTGTTGATTCTCAACAAACAAATTTGAAAATTTTTAATGTTCAATTGCACGACTGTATGGCATTTTATGGCCATGCTAACACTCATCAATAATTTTACATTGTATATAACTTATACAAATACCACTAACTGCTGTCTATCAATCCTTATTTATTGAACTATTTATCATTTCGAGTTAATTGAAGCCCATTTTTTTAATTCACAATGTTGCAGTTGAGCAAACACAATGTGACTTTCCACAAATGCTGCACAAGACATAGATCATTTCAGTTTTTTATGTTTTTCTTTGTCTTCATTAAACAACTGTCACATTAATGTATCTAAAACCTTCATAACTATCTACAAAACATTCCAATTATATTAAATACCTCATGTACAATTTAATTTTTAATTGCCTTCCAACTACCCTGTGGGAAAATAAAATGATGATATTGACATTAAATAAAAAATTAAAATTAAAATTAAAATTAAAATTAAAATTAAAATTAAAATTAAAATTAAAATTAAAATTAAAAATAAAATTAAAATTAAAATTAAAATTAAAATTAAAATTAAAATTAAAATTAGAATTAAAATTAAAATTAAAATTAAAATTAAAATTAAAATTAAAATTAAAATTAAAATTAAAATTAAAATTAAAATTAAAATTAAAATTAAAATTAAAATTAAAATTAAAATTAAAATTAAAATTAAAATTAAAATTAAAATTAAAATTAAAATTAAAATTAAAATTAAAATTAAAATTAAAATTAAAATTAAAATTAAAATTAAAATTAAAATTAAAATTAAAATTAAAATTAAAATTAAAATTAAAATTAAATTTAAAATTTAAATTTAAATTTAAATTTAAATTTAAATTCTTCATTAGCAACAAATTTCAATAAGTTTTCTGTTTGCTATTGAATTAAATTTCCTCTCAGAAATATATACAAAGAGATATATAAACATTGAGTATCCTTAACAGGCTTCTGTACATATAACCCTGCCTTATACGATTATTGACTGCACTGACTGTCACTTGAAAACACTCTCACTTGGAATACTGCCTCCACCCATATAGCGATTATCATAATTATGCTTGTTCAATTATGTTGATGACAGCACAAATATACATATACATGTGTACACACATTCTCATATGTGTATTGTGCTTAACTACTGATACTGTTTTTGCAATTGTATTTTGATTCACACACACTTAATTTGAAGCTTGTTATTGTGTTGTTGTTGCACTTGTTGTTGCGTCTGTCATTGTATATTGTCACCATTTGATGATTATTGGCATTTAATGGTTTTGTTATCGTCGGAGTTGTATGTATATTTGTGCCGGTGGTGGTGGCAATCGCTGTGCTGTACTCTTAGCGGTGTAATGGCGCACGTCAAGTGTCAATTGTTATTGTTATCGCATGCATCTCTCACACAAAAACAATAGCAATCACGAGAATAACAACAAAAAGTGCAATAACAACAATAATAATAATAATATTAAAGCAGATGAATAAATATGATATTACATAATTGCTTTCGTCATTATATGTTTTTAGTTTTCTGTGTGTACGCACATAAATACATACATAGTACATACGAGTACATTTGTATTTTTATAAAAATAATTGGCTTTTTATTGTTTTTGTTGATTTCTGGAACTATGTGCCTTTGTACACCCACAAAAACTTATATATATACATACATATATACCATATATTGGCTTATAATATTTACAATTATTACAATTCTACAACCTATGTAGCTACAACCATAACAACACAACAGTAGCAAGGACTTCAGCTAATATTGTCAGTTCGTTTTTTTATTTCTTGCTGTTATTTTTCCGCCTCAATTTTATTTTTCAATTGACATTTGATGTGAGTTCATTTAGCTGCCTGCTCCATTATACTAGTTAATTTGCCAAACAATAACGGTGCTATTTATGTATAAGTGTTTAAGTGTTGTCGCCAAATTCATTGGACTTATGGTATTTGTGTTGTCGCAGATATTGTGTGAGGAGCATGAAAGCAATTATTGTTGTTGGTTGTTCTCATTATCTTGAGTGCTTTGCATTATTATATTTTTTATTTCCTTTTCACATCTCCGCGGTTACTGAAATACATCTTTAATACCAGTAATTTGTTTTCTTCTTTTAAATTTTCTTCTACACAAGTTAAGATTTTGTCTAGAGGTTACTTACACTGGGAGTTTTGTTATCGGTACATAGAAAAAATTTTTGACTTTGGGTTATCTTAGTACCCGACCAAAGAATACCCAAATTTGAGATGGTGAAAGACGAGGCAAAGTACTTGTACATTATCTCAATCTCCACCCCATAAGGTCAACCAGAAAAGTATATTTCTAACAAGCTCACCGGTATTGAATTTTCAGGCAATAAGATTTTTTCTTGACTGTAATTGGCATCGCTTAAACAATTATAAACGAGTCAACTTTAGCACGTCATTAGCTAATTCTTCTTCTTCCCAGTTTCGCGCTAGCTTTAGTCGTCAGTGTTTTAGTCCACATGTCCATCGAACAGAGTTGAAATCTTCTTTCAATGACAGATTGTTTTCACCCAGCCAGATGACCGACGGTTTCTTAATTCGCTAATCTACATCCTTGTCGCCATATATATTCTTCAATGCTGTCTTTCGAAATATCTTAGTAATACTCATCCCATATCATCATCGTCCATATTTCAGTGCCATAAATTAGGACGGGAATAAAGAGCGACTTGTAGAGTTTGTAGGCAAGTACTCTGCGTTCGACTTCAAAAGTGGGATTTGGTCCTGTTTCTAAGACAGAACATCAAATCTGTTATGATTGATTTGATTTGATTTTATTTTATTTTAAGCATATAAATATACATAAAATAATACAGAGTAACAGCACTAGCCTTAGGCCATCGGCTGGTTTTATAATTAATTGTTATTATCTACAGTTTCAGCTTAATTGTAACATGCTTAATTATGTTTACATATTTATTAATATAATCAATTATATTAAATTAGAATTATATTAAATGCGCGACGTTACACAGTAGAAGAAATTTAGATATAGTGTTTATGTTCGACAAATTTGTATTTGGTAATAGTTCTGATGGGAGAGCTGTGCCAAAGATTATTTGTCTTATCGTGTTGAAATGGGGACACTAATCTAAAATATGTTTTACAGATGTTCTTGACGACTTACAAAATGAGCAGGATGCGCCTCCGGAGTTTAATAGGTGGCCATGTGTGATTTGCGTGTGACCTAGTCTGAGCCGTGTAAACATTATGATGTCCTTGTGTTTAGTTTCCGTTGAATAAACGGGTTTTCTTCCATTGGGGTTGATTGAAGAGTAGTGATGAGAGTACTCATTCCATTTGAGTAAGGTTTTATTATGAACATATTGCTTTATAAGACGTATCAGGTCACTACTTTCAAGTGCGTTATAAAGGGTGGTTAAATTTTCAAGGGCCGATGTTGATTTTGAATAAAACACAAACTATTTAGGAAATTATTGAAATTTTATTTTATTATGATATATTGGTATTACTCAATTATGTATGTAACAAAATATCGGCCAAATGAACGCCGCGACCTCGGTGGCACACCTCCATACGATGGTCCAAATTTTCGATGACGCTGAGGCATAATGATAGCTGTGTGGCAAGTGGCACCGTCCTGCTGAAACCACATATCGTCCACATCCATATCTTCCAATTGTGGCCATAAAAAATTCGTTATCATCTCACGATAGCGAACACCATTCACAGTAACTGCCTGACCGGCCTCATTTTGGAAAAAATACGGCCCGATGATGCCGCCAGCCCATAAACCGCACCAAACAGTCACTCTTTGTGGGTGCATTGGTTTTTCGACAATCACTCTTGGATTCTCATTCGCCCAAATGCGGCAATTCTGTTTATTGACGAATCCACTGAGGTGAAAATGTGCCTCATCACTGAAGATGATTTTCTTCGAAAATTTTCATAATAAGTCTGGATAACTTTAACACGTTGTTGGATTGTGTATCTCTCCATGGTTCAAATTGAGTAAGTCTGAAATAGAGAAATGTCAAATTAAATTCGGAAAAAAACTTGGCGTTTAGGTGTGGTTCACATTCAACATCGGCCCTTACAATTTAACCACCCTTTAGAATAGGACTGGTTCGTTATGAAGGCTTTTTGCAACAGAGTCAGCAAATTCATTGCCTTGGATTCCACAGTGCCCAGGTACCCACATCAATTTAATTTTGTTACTGTGTTTTATAAGCAGATCTCGAATGCTGATTACCAAAATACTTTTGTTCGTAAAGTTTTGTATCGCTTCGATGGAAGACTGGCTATCTGAGCAAATACAGAATTTGCCTTTGCTCTTTGCAGCTATTAGAGTCGCTTGATATATAGCAAAAATTTCACTGGTAAATGTTGAACAGTAGTTGAACATCAGTCCTTTTTTCAAAACTAACAGGTCTTCGGATATGACAGCGAAAGATGTTGAAAGATTCGTTTTTGAGCCGTCGGTGAATAGGAATTTGAATGTCTTCAAGTTTAGTTTTTGTTTTTGTTCTAGGAAAATCTGTCGATATACAATAGCATTAGTGTTTTGCTTTTGATATTCCTTAAAGCAGCACATAAAAGATCTGTTTGTAAGAAGCCAAGGTGGGTAGTTACAGCGTTTTTGTTTTGTGGGCTTAGTGAATAAATTCAATTTTTTGGCTAAGATGAAAATGTGATATAGTGCTGACAACCTTTTTGGAAGGCGTTTTCTATTTATAGCCATAGATATGTTTTTGTAGAGCTGATGATTCCTGCATGATAGAACTTTGTATATGAGGCCAGCGGTTATATATTCCATTCGCTCGTTTATACTAGGAAATCCGGCTTCTGCTAAGATGTTACAAATAGGAGTAGTTGTAAATGCTCGTAGACTTTTCCGTAATGCAGCATGATAAGGAGCAGCGAGTAAGTATAGGTTGCTTTTGGCACAGCTTCCATATATTGGTAAAGCGTAATCGATTACAGATAAAATTAGTGATTTAACAATGTGTAGAAGTATGTACAAAAGATGTTTTTGATGAAAAGTATTTTATAATGCTAAGACGTTTGATTAACTTATTTCTAATGTAATTGCAATGACACTTAAATGTATATTTACAGTCAAAGAAAATACCTAGAATTTTTAGTTGGTTAACATTTCTTATAGCTATATTGTTGTAGGAAAGTTGTATTCCCGAAAAGCGCATCTTTCGACAAATATGTAAAATATTACATTTCTCGTATGATATAATCGCTCCAGATTCAAGCGACCATGTAGAAATGTCTTGCAGGATTTTACCAAAAATAATTCTGACAGATACTAAATTATCTAGTTTAGTGATAAACAGAACGTTGTCAGCGTAGATAGTGTGGTTTATTTTGTATTTGTCTATGATCTTACCTATTTCGTCGAACCCTATGACAAATAAAACAACCGAAAGTGGTGAACCTTGAGGAATCCCATTATGTAGGTTATAAATGTCGGAAGAATAACCATTAATTCTGACTATGAATCTTCGATTCCTTAAAAAACTCTTAACATAATTATATATTTTAGGTCCAATCTTCCATTTTTCTAATTGTCTTAAAACAACATGAGCTCCGATCCGATCAAAAGCTCGTTCAAAATCAAGAGAAAGTGATGTAATATGTTTTTTATTGGACAGAGCATTAGAAGTAAAGTGGTCGAAGGACAAAAGAGCGTCAATGGTACTGTGACCATTTTTGAAAGCTACTTGGTTTATGTTTAAAAGTCTATGTTTGGTTGCAAGCCACATTAGTCTATTAGCTATGATCTTCTCTAGAATTTTACTGTTACATGGCAATAGGGAAATCGGTCGGAAGTTGCAAGGTTTATCCGGTGGCTTGTTAGGTTTAGGAATAGGAGATATATATGCAAATTTCCAACTTTGAGGAATGATACCAGAAGAAAATATATTGTTGTATAAATTTAGAAGTCTGGTTTGTTTGAATCTGGTAGGTTTTTTATCATTATATAACTAATACGGTCAAAACCTGGTGCAGAGCCGCTGGTTCTGGATAACACGCTTTCGATTTCTTGAAAGGTGATAAAATTGTCTATCTTTTTTGCTGTACGAGTGAGAAATTCCGGGAAAGAATAGGTCTTACTTAAAAATCTATTTTTTTGTGCTACAAATTCATGGGAAAAGTTTTTGTTATCTGAGTAATCAGACCAATGTTTACCGAATAAATTTGCAATTTCCTTTGTACAAGAAATTCTTTGGTTATTATTAATAAGTTGTGGAATTGTAAAATTGCTGTAAGAGCCCGAAAGCTTTTTAATATTTTTCCATATTTGTTTGGGTGACGTTGATGTGTTGATATTGCTAGTGACTCTAATAAAGCATTCTTTCTTTGCTTTCTTTGCATAAAGTTTGAATTTCGCGCTGGCTGCCTTGTATATTAAAAGGTTTTGCATGGATCGTATACGTTTAAAGGTATGCCACGCATCTTGTTTGATTTCACGCAATTCGGCTAGCTCACGGTTCCACCAGGGAACGCATTTTTTATTATGGAATGGAAAAAGTAGCCGCGTTGAGAATAATCTTTTTTATGGAACTGGCTTCTTTGTATATGTTATTACAAAATGGGTGAAAAAGATTATTTTTATCACATTGAAATCTGTATTTATTCCAGTCAGCTATGTCGGTTTTAAATCGTGCAACGTTTTTAGGGTTGTCGCAGTTTAAATGGAAAATTATCGGGTAGTGGTCGCTACCCCGAAGATTGTCTAGGATATTCCAAGAGAGTAGTGGATAAATACTTACGGAGGACAGAGTAATGTCGACATGCGTAAAAGAATTGTGCGTGGAAAAATGTGTGGGAGCCTTATTGTTCAAGACAGTTAAGTCATAATTACATATAAGGTTTTCAATTGCTTTACCCCTTTTGTTTTGTGTAGCAGAGCCCCAAAGAGGACTCCAGGCGTTTTATTATGAGATAGTTAATCTTATTTCCAAAACGCTTCTACATGAAGCAGGTGCGATTATTTTTATCTGTGACCGGCATGTCTAGCATTACATTTTCTTATATGGACCTAGCTTTTATATAATATATTTTTCGATGAAGCAAATATCAGAACATCTTCATATGTGCATCAATACTTCCGACAAATTTTGTGGGATTTGAAAAAAAAAAAACAAATGAAGAGTTTTCCTTTATGTTTTAGAAGAAATTAGGATTGAAACTTTGTTTTTTTTTTCAAACTACTGAAAATTCGATATACTCATGCCTAAAGTGTTACATTTATTAATTTAATAATTTAAGGGCATACATATTTATTTAAAACTCTTGTTGTGGTTGCTTTATACTATTTTTATATGATTTACTCTCATTATTTACTTCACTTTCCATCTAATCTGTGTTAAGCTGTCACATGAAAATGTGAAATGAAATCTAGGTATGTATGTAGAGAGAGGCATAACTACTATTCCTACTTACTCAAGCGACCGCAATAGGTGGTTAGCATTGCGTAGTGTCATTCTGACGGCCAGTGTTCAATTCCTGGTTCGACAAACATCCAAAATAAAAGAAAAATAATTTTTCTAATTGCGGTCGCCACTCGGCAGGGAGTGTAAAGCCCCTCGAGTGTATTACTGGCATGAAATAAAGGCTACTCATAAAAATTCATCAGCCGTTCGGAGGTGGTTTCATTTGTTGGAAAAAACATCAAGACGCAAAACCACAAATTGGAGGAGAGACTTGGCCAAAAGTCGCTTCAGCGGTTAGAAAGCACCAAAATTATTATTATTATTATTGTTTAAGCTGATCACTTTCTACACAACAAAAATATTTATGCGTATATACCTATACATATGCATATACATACAAATGCATATACATGTAAACCGTGGCATAATTATTATGAATACCTACTTAAGCTAATCACTTTCTACATAACAAAAATGTTCATACGTATATACATATCTGAGTACATATTTATGTAAGTCTGCATTTGAAAATTTACAAACTTTGCTCGTATACAATATCCGTTCCATTGAAAACGAGAATGGTCGAAAAAAGAAGAAACCACCAATTGTTTTACAGAAGCAGCATCTGCTCAGTTTAGCATTTTACATATGAAAGAGACATTCATTAAGGCCTGGCCACTATCATGACTTTGTATGTCCTTTTGTCGTGCTCAGGACTAGTTGAAAAAACTATATATTTTGTCTATCACCGGAAATGTATGGTATTGCCTTTGGGTAATTGTGGATTTTTCGTACATAGGTGGTCCTCATACCGACTTGGTTCAGTTTTTTGCAAATAAAGGTCAGAAGTTCTATGAGTTTGGAATAATGATGTTGCCGGAAAGATGGCGGAAGGTCATCTATCAAAATGGAAATTAGAAAATTGATTAAAGTTCATTATATAATTTAAAAAAAGTATATTTACTTTCTTTTAATAAATGGCCGGTTCCTTTTGGGGCAACCCAATATTTGAAGACGCGCTGTTGTATTTTCTATTGTAAATATATTTTTGACATACATCTAACAGCTTTTCAGCTTTTGATATTAACAAAATAAAAATATTTGACAAATACCTTAAAATCTATGTTATAGGGATCTTTGCTCTACGTGACCACTCTTTTGGACAAAATTAATAATTCGTGGAGTAATTAATATTTTTTGAAGAAGTATATCCATATCTTCAGAAAATTTTATTAATACATATATATATTTTTTAATTTTTATTCACTTTTTGTGTTTTTTTAATAATATTATGAACCTCAAAATATAGAAAAAGCAAGATTTTAATGAAAACAGTGAAAACAAAAGGAAGTTTTTATTCTCAAAAATAATTCTGATACTAAAAAACAGTTGGAAATTTAATTACTATACGCGCCTATCATGAGTTAATCTAAAATAACATCCACCTTAAAGGTTTGTCTGCACCCTTTCCATTGACAAACAATTGCGCGTCTACAATTTTGAGGTTATGTTCGAAAAAATTTAATTTACAAAAATTACCCTGACGAGCATATAATTCTCAATACCCATTTTAATAATATTTTTAAATAAGGTACGCGCATAGGTACAATGTACTTAAACTTAAATTTTCTATAAAGCTGTGCTTTTTTATTTTTCATGCAAAGTTATAGGCATGTATTGTATATCCATTCATATGCGCATAAACGTAGAGTTATATATTTAATTTTTTAACCTTTTCTAGTTTTGTGCAGTCTCGTTTTATGCAGGACAATACTTGTACGCATATTTGCACTATGACTTCATTACCATTAACTGCTTATATTTATTTGTCATTATTCTTTAGTTGCTGTTTATTTCAGTTTTTTTTTGTAGTTTGGTGTTCATTGATGATTTTTCTTTTGTTTTTATTTTAATTTTTATGTTTTGCGATTTCCGTCTAAACATTATACATATTAATGAAATACAATTGTTTATTTGCTAGACAACTTCATTTTCATTTTCATTGCATACTTTTGTGCGCTCATTTAAGCAAATGCAATGATAACTAAATTAAATTGTGTTTAATTTGCTTTAGCATAATATAATTTGCAGCAAGAGCAGCATGCAAGAGGAAGCCAATATACAAACAGAAGTAGGTATACATGCACATATATCATTTCACACATAATACAAGCGCACAGATCAAAACACTAACAAATATAAACGTATTATGGCTGTTGGTTTGTTTGTTTGTCTGTTGTTTTGTCGGTTTTGTTTGCATTTGTATTTGATTGCTTGTTTTTGTTTGTTGTGCGTATTGTTGCTGTTGTTGCAGTAGTCCTTACAGGCAACAAATTTGTTTGTTTATGTTAAATATCCTGATACTCATACATCCAAGCGCATATTTGCATGCCCATTTAGAGTTCATTCATTTGGCGATTAATTGCATACAAATGCATATTTATATGTACACATGTATATATTCCATTTGATTACAAACATAAATGTGCATTTAACTATGATGCGTCCTTTTGTGTATGTGTGTATGTATGTACGTACGTATGTAGGTCAGAATTTCCTTTCGGTGTCTGATATTCAATTCCACTGAGAATTTATTGAGTCAAAGCCACAATTATGTGCAACAGAAGTTCATTTATTTGCCAAATTACACACACACAAACACAAGCACATATGTATGTTCATATATCTATGTGTGTATGGCAGTGTGTTTGCAAACATTTGTACGATTTTAATAAACATCTGTTTACAAAACATTTACTATTTTGCAAAGTTCATTCATTCATTCATTCATTTGTTTAGTTGTTGTGTTTGCCTCAAATGAAATTAAGTGTTATCTAATTGAATGCTTGTTTCCCCCAAAAATAATTGTGTGATGATCGTTCAATTGTGCTTAAATTATGTAAATGTTTACGTATTTACATGCAGATTTCTTACAATTTATGCGCATAAATGCATTTTTAATTACCAATAAATTACTTTTTAACTTAAATGAATTCACAATTCATATTTTCTTCTTTAAATTTACTTAGAAATTACTTTTGCTTTTGGAAACCAGTGAACTGTACATTGTTTGTTGTTAATTGTTGAAGATGAACAAAACGCTTTGTAAATATTTGTTGCTTGAAAGCAAATCTCTTAATTTTTTTTTTTTTTTTGGTAAACAACTTTTATGACTGCCCTGTTTTCTATGAAGGAATTATATAACTGGTAAAAAAATTACAGTAACTTTTCGATTTAACGAACACAATGACTGTCAGCCCAATTCGCTCACCTTCCAGGCCAATTCGCTCCCCTTCCAGGCCAATTCGACCATCTTCTTCTTCATTACGGGCGTAGACACCGCTTATGAGTTCATCTCCGAGTTAACAACATTACGCTATTCATTTCTTCTGTTACTCGATTCGCTGAACTATGAATATGTCACCGTATGTCTCATACAGCCCATCATTCCATCGGCTGCGATATTCGCTGTTACCAACTCGTAGAGGACCGTAAACCTTACTCAAAACTTTTCTCTCGAGAACTCCTAACGCCGACTCATCAGATGTTATCATCGTCCTTGTCTCCACACCATATACTATAGCTGGACGGAGACTATGGGCGAGTAGTAGAGTTCTGTTTTCGTACGTCGAGAGAGGACTTTACTTTTCAATTGCCTACTCAGTCCAAAGTAGCACCCGTTGGTAAGAGTTAGATTTCCCGGCTGACATTATTATTGGTGTTAATACAGGCTCCAAGGTAGACGAAATTATCTACGACCTCGAATTTGTGACTGTCAACCGTGACGTGTCGTCTTGTCCTCGTGCACTACCAGACCAATTCGCCTCTTTTCTTTATCAGGTGTGTAGAAAGCAGAACTAACGAAGCGGTTGTCAAGACTCATGGCATCAATATCATCGGCATACGCCAATAGTTGTACACTCTTGTAAAATATTGTACTTTGTCTATTTAGCTCTGCAGCTCTTTTTATTTTCTCCAGCATCAATTTGAAGAAACCGTGCGATATAGGGTAATCCTGCCTAAAACCTCGTTTGGTATCGAACGACTCGGAAAGGCCCTTCCCGATCGTGGCGGAGCTTTTAGTGTTGCTTAACGTCAGTTTACATAACCGTGTAAGTTTTGCGGAGATACAAGGCGGCGTAAAGGCAGCTCTTATTCGTGCTGCCGAAGGCTGCTTTGAACGATTTGACGATTCCTATCGTCGGGCAATCTTTCCTCAGACCATATTTTTCCGAAAAACTGAGGCATGCACCTTAGCAGTTCTTCATCTCCATATTTAAATAATTCGGCTGGTAATCTATCGATCCCGCCGCTTTGTTGGTTTTCAAGCAGGCGATTGCTATTCGAACTTCTTCATAGTGGGGCAATGAAAAATCTGTTCCATCATCATCGATTCGTACTCACGCATCTCGGCCTCATCCTTTTTGTCTGTGTCTTGTTTCTCTCTTCAATTCTCGGTACCTATTCCATTCGCACGTGTAGTTGCAAGTTAGGCAGTCTGTTTTCTCTCCACTGCGACAAGGCAATCCTACGCTCTTTTTGTTACTTTTCCGAAATCTAATAGTTTCGTTTGCAGCTGTTCGTAGGGAGCTTGAAATACCATTCCGCAGTTTCTTTATACTGAGTTGCTGATGAGTGAGGATGAAAACAGTTCGGCAGTCTGTAGCGATTGCAGCTTTTCAATGTCGAATCTTTTTTTGTTCTTTGATACACAGAGGTTGGTACGTATCATCCCTTCAACAAGGAAGTGATCCGAGTCGATGTTGGGGGCTCGGAGTGTACGCACGTTAAGAGCACTGGGTACCTGTCGTCCAACTATCACAACTAAACCATTTGTTTTTAAGCTAAAGAGAACAAAATTGAATGATTTTTTTAATTTTATCACTTAAGTATAATATAATTTATAAAATGAAGATTTTAAGTTTTTGTGATTTACTGCACTTTAAACTCAATAACTTCGTGTTTCCTTCTTCCGTTCTCAAGTGAGTTTCATCGTAATTGATTGGTAGAAAACAAAAAGTAATTTTCAAATGTTGTATATAACGTTAAATATCAGCAAAACCTGATGTTCCTCAAGGCAGTCACCTCAGCCCCTTAAATGTGGTTCTTTATTCTAAAACACTCATGCCCACAGATGATGACAAGCTTTTTAAATAAGTTCGTTCGTTTGAAGATAGAGATTTAAGAAATCCTACAAATTCTTATGCTAATAAACCAAAAGGCATTTTAGCTTTCATTAAACGTTGGACTAAGGAGTTCAATGACCCAAGTATTATCTATATACTCTTCACTTCACTTATTATGCCTATTTTTGAATATGGCTCAGTTACATGGAGTCCGCAAGATCAATTGTATAGTGATAAATTGGAATCTGTACAAAAGCAATTCCTAATATTCTCGTAAGGAAATTTGAACTGGCATGCAAATAAGAATCTCCCTTTTTACAACTCATTAATCAGGCTACACTCCATGGTAGTAGAAAGATGCTTAGAGTTTTATTTTTAACTAAATTGATAAGAGGTGTGATCAACAGCACATTCCTACTTAGCGATCTTAACTTTACTATCCCTTTAAGATCATCTGGACACTTTAGACTCCTTTCATTGAGGTCATAGAGAACAAACTTCGAAATGCACGACCATTTTCGATCTTTTACTAACGATTTTTATACTCATTCTGCGAGTATTGATTTCCCTACTTACTAAGAGCTTTAAATAACTAAGAATTTTCCTTCTCCTTTTTCCATTTAGTTTATAGCAGCTGTTGAGCCAATCTGCAAGTGTAACCGGGACCTTTTGCACGTGCCTCGGTCGGTTAGGCGGGAGGTGGGTAACGCTGGTTTCGTCGCAAAATGAAAAAATTTACATTGAGTCATAATGTTGCTGTTGTTCTAACCGCGAAAATATACTACATAATGGTTTTCGGGAAATATTGCGGGAGTGAAAGCCTTCGGCAGATAAAAATTCAGTATAAAGATCCGACTGTTTCGGAAACTATTGGAATTTAATCGTTGCTTCCTACGGCAGGCTTATTCACCGTGGGCAAATTCTTGAACCTCTCACCTGCTGGTGTACACTAATTGAAAATCTGCCATTTTGAATTGCAACTGGGGACCTTATTGTTCAATCGTGATATTTTTTTCAATATTTTATTTACTTTTTATTAATCCTTGATGTGTTTATTTATATATAATAAGGGCTGTAGGTCTTTCTGCCAATTATTTGTATACCTTCCATATTTATGAAATGGTATACTAATTTTTGTTCGAAGAAGAGATAGACTGAATCTAAATTTATATTAACAGTCATGCTCATGCCGTCTATCTATCTAAGTGTAAGCAAACATGTCCGTTAGTTTTTAACCAACAAATTACAAATCAAACCAATGGAATAGGTTCCGCTGGCAGTTAACCTGATGAATAAGCGGGGTACAATCATGTCCAGATTTATATAATTATATTTTGCGGATGGGATATCCGCCTCTTAATTACTAGCCTTGTGGCTCAGTAATAGATGCAAATGCCATTTGTATATTACCATTTGCGAGTAGTTTATTGCTAAAGCTTATGAACTCAAATATGAAAAGTCAGCGATATTATTTAAATACCATTGTGACCGGAGTATTGAACTTAAGCGTCAACTATATGTCTTATTAACATTGTCGTATATTGTCCAAGCTTATTATATTTCATTAAAATATTATTATAAAACATTACAAAAAAACAACATGCACACCACAAATTGGAGGAGGAGCTTGGCCTTCTGAAAATATAAGATCAACCAGCACCCCGTTCTTGCTAATTATCTGAAGTTGTTTATTGCACTTTAAAAGATTTTCTGCAAAGCATTGTGACTGTGTAACACTGTATCTTTTTCTACTTCTTCAATATGCTGGCAACGACAGTTTACTTCATTTTGTTTGACAAACAAACTCACATCCACTTAGTAGAGATAAAAATAATTAGTAGGGCAATAAATAATTACTAATCTTAAAAAAAAAAAATTAAAGTAAGTCAAGCCCGGCTCCCGAAGAGCAATGTTAAGCCGACAGCCCATTCCTACTAATGGGATTTATGTTTTAGTTTAGTTTTCACATTTCATTACTTTTTGTTAGGCTTCCAATGTCGAAGCGCATTCAATAAATAAATATTCATTAAAGTAAATTCATTATAACATTTTTATAATTCTAAATTGTCGACATTTTTTCCTCCCTTAAATTTTATTTATATGCAAAACTTATATTCAGTTTTACAATTTATTTAGAGTTAAGTAGGTAAAAACTAGTTAAAAAAATGAAATTAATGTACAATCTTTTTCATTACATTTTTTTGAATTAATTAAAAAAAAAATCAATAATAATTAAATCACGTAAAATATTTTAAAATTGTTAAAGGCATGCCTCTGGGGTGCAGCGGAAAGCGTTCAATTTAACTATTATTATGATGGTCTTAAAAAGTTAAGCTGCCCTCAACAGATTTTGTTAATAATTTCACTAGAGATCAAAGAGAAATGAGACTATTGAGATGAAATCGGAAGCAAATATCTTGTCTTCTAATATATCAAATAAAAAGTTTTGCTAAAATTGTTTTTTGATATGCAGGATAAATTGAAATCGCCACTTTTATAGGAAGAATATAAAGATTTTACTCAGTATGTCATAGAGTAAAAATTTTATTGAATTGAATGGTTCATATATACAATACGTACAAAGTTCGTTATTTGTTTTACAATATAAGACTTTGACAGTAGGAGCCTTAACTACTCGAGCTGGAACTTAAGTTTACCTCAGCTAAAAGATGTGAACTACAAATTGAACCAGTAAGAAAGTTTGAGTACGAAAAATGTGCATAAAATTTCTCTACTACTAACGAATGTTAATTGGCTTAGAAATTTAAACTGGAGTACCATCAAAATTGTCTAAATGCAAAAAGTAAAAATTGCTTTTGAGTAGACTCTAACTTTTCGGTCTCCATATCAATGAACCATTTTCCCATAATGGTCTCTGAACCACCTATAGATAAAGGCAAAAGCACCTTAACTTTTAAGACAGTGGTATTAAAATGAAGATAGAAGCTGAGCTTTGAGCTCATCGTGACACCCAAATCGGCAAGGTTATGAATATGTCTTAGACTATAGTTACTATTGGGTGTATGCATTAATTCCTGCGGTTTTTTTTCGAAAATTAAGACTTTATTGTGAAAAAATTTTCTTGATCAATCTCTAATACTTTTGCAAGTTCTTCTTGAGCAATGTCGAGCAATGTCTCCAATTCTTCGTCTTGAATTTTTTTTGCCTGTCCGTCGTCTAAGTCGAAATTGCCACTTTTAAACCGTGCAAACCACTTTTGGCACGTTCGTTCGGCTAAAGCATGGTCACCATAAACGTCCAGTAAAATACGATGGCTTTCGGTAGCACTTTTCTTCATGTTAAAGTAATGAAGAAGAACTCCCCGCAAAAACACTTTATCTGGTACAAATTTCGACATTTTCAAATGAATGAAACAAATTGTTGTTCACGCTAAAACAAATGACATCTACTGGAAACGACGCTAAATGACAGTACCTTTGAAATGAATATAGCCACAGATGAACACAACGCGAAATAATACTAGTAGAGCCTTCTCAGTCCAAAGTAGCACTTAATAATTATATAAGGAGAAGGTTGAACAAGTCTTCGCAAAAAATAGATCGTTTTACATTTTTTAAAATTCAAAGTCATGCCGTTGTTATCACACCAAGTAGTTAAATTGTTTTAATCTGCTTGCAATAAATACCTTTCGTCGATTGAGGTATATAACATAAAAAGTTTTACAGCAGCGGCACATAATAATTTTTGTGAATGCGTTATTACGGCAGATGCATAAATAATGTATCATCGGACCGAGATGGTTGCCTTGAGCAACTATTGAAGAGATATCAATTGATTAAGATAAAGTATATTTAAGTATAAATCGTATTTTACTGAGATGCGAAGAAACCCCTTGGAAAGGTATTTATTTTTAATATCTTATAAAATTATTTCTTCTATAACACTGAACTCCCTGTGATGCCAACGACTAAAGCTATTAAGTGGTTCAAATATTTTTGCCATTTATTTATAAATTTAATTTTCGCCTTAAATCTATACAGTACTGCTTTACTTACAAGATGTCGCGCTAAACAGTAGGCTATAAAACATATAAACATTTCAACCATTATTATGTGTATGTATGTCAGTTAGTCAGGCCACATAAGTAAGGGTGGGTAAAGTTGTCTTTCGAATTCCATTCTCTTCCATTCTCCAAAAGCGAAACTGCTTTATCTTTTTATTGGTAAATTATAGCCATAATTTGCTCAAATTTTATATATCATTTAACCCCTAAGAAGTAAAATTATTTTTAATTTTTATTCGGTATTTCTAATCAAACCAAAACAAGGGCTGAAGGTTAATATACATACATATTGTATATACAGGCATATGTATTTTACTTATATTTTCGGCTTTTTATTAATTTCAACATGTGAATTAATAGAAGTATAATTATGTATCACTTATCCACACTTTGGTATTATTATTTGTATTCTTAGCAAAAGCTTTAATTATTATTACTGTATGTTCATTTCTTAAAGCTTTCTTAATAAAAGCTTGCAGAAGTTTTACATATAAGGATTTTTACTGAGTCTGAATACAGAAAAAATTAAAAAAGCTTTATAGAAAGCTTTCCAACAAAGTTATAAGTGTGAACTTTTTAAGGAACAGCACTCAAATTTAGTATCCGGACGTGTAAAAGCTAAAAATTCCTTAACTACTGAAGTCAAAAACCTTTGTTTTCTGAAGATGCAAAATGGCTAAACGAATATATTAAATAAAATGATTGCAAATTTTAAGCAATAGGTGGTGAATATTGTCAACGGATTCTTTATTTATTATATTTATTAATACTTAATTAGATGTAACACAAGTTTTAGAGGTACAAACTTTTTGAGATGTCATGTTATCGTCCTCTTTTTCATAATAAATTCAATAAACACATTTACATTTTACTACAATATCGCTTCTCTCACTAGCACACCCTCAACTTTAGTTTTGCGACCGCTCTATGATGCTATAGGAAAGAAAATATGCTTTAAGACTTTTTTCTTTGTTTAGGTACCCATAAAGCTAAGAAAAATAAATTTTATGGGTTGCGTGGGATGTGAAAGTGAAATGATTAATCTTTTTCATAATAAATTCAATAAACACATTTACATTTTACTACAATATCGCTTCTCTCACTAGCACACCCTCAACTTTAGTTTTGCGACCGCTCTATGATGCTATAGGAAAGAAAATATGCTTTAAGACTTTTTTCTTTGTTTAGGTACCCATAAAGCTAAGAAAAATAAATTTTATGGGTTGCGTGGGATGTGAAAGTGAAATGATTAATAAAAATCCATCGGCCGTACGGAGGCGGCTTAGAATTACCTGTAGGTCCCTCCAATTGCTAGAACATTAAGTGGCACACCACAAATTGGAGGTGGAGCTCAGCCGAAAATCGCTTCTGCGCTTACAAAACGACAATTACACGGTGTGTCCCAAAAATAACCGAACTTTTTGGATATAAAATAGTAAAATACACATTATATTATCTTTGAAAGTTATTATTTATTCAAAATAGGTTTCATTTGACTCAACACAACGTTTGGAACGATCAACCAGCGCATGCATAGACTTTTTTATGTCATTTATAGAAATGTTCTTCAGTACTTCGGTTACGGCTGCTTCATTTTTTTCAATTTTTTTTAATTTTTTAAACTTCAATTTCAATTTTTTTTCAAGTTTGACACAAAATTTTATATTTGCTCTTTGTTCCATTTTTTTTTTTGGAACCATTAGCACACTTTTGGTTTTTTTGAAATGGTTGTCACTTTTACATCTGTCATCCGACTTACATGAAGTCAGGTGCGTTTGAAAGAGGATGAATGTATCTTTTTAATGTTGCAAATTTTCAATAGATGGCGCTGTATGTTGTATGATTTAAATATAAAGTTCGGTTATTTTTGGGACACACTGTGTATATTATATTACATTTATATAGGAGGGGCGGTTGATAATGTCGCGACCCAAGGTAATTAGAGATGACATATTATCTCGTTACTGATAATACTAATTGCGGGACTCACTATTAGTAATATTAATAGCACAACTTTTTTTTATCAAGTTCATTAAAATTTCTCGCACTGCGCTGTGATTAAATTTCTTTTAAAAAAAGGAAGTACGCCGAAAGAAATTTTTAAAGGGAAGTCATCGGTTCTTCAGCACTCTCGGACGTGACCGAAGAAAATTTTCAGAAAGTTGAAAAATTAGTACTGGCTGATCGAAGAATTAAATTGTGGCCGATAGCAGAATGATTACAAAGTATGATCCCGAGTCCAAACAGGAGTGGATACAGTGAATGAAAAAAGGGGAAAGGCCACCAACAAAATTCAAAGTCGGTGTCGAAGATTATGGCTACCATTTTCTGGGATAGCGAGGGAATGTTATTGATTGATTACTTGCCAAAAGGAACTATAATGAATAGCCAGAGTTACGCTAATTTGTTAAGTCATAATTGTTAAGGTGGCAAGTTAGTGTGCAGAGTGCTGTTTTTTCAAGACAACGCACTTGTTACCACCTCTAACTTTTGGTTGTTGGCCGTACTGGGAATTGAACCACAACCTTCCGAATGGCAATACGCAATGATAACCACTCGGCTACCGCGGCCTCAAAAATAAAACATAAAACCATACATTTGCTTCATTAAGTACTTTAGATCGCGACATTATCAGCTGCCCCTCGTATTTTGAGAATAAAAACACTTACACTTACTCATGAGCTGCATCTATGGTCCGACGCATTCATTGTGTTGGCATTATTATTACAGCCTCACCCTTTGAAAACTTACGTCGCAAACAGAATTTCTCTCATCCTTTATAATGTGAGTAATGAAGCGTGGTCAAAAATGCGGACAACTCTTTTGACTTTGGTACCCGCGTTCGTCAACCCCAGGACCTGACTGTGGGCTACCTCTTCATTGTCAACCTACAGCTCATGTAGTTCTTCGTTTGTTTGTCATATTCGACATAGCCAATGCGCAAAATACCATAAATCGTTCCACGTCTATCGTCCACGCTTCTACACTGTAAAGCAAGACGGGAAATATGAGCGACTTTTATGATTTTGGTTCGTCGAAATATTAGATTATTTTCCAATTATTGATGTTAATGCTGGTACTTAGATAGACGAAATTATCTACTACCTCGAAGTTACGACTATTAACAGTGGCGTGGGGACCAAGCCATAAGTACGACGACTGCTTGATTAATGACAGGAGATATTTCGTCTTAATGACAGGAGATATTTCGTCAATTTGAAGAAATTATACGAGGAAAAGCCACCCTTTCCCACATTCGTATAAGTTTAGCAGGAGTACCGAATTCAGACATGGCAAAGTAGAGACAGAGACTTGTATCGATTCTTTTCTCACGGGTATTTCCCAAAAATTTTTGCGGGATTATTACCAAAAGGGAGGCCTCCCATTCCAGGCTCATTTTGATTTTCTGGAAACACTTAACGCTTTCAATAGATTTAAGTCATCAAAAGGGCAGATTTCTGGTGAAAGTCATAGTAATCTCAATCACCTGCGCTGGTTCCAACTTCATAGAAATCTTCGTGAATATTTAAAAATTCCTCCTGGATAAGTAGGAGTTTGGTTGACAACAATATCCAAATCTTAATTGTGCCAGTATTTTTTGAGTCTATCGATACAGCTCAAGCTCTTCGCCTGTGATTGGTGGTGATGGTACTCCCAATTGAACTATAAAGGCAGAGAGTGGGGCTAAATCAGTGAAGATTCTGCTTTCACTCGTTGAGATTTTGTTACGTTTTTAGGGCTATGACGCGAGTGACCGGCGATACTGACGAAATTCATAAATACAGCCGGAAGCCGTAACCGCTGTGATAAGGCACACCAAACCATGCTTCATCATGGCACAACTCTGCCATCGGACCGGAAGCGCCAAAACGACTCTTTGACTACCGTACTCGTCGGCCCTGTCATGAAACTAAAGGTTAATAAGGCACACTGCAGCTACAGCAGTAAAGGTCAGAGACGAAGTCAAAATATATTTAGTGAGACGCTCACGCTGAGGGAGTTGCTCCACCTTACATATGAATACGCGGGCCGGTATGTGGGGGATATGGGTCCCAACCTTATTAATTTACAATATGACTCTAATTTATAACCTGCGGCTGGAAACACTTTATTGTTTTTGAAGACAAATTATATGAACTATTACTACCGCTTACTACCAGCGGTCATTCGGGATCAAGAGCCGCCACCGCAACACTATCGTTTTAAAAAATTAATATTGATTGCTCGGCATTTTGGCAACATTAATTTGATTTGTCCGTTACCCACATTTTTATTACATTAATAAAGTATTGAATTTGTTGAAATGTTAAAGAAACTTCACTGCTTTTATTTCGTTTAGTACACCCTACACTAAGAAATACTAATTAAAATCGGAATCAGTGCCCTCTGTTCTTTCGAGGCTTAAGGGGGCCGGAATTCCTCCTGAATTCCGGAAGCGGGGATCTTGAAAGGTGCCGATCTTCGCTGAAAACTAAAAAATGAAAATCTTCCTTCTTTTTTGAAAGGGTCACTTACGACCAATTAGATTATTTATTGAATTAAAAAATATAAAATATATACAAAATATATTTCTAAAGAAAAGAAAAAGTACAAAACACAAAAAATGCACTCACCGTAGATGTTGCTGATTTGGCTGATAAATGAAAAAAGAGACCGTCAAAACGGTAACCTTGGTCTTTTATAGACATGTAAAAACAAATGGAAATTTTGGTAAACGGTACCATCTGGAAATATTCCGCAAGTAAATGGACATTTTTGTGGATTCCTTATCAGCGACATCTCGCGGTGGTGTTTCTGAGTGCTAAGTAAGGTTGCATGCACGAACACCCTCTGTACAAAACAACATAGTTGCTATTCTGTATATTTATGGCAAAATATTTATTTTTAATGTTTATTTTTTGCTTTTCTCCTCCTTTTCTTGTCTCTACTTATGCAACTCTTTTGCTGCAATTTAATTTTTTTCAAAGAATTATAAAATCTTTTAGGACTTTAATTAAAGTAAGTAATTAAAATGAAAATAGAACCTGAAGAGTTCAATGGCCCGAAAATGATAAAACGACCGTAAAGTTTTCAAACTATTTCAAGCATACTCGTAAGTGGAAGTTCTGTAAACGTTTCTATTTTCCTTTTAAACTTTATTTTTATTTTTATTACGTTTGTGGTAATTCCTCATTGCCATCATACAAATTTTTATATATTATACATAATTCTTTCCGCAACTAAATACATAAATAGTTTCGCTCGTAAAACCTTTCTTCGGTTAAACAACAATTAGCAACAACCGCTCAATTTCTAACCAAAAAAAAACAGTGCTACGATAGTGGTAAAACAGAAAAGCAACATTAAAAGAAGTGAGAAAAACATAGCAAAGCTCTACAAACCGAATCAAAGAATACAAAAAAAATTCAATGTCGAAGAAACTAACATAAAAAATAGAATCTAATATGAAAGAAAAGAAAGAAAGAAAAGTTGTCATCATAACACTCGAGACGACAGCAAAAGAAAGCGAAAAAAGCTTTGAAGCAAAAACACATTTCCTCAAAGGAAAATGAGTAGCTGAAAATAATGAAACGCACACTCAACTATTCAGCGCAGCTTCAGCGTGAAGTCTTGAAGTTGCTTGCTCTTAAAACAAAGTTAGTGACAATGACAATGACAATGACCATGATGTGCCGCCTTTTGCTGCAGGAAAACCACCTCATTCACGTTGCAGTCGACCGTGAAAATGACAGCTGCAATTGTGACTACAACAAAAAAGAGAATAAAAACAAATCATTCCCTATAAGTGAAAGCTACGCGATAAGCCAGACTGCAGAATGAGGCGGAAAAAATATATATGCAAAATGAAATAAAATAAAAAGTTAAATAAAACGAAAATAATAAAATTAAAATATTTGAGCAAAATACAAAAATTTTTAATACAATAAACTATAAAATATATATAAAATAACATTAAGCAGAGTAAAATAAAATAAAATAATACCACATAATATAAAATAAAATACAATAAACTAAAACAAAATAAAATAAAATTAATTTAAATTAAATTATTTAATATAAATAAAATAAACTAAATAAAATTAAATAAAAGAAATAAAATAAAATACACATATAACAATATTTACAAGAATAAAATAAAATAAAATAGAATGCAATCAAATAAAATGGAAAAAATTAATTAAAATAAAATAAAATAAATCAAATAAAATAAAATATAATAATTTATAATAAAATAAAAAAGTAAAATAAAAAAATATAAAATAAAATACAAGAAACTAAACAAAATAAAATAAATATAATTTAAATTAAATTATTTAATATAAAATAAAATAAAATAAACTAAATAAAATTAAATAAAAGAAATAAAATAAAATATAATAATATTTAAAAAAATAAAATCAAATAAAATGAAAAAAATTAATTAAAATAAATCAAATAAAATAAAATGTAATAATATATAATAAAATAAAATAAAAATATATAAAATAAAATACAATAAAAGAATTATAATGGCCACTCTAGATTTGAAACCAACGAAGAGTTGCCCATTCAAACGCTAGATACGCTTAAGCAGAAATTGAGAACTTTGTGTACCACAAGGGAGAAATATAGCCTATCCATGAACCGACGAGAACATAACCGCTTGTTTGAAAATAATCAAAAACTGTTTTTAAGGAGGCTAAAATCAAACACGAATGCCCAAAACCAAACAGAACAATTCTCTGGTGAAGCTTTTACAGCGTATTGGTCCTCTATTTGGTCTCAAAGTCAAAGGCACAACCAATCAGCAAGTTCGATATCAGACATGAAGAACAAGTACTCTAATGTTCCAACACCCGGTGAGAACCCATCAGCTCTCAGCAAATTAACAGTGTTACCAGGAAGCTTCACAATTGGAAATACCCGGGATGCGATAAAATACATGCGTACTAGTTCAAGAAACTGTCGCGCACTCATGTAAAAATCGCTGAGATCTTTACAAAGACAATTACCGGCGAGGAAGAAATACCTGAGTTCCTTACCTTAGGTACAACATATATGATACCAAAAAGCAGTAACTCAGTTGATCCGTCCATGTACAGACCAATCACATGTCTCCCTGTTACCTATAAAATGCTAACAGCTTGTATATCCAACATCTTTTATGAGCACATTGAAGCAAACAACTTGATTGCAGAAGAGCAGAAAGGCTGCATAAGATCATCACAGGGATGTAAAGAGCAGCTGGTTATAGACCAAGTAGTACTTGGTCAAACTAAAAAACAGAGCAGAAACCTCTACGCAGCGTACATCGATTGAATGAAAGCTTTTGATTCGGTGCCCATTCATGGCTTATCGAGGTACTGCATCTGTATAAATGCAATCCCAATATAATAATTTTCCTGTAAAAAATTATGAAAGTTTGGAGAACTAGAATAAAATTGCCACGAACTATAACTGCTCAGTACACTAGAGATATAAACATCAGTAACGGAATCTTCCAGGGTGATTCACTGAGTCCACTCTGGTTCATCATCAGCATGAATCCCCTCAGTCTACGGAATACTGGATATGAATATGTGGTGAAACATGGTCAGACTGGAAGATGCCGATTGAGCCATCTCTTCTATGTGGATGATCTCAAGCTTTATGACGCCAAGCCAAACCATTTTGAAAAGCTTTTGGAATGTGTCGCAACATTCTCAAGTAATATTAAAATGCCTGTTGGTCTAAATAAATGCCGTAAAATCACTATTCTAAAAGGAAAGGTGATGCCCCGGGAAAGCTCTATTGAGCCTGGTGGCCTCGATATAAAAGAAATGGAATCAAATGAGGCATACAAGTATCTTGGAGTCATGCAAAGCAATTGCGTACTATTTCACTATGCAGATGCGGAAAAAACTGGTGGCGGAGTTTAGAAGACGACTCACTGCTTTATGCAAAACCCAATTTAATGGGAGAAACCAATTATATGCCATTAATACGTTTATTATACCTGTGGTATCATATACTTTCGGAGTTATAAAATGGTCAACAACCGAGCTGGAAAATATGCAGCGTATACTTCGCACAGTCATGTCAAAATCTAAGGCACATCATCCCAAGTCTTCGGTGTTTCGAACGACATTGGCCAGAAAAGATGGCGGTGGGGGTCAGATTGACATCGGAGCGCTGCATGACAAACTCATTTTAAATCTCCGAACATACTTTCATGAAAAATCGTCACAGTCTGAGATCCATCAGGCCGTAGAATCAGCTGATGATAACTACATCCCACTGCGAATGAATCAGCTTTATGAAAGCAGAAACACGATATCGACGGACGAAAAACTTCAGAGGTGGTCTGAAATGGCAGTTCACGTTAAATATTGGAAAGACTTGTTAAGCCCGTTTGTCGACCAAAAACTGTCGCACTTATGGCTCACAAACCGATCGATATTCGCCGAAACCGAAGGCACCATTTTTGCGATGCAGGATGGAGTCATTCCCACCAGAAATTATGTGAAGTATGTAATTCGAGACGTAAATGCCCCTTGCAGACAGATGTCGTAGATGTAATAGCAGAAGCGAAACTTTAGACCATGTACTCGCTGGATGTACTACGCTTGCTAATTCAATGTACCTTAAACGCCATAATGACATCGCGAAAATAATTCATATGGAACTTGCGCAGAAATACGACTTACTTCAAAATAAAACACCGTACTACAGATATACCCCGGAACCTGTACACGAAAATTCCTGTATCCTTATTTATTATGACAGAACCATCTAGACGAATGCCACGAGAGACCACAATAGGCCAGATATATTTGTGGTCGACAAGGCTAGTAAGGTTGCATTCATAATTGATATTGCGGTTCCTCTCAATAAAAATATGCAAAAAACATATACGGAAAAAATCGCCAAGTACCCGGACTTAGGCATAGATGTGAAACGCCAGTGGAAGTTGAGGAAAGTATATCTATTACCCATCATCGTCTCTGCGCATGGCCTTGTGCATATCAACCTTAAGGAAAACGTACGAAAACTCCAGTTGCCAGATTACATCATCTTTGACATACAGAAAGCAGCGTTACTGAATTCATGCCATATAATTAGAAACTTTTTGCAATAAACGTTTATTAAAACCAATTCAATGTAATTTTTTTTTAAGCACACATATGTACTATTATATTTATAACTGAAATGTAAATTACTGGCTTGCAGCTGAGCTGTCGCCAACAAATGAATGTTACTCCTTAACAGGAAATAAATACAATAAATTAAACATAATAAAAATAAATAAAAAAATAAAATAATATACAATAAAATAAAATATAATAAATCAAATAAAATATAATAAAATCAAATATCATAAAATAAAATTAAATTAACTCAAGTTAAATAAAAAAAAGTAAAATTAAATAACACAAATAGAATAAAACAAATAGCATCAAATAAAATTAAATTAAATGAAATTAGATTAACTTAAATTAAAGAAAATATAATAAAATTAAATAATACAACATAAAATGAAATAAATTATATTAAATAAAATAACTTTAAATAAATAAAGTAAAATAAAATAAAATAAAATGAAATAAAAATAAATAAACTATAGTTAAATAACATAAAAAAAATTAAAAAAAATTAAAATAAAGTAAAAGAAAACAAAAAATAAATAAAGTAAAATAAAATAAAATAATATAAAATAAAATAAAATAATATAATATAAAATAAAATAAAATACAGTAAAATAAAATGAAACAATATAAATAAAATAAAAAAAAAAAATAAGATAAAATAAAATGAAATAAATTAAAATAAAATAACATAAAATAAAATAAAATAAAATAAAAAAATAAAATAAAACGAATAAAGAAATAAAATATAATAAAATAAAATAAAATCAATTCAAATCAAATATAATAATATAAAATAAAATAAAATAGATTAAAATAAAATAAATAGAATAAAATAAACTAAAAAGGACGAAATTAAAATATTTTCTTTCTAGTTATTTTCTACTACGAAGTAAAATGGATGAATTAATAAAATGAAATCAAAAAAATTAAATTTATTTAAGCTAAACATTTTTACATAAAATTAAAGAAGAAAAAATTTAAATAAAATCGTAAAAAATAATATAATAAAAATAAGGTAGTATTAAATTATATTAAATAAAATTAAATAAAAATAATAAAATTATATTTTTTTAACAAAATACAATAAAGTAAAATGAAATAAAATATAACCAAATAAAAATAAAATAATTAAAATAAATTTATGAATCACTAATTCTACTTTTCTCTTTGTGTATTTTAGTTTCTTTACTTAGAGTATTTCTTTCCAATAATTGCGTCATCCAGTTTTCCAGCAGCTTGCCATCATAATTGTAGGAAATCCCCTTTAACGGTGTTTTAACTTTACTATGTGCTCTCCATAATCGTTGTGGGAAATAAATGCAAAAATAGTAAACTAACTCAACGGCACTTATAAGGGAACAGCCGAGAAAGAGTGCGGTGGCATTGCCGAAGTTAACTGTGAAATTGAGAAATATTTGTATTTTTAGTATAAGATTTTTTTAAATCGTTCACTTACCCAATAAATCCACCCACGTATAAACTACCGTCGTTCGAAATACAACAATTGTGTCATATTGAAAATGAAAATCAATATTGACAAAGGAATTATTCGGTTCCTGTGTGACATCGGGCAAGAAAAATGTTCGTATGTCAAGAAAATATTCCAGTGAGAGACAGTTGAGGTAGCAATTGCAGGACATACCGAACTCCTGCACCTCTAGCGGGATGTATTCTCTCCTATCGCTCTGCTTAAATTGTAGAAGCCGATCTGAAGTAATGATACTTTAATTGTTTCATTAAAATAAATTTATTTTATCTACAATTACTTACTGTTGTATTTCGCTAAACACGGCATGTGGGACAATTTGCAGGGCGGATATTGGCTCGGTGGGAAGAATATGTCCATTGTGCAATTGCAAAATCTCATTGTATACTCCTGTAGACATTCAGCTTGACAGTTTTCGAACATATAATCGTGATTTAGAAGAGTTTTGAAATCTAAGCTATTGCGTTCTTGCTGTTGGAAGATGAAAATTTTAGTACAAACTTGATAGATGTTAAAATATTGTGAGAAATTAGGTGCATAAAACTGTTCCCAACATATGCTTCCTCAAAACTTAATAACATTTTAAGTTCTGTCGGCTTCATAACTTTGGGCGCAGCTTTGCCGCGCAAGATGACTAATTTTTAGTTGCTTTTCATAAAAGTTTTCTTAAATTATATAATATCATATGTAATTCACTGTAAACTGAAGTGTAATGGGGTGTAGTGGGGTATAATGGGGTGTAGTTAAGCTTCTGGGTATGCTGTTACAGTTGCGAGGCTATACTCAATTTCTAAACTTGCGTCCACCTCGCGCACACTTGAAACGCGAGCAACCATTGTGCAAGATGCGATAACCAACTCGTGTGGAGCCTTGGGTCACGGATAATGAGAGAGGAAGCTTCATTGGAGCCACTCCGACTTATTCGGTTTAAGGGTCCGCTAAATTCTAATTGTAGCGTCTGTTTACCAGAGGTGCGGCTGTAAGCGGGCGTCTGTCTTGAAGCAAGCGGCTCGCTATATAAACGTGTAAAAACTTTAAAGTTACTTGACTAGGGAGGTTGTGCGCTGGCTTTGGGAAGCCCAGCTCTAATGAAAAGTTATTCAACGCCTCGGATTAGATACCCCTTTCTGTTGACGACCCCTGCAAGCGAATTAACGATCACGATTCAGTCTCCACAACGAAACATCCCCTAATGGGCTGAGGCTGATTGACTTCGCCGGGGCCTGAAATATGGTTGCCTGTAGTACTAGATTCCAGCACAAAAAAAAATACATCAAGATACTCTGCTGTTCCCTGACCAAAAAACAAAACCAGATCGATCAGGTTGTAATAGACGGAAGACATGTCTCCAGTGTTCTTGACGTGCTTACACTCCGAGGACCCAACATCGACTCGGACCACTATCTTGTTGCAGCCCGCCCGTCAACAAACACAAGGAAAGTGCGACGTCGAAAAGCTGCAATCACAACAGACTGCCGAACGATTTTCTACTCGATTTGCACTCATGCCCTCCGAGAGCACTCATCAGCAACTCGGTATACGGGAACTGCGAACCGCATTTCAAGCTTCCTACGTACAGCTAAATCTAATAGCAAAGATAGCAAAAACAGCTGGTACGATGAGGACTGCCGTATCGCAGTGGAGAGAAAACAGACTGCCTACCTCGCAACGTTGCGATAGAGCACAACAAGTGCGGGATGGGATAGATACCGAGAGCTGAAGAGGGAAGCAAGACGTATCTGCAGACAAAAACGAAAGACGCCGAGATGCGTGAGTATCAAGAGCTTGAGCAGCTGGTCGACAAGGGTAATACTCGAGAATTCTATGAGAAGGTACGACGGCTTAAAGAAGGTTTCAAGACCGGAGCAGACTACTGTAGGACACAAGAGGTAATCTAGCCACCGAATACCCAGAGCATGAATTTATGGAGGGAACACTTCTCCAGCCTGCTGATTAGCAGTGAAAATGGAGTATCCGGAGATGGTGAACCCAAAACCCGAATAGCAATCGCTCGCTTAAAAACCAACAAAGCGGCTGGAGCTGACGGCCAACCGGCACAACTGTTCAAACATGGCGGTGAAGAGCTGACAGGCATCAGCTACTTTGCAGAATATGGACAAAAGCATGCCCGACGATTGGAACCTAAGTGTGCTCTGCCCAATCCAAGAAAAAAGGGACCCCACAGTCTGTGCCAATTATCGTGGGATAAGCCTCCTTAGTATCGCCTATAAGGTCCTGTCGAGCATATTGTGTGAAAGACTACAGCCCACCGTCAACAAACTGATTGAAGCTTATCAGTGTGGCTTTAGATCTGGTAAGTCAACCATTGACCAGATATTCACTATGCGCCAAATCTTGCTAAAGACTCGTGAAAATAGAATCGACACCCGCCACCACTTCGTCGATTTTAAAGCCGCATTCGACAGTACGAATAGGAACTGCCTTTACGCCGCTTTGTCTGAATTTGGTATCCCCACAAAACTTATACGGCTATGTAAACTGACGTTAAGCAACACTAAAAGCTCTGTCAGGAACGGGAAGGACCACTCCGAGCCGTTCGATACCAAACGAGGTTTCAGACAGGGTGATTCCGTATCGTTTCACTTTTTTAATTTAATGCTGGAGAAAATAATAGGAGTTGCGAGCTGAATAGAGAAAGTACAATCTGCTATATACATAAGAGTGTACAGCTGCTAGCGTACGCCGATGATATTGATATTATTGGCCTCAACAACCGCGCCGTGAGTTCTGCTTCCTCCAGACTGGATAAGGAAGGGAAGGATATGGGTATTGCAGTGAACGAGGACAAGACGAAATATCTCCCGTCATCACACAAACAGTCATCACATTCGCGACTTGGCTCCCACGTCACTGTTGACAGTCATAACAACGAGGACGTAGATAATTTCGTCTATCTAGGGGCCAGCATCAACGCCAATAATAATGTCACCCTTGAAATCCAACGCGGAATTACTCTTTTCAACAGGTGCTACTTTGGACTGACTAGGCAACTGAAAAGTAAAGTCCTCTCTCGGCGAACGAAAACCAAACTCTACAAGTCGCTCATCATACTAGTCCTACTATATGGCGCAGAAGCATGGACAATGAGAACATCTGATAAGTCGGCGTTAGGAGTTTATGGTCCTCTATGAGTTGGCAACGGCGTACATCGCAGACGGTGGAACGATGAGCTGTACGAGTTATACGACTACTCCAGCTTTAAAAGTTTTCGATGCAGTACCCGTCGGTGGAAGCAGAGGAAGAGGAAAACTTCCACTCCGTTGAAAGGACCAGGTAGAGAAGGACCTGGTTGTACTTGGTCTTTCTAATTGGTGCCAAACAGCAAAAAGAAGAAAAGAATGGCGCAGTTTTGGTAACTCGGCTGCAATCGCATAAGCGGTGTCTATGCCAGTAAAGTAAGTAAGTAAGTAATTCACTTACTTGGAAAACACAATTGCGAACTCGTGAGGGTATTCGTCGTGTTGTTTCATCATAAAAACTAAGTCTTGCATACATTCGCACATATAATTTATCGTTCAACTTCACTTTATTCGGATAGCTGAACCACACGCCAGGCTCCATAATCATAAACTGAAAGTGATAAGACAAAAATTATTCTTAGCGTAAAACCAGTCTCTCTCTTACCGTTAATCTTTCTTCCTCTCAACTCTTTCACGTACTCACCATAATGCCCTTCTCGTTTTGCGAAAATGGTGATTGTAATCGTTCGTTTATCCGCACTTGTACGTTTAGCCCATTATATGCTCCATTTTTTGCGACATGCCACGGCCATTTATCGTCCAACTTTTGTCTTAATTTCGCCTCCGCTGTTTCCAATGTATTAAAGGCCATACAGAAGCCATATGTAGATCGGCGAGGCATAAATATATCGCAACAATTCATTGACCGATGCTGCCATACGCAATTTTTGAGCAACTCGTCGCAACGCCACGACATAAACTGTGCAACGGATGTGAAATTTACGTAATCCAAATCTTTTAATGGCCGAGTGCTAAGATTTTCAAATCTATCGAATGTGCCGAAACTAAAAGTATCATAGAGCGCAACGACGTCGGTAAATAACTGCTCCAACTCCGTATTGTGGTGCTCGGGCCGTAGAAAGTTTTCTTTTGCCGCTGCCAAACGCGCCCAATTCAAACGATTGTCATTGCAGAGATATATCTCAGGAAAAACAATCCGATAAATTGGATAGTTCGTGGAGTTGATCACCGTCTTGAATTGTTGTTTGTTGTAGCGTGTAGCTAGCATTTGTATTACGTAGATCATCATGGCGAGAGCACAGAGAAAACCGATCGTCCAGAAGAGGCTGAGTGTTATAAGAACTATGAATAATTAATACGTATTTCAAAATGCAATACAGTAAATTACAAAATCAGAGGGAAAATCAGAAATTTAAATAAATCAAAATTTGAATATAGATCCAGGAATTAATTATAATAAATATAGTTTAAAAACGTAAAAAAACACGTTTTTAAAGAATATTAAACTAAAAAGTTGAAAATAATTTAGGAAATAAACTTAAAACAATACAAATAGTACGAGTATATAAAAAATACTTGTATAATTGTGCCATAATTTTCATATATCGAGCGCCTCAAGAACAACTGAGAATATTGCTGCTGTAGCCCAAACTCAGGTTTTTCCATTCTTTTTCGTTCTTTGGAAATGGCCATCCTGCAAACGTCATTACGAGGGCTGCTATATATATTACTGGCCTAATAATGAAAATACGAATATTTATCAACGAAAATGGTTTTGTTTTTCAAACTATTCTCCATCAAGATTTATACACACTTGCATGCGCTCAAACCAATGTTCGAAGCACTTTTTCCACTCCAAAACATGGTTTTTGAATGCTTCAACAGCATCTTCTGGCGACGAAAATCGTTGACCACGCATTATTTTCTTGATGTGTGGGAATAAAAAGAAGTCATTGGGTGCCAAAAGGCGGTCAAAAAGGAGCTGGTTTGAGCCGATGTGTGAGAGCTCGCATTGTCATGGTGCACAATGATTCATCTTCTCTTGCTCGTTTTTCGAATTTCTCCGAAGACTTCAGGCAAAAAAATGGTGGTGTACTACTCAAAATTGACCGTCCTACGTTGCTCAAGCGGAACAGTCGCCACATGACCAGTTTTGCCGAAGAAACAGGCGACCATTTGCTTCGAAGTGCTTCTTCCACGAACAACTTTCGTTGGATTTAGCTCGTCTTGGAAGACCCATACGGTCGATTGCTGTTTTGTTTCGGGCTCATACGCATAGATCCATGATTCGTCACCTCTGACGATCTTATAAACGTCTTTTGAAGCACCGCGATCGTATTTTTTCAGCATTTCTTTACACCAATCCACACGAGCCTTTTTTTGGGCGATTGTCAAATTGTGCGGGATCCAACGAGAACAAACCTTTTTTACGGCCAGGTGTTCATGCA
The DNA here is from genome assembly GCA_037013455.1 of Ceratitis rosa. Classification (NCBI taxonomy): domain Eukaryota; kingdom Metazoa; phylum Arthropoda; class Insecta; order Diptera; family Tephritidae; genus Ceratitis; species Ceratitis rosa. Next base: position 3,068,753 of record JAWMAG010000004.1, read on the forward strand.
ATATCGAATGCATGCTAGTGGGAGAAATGCATAGGCAGGCCTCTATCTGAAGGTATGTTACATGACGGTTTTGCATTATCAGTTCACGTACGGCATCGATGTTTTCTGGCACAACACCTGTTTTTGGACGACCTTCAGGGAATTCGTCTTTGAGCGAGCGTCGGCCACGATTGAATTCGTTGTACCAGTTTTTCACAGTGCTATAGGATGGTGCTTCATAGCCATACAAAGATTTTAGTTCATCGATGTACTCTTGTCGTGATAATCCACGTCGAAAGTTGTGAAAAATGATCGCACGAAAATGTTCACGAGTTAATTCCATTTTTTGGCCGAGATGAATTTTTTAATTCCCTGTGAATAAAACAATTCACGATTAAATGACAAAACGTTCTGAGTGATGTTATGCTAAAAAATGTCAAACTTTCCAATGGAAATGTCAGATTGCACCTGGCAACACTTAATGTTGCCTAGGCCAGAAATATATATAGCAGCCCTCGTATACTGTATTTCGCATAATGACTTGGTTATTATAAAGTTCAGTTGACACAAAAACTCCAGCTGGCCTATAATCAACCACGTCTTTGCTGATTGTGTCCTTAAAATACATGAAAATGATCCGGAATTTCATCGAAAAATCATCTTGAATAACGAGGCCCATTTGCACCTCGATGGCTACGTCAATAAGCAAAACTGTCGCATCTGTGGCTTGGAAAATGATTGATTATTGTTGAAAAGCCTCTCCATCCTGAACGTCTAACTGTTTGATGCGGTTTATAGTCCGGCGGGGTGTTTGGATCCTACTTTTTCGAAAACGAGTCTGGAGCTACAGTTACGGTGAATGGTCCGCGAATAGGCTAACGTCGATTCAAGACTTCAAAGATAGAATTCGTGAAGCTATTGATAGCATACAGGAGCCACTTTGCGATTTGGTGATGGAAATAATAAAAACGATACGGTCCTGAAATCATAGCCATGGCGGCCGTTTGGCTGATATTGTTTTCCATTATTAATGGCATACCTTCCATTGAAATAAACATCCGATCATTTATTACAAAAAACAATACCTTATACTCGAAATCGCTGGCCCTGTATCCATCATCCGCTATTTGGCGCCAGTTGGAAATACCAAATTAAGCCACGCTCTTCTGAAAGTCATTCTCTTCCACTGCATCGAATATTTTTAAAGATGAAATTCTTTCTTGCATTCAGACGACATGACTTAGCTAGTGTAGCCGCTGTCTCTTTATTCACTAAACAATCTCAAAATGAGAGACTAACAAAGTTTAATTTTTGTTCGTCGAGAGAGAACTTTAATTTTGAAATGCCTACTTAGGCCAAAGTACCACCTGTTGGATAGAGTGTTTGCACAACTAACTAAAAACAAACCCTACAACTAGCACATCGTTCCCACCCCCGGCTATATGGTGCGGAGGTAAGGACGATGATAACATCTGATGAGTCGGTGTTAAAAGCTTTCGAGGACAAAATTTTATGGTCCTCTGCGAGGGAACAGCGAATACCGCACACGATGGAATGAGACAAGTCAGCGGCTACGCTGGCTAGGTCATGTGATATGAATGGGTAAGAATAGTTTTCGATGCAGTACCTGCCGTTGGAAGAATAGGAATAGAAATGGCCAGGTTGAGGGCGACCTGGCTGTACTTGGTATTTCTAACAGGCGCCAAACAGCGAAAAGATTTTTAATCCATCTGTTATTAACTCTGCTATAATCGCGTAAGCGATGTCTACACCAGTAAAAAGTATGAATATGCCCAAATATGTGTATATTTATAATATACTCGTATATGTATGTATGTATATGAGGTAATGCCGAAGTAGAAATTAGCTACTCTGTAACATTGCATAACAAATTATTTCACAATCGGTTTAGTGTTTGGCATCTTTGGGGTTTTATTTTTAGTACTGGTGGGGTCCTTCTATTTCTTTTACTTTATAGTGATCGGGATTGGGCTCGTTGCTACATATATATTTTTTTTTGTTGACGACCCCCTTTGCAGTAACTTCCTTTCTACTACTGCAAATTTGAACTAACTAAATGATTCATTTATTTTTAAACTTCCTTTTTCATATGTTCAGTTATCTATTTGGGCACCATATGAGGTATGATTCTCTTGCACTTCAATTTTTTTCTGTATTAGTATCTTTATAACAGTTCCAGAACTAGTTTGCTAATTTTTGTCAATTTTTGTGTATAAACATATAAAAAGAGTACAAAAAAGTAATACATATCAATCAATCAGGAAATTTCCATAGAATAGATATATTCAGCTAATCTGAGCTACGGTTGGAAGTGAGAGGATGTTTAGGTTGAGGGGATGATGTTAAATAATATCGTGTGTCTCTTTAAGGAATTTGCAGGTGAACTCCAAAGGGAAAATTTAGAGTTTACGAATTTATTTGCCTTGACTCCGCGTGAGAAATTGTATGTAAATTTTCCATTTGTTCCGAGGGAAATTTGTTTGAGCACTTTGGCTCTTCAAAATTTGTGAGGCGAGGGGTGCTCCAAGTGGTTTTGCAATTCAAGCTTACAACACTTAGGGACTGGGGATCTTCAGCCGTTCCTGATGCTCTAAAGCGTCTAGGCAAGCAAACATGCAAGCGTCTTACCCTGGATTTAGCTTCTATTAAATACATTAATTTTGTTGCTTCACTGTACACCTGATAATTGTACTTATGCATATAGCATACATGAGCACACATACATATGTGCATGCATATAAGTATAAATACATCATGGCAGGAAGCAAAACCTAACGCCTAAAAGTAAGCGAGTAATATAGAGCATGAGGTGTTACTCCCTTTAGCACAGTATATTCCTAGGTCAAAACATAAAATCAATAACGCAATATTTATAGTTTTTTCTTTTGGCATAAATATTTCCCATCTCATTCCGACATGTGCCACCGCTTACCGCTGTAATATGCTCATATTCATTCCGAATGTTCTATTCAAACCATGTATTCCTGTTTGCCGTCCAAAGTCGCCAATTAATTCCTTGACAATTTTCAAATCTCTACGTGTTTTGGCTGTTTTCATGCTCTTTTGCTGACGCTTTTCAAAGGTAATCAAATTTGCACGAGGTTTAATTCGAGTTAAACGGCGATTAGCCGCTGTCTCTTCGGCTAACATCATTTAAAGGTATAATATTTATTGTTAAAACTATTTAAATAGACAGCATTAGCAACTCATTAAAAAGTTTAATTTTTTATTTTTTTTTTTTAGTTTCTTAAATTTTATATTATTCTCCTCAAAATAATTGTCTTTTCCGCCATGCACTTTCACTTCACTCTAACGCTCTCGCTGGCGTCTGTAAGCGCTTTTATATAGCGCATAAAATTGAAATGTATGAGTGTTGCAAATTACATGTTACCGTTAGATATTTGCGTTCACCGCGAAATGACAATTTTCATATAAACACCCACAAGTTGCATGGGGAATACTTATACCATATATGTATGGTATTTATGTACATACACATGTACAAATAGTGTTGGTTTTCTATTTATTTACAAATGCGTTGTCAACGGTTAATATTTTACAGACAACTCAAACTGGAAGAGTTGGGAGCAACATAGAGCGTAAAATCAAATATACATGGACACACACACACGTCTGCATGTGTGTAGAAGTCTAGAGTGTTTATTCTGTATGTTGACCTGCGATATTTAATTTATTGTAAACATGAATATTTGTAATACAAACATATTTAATTTTGATTGACATTTGATTGCGCATTCAGCAATCACAAAAACAAAAACAACAAGGAGGCGGACCTTTGCAAGCTTTATGTAAAGTATGCACGTTTTTTTAGTCGGGTACCTTTAAGTATTATATACTCGTATGTATATATGAACTTAATGTAAATAGGTATGCTTATACATACGTGCAACTTTGTTGTTTCACAGAACACGTGCTTTGTACATACATACACATACATGCATTTTAAGAATGCAAAATCCCATGAATGTGAATGTTAATAAATATAGTTTAAAAAACTAAAAAAACACGCTTTTAAAGAATATTGTACTAAAAAGTTGAAAATAATTTTGAAAATAAACTTAAGACAATAGTATATAAAAAATACTTGTATAATTAAGAGAAAGGCGTGGGGCGCTCGATATATGGAAATTATGGTACAAAGCACAATTTTTTATATACTATTTTCGTAGTGCCGAGCGGTTAGCATTGCATACTACAATTCGGAAGGCAGGGAAGACGGTCGCGGTCAAAAGGCTCCAATAAAATCTCTCAGCCGTTCGGAGCTCGACCGGAAATTGTTTCAGCGGTTACATAGCACCAATTATATGCAGTTTATCAGCTCTTTACCGCATTGTGTAAATAGCTCAGCCGGTAAGCAATCGGCTCCAGTCTCCGGGTGTAGCTATTTCCGGGTGTAGTTTTCCCTCCATATAATAATTATGCTTTAAACACCGGTTACCAGTTTTCCACATTAATTCCTACATTAGCTTGCTAGCACCTTTTTATAGAATTTTGGAGCGTTATCATTGTCAGCCATCTTCTCAAGTTCTTCATACTCACGCATTTCGGCAGAAAGAACCCCGGAGGAAAACCAATTGTTTCAGCAGCGGTGTATGGAGTTTGAAAGCCATTGCACAGTTCCCTTATATCGTGTTGCCGATGAGTGCTCTCTGAGAGCAGGAAACTAAGTAGAGTAAAAAACAGAGGCGAATTCATATCTTCACTGCGACATGATAGTGTACCGAGTAGATGTTAGGACCTCGGAACGTCCACACATCTTCCTTCAATAGGGATAAAACGATATCATGTGGGTATCGATACTTTTACTTGGATGTATTATCGAAAGAAAGTATCGATACCTACTAGTATCGATATGGGTAGCTTTACAATAATTTAAATATATACGTAGGTATAAAAAATAAACATTAAAACATATTTGGCAGAATTTATATGACTTGAAACTTTTCTATTTTAGAAAAATTAATCTTAACCGCTTTGACTTAAAATTTAATAACACGACCTTCAAAAATCATAAGTTAACAGGAAAGTTAAACAAGTTGTTTTGTAGAAAGTCTACAGATATGTACATATACAGCAAAAATTTAATCGGTTGTTATTTAATTTATTATATATATATTCATCTTATACACGGAAGATTTACATTTAATTAAATAGGGGAAAATATATTTTATTTCAATGAATATTAACAATTCTACTCTTCTACAGCTTTGATATTGGCGGCAAACATTTGAATGTTGAATTGAACAGAGCACTAGCGATAAGTATTAAAGCAATTCTTACTTCCAGAAATATTCTACAGTTGCCCTGATGAAAATAAAATAGTATATATTAGAATGTATGTAGAAATGTTAAATAATAGGTTACAGGACTTCGACTAGTTGGGCCGTTGGCACCTTTCCAATTTAGTGACCAGAAATTGCTCATATTTACTCGATTTCTTACTAGTATTTAATTGCACATTTTGTTATTGAATTAACTCGATTTTCGTACTTTTAAAGTTATCGTTAAATGGAAGGTTATCGTTGAATGGTCGTGAACCTTTTCCGATTTCACCTATTTGTAATAGCTGTGGCCGAAGGAATGTATGAACCGAGTTTCATCAAAATATCTCAGTCATTACTAAGTTATCGTGTATCGTGTTCATATCTCTTTCGATTTCTTTATGCGAGTATTGCTACATGCAGCCGTTAGCTGAACTCTGTGTACAAAGTATGTGTAGGTATAAAAATAGGTTTTTACTGGCAGAGTTGGACCCACCACATGAAAAATTAACTCCAATGAAAAACCAAAACATGTCTCGGATAAGATATCCCCCTTTTTATGACGACCCCCGCAAACGAATTAAGGAATACGATTTGTGAGATGGGCGGGACAAGGACGGAAAAAGATGGGTCCTTGTGACATTTACTACAACGGCCATATAAAGCAGCGCAAATTTGGTGTTGGATTTGTGGTGGCAGAGAGACTCCGTCGACGAGTAATGACATTCACTCTGGTGGATTAAGGTCTCGCCACAATCCACATCAAAACGAATCTTTTCCACGCAATGCTTCGATGATCAAGGATGCCTTTTATGAGCGCCTCGAGCATACTTGTGAGCGCTGCCCCAGCCACCATGTTAAAATTGTGTTTGTTAACTTTAACGCCTGGATGGGGAAAGAAGGCATCTTCGGCGCAACTGTCGGAAAATTCAGCCACCACAACGAAACGTCCCCAAACGGGTTGAGGCTAATCGACTTCGCCGGCGTCCGAAATATGGTTGTCTGTAGTACTAGATTCCAGCACAACAAAATTCTCCAAGCTAATTGGCAGTCTCCAGATAGAAAAACTCACAACCGAATCGATCATGTTGTGATAGACCGCAGACATGTATCCAGTATTTTAGATGTGCCTACGTTCCTTTGTGTTTGAAAGAACATCCTCCAGCAAGCACAAGGAAGGTTCGAAATCGTAAAACTGCAATCAGAAGAATCAACCGAACGGTTTTCTGCTCAGTTTGCACTCCTACTTTCTGAGAGCACTCATCAGCAGCCCAGTATATGGGAACTGTGGAACGGCATCTCAAGCTCCCTACGTATAAAATATGTTTTCCTCTCAGGGTATTTCACGCAACCTTCATAACAATTTAACAATTCTTTTAATCAGCAGCAATTCGACTTTAGTACTAAAAGCTTAGCTCCTCGAAATAATTTAAAAGAAGTAATTCGCAACATCCACGTTATATTTTAATAATTTGATAATTGTTTATGTTTGTAAATATATCTTCTTAATATTTTTGCTGTAGTTTATACATTTCACGGTATTCCTGCAATTTAATCTTGCTCTGTTCGACTTTAGACGGTCTCCGTTTCAATTGATGTGGTCGCTCATGCTCCATTCTTATGCGTCGTGGTGCTTTGATAAAGAAAAAATACACAAGTTCTACCAAACTAATTAACGAGCAACCCAGAAATAAACCAGTCGTGCCGCCGAAGGAAACTGAAAGCAGAATTAAAAACTCATTTCACTTTAAACTATTTTAAAACTTTTAAATATGTATTTTGAACAGTTCTGAAATTATTTTATAATTATCTCTGCTTTTTTTGCTTACCTATCAAGTCCACCCAAGTGAATATCAAACTTGTTCTATATTTTATTATAAAGTCTTGCTCAAAATATACCTCCAAATCGACCACTGATCTATTTGCTACAGCTTCAGGCGGTGTAAGTGGTCTCGTTTTAATCGCAATTAAATAGCGCAGTGAGTCACAGCTAACAAAGCAGCTACAGACAATGCCAGGATATTTGTTGATCATGTATTTCTCTTGGCCTGGTATCTCGAAGTTGATAAGGTAGTCTATGAAATTATGCTACAGATTAAAATATGTAAATATATACAGTAACTCAAATGTCCAACTCAACTATTATACTTTGCCAGACATGGCAAATCAACGAGTTGACAATGTGGCAAGGGACTAGGAGGATAAAATATATCCAGGGTACAGTTACAATACTTCTTGAGATGTTCCTGTTGACATTGAGCTTGACAGTTTTCGAAACGATATCTGTGGCCATGAAGAGTCTTAAAATCATCACTATTCTGTTCATCCTATTAAGGGGAGTAAAAAATTAAATAAACAATATTATTAAAAATATAATATTATATGTATATACAAAACACCTTATATATAAAAATCAGTTGAGAACGGTTACATCGATTTAAACCAAATTTATACGAGTATAGCGTATTTTGGTTCCGATTAAGATGGTATATGTTTCTTCGACCACTTCTGTACACCGTGGGCCATTAATTTAAATTTCGTTGGGCTGAGCCAAGTAGGTGCTGACATTTTCCCTTTACCAATTTCTATTGCTTCATTCATTTTGAACTAATTCAACATAATCTTTTGTTCTTTGAGTTGCTATTAGAAATTTGTGACCAATGGAAGCAAAAATAGAGAAGGGAACCCACAAAATGACTGCGTTTAGGCAACTAGTATGTTTGATATTCCAATTGACAAAAACGCTATCGAAAGGTATGAAAACACCACCTCCGTTGTCTGCAAAAGGAAAGTTGCCTCTTCCCTTCGTTGACAAGCATTTATTAAGCACTTATCCCCCCAAATATGAAGGCTATTTAGCAGTAATCCATATCGCTTTCAAAAAAATTCAAGAACAATTTTCTGTGCTTCATTTCGGCGGATAAACAGCCTCCTTCTTCTCCGGATCTCAATCCTTTTGTTTTTCTGCATATAAGGATTCATGATGGGGAAAATAACAAATGTTAAAATTAAAAACTGGATCAGTTTAAGCGCCGACTACAAAAGATTTGCGACGAAATTCCACCAGAAGTTGTGTGTGCCGCCTGTATGAGTTTCCGAAACCGCGCAAAGCTTTTAAAAATGAAAGGCGAAAGATTTGAACTAAAACTTATGTAATACAAGTGAATAGTGTAATTAGTAAATTAAAAAGGTCTCATCATAAATTAGATACAAGTTTCTATGTTTTCTGCAGACAACTAAGGTGAATATATCTACAATACAAATAGAGGTTGATTGAAAAGTTTCTGCGCTCGAAATAAAAAATACTATTATTGGTACGAAATATGTTTCTTTATTCCAATGATTCTCCAATAATTTTAAGCTATTCCTATAATGGCTTTCCGGAAGCCCTGCAAAATATCCGTCTACGTTTTTAATAGCTTCCTCATTCGACGACCGACGCTTTCCACGAAGAAATTGTTTCAGATTTCTGAAGAGCTAGAGTAGTCTCTGGGAGGCAGAGAGTCGAATATGTTGAATACGGTGGATGCTCAAGAAATTCGTAATTAAATTTGTTGAATTTTGTTAATGTTAAAACATCTTTATTAGCCGGTGCATTGCCTTAATGAAAAATAATTTTTTGTGCCGCAAACCAGATCTTTTCACACAAATTTTTTCACTCAGCTAATCCAAAAGGCTGTAATAATATTCAGGATTGATTGTTTTACCTTTCTGCAGATAATTAATCAACAAATCACAAAAAAATGCTGAACGTTGTGACTTCACCTGCTTTAGAGCTGAGCAACCAGCTAAAGCCCACTGTCAACGTTCTTGTCTCAATTTACGATCATGGTGGTGGATCCTGGTTTCATCCCTAGTAAGAAAACTATGCAAGAAATCGGTTTTACTCTGCTTTAACCGCTCCAAATTGTGCTGGGGATTTGTGTTTGATTCAGCTTTTGTTGAATTGTAACGTGTGCCAGCTTTTTCATATGCTATTCATACACGGTGTGTCCCAAAAATAACCGATCTTTTTGGATATAAAATAGTAAAATACACATTATATTATCTTTGAAAGTTATTATTTATTCAAAATAGGTTCCATTTGACTCAACACAACGTTTAGAACGATCAGCCAGCGCATGCATAGATTTTTTTATGTCATTTATAGAAATGTTCTTCAGTACCTCGGTTACAGCATGATGAAATAATATACAGGTGTAGTAAGTAAGCAATAGTCCCTTTCCCACACGCTGCCTTAGCAAGAGATGTTGCTTTTATGGAATTATATTCCCATATTTAAACAAAATTCTTGAAAAAGAGGGAGAATATAAAGATTTTGATCATTAAGAAGAGTAGGCATTATTGGAGGTATTTCAATGTTTGTTTTAACGACATTCCGTTATAAATAAGATTGTGTTTAACTTTTTGTTTAAAAATTATAGTAGAGACAATATAACGCGGTAAGAATTGAATATTACATACATTTTGTTAAACACAAACTTACAATAAATGGATTTATTAGCATTTTATAATTGGCCAGTGTCGCGTTTTAACGAAAGGGAAAATTTGTTATTGACCTATCGGTGATCAGCGATTTTGTTTAGTTTCATGTAATGATTTTTCAGTTACTTTGATATTGCTTTAGATCCAGTGGTGTGAAGTGAATTGCTATTTACCGCATAGTCGTAAATCGATGTTTGAAGATTATTTTAAACTGAATTGATTAGGGGTGTTATCATCCCTTTAAGATCATCTAGACCCCTTTTATTGTGCAAAACCAATGTTTGAGGAAAGATTTTAATACTCATTCCACCAGCATTTGTCTTCCAAGTCTTATTTCTGTATCAAGAACTAATTACTTTAAATAAATAAGTAAATTCCTTCTCTATTTTCTATGTAATCTATAGCAGCTGTTTAGTGTAAGAGGCAACTATAACCGCGACCTTCCATAATCGATCTCGGATTCAGGACAGTCGAGACTGTCAGTGGGTTTTAGTTCTGACCCGACTAACATCCAAAATTATAGAAAATCCATATAAAAAAAATTTACTTAATATTTTCTAATTGCGATCGTCATTCGGCTGGAAATGTCACGCCATCAATTGTGTTTCTGACATGAAATAAAAGCTTCTCATAAAAATTTCTCAGATGTTTTCGAGGTAGTTTAGAATTAAGTCTAGGTCTCTACATTTGTTGGAAAACATAAAGACGCAGATCATATTCGTAAATAGGAGGGGAAGCTCGGCTGAAAAAAACTTCAGCAGTTATAAAGCGCCAATTATATTATACATATATGTAAATAATGTTTGAATACATACTTACATATATATTTTTCAAAAAATAATTTATTATTTTCAATATTTATGTAAATACCCCTGAAATTCCCAATTTTTGTTTCTTTCCTCCCCTTTCTCTTCAAATTCGAAAATACAACGTTGAGCTAAGGCAGTGTCAAAGTCTCTTTCTACTCTACTTACTTCACCTGGTTATTATTTCATCATGGGTTACAGCTGCTTCATTTTTTTCAATTATTTTTTTAAATTTTTAAACTTCAGTTTCAATTTTTTTTTCCATGTTTGACACGAAGTTTTATATTTGCTCTTTTTTTGTTTTTGTGTTTTTGGAACCATTAGCACACTTTTGGTTTTATTGAAATGGCTGTCACTTTTACATCTGTCATCCGACTTACATGAAGTTAGGGGCGTTTGAAAGAGGATTAATGTATCTTTTTTAATGTTGAAAATACATGGCGCTGTATGTTGTATGATTTAAATATAAAGTTCGGTTATTTTTGGGACACACCGTGTATGCATAAGCAAGTTTCACGCTCAGTCAAACTTGGATCTTTAATAACAATATTATGTATGTACTTGATCAATGATTTTTGGTGTGGATGCGGTTTTTGGTCGTCCTTCGCGTGAATCGAATTTCAAGCCTAATACGACCATGTTTAAATTCACCAGCAGAAACTTTTCAACTAACCTGTATTTTGAACGTGTGAATAAACTCTTCTTAAACATCTCAACCGTTTGAAATTATTTTAAATGTATATATATAAACATCTTCTATAAATGTGGTTATGATCGAACTTATGCTAAATTGTGAAGCCGATTCTGATGATTAGTGTGTGGGTGTTCAATTGTGCTCAAGAATGATTTAGATTTGTTATTCTACAAGGGGAATAACAAAAGTTCGGTCAGTTGGTGATTTTCAATTTCAAGAAATGATTGCTAATGAATTGGGCTTGAACGCCATGGCTGTATCGCGAATATTAAGTAATCATCTGGAATAAAGGAAGAAATCTGCTCGATGGGTACCATGAATTTTAAATGAGGACCAAAAAGAAGCTCGAATGCATTTTGCTAAATTTTTCCTAAACAAATTAGAAAATGGTCGATTTAGCAACTTTCGTAAAGTCGTTACTGGTGACGTATCTTGGTTCTATAAGCTCCAGAAACCAAACAGCAGTTCATGGTATGGAGCCCAACAGAAGCAAACCCACCAGTAAAATCTAAAAGGTCAGACGGTAACTGCAAAATGGTACACCGAAAATTGCTTACCAAAAATTTTAAAAAATTTGTCATGACAACGCCAACCCACACTGCTGAAAAAACGAGTTATTTTATTGCGATATCTGGTATCGAAGAAATACGTCCAGCACCATATTCCCCTTGCGATTTCTGGTTATTATATACCGGTTAAAGGTTAAAAGGAAAGGTCTTTAATAGCAACGAGGATATAATTAATGCGGTTAATGATGAACTTGATAAGCTTAAAAAGCAGGATTTTGAAGACTGCTTTCAGAAGTGGATCTATAGGCTTAAGAAATGCATTGAAATCAATAACGATTAAGCGGAGATAAAAAAGGATAAAGATTACAAATAAATACAAAATGATTTTTTTTTTTGTTTTCTTTTCTGGTCAACTTACCGAACCTTTTACTTGTTTTAAATAGTTGCTTTTCTAATAATTGAACTTTTTGAGTTATAATAATTTTCATTTTCAAACATTTGATATGTAAAATAAGTTTTAATGAAAAAATAAAAATAAGGTTTTTATTAATTTAAAACTATGTACATAGCCATAGATGCATATACTCGTATCTATAACAATATTGATATCAAACTAAATACATTAAAGAAAGGCTTAATAAGAAAATATTCTTAGCACCGCTGCCAGTTATTTAGAAATTTCAATTTAAAACAATATATTTAAGAAATGGTTAAAGCGAAAATTACGTAGAAAATTACGAAAAGTTTATGAAAAGGTTTGCAACCTTCAACATGTTTAAAAAATACAATTTATTAGTTTGTGGAAGGCTGCTAATTCAAATCTGAAGGTGCCGAAATACAGATGTCAAAAATTGAAAAATTACACTATTTTCAGAGGGTTATTGCACATTGAAAATTAAAATTAAATTTGAAATCGCATTAAAAAATGTTGTTCGCTTAACTCAGTAGTGCTTGTCAACGATGGACACCAGCAATTGGAAAATACGCTCTACTCTACAAATTTTCTTCGATAAAGGCGAAAACGCAAGTCAAAATGTGAATAATGTTTATGATACTGATACTTTAACAGTCCATCATGCACAATAGTTACTCCATGGTGTGGAATACCAATTGTCGAAAATGTCGATAAACTAATGGAAATCGTCGAGTCTGATCCAAGAGCAAAATATTGTACAGAAATCATTTCTGAAACACGTGAAAAAGACTGGGTACACAAAGAAGATCAATGTTTGAGTACCACAGAAGTTTACGACAAAAAAGTCATGAACCGAATTTCTGCAAATCGTTGCTAACAAAATCGACCAATTTTTAAAAGGATGGTAGCTGGTGATGAAAGTGTATCACTTGCAGCAACGCCAAATAAAAACGGTCGTGGTCGAAGGGCAGTGAGCCGGTATAAGCGGTATCCAAGACAAGATTGACCGCCTTGAAAGTTTTGTAGTGTGTTTGGTGGGCTTGACAAGGAATCATCCACCGTGTGCTACTCCCCTAGGGCTAAACTGTTGATTCGGACCAGTACAGTTATCTGTTGGACCCCCTGAAGCAAGCAATTGCCATAAGCGGCCATCAGGATAATGCCACACACATCGATAGTGACTCGCCAGAAACTCTGAGAGTTTGGTTAGGAGGTTTTTAAGGATTCACCTAATAGTTTTGACCTCGCATCAAGTGATTGTAATTAGGCACTACCTTCATAATGGCAAATAGTTATCGAAAAAAACCGGGATCATTTGACATAAATCGGATAATTGTAATTATGGTAAATAAAGTCTTCAATTTAACGCAAAGATAATGTATGAATTTCTTACTCACCTAATATAAAATATAAATATAAAACTTTAGAATAAGAAAATTTCAAAATGTTGATCTTACCTTATAACTTGAAAAAGGTTCCACCCAAATCTTTCTTAAGTTATGAGGCATTTGGTTTACAAGAAGTTTGCACGTATTCTAGAAAAGGAGTGGCACCTCCCATACTAACTGTAACGTAAACATTCCTGAACAGTTTATTTGTTACTTTGTAACTTGGGAACGGCTGCACAGAATTCAACCAAATTTACAGATATCTGGGATGTTATGCAGATAGTTCCGAATTCAGAAAAGAGTGCGTGGCATATCTTGTCCAATACATCAAAAAACTGTATTAGCCTATAAATTGAGAATTGATTCAAGTTCTGACAGCTTATTTATTTGAACTATTATTCAAAACGCTTATGAGAAGCTTGCCATTTGGAAACAGAGGCTTCGGTTCGTATATGAGTTCACGTTTTCGCTGTTGCCTTTAAGATCGAGAATGGTTTCATTATTAAAAATCTATCGGCTGTTCGGATGCGGCTCAGAATAATCTGTAGGTGCCTCTTATTGTTGGAAAAACATCAAGACGCATACCACAAATTGGAGGGGGAGCATCTTTTAAATCAAAATTACCGGAACGAAACCAAAATTGTGCATGATTGAGTATAACAGTAGCAAAACCATAAACGCTATTCACATTTTCAGCCGTATGGCTTGCGTTTTCGCCCTTATCGAAGAAAAACTGTAAAATATAGCGTATTTTCTCTTTGTTACAAACTATCAGAAAATCCTTATTAGTACGAAATGTCGAGATACTGATAAATAACGCCATCTGAAGACGCCATAATGAAGAAAGATAAAAGGCTTAAAATGGCAAATAAGTTTTTGCGGAAAGATATATCTTGTTTGAAATTTCTAATTTGCCACAAGGGGATATGACTACAAATTTGGGTGTGAAGCTTTCAAAATAAAGATACCAAAAGTGCGAAAGTGGCACTAATTTTTTAAGTGTAATAAGCAATGGAGCTTAAAAATACGTTCAGGGATCCTTATGGAAATTTTCGTAGAATTCATTGTATTATTAAAAAGAGATTTTAGATAAATTTTTCTTAAAAAAAAAGTTATGAAATAAAACAAATAATTGAAATATTCGTATAAAAAAAAGACAGGAGTTTTCTTTTTTTCAAAACCTGTTTCTATGTTACGAAACTCACCAAAGTAACGTGAAGTAATATATTAAAATTTTTATTAAATAAAATAAATTAAATAGAGAATAGAGCATTAAAAAAGTTTGGAGATAGAGTTATAAACTTATTGAAATTTTAAAATTAAAAATAAAGTACGTTTAAGATAAAAGTATTTAAATATTAAGAATGCGACATCCAACAAGTTTTTCAAAATTATTAATGATTTATTCTGTCGACAATGTAGGCTTCACAATGCGCCTTACAATTTATTCATTGTCATCAGAATGGAATATACAATCGATATAATCACCTTGAAAACACAGCCTCTCACACTAGATGGCACCCGTCTCGTTTCTTCATCGTATTTATTAAGAAAAGCATCTAGAGTTAAGCGTGTTCTTGTTTGGCCAGGTATATCAATGGGTATGTAATACCAAACATTTGGTTCCACAATCATCACCGTTACACCATCAATGCCACCCGTCAAATGTTGTTGTTTATTCATCACAACTTTGAGGTGCAGCCCAGAACTTCGTCCACCTTTGTCTGTGCGCCATGGCCAAGTTGAATCGTTGATATACTGTTTGGGCACTTCAATAGTATTAAACGCTAAACAGAAACCCAGTTGAGAGCGTCGCTCCATGAAGATGTCACAACATTTATGCATATGGCTCCGCCACTGGCAACTCGTGAGTAGCTCCCAACAACGCCAAGCCATAAAGCGTGCCACGGCGGTGAAATTAACATAATTCAATTCGTGTAACGGTGCTTTCCCCAACGTTTCAAAACGATCGAATCTGCCAAAGGTGAAAGTGTCATAGAGTCCAATAATTTCGGTGAAGAGTTCTTCTTTCGAGGTATTGCGATGTGCTGGCAAAAGAAACTTGGCTTTGGCCTCTTGCAGTCGTGACCAATTGAGACGATTTTTATTGCAGATCGTCACTTCGGGAAACTTTACCTTGTACAATGGAAAGTGTGTGTCTTCGACGACTGTCTTGAATTGTCCTTTCGAAAAACGAGAGGCCAAAAAGAGGCATACACAGACAAGAAGTATTAAAGCGACTATGAAAGCAATTGTGCTGAGGACACTGAAAGAAAGATTAGGAGTTGCATGAACTAAAATGTTATTTTCAATTTAATGTTATAAAATCCTCTACTAAAATCTTCAATATATTCACGTAGTTGATTTATGCGGCTACGTTAGACAATGACGGTATCATTTATTTGATTTCGTAAAGAGGGAACCGCTGGACACATGAGTTTACTAAATTAAGTTGAAGTGGACGTAAGAGTTGATAAGAAATCGTTATGAGGTGGCTTAGATAAACTCTGTTTATGAAACACAGGGTGTTCCATCTGTTGCGATAGCTTTTCAAACTTTAATAGTTCGGCCATTTTTTAAAGGCTCAAAGCCAATATTCGCTAGAAAATATCGATTATTACTGCCGAGGCGCTTGAAAATGTGATACAAAAATATAAGCGGTCATTTGTTAGATATTATATTAAAACATGATGTAAATAAAATAAGAAGCAAAAAATAAAATTTGTGTAAAAAAAAAGTATAATAAAGTTGTTCAAGCAAAAATTATTTAAGTTTCAAATGCTTTCGCAATAGATGGCGCATCCTCTAAAAATTAGGAGTTCAGTCAAAAATCACTGCAGTCGCTATAAAACTTCAATATTACACAGGGCTATCTATTTTTTGGTTTCAAAACTAAACGGAAATAAAATGCATTTAAAATAGTTTTTTTTTTAAATACTCCTTTTTTATAAAGTTTTAACATTGGCATTATATCTGATAACCTACATCATTCAAATGAAAACCTCGCGATTTCTTGCAAGCTTCTATCTGTTGCGGTATCCCAATCATAACTTGGCGAAGGTTTTCCCGTGCTCAAGAGTGAAATCTTTATCACGATGTTTCGGGTAGTCTCACAAAAAGTACAATATCAAGTATCACGATCTCGGTGGCCAATTACTATCCGGGAAATTTCTCTCTCAATAAACCCATTCGCTCGTGGCACCATTCTGTTGAAACTTAATATTGTCTGAGTCGTGTTCTTCAATTGCAGTCAATAAAGTCGGTTATCTTACAACAATAATAATGGCCTCTCTTCACATATTTGAGGATTCTCGGAGCTCCACATTTTTGTTGTAACATTTGTATTTATTTACTTAATTTGCTAAGATATCGTAATAAGTTATCAAATCACATATTATTATATTATATTTAGGTTCGTAGGGCAAGCTGTGCCCCATAACTGGGTTCCATACATCAATATCCGTTTTATAAAGAAGACATTTTTTCAAGTCTGAGCCCAAATTTCTTGCTTAACAGCTAATACAAACTGGAAAATTTAATGAGTCGCTTCCAAGTTAACCGTCTATCCAAGTAAATGCCAAGATAGTTGAGCTTGACAATGTGGCACGTTTTTGGCTTTAATGTAAAAGCCCCAAAATGCCACAGTTTTAATTATTTACGTACGTATCCCGCGAGTGAAAAATGTGCCTCGTCGCTGAAGAAATAAAATCGCCGTGGATTGCTTGTTGTACAAACACCCAATCGACGTATTTGCTGGACTTCACATGGATGTAGGTGTAAATCCTAATAATACGCCAAAATGTGCCGTAAGGAAGCTCCAGCTCGTAGGAACCTTGAGGAATAGATACATTCAAGAATTTTTCTACACTTTCACCTGCAATAATATGTTTGATGTGGAACGAGCAAAACGATTATTCACAGGCCTTACAATATCTGTTACTAATACACTCACTTAAATTTTTTGTTTAATTTTACCTCTTAAAGCACAAAAGAAGGTCACATTTAGGTTTGAAGTAGGTGTAATAATTTAAAGACGTAGTTTTTCATAAATGCCAGACTTTTAGCTCAAACAGAATATGTTTGATTTGGCAATTAAATTTAACAGATGTCAAAATACAACAATGGAATTTTGAAACCACAAAATGAATAACCCTATATATATGGTAAATATAATACATTGTAATTAAATAAATATTATCCTACACATATTTTGATGCTTTTTTCTCCCTATAAAGTTACCTAGTGAAGACGATACTAAAAATCCAGCCGCTGGAGAATGTTTTGAATTAAGAAAAATCGATTTTCACTTTTTTTCAATAACTTGTAACCCATTTTCCATTAAAATTGTTCTCAGTAGTTCTCGAATTTAAAGAAAAAATAGGTATTTTATATTTTTGAAAAAATTTTACCTACCACCAAATTATACATATCCTAAGCACCGTTTTCAAAGGATGAAAAATTCTTTAGGAGTCATCAGTTCAACATATATAATAATGCCTACCGAATAGTTAGGAACTATTAGATCAACTATACTTACTGATTTTTCTGCCAAATATGACCACATGGATAAGCCGAGTACACACTTACCGTTCGAATCTACCCGCTCCTGGCGAGAGCATGACATTCATACCATGAAATGTAGTCTCCTGTCCGAATTCCTGTACCAAATTCACTAGTACCTTGCATTCATTCTCACTGGGCTTCGCATCCACAATGCTTAGTCTAGGAACTGAGAGGAGGTTTTTGGCTTTTAGCTCCAGTTTTGAATCACTGCGAGATTTAAAAATTTTAGGTGATAACATTTCAATGATTTTTTAATCGCACAGTGAGTGAAAATGTTTTAAAGTTTTCCAAATGCATCGAATACTGAGTTTTTTGCTCAGTGAGTGTTGTTTCTAGTTTGGCTACGTGATTTCAAATGGTTTTTGTTAAGGATTTATTGTCGTTAGAGAACAGAGTTTTGCATGATTTTTATACTTTGCGCGCATACGCCTGCCGCTGACTGACCTTGCATACTCGTATGCATGTACATAACATACATAAGTACTCACAGCTTTTTACTACTGCTAGCAGTCAACATTCTATTCCTATTCGACTTTTTCATGGGTTCTTTGCATATTTATGCACATTTAATTGACATTTGATGGAGTTTAAAATTTTTGCGATAAAATTGCACATTTAATATAAGCCCTTTTGACACATACATTGTAAAATATTTTTTGTTGTCATTTTTCTATATTTGTACATAGTAGTATGTAGTATATATTATAATTACCAACACGTGCGGCAAGAAAGTTTACATAGATTTTCACACATTACATTAACGCTTGCAAAATGTTTTCACTTGACAGTGAATAAGTGACACGCAAGTAATTAGGATACTTACGACGCGGCAGATACATTATGGGTTAGTGTGAAAAGCAAAAATGCGTAATTACATTAAAAAAATTAAAAAGAAGAAAAAAGTTATTTAAAATTCAATTGAGGCACTAATTATGTGACAAAAGTTATTTTCTAAAATTAAACAATAATAAACCCAGTTGATGATGAAATTAAAATTAAATTCGGATCAGATAAACTGAGTCTCAAACTTCATCTAAAGTTTAAATATATATATAAAAAAATAAGCCAATACTTTATTACCTCGAAAATTGAACATTAAAAGAAAAAAAGGTAAAAGACTTATCTCATTGAAGACACTAAAGGATAACAAGACTAATTGATATATGCATAAATGTTGTATGAAGCAGCTCGCCACCGTAAAATTGCAAGCAGTAGTGGTGCAGTCCACTAACTCTAAAGAGCTTTATAACATACAAAGAGTTAAGGCAAAATTCAGGCTAAACGTACTGTGCACCTGGAAAAATTTTGGTAGGCGAAAACCACCTACTCCTTCCCTAACAGGGTTCTACTCTGTGTCCATCGCAATAACAAAGGTAGTCTCAAACCCAATGACTATAACTTTTACTACATAGCAGATATTGTATTAATTACTAAAAGTATGCTAAATGGCTACCACTTTAATATGTTTTAAGTCTCTCGTAGACAACAAAACAGTCATTAAACAATTAAATGTCTCAAATGAGAAAATGAAAGAAAATAGCTCACATAAATGTAGAAGGCAGTGTGCTTACACTGCTGTTAAGCCTATTACCAGCGGCTGCCTAAGATCATTCAACGAATTTAAAACTTGTATTAAATAATGACCTTTAAAGGAATAAGATTCTGGAGCGATTGTAATGCAGACATAATAAACTGGTTAAGACAGCTTACTTTGTTTGTAGCGTTACTTACTTAAAGATAAATGTGAAAATATGTGAAAGAACAAATAATTTTTTCTGCATAATTTACGATACTTTTTTAAATTATTTTTACAATGAACTAGCTTTGCTAATGAGCAGTCAAAATAAGAGCAAACTTTTGAAGAATGTTAGCGTGATAAGTACGTACGTTCCACTAAAAGTCTTTTTAAAGAAAATAATTTTATTACAAGTAACTTGACGTTTCTAGTGGGTCGAGCTAAATATTATTCTCGATGTATGTCTCGATTGGTATGGCGAAAACACAATAATGGAAACTACCCCCGAAACACTTTAAATGAAAAGCACCAACAATTCATTATGCGCGGTCCGTCAAGCTTAAAAATTGGTTGGAAAAACATTTCTGTTTTTTATTAGTATTTTTTAGTATTGTACTTAGCAGTGCTATTATGGTATTTTGTTCGCAGTTGTAGGTGCAGCCGCTCACGATCAGGTCTTCAATCTCCCATTTTATTCAACTAACGAAGCTAACTAAATAATCGGAAATTAAATTTAAGTATAATAAAAACGACGTTTACTCTATTCTACACCCAATATTTGCAATTAGACTCAAGCTCCGACTAAAACTAAATAAAGGATGCAGTTTTAAATCCAAACCAGAATCGCACTCAAAACGTAACTGTCGTCTTAACTTAATCAAATTTAAGTAAAAATTTAAATTTTCAAACTCGAGCTTAAATTTAAACTCAAACTAATAGAGGAGTATCTCAAACTAAAACTAAAAGCTCTCAAATTAAACACAATTTTAAGCACACGCAACTTTCAAAACAAATTATATCCAACAAAAAATAATAAATTCAACAGGAAACATATTTTTGTAATCTAAAAATCTCAATACCGCTCGAAATCGCTTTCAATACTCAATTTTCCTAAATCCATTTTTATAGAGATGCAAATTTTGTTCACTACGTAATCTATACGAACGCAAGGTCGGCCTGCGGAGCACCATATTTTCATTAAATTTAGCATTGTCGAATTGTCGAAGTAAGCGGCGTTGTGGCACCTTCACGAGAAAGAAATACACCAATTCCACAATGCTGATGATCGAACAGCCTAGAAAGAGCGCAGTAATGTTGCCGAAGTTGACTGAAACAATCCAAAACAAAAATAAACTCTATGAAGGAACTGAATTCATGTATGCTTCGCACTTGTATTGTACATGGTACTTACATAGCAAATCAACCCAAGTATACACCAGGTCCGTCTTGTAAACTGTTATATAATCTCTCAAAAAGTTCACGTCCAACAACAAAGTGTCATTAGTCTCCCAACGTTCGTGTGGCTGAAGATTTCGAGTGTGCACTTTTAAGCTATAACTCAACGAGCGACAGTTAAAGAAACAGTTACAAACAAGCCCAGGATGACTACGAGTGAACTCCTCATTCGCCGATTCCTCGAAGTATTGAAGAAGATCTACAAACAAAAAAAAGTTTTACACCATTTCTTTTTTAGATCATTTCTCAACACACGATTATGTCGTGCTAAGCACGGCAAGTCGACCAATTTACATATCGGATAAGGGCCATTTGGGAAAAACATATCCATAGTACAATTACAAAAATGCATGAGATACTCCTGCTGACATTCAGCTTGACAATTCTCATACATATAATCATGGTCCTTGAGTGTCTTGAAATCCGGACTATCTATCTCGTCCTGAAAATGGAGAAAGCTGAAATATACTATAACCCGTAAATCAGTCCAATACTTTTGCAGTTCATACCTTAAAAACGCATTGTCTCTTTTTGGATGATACTCGCCTTGTTTCCGGGTCATAGAAACTCATAAACGCATCGAGGTAGACGCGCGCGTGCACATTATATGGTATGTCGATGGGTGTAAAGCTCCATACCTTTGGCTGCACTGTCATCATCTGTCGAAGTAAGGAATACAGCACCAAATGATACATAAAATCTCATATAATTTTCGTGCAACTCACTAAAATCCCCTTCGCCGTATTGGTAAACGGCGAATGCTTCGCCTCATTCAACATCGTACGCACTAGCAAACCATTCCTTGCTCCACCTACACTCACACGCCACGGCCATTTTTCATCCATTTTTTGTTTCAACTGTCCACTTGCAGCCTCCACAGAGTTGAAGGCCAAGCAGATACCTAAACTCGAGCGACGACGTATAAAAATGTCACAGCAGTTCATATGAAAATTACGCCAAACACAATCTGTTAACAACTCCTCGCAACGCCACGTCATACGTCGCGCCACTTCGGTAAAATTGATGTAATTCAGGTCCGCTATGGGTTTGCCCGTCAATTTGGCGAAACGATCAAATAAGCCGAATGCGAAGGTATCATACATGGCAACAATATCGACGAACAGTTGTTCATACGAAGTATTGTGGTGTGCAGGCCACAAAAATTGCTGCTTTACAGACTCTAAGCGATCCCAGTTTAGGCGGTTCTTATTGCAAATAGTCACCTCGGGAAAGGGTACCTTATATATTGGATAGTTGGTAGAGTAAATGGTAGTTTTCAATTTGCTATATGTGAAGCGATTGGCTAGATATTGACTGAAGTAGATAAGCAGACAGAGTGCACATAGGAAGCCGAGTGTCCAGAGTGCGCTGATAACGAGTATATGTATTATAGCTTTCCTGGAATGAATAAGTTAAATATTATACTTACCGTTCCATACGCCCAGCTCCATTGGTAAGCATACGCTTCAAGCCATGTACGCTCGTTTCTTTCCCGTATGCTTCCAGCTCTTGTAGACAAATTTTTTGACAGTTTCTATAGTTTAGTCTAATCGTCTTTGGTTTATTTGGCTTATTTTCTCTTGAGTTATCCATAGTAGCCTTATTCAAAATATTATCATTGCTTTTAGTGCAGTTGATAGACTAAAAATATTAAAGTAGCAAACAGAAAAAAACAACTCTTTACGGTCTAAAAAATACTGAAAGGGAACTGTTTGAAGTGATATTGGAAGAGAGAAATGGATTTCAGATTATTGGGCTTTTAGTGAAAATGACCCACCTTTGAACTAGTTAAATTGCGGTTTCAACAAGTCTTGAAGTCTGAGGATGAACTATAAGTAACCGCCAATGTGCCTCGTTCTCTTTCTTACTTACCATCCGTTCTATTCAATCTTTTTGTTCTTCCTTAAGAAAACTATTTGAAAAATTCCATTAAACCGAGTAATAACCAATCACAGAGTTGATGTGAGAGTGTAGTTGGGCGAACAGAAGCTTCCCCCCATTTATTCTCTGTTCTTCCAGTTTATGTTTTGAATAGCTTTGACGAAATTTATTATCAGCTGTCATGCTCGAAGAAAAAAGTTCGCAGACGAAGGGGTGATAGAGCATAAATAAGTTCGCCTACGGTTCCAGAAAACATTCCACCGCGCTTTCGTAATTTTGTATACGTTATATCCGGGCAATCATCTCAGCCTTCTGTCACGGGTAATAGGGAGGGCACTTTAAATCGTAACAGATTGTGCAGCTGTGCTCTCCTGTGGTATTTTAAGAAAGTAGCTTTAAGCACAATGAATGTTTTCTAAGGAAAAATTGTTAAATCACTGAGAGATTACCACGAAATCACATAGAGAACATTATTTGCCCACTGCTACAAGCCTTTTCGCACATATTGTCTAAGAGAGAGTATCCTAGAGGAACATTAGGACGGGAGGCATCGTGGATTGCGGACAGACTAAGCTGTTACTAGCACTAAGCAAAACGGAAGTTAGTAACTTTGTAGATGTATGGACGGTCATCTGCCACTGAGAAATCATCTTCAAAAACTAATTTGAATCTGGAGCACTACCTCTGCGAGGTCTCGTTCCTCAGCCGACTGAGGAGTTATATTTAATGACTTAGCATGGTGGGAAAAAAAACAACCAACCAAAGACGGTTATCGAAGAAAAATTCTTTGATAAAATTTACCAAAGGTTCTTTCCTTTGCCCGTTGAAAATTTACCAAATGTTCTTGCCTTTGCCTATTGATATATTGGCTTGCCCCAAAAGAAACCGGCGGTTTTTCATATAGGGGGCCTTGACATTTTTTTGAATAGCCTGTGACTATTTAATTGTATTGTATTTTTTCTTTTGACAGTTATAAGCTCGCTTTCAGCTTGCTTTAGAAAAAGTACGCTTAATTTTGTTTATATTTGTTTGATTGGCGTCAATTTTAATATGGAGCCCACAAAAAAACATTTTCGCCAAATTTTACTTTATTATTTCCTTAAAGGAATAAATGCACCACAGGTTGCTAAAAAGTTGCACAACTTGTATGGTGATAAGGCCTTAAAAGAAATACGGTGTCGAAGTTGATTTTTCAAATTCCGTTCGAGTGATTTTTCACTCAAAGGTAAGCCACGTTCAGGTCGGCCAAGTGAAGTTGATGATGACGATATCTAGGCTTTATTCGAATCGGATCGTCAATATGTCGCGTACTGGTCGCAACAAAAACTTCTTTTGTGTTTGTTTATATATTTCCATTATTTTGCCTAATATTCCTTTCACTCCAAGCGTTGGCAGTGACATCTGCCGTGTGTGTGCCTACCCAGTGGTATAAGTCTCCAAAAGGAGGTGCTCATACAAAACGGTTCCTCCAGTAATAAATATTAGGGAAACGGAATGCTTTGCGTTGGTATTCCGTAAAAAGGAGTTTCGCTTTTCTCTTTATGCGGCGAGGGGAAAACTATCCCAGTGTACTTTGTGTGCCATGGTGTCATGCGCTATACAACCCGGTTCTCTTGGGTAATTTCGACGGCGCCAAATGATTGGGCACCAATACACACTCGCCAGAGGGTTCTGCTTTTAGCATCACGCACCTAGAGCTTAGTCATACAGGCGGGTTAAAGTTACCCCCGGCAGCACGGGAGTAATACGAGTGGGTTCGTAACCAGTTTGGTTGGACCACACCTCGGGTGCACCCCAAAAATATATTTTGTTTATTTATTTAGTTGTTTACTTTGTCCCATATCATTGCTTAAATGTCGTCCAGCTATTGTTTTTCATTTATTTATAGCACTGTTGATAAATTTATCTTGGTGTTGTTTATTTGGCTAATAGTTGTGTTGTGCTGCAGCTACCCATCTAACATACCTTCCGTCCATAGCAACATATCTTATGAGAGCGCCATGTAAATGAAAAGTTCTCAACGCTTGCCCATGCCGTTACTGATGGTTGTTCCACAGATACCCGCGGCCACTTGATTTTTTTCCCTAAAACCTACTCAGTTCATTTCTCGCTGCTATACAAGGTTGCCAGTACTGACTTTTTAAACAAATATGAAATAAACTAAGAAAATGCATAGTTATTTCAAAAGAAATAAAAACTAAACTGTATGTTTAATTGGTGTTTATATTCGAACATATAAATTATGAAATTTGTTGACGAAAATTATAAATTTGTTTAAAAGTATGCAAACACACTGGCAGCTGGCAAAATTTCGTCGCTGTCAGCAGCGTCGATAACTCTTGTATGTATATCGCTCTTCCAGTCGGGTGTTGTGGACGTTAGGTATGTAAGATGGGTACTTTTAGTATTAGTGTGTTAAGCCTGCGACCTACGCCGTTTCCACTAAGTTAGCCGGTCGCTTTGGTAGTGTTTTTTCACTTTCTTTTTGTGCGGTAGTTCTTCACATTGTTGACGAGTCTTAACCAAAAACTATTGTTGGTACATGTAAATATATATATATACGCGCATATATGGTACATATATATTTACATGCGCGAAATTCGAGAAAAGTTAAGTATATCAAAATCACCCACTCATAATCATATACGACGAGTTAGGCTGGTAAAAAAAACTTGTTATGTGGGTATCACTTGAATTGAAAGAAATTCATTTAACAAGGCGCTTCAACACTTATGATATGCATCTTAAACGCATTGAATATGATCCGTCACAATCGAAAACGATCATGGTCCAAGCATGATGAAGCGCCGCAAACCACTTCAGAGGATGATGTTCACCATAAGAAGAATATGCTATCAGTTTGATGGGATTGGAAGGGTGTGGTATATTTTGAGCTACTTCCAATCAACCAAACGATTAATTCGGATGTCTACTATGACCAACTGGACAAATTAAATACATCCATCAACGAGAAGCGGTAAGAATTGGTCAATCGTAATTGTGTCACATTCCACCAGGACAATGCTAGCCCGTACACGCTTTTGGTCACTCGCCAGAAACTGATAGAGCTTGGCTGGGAACTATTGATGCATCCACCATATAGCTCTGACCTTACACCGTCAGATCATCATTTGTTTCGATCTTTGCAGAACTTATTAAAGGGTTAAACTTTCGAAAATGATGAGGCTATAAAATCGCGCTTTGCTCAGTTTTTTTGCAGATAAGGATGTTGTCGGAGAGATGGCGGAAGGTCATCCAACAAAATGGAAGTTACATAATTAATTAAAGTTAATCATATACTTAAAAAAAATTATTTACTTTCAAATTTAGATTTAAAAAATCGCTGATTTCTTTTGGGGCAACCCAATATAATGTGCCGGTCCGCAAACTCAGAGTGGCTTCGTTGGTAGGGGAAAACAGATTAAATTTAGAAAGGAAAAATATGTAATTTGTTTTACTTCACTTACACGAATTTCTAAAGCTTTTCGCGTATATATTAGAAATATATCTTAAAAATATATAATTTAATTGAATTATCTTTCACTTCACTCGCCTCGCCTTCTAAAACTTTACTAAGCTCGAAAACGACTAGCAAATCATAAAGTCATATAAACTCTTTTGTATGTGCTTGCATGTTAATAAATATCTAAAATAGCCTGTTTTATACAAACTGTCCACTCATTTGTCCAAATAACCGATTTAGCACCCAATCTGCAAAACACAAATACCGACGTTGTTTACTCGTACATACGTGTACGTAGTACGTACATGTGTAAATGTAAATATTATATTTTTGAACGTAGCAAATAATAGTAAAATTTGGCACACAACACGCAGGCACAATGCAGTACCTTTTATACCGTTAGTAGACCCTGACCCGAATAAAGTTGCGTTCAGAAATCAAAGGCAAATTCAAAATGCAAATTCATATGGAAAACTATTTTGCAAATCTTTGTAAGTAATGGTATTTATAGAATAAACACAGGCGACAGCAGAACAACGGTAAATATTTACCGTTTAAGTAAACAAAAAGAAAAACCTCACGAATATCCGAGCATACACACACCTCACATGGTGAGAAGTCATTAATTACTACGCACCCTGAAGAGACAATAATGCAATGAGAGAGCGAAATTACGTGGAGAATGAGAATTATCAATAGTTCGTGGACACGTAAAGTCAACAAACGATTTACTAAGCAAATATAGAATGATAAAAGGATAAAATAAGCTTTAATATTAAGTGAATTAATATTTGTGGTCTTTTGGCTTTTGGTATTTCAGTTGGCATCGGACCACCAATTAACAACGAGAAAATGGTTTATCCAGCGTCGCGTTTTCAGGCAACACAAGCGAATGCGCTGCAACTCTCCCACTCGCCGCGTCATACACCGGTGCAAGAGAACCCGCATATGATACTACAGCTGCCATCCTGGAGGAGTGTACGTCGTGCAGCCGGAGAGTTTAGCGCCTCCGCTTGGGAGTTGGCCTTTCGCTTCGGACAGAGTACTACAATACATGGCGTAAATCGTTTGTTCAGCAGACGCGCTGGAAAGTACGAACGGTGAGTAGATGAGGGAAGGACTTTAGACCCTTAACTGAACTTGTAGCAGTAAAAAAAAATTTCTAATGGAAATTATATATTTTTCTTTATATTTCTCCACAACCAACCTTCGCCCGCATATGCCACAGCTGCGTTTGGTTTTTGACCGTCATGTTTGCTCTACTTGGCGCTATCTACGTTAGCCACCTGCTCTCTGAGCGTTTCACTGAGGGTCGACTCGAGACAGTGGTGGATAGCACACGTTGGCCCATCTATCATATACCTTTTCCCGTGGTCTCCATTTGTCCGCAGAACCAATTGAATTGGCAACGCTTGGATGAGGCAAAACAAAGTTTTCTCAAACCAAATGAATCACCAGAGAATGAGCGGTTATTCGAACTCATTGTTAGCGACTATGATAATGTGCAGTTTGCGGCTTTTCAAATTTTTGCGAATCTAGAAAATACCCATTTGGATGCGTTGGATTATGTAAACTTTACTGAAGTTATCGGTCTAATGACATGGCGATGTGAAGAGATTTTGAGTCAGTGCGTGTGGAATCACTTCCCTATGAATTGTTGTGATATCTTTTCACTGCGTCGCAGTAAATATGGTTTTTGTTGGTCCTTCAATTCTCTGGAAACAGTCGAGGGTAGGGAGAAGCAGAAAGTTGACTCGCTGTGGCCTTGGCATACTGGTGCAGCGGGCCCGGGTAGTGGATTAATGACACGCGTGTATCTTCACCCAGAGAAACATTATCCAAACAGCACTAATGAGAAGGGCGTATATGTAAGTAACGAAATCAATTTATTTTGTGGAAAGTTACTGTACATGTTTCTCTCTATATATGTATAGCTAATGATCACGGAGCCGAATGTATGGCATACAGATGCGATGATTACACCGGAAAATTCAAATACACTGATTGAGGTGGAGCCGGTGGTGTATTACTATGATAATAACACACGTGGTTTGGGTTCCAAGCTGAGAGAGTGCATTTTTGATGTAAGTAAAGCTGGTTAGAGATAGAGAGAGTTGGGATAACGATTGAAAAATTGAGATGGAACTAAGCGTGGGGTTTTGTAATACGAATTATTGCTATGCGTTTCTGTTGAAAGCAGTAAATGACCTATACATGATGTCCACAATAAAACGAAGCAATCTAGGAATTACGGAAGAGCCTT
Source organism: Ceratitis rosa (assembly GCA_037013455.1). NCBI lineage: Eukaryota > Metazoa > Arthropoda > Insecta > Diptera > Tephritidae > Ceratitis > Ceratitis rosa. Next base: position 3,097,473 of record JAWMAG010000004.1, read on the forward strand.
GCCGTGCGAATGAAATTTTCCAATAATAAAAAAGGCGTTGCTTTAAAATATTTGTTGGTAAATTCTTCGCAAAAACACAACTACATCGCGTCAAGTTTACAGCTACAGAATATCTGAGCACTTGATCGTGGATATGTAGGTAAAAGGAAAAAAGTGAAAAACAACAATATATGAAAGCGGCACACATGTAGCTTAATGGGATGACCATTGGCTCGTGCTGTGGGCATCCCAAGTTCGAATTCCATTCGAACAAAAGGTGTCTGGAAAAAGAAGTCTGATGAGGAAACGTGGTGGTTTCCGAAATAGCAGCTATAACTTCTACCGTCCAAAAACTATTGTTGTAATTTTTTCACTATTTCCAAAAAAATATATGGTCTGAAACAGTTCCATTTAAAGGAAAACCCAAAAACAATTCAACACAATAATGACCTGAAAAAGCAAAACGAGTTTTAGTTTAGCTCAATAATTAAATTATAAAAAAGTAAATAATGAAAAGAAACATTTAGGCAAAAATATCGTGACAGCTTTTAAGCGAAGTTGTATGACAAGAGAGAGATCAAAAGTAGTCGTTGCCACTTGTATAGGAAACTGATAATATTGCAAACCCTCATGGCTGCAATTCATAATAGTAAGCTAACTTATTTTATGCAGCACTAGCTGTACCCTGTAACACTTCGCTGTCGCACATACTCATTGAATATATGAGAAATTAATCATGGGATATATTTTTACTCAATACTTGTGGAAATATAACAATTTTGGTTTTACCATTGACATTGATCCATTTCCCGGAGAGAGGAATAGTCCGACTTTGTGAAAATGTCTTCCTGTTAATCTAAGCAAAGGCCATCTATATACCGAATTTCAAGTTAAACCATGAATAAGATTTCTTCGAATAGGTCAGTCCCCGGTCCCGACAATTTTTTGGAAACAACCTTTCCAGGGATCATTCTGACGAAATTTCCAGTCAATTGGTTAGTAACTTGTGGAAAGTTTTGGAGATTACTGGATTTTTCCAAGCTGACAAAAGATTTTTATATACAATATAAGATTAGTTTATGTTAAGTACGCCACAGACCTCTTTTCAATAACGTCTTTTGGGATACAATAACATCATATGGTACATGATAAAACAAATCTACTCCAAATATCTTTTTTTACAAAACTTCCGCAGATGAATTGGAAAAAATTTCCTCACATTTTCAAGAGTAATGCCTATAAATGCCCTTTGGAAGTTAGAAAACTGTGGTTGTCTGGTTGAAGAACAGATGAAATTATCACAATTACACACTGTAAGACAAACTCATGCGATATGTAGCATACTATCACATTTTTTCTTAAGAAAATCCTGTCCGACGTACTTCCTGCAAACCAAGTATTAAGGAGAGAAAGATTAAGCCATCAAAATCCTCATGTCTCTTTGATGGACTTATTCGTATGGCACTTTACTATAGCGCTGTATAGACTGCATAGACTTTACTTCGTTACTCCAGCAAATGAAGCCTTTATAGGAAAAAAATGGAAATCAATTTCGAATGGCTTTCGGGAGCTGTAAATTAACGCAAGTTTTAATTTTCCAACTCCTGCATTCGGTATTCAAAATCAAAAACTTTTCATTACTATATTGAAACCTTGTCAAGGCACGACGTTTGATGTAGTATTATAGTATTTCATAAAGGATAGTGTGATCTCTGAGAATAAGAATTAACTTTTTAAATTTATTTCATAATCTTACATCACCTCTTTAATCTACTCCCCCACGCCTTTGATATATTCATCTCAAACACAAAAAGGACGAAAGGAATGCAAAGGATTTTCGCACACTACATGGTTACGTTTATATGATTGAAAATTGCCAATCGGAGTGCCATCAACAGCACTTGATAAAATATTGTAATTGCACATTGGATTTGCTATTTCCACCTGGTAAGCACGTACGAGTCATCAAAAGAGCAACTTATTCTAACACACAGCATCATAACAGCAATAGAAGTACTCAAAGCACCTACATACATATATATTTCAACTCATATGCTTTTAAATGAACTAAAAAATTGTGCTTCACTTATTCCCCCCTTCTCAAGGTACCTATACCGCTTGTAAGGCGAAGGATCTATTTTGTTTGGCGAAGAATAATGGTAATATGCTAGATTTAATGCGAAACTTACTTGCAAATTATACTCAATTATCATATTCTCTCTCAACCATTCTCTTTATTTCAAATTTGCCTCACACGCACGGGCTTTTTAGAACGCTTCGTGTACTCCCGTCGCAAGGAAGAGGAATTGTATGTGCGTAACTATCATGAGGGCATGGTTTGTGAGTGTTTTCGCAATTGTTACTCCCTCAACTACATGGCGGATGCGCGTCCATCATTTCTATCGCCGGAAGTTCACCGTAATCGCTCATATATTGACTTAGATGTACATTTCCGTTTTGAGACAATGATGGTTTATCGTACGAGTTTGATATTCGGTTGGGTGGATTTGATGGGTGAGTTGTGTGTTGAAACTTTATTATTAAATATGTCACTTTAATAATGTTTTATTATCCTCCTCTACCAGTCGCTTTTGGCGGCATTGCTGGCCTGTTTCTCGGTTGCTCTTTGATTAGTACTATGGAATTGGCTTATTTTCTGCTCGTCGATTTGCCCACTTTTATACTACAAAAATATCGAAATAAAAAGTCCAAAATGCGACAGGAACGCGGTACAAATAAAGCACAGTTGCAGGCTTTTGAAATAAGAAATAATATGAAGCAATTACAACAATTTAATATAAAAAGCCAATTAATACAACCGCAAAGCTATGAAAGTTTATTTTACAACAATAACAAAGATGATTCCAGAAAACTGCCACACATCACAGATTGGCAGTCGCCGCATATAGCTAAAATACATTATTAACAAAGAACTATAGGTATTACTTAATAAGAAAAATATGTTGTATGTAACTCAACCGTAGTAAGAAAATATTTAAAAAAAATTAATTTAATTAAATTACATTTATTTCTTGAAAAATCGAAATATTGTTTAATGATAAGCTGTTAAAATAAATAAGACTCAACAAATCCACATGACAGTACGTTTTATTATGAAAAAAAGCAATTGGACTAGTGAAATTTTAGTGAGATTTACCATCTGACATAAAATCTTTAAAATTCCCGATTGTCGCGGGAACTATTGGATTTTAGCCATCTAGGGTTAACCATTAAAATACAACCATCAAGCCAAACAAGTGTCCTTTTAGCTAAATGTTAGGCATTAACGAAAATGGAAATTGGTAAAACCTACGTCAATTGACGGCTGGAACAACACTTAGCGGATGGCGATTTTTCAAACAAAACTTTCTTCAGCGACGAGGCACATTTCTCACTCGGCAAATTTTCATATTTCGATAACTGTTTGTTTGATGACAGGAGGTATTTCGTCTTGTCTTCATTCACTACCAGACCCATTCGCTTCGCTTATTTATCAAGTCTGGAGAAAGCAGAACTCACGGCGCAGTTGTTGAGGACACCAATATTGATATCATCGGCGTACGCCAGCAGCTTTACACTTATATAGAAGATTTTACCTTCTCTATTCAGCTCTGCAGCAGCAATAAGTTAAAAAAGTCACCAGATAAAAAGTCACCTTGTCTAAAACCTCGTTTGGTATCGAACGGCTTGGAGAAGTACTTCCCAATCCTAATGGAGCTTTTAGTGCTGTTAAGGAGATAACAAATTCAGACATAGCGGCATAGAGGCAGCTCCTTTTCATGCAGTCGAAGGCTGCTTTAAAGTCGACGGAAAGGTGGTGTGTGCCGATTCTCTTTTCACGGATCTTTTCCAAGATTTGGCTCATGCTGAATATCTGGTCAATGGTTGATTGTTCAATCAGTTTGTTGACGGTGGACTGTAGTCTTTCACACAATACGCTCAACAGGACCTTATACGCGATGTTAAGGAGGCTTATCTCACGATAATTGGCGCAGACTGTGGGGTCTCCTTTTTTATGGATTGGGTAGAGCACACTTAGGTTCCAATCGTTGGGCATGCTTTTTGCAAAGAAGCAGATGCATGCACCTGATCAGTTTTTCACCGCCGTATTTGAGTAGCCCGGTCGGTATTCCATTGGTCCCTGCCGCTTTGTTGCTTTTTAAGCGGGCGATTTCTTTTCGGAGTTCTTCATAGTCGGGTAATGGATCAACTTTTCCATCGTCATCGACTGGAGCTTGGGTCTTACCATCTCCGGGCATTTCGTTTTCACTGCCATTCATCAGGCTGAAGAAGTGCTCCCTCCACTAGATCACCGCGCTAGGTACTACAAAAGTTTGTTCCGGCTTAGAAACCATCTGTAAGTCGGCGTATCTTTCGTAGAAGTTTTAAGTTTTACCTTAATCGGACAGTTTCTCAATCTCCTCGTACCCCTACATTTCGGCCTCTTTCTTTTTTCCTTCAAATGCGTCTTGCTTACCTTCTCACTTCTCGGTATCTATCTCACCATCAGTCTCAACCCATTTGGGGATGCTTCATCGTGGAAGCAGAATTTTCCGACAGTTTAGCCGAAGATACCTTCTTTGACCACCCTAGCATTGAACTCGTCAAAGACAATTTGGCACTTGTTAAAGTCATACTTGGTCGCATTGTCCTTCTCTTCCGTCGGAGCGTGCTGGGCGCAAATCAGCATAGTGTTAAACATTTTTTTTTTTTGGCGAGACGTTCGTCCACCGGGTTGAATGCCAAGACTCTGCGACGGAGTCTCTCTCCCACCACGAATCCGACACCAAATTTGTATTCTTTTATATGGCCGCTTTAGTAAATTTCACAAGGACCCACCTTCTTCCGTCCTTGGCCCGTCCATCGCATCTCTTGGAGGGCGGTGATGCCAGCCTTTAATTTTATTTGGCCATCTACTAGCTGGGTAGCAGCACCTTCCCAATTGAGGTACCGGACATTACAGGTGCATACCCTCAAATCGTGATCCTTAGAACGTCCGAGGCATGTATTGTTTTTTCATTGGATAATTTTTTCATGTGGTACCCACAACCGCATGGGATTCGCCTTCTCGCTTTAGCTCGCCTCCAAACGGATGTTCATTGGCTACCCTGGAGATACTTGGTCTAAGATCAGAAGTCGTGAGCTGCTTGAACCATATGCAAAAGAATTGTTTCTGCCCACTCGCAGGTGAATGACAGTCAAAAACTTTCCTCATCCCATGCCCCATCCCCCAGGAATTATTACCAGTAAGAAATTTCGCTCTCAGAAACCCAGGTTTATATAGCGGGAAAATAAATCGTTCTACCAAAGTTGTATTGAAATATTAAAGTGACGGTAGAAAGATTGTAAGCGGTCAATTGAAATTACGGTGATGAGAAAAGCCAAATGCAGTTTTTGGCCGCCTTTTTTTAAATAGCTCAGCCTGTATACCATCGGCTAATTATGCTCCGACCTAGAAATCTTTTATAAGTCACTACATATTTTCATAGAACTTCCTCTTTTCAAACTCTACATACTCACACATTTCTGTCAACTCTTGGTATCTAACACAAACCGCACGTTTTGTAGTCTACCTCAACGCTGCATGGTAGGCGGTTTGTTTCCCGCCACTTCAATTCCACATTCCCCTTCGTTATAGGTCTTTTTCCGACATTGTACTGGCGGTACGCAGGGAGATTGAAATGATGTTCTACAGTACCTTTATATGGAGTTGCTGATGATTACTTTCAAAGAGGTAGAGTGCAAGTCCAGTATAAAACCAGCTGGCCTTGTGGTGTGATCGCTGCTTTTCGACGTCTAGAGACATTCAGAAATTTGACCTCTAGCTCAAGATTATGTATATTAAAAATTTTATCGAAAAATGTAAATTAAATATATTAAAATCAAAATCAGCACGCCATTTGTTAATCTTACCATGTCCGTCTATGTCGTACCATGTTGTCTATACCTGGTCTGCCTATCTGTTTGAACACAACCTATGCCTTCAGGTTTTGAGTTACATAAACAAAATTTGGTACTCAAGTATATGTTTTAAATTTTTAATCATTTATTGAAGTCAATTAGATCAAGCGACCATTTAATGGGTTACTTAGATATTGAAATTATTAGAAATTGTATATCATAATTATGAGATTAATGAATAAATATAGTAATCCACAATAATTTTAATGAATAACACAAGCTTTTACAGATTTGCAATAAGTAACGGATTTAAGCCTATAGCACTCTATTCTGGAGGTATATGAGCACATAAAGTAGCATTTTGTTTGATTTTTCTAGACTGCACTGCTGATTTTAGATACAAAGTGGCTGCTGTAATCAAAGTCTCCTCAATTTGTTTTAAATGTAAGGTTACTCGTCTTCCTCACCCGAGTCAAGAAGAACTACATACCACTGTGGTACTGCTGCTGTTGCCACTTGCTACTTGCACAGTTTGCCCGCTTTGATTACCGTCAATTGATATGTACTACTGCTGGTGCTTTCAAACATCCACCTTCTTTCTTCTTCTTCATCTTCTTCTTTCCACCTTCGTTTAACGCTCTGCCGCTTGTTGACAACTCCATTTGGCAGACATTGTTAATCAAAATTGAGGTTAAAGCGCAACGAAGCATGGAGGTGCACACAAAGCAGGGTACAGATACCGTCACGTATGTATGTATGTATATGCAGTTATTTATCACGAGCCCTAAATTTAGGAAGACATCTAAATTAGCATCCCTTGAGGGCGTTGCTTGGTAAACGCCCATAAAAAAGAAATTTCTCACAAAAATTGCTTCACACATACTTTTACATTTGGTTATATATAATATATATACATAGGTACGAATATATGCTCGTCTTATCTGTAAATTGCAAACTTGAAATTCTCTTAGACGCTTACACATGCTTCCGTGTGCCTTAAAATATGCTACACTTCATGATTGCTGTTGACCATAAAATGTGTGTTGCAATTAACCTTCTGGTAGCTACTGACTAAATGTCACTACTGCAAACATACCAACGAACCTGTTCAACCTACATAAAGATCACAAGTTCATGTATAATGTATTCACACATATTCACACCTACATTGCCCTAAGCGTTCGAGTCATCAACAAAACATTGTCGTCTTAAATATTTTGGGGATTTTGGGAGTTGAATTGCCTTGTGGATGTATGCATGATGTAGTATGTTTTCTTGTGAAAATATGTTGTCTAGCATAAATATATAAGTGGATTTTGGTGTTATATATGTATATTGTTATTTAGATAATATTTACTGTATTTAAATGCTGTCTTAGTAGAGAAATTTGTATGTAAATATTTTATTGTATTTTAGATCAATTTGTTTGATTTTATTTAACCTTATACTACTTTACTTCACATATTTTATTTTATTATAAGACAGGATCCGTGGAGACGCCAAGCATAATGGCTGCCCAAAAATAAGTCGTTCAAATGACAATATCGAGATTGTCGGTTATAAACCCGGAACCTCAATTCGGCATCGTTGACAATAATTGCTAATTTGAGAAACTTTCCAGCTTATACTCACTAAAGACATGTCTCCATGCTTACAAAATTCAATTAATGCAACAACTGAAGCGTAAAGACCATGCACAGCGAAGAGGGTTTGTTGAATGGATTATTGAGCATTAGTAAACGGATAATTTTTCGAGCAAAACTATTATAAGCGATGAAACACATTTTGCCCTTAATGGGTTTATTAGTCGCCTAAATTGCCGCTTTTGGGGTTTTGAGAACCCATAGGGATTGTCGAAAAACAAATGCATCCACAACGTGTCACGGTTTGGTGTGGATTTTGGGCTGGAGGCATAATTGTGTCATGATTTTTTGAAAATTAGGCTTGTCAGACAGTGACTGATACTGGTGCTCAATATGAGTATTGTGACATGATAACCCAGTTCTTTTTGCTGAAGTTGGATGATATTGATATGGTCAATATGTGGTTTCAACAAGACATGTCATACAGCCCGAGAAATACTTTCACTCCTGCTTGAGACATTGCCAAGTGAGAGAAAGTGTTTTGGTGATTAGAACTGGCCCCTTAGATCGTGTGATTTAACGCCATTAGATTTCTTTTTATGGAGATATCAGATCCATTCAAACAAGCCCGCAACCACGCATGCTTCAAAGGAGGAGATTCAACGTTGCATCGAGGAAATTCAGTTAGTCATGGAAAATTTCGACGGAAAGCCATGGAGGCCCTAACCCTATCCTATGCACTTTATGAATCAAAAAATTACAATCAAAAGACTAAAAACGTATTTATTTATAATAATTCCAATCTTGCTTTAATTTTAGACACCCTTTATTTTAATGTGCTTTATCTAAGGACCGTCATATAATATCGCGGATTACTAACCACTAACCTAATTGACTTTGAAATATGTTAAAAAACTCCCAGACCTAATATCAAGAAATACAATTTTTTTTTTATAAAAATTGCTTCATATATATCTGCAGAACAGGACAGGTAAATTATGAAATTTTGCCAAAAGCAAACTTATCACTACATTTTCACTTATTTTTCTGGCGCTTTTTGCCAACATTTCACTTACTTCCGCTGCTTTGCATAATAATGGCTGTGGAAATGTGTAAATCTTAGCGCCAAAAACATTGGCGCCTTGCGCATATTTTAACATAGTTATTGTGGAGAGGAGAGCAACTCGTAGTTTACTTATTGACTCGTTAGTGTCAGCGTCATCACATTTTGTCGACGCTTCTTGGCTGAAAGTTTGTATTCTTGCATGTAGGTATGTATGTTACCGTGGTTTCATTTTTCCTTGAAATTGGTTTTTAAGTATTCTTGGAGTATGTATATACTCGTATATCTAAAAGTATGGAGTATAATACTCTGTGCGTTACTGAGAGAGAAGTGTGCCTATTTTCAAACAATGGTGGATTTCTTCCTGATTAATTTTTCCAGCCAAATTAGTAATAATAAGATGAGGACTACCTCTACAAATGCCATAGAAGTCATCCTTGACATTGGGCTAATTAAGCAGCGCTAACAACTATCTGCCTAACCGTTCTACACAGTTGAGTCCAGTCCCCAAATCGATATTAATTATTTCAAGTGAAATGTAAAATGACCCCGATAAAAAAAATTTCTGCCTCCTCCCCTAGTAGCGAAAAATAGCCGCTGGCCTATCGGCAACAATGAAGATATAAATATTTATACTGGTGAGTCTAAATATGAGGCAAACAAAGGAGCAGGGTTCTGCTGTGATCAAGCCAATAACCAAGATAGCTTGAAACTCTATGAATACAACTCGGTATTCCAAACAGAGATTGTGCGCATTCCTGCAGCTGCCAAATGTGCAACAGCTTTTACAGGAAAAATCATCAGTTTTCTGGTAGACGTTAGTCGACAATTAAGCAATTAAGTCTATCAACAAAAATACTAAATGCTTTAGAAGGCAATGCAAAAGCGGACGAGGTAGTTCGCGCTGGCATCTTTGGCGCGGTTATTGCCATCGTTTGCCTCAAACCCTTCAGCGCCTTCTAATGTTGTTTAAAATAGTGTATCATACAGCAACACTTAAGGTTTCGGAACTCTTGCGATGTACCATTAAAGTATTGTGGGACAGCGTGGTTGGTAGACAGATCAAACTGTTTCTTGCCTTAAGTAAATGAAAACTTAGCATTTTTATGGGTGTATTAAAGAGGCATCTCCATAAGTTAGGTAAAATGGAATCGGCTGTGTGCAGAGCTATATAGTGTAGATTCGATGCGGCGAATACCGCAGACAATGGAACAATGGACGATCGAAAGAAGAGACAGCGGCGGCGGTACCCGCTGGTGGAAGCAGAGGAAGAGGAAGACCTCCATCCGTTGGAAGGATCAGGCGAAGAGCGACCTGATCTTACTTGGTATTTCCAACTGGCGTCAAACTGCGAAAAAAGGGATGAATGGCACGCTATTATCGATTCGGCTATAAACACGTAAGTGGTGCCAACGCCAATAAAAAAGAAGAAGAAGAAGTTATTTAAGTATTCAAAACTAAAAGGACTAAATTAAACTTCTAGGTTGTAGGTAAACCATATAGTATTCTTATGTTATGCAGACTTGGATTATATGGTCTTACCCCATTGATGTTTTCATATTTTAACGTCACACGAACACAAGCCAATGCACAACACAACAACAACAAGGAAAAGTACCCGTACAAAAGTAAGTGCAAATGCAATTTGATTGATTTGGAAGAGCTGAGCAAGTGAACGCATACGTACATACATACATACTCGCACATACACGTATGTAAATACTGATCATGCAGAGACATGCAGGCGCTTGCCAATACGTGTATGTACCTGTGCACGTATTGGTATTCGTTTAGGTGACGCTTTCTTATAAAAATGTAAAAACGTGAGTGAGTGCTCATCATGCAGTCGAGTCATAGTGAAATATGACAATTTGACGCATATTTTTGGCAAATATTTTATAATCAAATCATTTGAAAACTGGCGGATGGTGGTACGTGTGAGCATTGAAGTGTATGTTTGTACTCAAGTGAAGTGAAAACAGTAGAGAGAGCAATAAAGAAAAAAGCCAATAAATATATTAGGAAAGCAATAAATTTTCCTCTTGTGTGACATATCAAACTGTCGAAATTTAACTGGATATCAATGAGCGCTGCGAATTTTTAATATAAAAAAATTTACCATTGAATGTAAAAAAAGAGTGAAATAGTTTTCTAGGTGTTAAATTTACTCACCCGAAAGAAAAGTGGTTCAAATTTCGTCAGTAGACACAGAAAATAATAGTAAAGGGTGTTATTTTGAATAGTCTGCTATTCCGATGTCACTTTGAAGCTGTAATTTTTTATATTTGACAAGCAAAGTAATAAAAATGGAACGATACAGACTTCAACAATGCATTGAAATTATTAAAATTCACTATAAAAATGGTAAAATGGTGATGAGGGCCATTTCCACCTCGATGGCTGCGACAATATGCAAAACTGTCAAATATGGGGCTGGGAAAACCCAAGATTTATTGTTAAAAAGTCTCCCCATCCTCAAAGTGTGACGGTTTGGTGCGATATAAAATCCGGGAAAAAATTCTTTGAATACCACAATAACATTTCATATTGGAAAATCCTGTATAGATATCGCTCGCTGTTTTTGAAACAACTGAAAAACTTCTTACTTTTACTTATCTGTTCAAGACTGTAATCTAAATTCTGAATATTGTGTTGAAACCCGGAAAATATTATATTCTGTTATGTCACAAAAACAAAGAAAACCGTCAGACGACAAAAAATATACTAAGCATTTTGAAAGGCGGTTTTCGACAAAAATTTGTTCCGTTGTTCACTTATTTTACAGGTGACTGTGAGTGTGCGTACTTACTCTTACTGATAGACGACAATTGGTATACAGTTTCTATTGGAAGCGACTAAAACTCTTAACACGGCGATGTCCTACGAGCTTAAAATTGTCCGACTAATCATCAGTTTCATGCTACTTGTATACCAGTTCATTTAGGCATGTTGAATTTTTATTACACCACAAAAAAAAATAAGAAAAATGAGTTTGACCTCTAATCACTGGGCTATAGTTATGATGTAGAGAGAAACGAAATTTGCGCAGCTCAACAAAACTTATTAGGAATTGAAATTCAGTCGTGGGGTACTAAAACGACAACACCATACGAATAGCGGCGGGACGAAAATATTTACTTCACCAAAAATAAAAAATAAAATATAAAAATAAAATTCAAAAATTAATTTGCTTCTAGACTCGAACATCCTTGCCGGTAAAAGGTCTTCGAAATTATTGTTTCTTCCATAACTGGTGGACTACTATACAAATAACCAACTGATATGATTTCATTTTCAAAATACTAGTATTTAACTAGAATTTTTGCATAGTAGTATACCTTCTCCCGGTATGTCCAATTTCGAAAACATACACACTTATTTGTGAACGCCTGATCGAACGCAACTAGTCCCTTCATTTTTGAGATACCACCGTATAACCAACCTTTTTTCGCAGAAGTATTGTATTGATCACACTCGTATGTCGGAACCGGCATTACCGGTATTCTCTCTTTGACATAAGTAAGTTCGGAGGCGGTTTAGTGTAAGATAGGTCACTCCGTTTGTTGGAAAACATCAAGGCGCATTACCACAAATCGGAGGAGGAGCTCGACCTAAAATCGCTTCAGCGTTTACAAAGTACCAATTATATTTATTTTATTCCATTTTCCAACAAAAAAAACAATTTTTGAGTTGCGCCTATATTGAGGACTAACGTGCGCAGATCTCAATTAAAATAAAATTAAATAAAAATATATCAAGACTTGCCTATCAATCCTCCAACATGAGTATTTCTCCATTTATAACATTTTCCTTGTGTGCACATTTTGAATTTAAATAAAGTTTCAATAAAAAATACTATCAAATTCCTTTCTGTCGCAACCACCGACCCCAAAAATGAACTCACGTGGTTTTTCTTTTTTTTTTTGGATCGTTTCTTTAATTCAGCTATCCCACACAATTACCTGTTTTTCAACAAAATAAAAAGAATTCAGTTGTTACTGTACAATAGCAACAGTAAATTGTCATAAAAGCATATTAAAAATTCATAACGTTGTGCTCTAGCAGCTGCATTGCGTGCCTCCCAAAAAAACGAGGAAGCAAGCTAAAAAGGGAAACGCAAAAATACTACTAATGCACGATTAATAACATATGTATGTACACATATATGTTTGTAACGACAAAAGTGCAGGTAAAATCTTGACTGCCGTGCAAATTTTGGAAAGTATACATAAAAAAAATTGGCCATAAGCACTTATGCTTTTAAGCTTTCAACACAACGTCATAAAAAAAATAATTTTTATGTATGTACGTATGCACCCAGTGAAAAGTTATTCAGGATATATTTTGAACTTGTTCTATCCTGAGCTTTGATAAAAAAAGGCTTTAACAAAATTTTATTGGGGCATCCGATAAAAAGTGAGAGCTTTGATAGAAGAAGAGGATCATTATAGGTATATGTTATATAATTGTCAGTTTGTAACAGCTGACGTGATTATCGGCTGACCTACCAACCAAACGGCGGATGGATTTTTATGAGGAACTTTTATTTCATGTTAGAAATATACTCGAAAGCTTGACATATCAAGCCGACCGCAATTAGAAAAATATATTTTCGATAATTTCGGATGTTGATCGATAACCTGGCCTCCAGAATAGCAGAGGATCATTAGTATTTAGAATATTTTATCTCTATTGCAGTGGAATAATGGACAAGAAGCCAGTAAATTCAGTCACAGTCTCAGCACGGTCCTCAAATAAATATTCTGCGGTACGATGTATTGATTGCTACGGCGAACCAATTAAGAGAACACACTTGACCAAGTAGTGATCCCAAATTCACTAGTATCTCGTTATTTATATACAAATGATTTCACCTGTAGGGTAAAAGATATGCTCGCATGTGAAATAGTAGTTTACCCCTGATGCTGTTTAAGAAAAGCGTGGTAAATTTTGTGGCACATTTCGCTGCTGCCAAAATCATATGCCACATGAGGCACGAAGAAAAAGAAAAGTCAAGGCGCCAATTGGCAAAAAAAAATAAAAAATAAAAGAAATATAAATAGAAAAATAAAATTTAAAAATCAAAAGCAGTATAGTGTACGCCAACCGCACGCCCATTATGACAGTTGATTTTGTGTGCACACACACACATACACACATATCCATTTACACTTTTCCTACCTTGAGCGGATAAGAATGAATGAAACGAAAAAGAGCTAACTTTGATTGTGGCAACGAGTGTTGAAAAGACTTACAGTAAATTGCTGGGGCGTTTTTTGGAAAGACGTGCACATACACATGCGAAGAAATTTGCGTTATAACCGCTTCCTTATGAAGTGACTTAATATTGGAAATATACTTATTCATATATGATTACGTGAAGCGAAAACTTTTCTTATCGCACTTCATTAAACAGAAAACAAGTATAATTTTGGGTTAGGAATCAAACTTTTCCTAAACTACTTTTTTGGGTGTTCAAAAAAGTTCAAAGAAATCATATAACGTTTTGGAGTAGATATTATTCATAAAGAAAGTAAAATCGCAGAATGGTTTCTCTTTCGGGGTTTTAGAGAAAATACTTCTTCCCGTGCCTCATTTGAGTTCATTGGATAGAGGCGTGCGTTTAACATAGTAAAGTTTTAAGGAGGCCGCGGTACCATGGAAGGAGTATATCGCCTAGATCTATGTACATCTAAAATTATGGATAATACTTCTATCTACAATCGAAATGCAGCAGGGAAAAGCATATTCTCCGAATGTTTTCTGCTACTTCATTAATTCATCATACGTTTAGAGGCAGCTCAGAAAAAAATGTAATTCCCTCTATTCGTTGGAAAATCAACAAGACACACAATAGAAATTGGAGGAGGAAAATCGCTTCAGTGGCTATAAAACGCTTATTATAAACATAGCAGACCTTTTTGCGTCTAAAGATTTTCGCCAAAAACAGATTTTTTAGAGCGTTTTATCCAAAAAAATTCAGAAAGTAAAACATTAAAAAGTAAAAGAGGAACAAAAGGATATAAGGTACACAGTCAGAAATGTCACTTATCTGCCTATAAAATGACCTCATGTAGTTAGATGTATGATTTTCCTTTGTTACATCGCACATGTCATTTGAGCTGACAGCTGATGGTGGAGCGTGCTGGCGTTAAGTGTCTATCAATATACCAAAAAATAATTTAAAACATATTACAAAAGAAAATTATTTAATATAAAACAAGTTTAAAAAATATATTGAAATAAAAAAAATTAAAAATTTTAAATCAAGAAAATCAAACTAAACAATAAAATATAAAATAAAATTGATAAATATAATATCAAGCAAAATAGAATAATACAAAATAACGTGAACAATATATTAATTAAACTAAATAAAACAAAAATATGTAGAATAAAATTAATTAAAAAAATAATGTCAACAAAAGTAAAATTAAATCATTAAAAATAAAGTTGAATAAACTAAAAAAATAATATATAATTAAATCGAATGAGAAAATAAAAAAAAATAAAAAATATGCAAAACAAAATTAAATTAAATTAAGGGAAAGGTATTAAAATAAAATAAAACAGATAATGCAGGGTTTCCCAATAAGAGGTTTTATTTTAATATTCGAAGAAAATTTAAATTTTTTGTGATAAATGATACGATGTTTATTTCAATGTAAAGAGGAAGTTATGCAATTAATAACAGAAAACAATAACAGCCAAATGGCCGTCACGGCTTCGCTCACAGGACCGTATCCTTTTTATAAAATATTCAATGACTGTTTTATGCCCTCAATAGCTTTACGAATTCCATCTTTGAGGTCTTGAATTGACGGTGGCCTTTTGGCGTTGACCTCATCTTACATGTGTCTCAAAGAAAGAAGTTGCCAGGTGTTAAGTCGCAAGATCTCGGTGGTCAATTGCGATCACCTCTTCGAGAGATAACACGGTTCGGAAACTTTTCCCTTAAAATATCGATGGTTCTTTGCTTGTGTGGCACGTAGCGCCATCTTGTTGAAAATAAATATTGTCAAGATCAATACCATCCAATTCCGGCCATAAAAAAGTAATCATTGATCATCTTAGTTACACGTTTTCAACTGTAAATTTTTGGTTTTCCGAGCCCCAGATGCGACGGCTTTGCTTATTGACGTAGACATCGAGATGGAGATTTTGAAATTTGAACTTTATAAACTTGGTTATTCCAAGTCTTTATGCGAAATACAGTGTTATGACGTCTGTGGAATGCCCAATTCAAATGAACGACGAGAAATGGCCAAACCTGGATTTTCCTTAACTACATCAGCAATATTCTCGGTGATTCTTCAGCGATGTTCACGTGTTTTATATTTCACACAACTAACTTGTTCCAACAGTTCTGTATTGCGGTCTGAGGAGGTGCTCAACGACGACAGAAAAATATTTAGGTTTCGCGACCCATCTCTGTCAAGTTTTACCGGTTTTATTGAGTTTTTTAACAATTTCGTCATAGAAGTGTTCTATTCTTTTTACTGGCGTAATCTCAAATAATTGCAGCTTAATCAGTGACATCTACCTGAATAACATGCTATTCAAAATAACACATCTTTTTAGAAACCACTTTACAAAATGACATAAAATAAAGTGAAATAAAATAATATAAAAAAAGCTTAATAAGATTAATTAGAAATAAAAAATAAAATAATATTCTAAATTAAATTAAAAGAAAGGGAATCAAATAAAGTAAAATACAATATAACAAAACATTTTCAAATGAAACAAAATGAAACAAATTGAAATTTAAAAAAATTATTCTTTAATTTAATTTAACAGGCTAATTGGCTTAAGGTTTTCGTTACTCATGAGTTTAAGAATGTAGTGAAATTTAATTACTTATATTTTTTCTGCGCATAGATCAAAGCAACGCAAACACATGTGACTCTAAAGCATAAAAAAGACTGCGCATAAAAAACAGGGAAAAACCCAAAAAAGTGAATACCAAGCTAACACAGGTGTGCTTTAATTAAATCCATTACAGTGATGTTGTTTTTGTCTCCATTGTTTTCTTAACATTTTTCTGTTCTTTAACGTTTCCTTTACTCACTGCAAAAAAAATGAGAACAAAATATTTCAACAGACCCATTAATTTACACGTCATTTTTCTAAATGTTTCATAAGCTTTTGAGGGTGGGTTGCGCTGTTGGGGGCAGCAAGAGAAGAAACGAAAAATTCACAAAGAAAGCTACTAATAATATAGGTATGTGCATATGTGTGAAGCTAATTCGTGACAGAGAGGTGAAACCAGAGATTATTTCCAAAAATGTTTTATGCCGACTTGACATGCTAGATGTAGCATCTAAGACTGTATTTATGTACAAACATTCCTTTAATGTATACACACCTACATATTCTTATTTGTTTTGTTTGTCGAAATATTAGCATTAGCCTCAAATTGGCAACAGGCTTGACAAAAACTAGAACATACATAAGTGACATAACTAGACAATAATTTGACTAACGAGCTGCAGCGAACATAGAGAGCTCAAGGATGAACTGGAGGATAAGGAAGGTAAAACTATGCAAAAACTATTATTATCTCTACAGAAGTAATATGAATGCTCATGTTCACAGCAAAGAATACCTACTAAATATTATTTCAAATTTTCCTCGCAATCGCAAATTTCGTTTTACATATGCTTTTTGTGTTGTGCTTCCCATCATCTGTCACACCACTCTTCTTTTGACAGTTATTTGTCATAGTTGACAGATTGGGCGGGTAATTTTGAAAAATTGTTTTGCAAATATTCATATATCACCAGCTAACAAGTTAAATCACATAAAAAGAGCAAATAATTATATATATACTATATGCATATATATATATATATATATATATAGACGTATGTTTACATTCTGAGCATATACAGACCTTCAGAGGGTGGCAATTCAATCAGCCTGTGAAAGCACAGTGTAGAAGATGATTTTGAGGATGACGGCTGATGGGTGGTAATAAATATGATATGATTAATTTCTTTATTTACCGGCTGTGGAAAACCAACAACAAACACAAAATTGAGCTTGTATATATATTTAAATACGAGTACAAAGACGTTTTTGGGCAGACACCAATGTTGCTTATTTTTAGAATAGAAGATTTCCTAAATATAAAACGACAATCTC
Source organism: Ceratitis rosa (assembly GCA_037013455.1). Lineage (NCBI taxonomy): Eukaryota > Metazoa > Arthropoda > Insecta > Diptera > Tephritidae > Ceratitis > Ceratitis rosa. Next base: position 3,115,146 of record JAWMAG010000004.1, read on the forward strand.
AGACAAGAGATCTTACCCATACGCTCATTTACATATTAAGACATGATGAATATTGTTTTGGAATATTTCACAAGTGTATAAGAGTGAGATCTTTGTATTGCCTCAAGTTGGTAGATATTCTTGTGGAATCATCTCAACTCTCATCTTGAAGATGTTGCCAGAGACGGCAATTTTCAATTTCCCTCGTGACTGCCGGGAAAGTAGTTTCAGTCATTAGATTAAATATGAAAGGAACGTTTAATAGTATTTATATTTTATTATCGATTGCCCTTCTCGCCAACAAAGCTCTTCGCGTTTTCACAGATGGTTCTAAAATGAATGAAGGGTTGGGGGCTTCAGTTTACTGCGCCCGACTAGGAGGTCGTATAAGCTGCCAAGCCATTGCAGTATCTTTCAAGCCGAGATTTTTGCCATAAAAATGGCGACATAGCTACAGCAATCAGCCTTCAAACGAAAAAAATACAAATCTCTGTGGGTAGTAAAGCGGCCATAAAGGCCTTAATTTCATACAGCACGAAGTCAGCTGTGACCCCATTATGTAAAGAAGCGATTCAAGCACTGGCTGAATACAGAAGAATGTGCATTTACTGGGTGCAAGGTCACACGAGTATTGAAGCAAGTGAAGAAGAAGAAGCAAGAAGTATATTGCTTCGTCAGGCGAATAGACTTTGGGAACGAGTTAAGGTCTCTAGAATCGCGAATATTATGTGTAAAACATACAATACTACACTCACAAAGTTTATACTATCGGTTAAGAGACCAGAACCCAGGCTAATTATAGGACTATTAACGGGACATTGCCTTCGGGAGTCTCAGGCACTTTAGATAGGTCTGACTGCGGACAACAAGTGTAGGAAATGCAAGGAATGCACGGAGACAGTCGAACACGTAATATGTGAATGTCAGGTTTTCGGAAGACAAAGGCTTTGTATACTTGTCGCAGAACGACTACGAGATCTACAATCAGCAATGGCCAAGAGGTCACAATGACTACTTAAATTCGCTAAAAGAACATCAATGTTCTTCACACTAGGGACATTAGAGTGTAGCAGCACTGCTTGGTCGCATGTAGTGGGCCTGGCAACACTATATATATATATCGTCTATGTGAGACCTTCTGGGTCAGTTAGCAAGGTTTATATAATAGAAGGTTACGACAAGACCAAAATAGTATGTTTAATGACGAAGTTGGTTCAATTTGGTTGGTTACCGAAAATTTTAAAAGATTTTCATAATTTTATCTATAAAACAGCAATACATTTTGACTATAAAACCCTAAGGCCTTGCATTGTAATTCTTTAAAATTAACAACAATTAAAATCAAAGTTTTTTTAATAGTTTTATGTCTAACAAATATATTTTAATTATCAAAAGAATTTTAAGTTATGAAAATTAACATTATTTTCTAACAAAAATTTCTATTTCTATTTTCTATTACTCTAACTTTTGGTGTCATGTAATACGAAAGGCATGAGTAAATAATGTGAAAAGCGTTTAAAATTTTCAAAATTCGAAGCGAACGGATATTATTTATACAAATTTAATATATATATACCGATTTTCGCACAATTTCTTTATGTGCTAAAAAGCTGTTGCGAAATGGATAATTCGTACAATTCGAACAGTTCGTATTTAAAAATTCGAAGCGATGAAAAAGTGTAAAGTGGGTTAATGCTGACAAAAATTAATAATAATATAATTTAATGATAAAAATTTTGTAGCTGAAAACTTGAAGTTTTGGAAAACGTGAATTCATGGGATAGATAAATATATAATATACATACATATATGCTGGCATATATATTAATAATATATGTGGCATTAAAAATATATATTTACGTATTAACCCCAACGCAGCAGGTCCTTTGTGTAAAGCTCTTATTCTCATTTAGTGACCTTGGCTACCTAGACCCTAGCTTGATGAACAAAGCCTATGAAAGCTATACTTTGCAAAATACTTTGTTGTTCGCTAATGTTTGTGTCATTTTTTTAGTAAGAAAAATCGCCAATTAAATTTGATACGTAAATACCACAAAATAAAATTATATAATTTGTTTTTTTCTGCTGCATAGGAAAGTGTTTCCTATATTATGTTATTACGTTCAGACACATATGGTACATGTATCAAGTTTCGCCCACTGTATATATGATGGAGTTGGTTCGGTGACGACAACGGTTGTCGTAACCTTGTATTCTATAAACCTTGGGTGCTGCATATCTTGTGAAAAAATCGTGTTTAAAAATTCGAAGCGGTGAAAAAGTGTGCAGTGGGTTATTGTTGATAAGATTAAGTGATTTATATTAGTATTTCCCGAAAAATTAAAACAAAGATGCGATATTGTGCATGTTCGTTAACGACCTCATTTTATGAACGTCTCGATACTAGTTTTTGACCTGAAAACTTGAAATTTTGGTATTAGGAAATCGTGAATTCATTGGATAGTTAAATATAAATATTGTATAACACCATGGGTGTGCCTTTATGTTGGTCTACGGCCACCTGGACCATAGTTTGATCAAAAGAGGCTACGCCTTGGATCTTGCACAGTACCTTGTGTTTTGTTAATTTTTGCGCAATTTTTTTGTCGAAAAAATATTGTATAGCATGTTTTTCTTCTGTATAAGAAAATTTTTCCCATATTTATTTTACCAGGATCACATACATACATATATATATCTTTTAAAGGAAAAAAATACTTTTATATTATAACATAAATAAATTACTTCTGAAAAGCGATAAAAACGTAAGCAAAAAATAAGTAATTTTTTCTGTAATGACGATTTCCTTAATAACATAGCAATTGCTGCAGGTTTCAACAAGAAAATCAGAACACATATTAAATAGTATAAAAATGGTATAAAAAGTCTGTAGTTTTATTCTCCCATCTTCAGTGATTCCGCTATTAAAGCCTTTTATACTTTCACAAAAACAAAAAAAAAAAACATTATAAAACCCAGTTTTGCAGGTTGCGCCAAAACATTAATATAAAATAAAATACATTTCTTTTGTATTACCTGCTTGACTTGATTTCTTGTTATAAATAAACTCGGAGTCGTTGACAATCCCTACTGAGGAGGCTCTGCAACCAGGAAGTTTTAACTTTTTTATAAATAAAGTTTCTACAAATCTTTATCTTGGTTGGTCCAGAATTCGAGTCCATGATCTGCTATATGATATCACGACCTGCTTGTTACTTGTTCACAGCGACCATCCATACCATATTAGCTCACACGAAAACTGATTACATTGTATTTTTAAAACCAAAATGTAGTTGAACAATTAAGCAGCGTATGTACAAAAACTGATATGCTAGCTGATTTTCAACAAACAAGCTTTATTACAAATATTTGGGACAAAAAATAAGAAACGAAACTTAAAAAGATAAAACTAAAAAATTTAAAACACAAAAAAAGTTCACAGCGCAAATAACTGACATTCCATTAAAAGTTTGACCGCCAACAAATTACAAAAACATACAAACTAAGTGTAAAATGGGGCACAAACCGCTGATTGGGGAAAATCAGTGCAGTAAATGACGGTGTGAGTGAGATAGTGAGTGCTTAGAAGTGTAGTGCGAGCGGTGACGATAGAGATTTTGTGTCCGTCATGATCAAATTTATCTATATGCTAACTAAGCACTGAGTTTCTCAAAAAAAAGTGTTTTAGTGTGTAAGTGCGTGGAAGTGTGTGAGTGTGAGTTTGCATCTAACAAAAGTGCAACTGCATTGCATGGATAGTGAAATGAATAAAAAAAAAACTACAATGGCTATACCGGTAGCAGTGTATGCAGACTATCTAGATGTACAAGAATTTTAGGCGCTCAGCCAGAGGTGACTCATACGCCATGGCTAACCTTGGACTCTCACTACATTCTTCTAATGGCATAATGAGTGTGGTGTATGTATGATATTTATGTTTATGCCAGTGTATGTATTGCATTTTGCTACTGCAAACGTCTGCCACCTGTCGTATGTAGTTTGCACATTTTCACAATTTTACGAGTCATCCATTTGGCCCTTTTCGTTGATAATAACCATCTACACATAGCCAAATGTTTAGCGAGAGGCTAGGTATTTAGATAAGAGAGAGTTATGCGAAAGCAGCAATTTTACTGAAGAGAACTAAAAAAATGGAACATACAAAATAATGAAATAAACAATAACAATTGCACAACAAAATAAAAATAATATCTAAATAAATTTCCTTTAAGAGAGGAAGCAAAAACGAAATAGAATTGTTTAACTAATGAAACACCCCGCATCCAACGAGAATCCTCACAATATTTATTAATCATTTGTTGAACAAACTCAAGCGATAGCAGATGACTTAAAATTTCGTACTAAAAGGTTTTAATATCTGAAGATTATATCATATTGCCCGAGCAATCGATTGTTCAGATACGAAATTTAAAGCTATGAAATGTCTTGAGGCTTAACAGAAGGCAAAATTTTATTTTTCTCTCCCTATCTATCTCTCTCTCTCTCTCTTGCTCTCTTTCCAATGCTTGTACAAAAACCACCGTTGAAAGTAACTCCTAGGTTAACTTAGTTATTATAGCCTGTACATTACTTTAGGTCATCAAATAACCAATACAGACAAACATTTGTTTTACAAATTCGCTAGGTGAGGGCAGCTTAAGAGTATGACCAACACAGATGCATGTTTTCGTAAACAACATATGTAGTCTATTTTCCACGCTTTTTCGCAACCAAATTTACATATTCATAGCCATCATACTATTTTACCCTGCACCCGGCACACCACTAACGGCTTGGTAGCAGCAATTCACGACTAGTAATGGTGAATTAAATGGCGTTGGTTGACAGTCAATGGCTGAAAACTGTTGCCGTTCATTATGAAGCCTCCTGACGGTTGTTTGTTCATTCTTTGCCTGCAGTTGGTCGTTCAACTGCAAACACCGGCATCTTTCACCACAAAATGTTATGTTATGACCCAGGACTGCATGTAAAATAGGTGACAGCAAAACATTGGAGTACCAAATTGCCAACACGATTCGACTCTATGTTGTAATTTTTGAATTTGTTGTTATTTTTGCTGTTGTTGGCTTATTTTAAATATTTTTGTACTTGTTGTTTGTTGTCATTATTGTTTACTATTGTTGTTTTTATTTTTGTGATATTCTACCTTTGCTTCTGTTGCTTTATTTAGCCAGCAGATGGCTGCCTATCGTTTTGTCTGGTTGAGCATGCTGCCAAACAAGCCGGAAAAGTGCTTGTCGCCCATTTGTATGTCATACTTCCGATTTCGAAAATGTTTGAGGTTAAGTGCAGAGAAAAATATGCAACGATTCTACTGTTGTTGTTGATTTTCAACGTTTTTTGTTAAATTTACAGCATATAAAATAGGTTGACTACGTCGACGTCTATTCCATTTACAGTGACGAGCAAACGTAAGTGCAAGATGATTTGTTTAGAAATATTCAAATATATTTCGAGCTAAGCTTTCATTTAATATTACACAAATCAGTATGCAACTTTTGTCACAAAAATGTTTGGAAACTCAGAAAAAAGTTTTCAAAACAAAAGGTACGACACCATGCTTAAAAATATACACAATATTTAGCACAAAATCCAGAAGAAGGTGGTAGCGATGAACTCGCCTATTTTATTTTATTTTATTCTATCTCATTTTATTTTTTTTTTTTATTTATTTTACATTATTTTATATTATTTTATTTTATTTTTTATTTCATTTTAGTTTCTTTTATTGAAATAATTCAATTTAATTTATTTATTTTATTTTTGATTTTACATTATTTTATTTTATTTTATTTATTTTTTTAAATTTATTTAATTTAATTTTTTTTTATAATTTAATTTTTTTTATGTTTTGATTTACAACATTTTATTTTTATTTTTTATTTATTTTTATTTTATTTTATTCTATTTTATTTTATGTTATTCTTCTCTATTTTATTTATTTAAATTTAAGTACTCTGAAAGATGATCACTGTCGCGTGCATGCGCTTCATTGCACATATTTATGCAAGAACATACATGTATACCGCAGTAAAAGCATATTTACCATTTGGTGATATGCAAGCGTCATTTACCGCTAAAAATATATACACGTACATGTGCAAATATATTTCCGCGGAAACCAGAAATGTTTATTTTACCGGCACATACACATCCCCACTTGCATCCTAGTTTCCCCAATTGCTATTATCTCAACAACATGCCTGCATATTTGGCTTCCAACACTTTGACTGTCAACATGCGCTTCCTCCCTTTCTCCGCTTTTTCGCCCTTCCATCAAATCATCTAGACATTTGGCAGCTATTTCATTGGGTTGTTTGGCTTTTTGCCTGTTCGTCCAGCTGTTTATTTCTTGTATTTTTGGTCATTTCGGTCGCTTCTCGCCAAACCGTTAGCTGTTTTTGTCGATTTATTGTTGTTATTGGCGGTATTGGCATACGCTTATTTACGGCTAACCAAAGCCAAAGTATGCGGCTTCTATTAATTGGTAGGCGTGTTGTTTTATATTGTTATTTTGCATTTGTTGCTATTGTATAAATATACATACGTTTGAGCTCCCCATATGCCCACTAGTGCAATTTAGTAGAATTTAAAATGCAATTACATCTAATGTAATTTGTGTTAATATTTGAGACTTGCTCACCCTCCATTTTAATGAGCAATTAAATAAATGTTGGACAATTTTGAGGTGAAGTTTACAATAAAATGTACAACAACTATGTTAAGAGGTATATTAATAAACATACATATGTATACATTTTGCGGATGCTTTAAAAACCAGATGACTCAGATATGCATTTAAATAAGTGAGTGGTATTAAAAAAGTATTAACTTGTCATAGATATTGATTTATTGTATTCATCATATTGTAATTTCATTTATTTAATTTAATACTTAATGCAGATTAATTCGAAGTTTTGCAACCTTTAAAAAAATGAATTGAAATTAATAAAACAAACGCACAACTGGCACGAAAGAAAAGTTCCCTCAGATATACTTTTTTGTCGAACAACTTCTGGTACCTAACCTCTACCTTTGTACTCTCAAAATTAAAAATTAACATATTGGCATAAAATGAAACCATTTTGTTTTTGTTCAAGTTTCACCCTGGTCATCAACGTAAGTCAATTATAGGCCACAAAATGATTACATTGCGGGTATAACCTTTCAATACCTCTTTCGTACTTTTTGGTTTTTGCAGTTTTCTTCTTGTTTTTGGGTCAACTCTTAGTCAATGCGACACCCACTTTGAAAAGAGATTTCTCGTAGTAACATGCCCATGCAAAATAAAGGCAACGAAATGACAGATAAATAATAAGTTCATAACATATATTTGTTGGTAAACATATTTCAGTCTTAGAGTCTGCTTGGAGGCAGAATTTGTTTATTTCTGCTAGGTAATTCACCTGTCGGCAATAGTCATCATTGGTTCGAAGGCGGCTTAAATCTGTCCCAGATTTTGTTCGAAAAACATCAGCTCAACCGAAAATCAGTTCAGCTGGTATAGGAACTTAATTGTAGCCGATGTGATATACGGCTGCGTAAACCGGCCAGGAATAACATTACATGTTCTATCAAAGCTATGAAAGATCCCTCCAAAGTATTTGGTGCTAAATTTGGTTTCAGATAAGGTAACGAGCTTATTGAGATAGTTTCAGAAGTGCAACCGCTGGCATATCGCCATGTCATTTTCATTAAAAATCGCTGTTGAAGCCAGCAACAACAATATCAGTTTTGAAATCCAATGCAGCATCACTCTTACCAACATGTGCTACCTTCGGCTCAGCATAAAATTTCTCATTAATACCATTCTACTTGAACGTTCAAAAACGCAGATGTTGGCAATATCCAGAGTACTGACTTAAGAAGTTTTCGACGGAAAGGTTTTGCAAAAGATATATACTAGTAGTTGCAAGTTCTCGTCAAATACTCTTACATGGAAAAAAGGGAGGCTAACTACTGAATGTAAAAATCCAAGCAGTAACAAATTCACACCCAGCAATTTACACTACAACTTACTTACATAAGTACAGGGCTATCCATTTTACAGTTTCGAAAATATACGTAAATGGCATGCATTTAAAAAAAATTTCAATCAATTTCTTTTTTATAATAGTGTTTGAACCTTCATTGAAATGATCGCCGCGCAAATTTATGCAAACCTCGATCCGTTTGAGGTAATTGTCGACCACTTTTTGGCACATATTACCGTCCAATAATTTAATAAATGTTGGCTTTCGTTTCTCAAGAGTTAAAGGTGTATCCAGATTCTTTCTCGCAGCCCCCACAAACAATGCTTACGGTACAAACCGCACGATCTCGGTAACCAATAGACATCGCCAAGACGAGAAATTTCCTTCGCAATAAAGCCAAATTCGCTCTTGTTGTGTGGAATGTGGCACCTTTTTGTTGAAACTATATATTGTTGAAGTCATATTCTTTTATTGCAAAAAAAATTGGTTATTTTATGACCAAAATTTTCTGTATTTGTATTTCAAAGAAAGAAAGTCCCATCACACCTCCGGACCAAGGAGGGCACCGGACAGTAAATTTTTTTTGGGTGTAATGGTATCTCTTCAATTGTTCAGAATCCTCGGAGACCCAATGCTATAATTTTGCCAAGTGAGAATTGTGCATTGTGGCTGAATAAAATTTTGTTCGAAAAATCGCCGTCCACTGTAAGTTGCTCAAACACCCAATTGACGTATGTATGTGCGGCATTGTGAATGGTCAGCAGGTTTCAGTTGTTGTATGATCTGGACTTTATGTGGATATAGGTGTAAGTTCAAGTGCGAAATACACCATAATGTGCCGTAAGAAAGTTCAAGGTACAATATCTGCAACCGATCCATTGACTTCAAATTGTTTTAAAGATTTACCACTTGCTTTATTGTATGGACGATTATGTGCACCATAATTTCAAAATGTCTGACTTATAGCTAAAACAACGCATGTTTGGTTTGACAGTTAAATTTGCCAGATGCCATAGTACAGCAGTTTACTTTTGAAACTCGAAAATGGATAACCCTTTATACGTACTCGTACATCTCCTCAGCAACACTCACTAAAAACATAAAAGTGAAATCAATAGAACAAATTGCATTAAAATGCTATAAAATATCAAATTAACAATAACTTATTGAACACATAAGGATATCCGGTATAATAAGCGAGCACATATGAAGTGTACCTATGTAATCTACATAACCACATATGAATAACAAGGCGATCGATAAGAAGTCAAATCGCAAAGTACACGCACAAAAATCCACAAAGTTATAAACACTTGTACAAAAAATGTGAAAGGAGCAAGTAAAGTCGAATAAAAAGGCATAAACAGATTGAATTCAAAAAAATAGTATGTCGCCTGTGTAATGCTGCCAATGAATTCGCCACAACGGGGAAAAGGAAGAGAGGCAGTAAGGCAGTTGGAAAGTTACAAAGCAAATGGCAAACAAAGCTGTGGCAACAAATCCCTGGTAACTTACAAGTCGTCGCTACATTTTCATTTCTTTATGTTGTAGTTAATTTTGTTGTTGTTGCCATTGTGTACATTTTCCAATTATTTTGGTTCACTGAAGCTGAAAAAGATGAAATACGTACATACATACATGTAAGTAAACTGCAAAAGCAAAATATATCAATATTTAGCCTGAGGGCATAACATCAGCCTAAATGTATGCAACACATAAGTATCAATATTGTAAACTTGTTTATATGGAAACGTGTTTTTGGCGCAAGCTTATCAACTCAAATATGACGCAGCTAAGCTGAAAGGCTGTTAGTCGAGTTTATTCATTTTTTCCCACTATAGTGTTGGTAGACTTGGTGAAATACAACAACAATAAAGCTTTAGAAGGCTGATAGTGCAAAAGAGACTTGTGATTTATGATGCTTATGATAACTGTAAGCAAATCAAAAATATGCGGCATAGTTGTGGAGCATATAAAAACAGTGTCTCTGTCTCTATATCTCTAGATTTTGCTGATGTTTCTTCAGTTCAAAAAAAAAAAAAATTTTTAACAAATAATCCAAGGACAGCAAGCTGAATTATGACGAGACACTGTCAAAAGTATTGAAACAATAAGGGAGCGGTTGGATTAAGTGTATAACCAACATTCAGTCAGAATGTAAATGTATAGGGAAAAGTTGGATTTAGTTGTTGTACTACTTTTAAACATATAAAAATTGCAGACAACAAACAGACGCTAACGCATTTAGGGATTATATATATATATATAATTGGCGCTTTGTAACCGCTGGAGCGATTTTTCGGCCGAGCTCTTCCTCCAATTTGTGGTTTTGCATCTTGATGTTTTTCCAGCAAATGGAGGGACCTACAGTTTATACTAAGCCGCCTCCGAACGGCTGGTGGTTTTTTACGAGGAGCCATTATTTCATGTCCGAAATACACTCGGAGGGGTGGACATTCCCTGCCGAGGGACGACCGCAATTAGAAAATTTAACTTAATTTTTAACTTAAATTAATTTTCCATAACTTTAGGATGTTGCTAGCACTGGGATATGAACCCGAGCCTTCCGAATGTCAGTACGCAATGCTAACCACTCGGCTAACGCGGCCACGGGATTACATAACATTAAAACAGCGCCAAAATATTATAACAAATGCAACCCCCAAAAATATGATATTAAAGGCATTTAAGAGGCACATAAGTAGTAACAAAAAAACACGCATTCTTCCCAGCGTTGAAACGAGTGTTTGCCACCCACATATTACTGTATATGTAGCAACAAAATCCATAGCTCCCCATTTGCTACACGCAAAAAATATATTTCATTAAAAAAACCTTCCCACTGGTTTGACGCTAATAATTCATACACTGGTGCAGTACGCCTAAAAGCCCCAAAGTGCACCGCCTGGGGATATGCTAAGTAAAACTTCAAAGTGCCAGACGTTCGTGCCCACCACTGTTGCATGCAGTTTGTGTCACCCTCTGTTAGCCTTTTTCACGGTTAAACGCACTTTTTGTCACAATTCAATTGTCGTTTTGGGGTAACTGAATATTTCATATATATATACTAGCATACTTTTTGGCGCTTGAAAGCAGTGTGGTAAACGTTGTCGTCATTTTTATTTACGCACTTAAAAACGCATATAAGTATATATTTTTTACATTACTTCTGTGACGACGCTCAGTAGTATAGTATTTCAGCGAGAAGTAATGCTTCGATTTAAAGAGATTATTTTTATTTCATACATATTTATCTGATTGTAATCTATAGAGAGCATATTCCTTGGTTTGAAATTTACAAATCTTACTAAATAAATATTTGATGATTGAATGTTTAATTTCTAAGTGTCCTTTATGCCATTTTCCTTTGATTTTTTTTTTTTATTTAAGCTGAGCAAATAAAAAGTAGATGGCGAATGAAAAGTAAATTCAAAGGAAATCAATTCCTAACTACAGGAGCTATATTTTTTGATATTGTGAGTATTGCCATTGATTTCATACTTTTAATTTCAAATAAGTTTTGAATTTGGCGATAACAATAAAACAATTTTAGGCGTTATATTAAAGCAAATTTTTATCAGTTCTTTTCAATCACAGTTGGCTGTACACAAAAATCTTTTTAAATGAAATTTAATTTTGAAATATTTCTTAAATAATATTTACATTTATTTAAAAAGATCTAAAAAATATCTTTCTCAAAAGTTCAAGCTATTTTACACCGCATCAATTTTGATAGGCTTTCGTGATATTCTAATTTTATTTTTATTGTTATCTAAAGTAATTAAATTTGTCGACAAATCTTTTTCAGTTATCCAATCCCAAAACAAATATTTTTAAAATTTGTTGGGTTGGTTGATGCTGGCACTCTCTTTATTGCATGTGTAGTTCACAATTATGGATGTGTATGGATGCTGCCTGTACTTCAAGGCCATTCTTATACGTAAAGAGTGCGCTATGAGAAATCAGTATACACATTTTCGAGTATTGCTTCTTTATTAGAAATACAATTGAAAATTTTTTGATAAGGTTGGCTTTGAAATATATGTAAAATTGTATTGCATATGAATTTCTCATTCATTATTTTGTACAGTCATGGACAGTGAAAAAAGGGTGTGAGCAAATTGTTAAACCTTTTTTAAATAATCCGTAATATAGCGAATATAGAGAATCATAGCGTAGATTGTAAATAAGGTACGGTCAGAAAAAAGGCTGCGGCGACCAAAGAAAAGCTTAGCAGGTGGTGGCCATAATAAAAGGGAATCCTAACATTTTGTGACGGAAAATCGCTCAGTTAGCGCATTGTACCGAGTCATTTGTGGGGAGAGTGAAAGCAGAAACAGGACAGAAGACATATAAGGTACAGAAAGTACCAGACCGGAACATTGAGAAGAACTGCTAAGCAGAGATAGGTGCTCAGAAATTGAGAAGAGACTTTATGAACAAATTTAATTGTTGCATAATGGAGGACGAAACTTACGACATGTTCAACACATCACTTTTCCCAGCTGCCCGTCCAAACATTTTATGTTCCTGATGCTAGAGAAAACGTCCAGAAAAAATTTAGAACTCAAAGAAAAGCTAAGTATACGCAAAAATTTTTAATTTAACAAGGGTTGCATCCGATTACATACTGATATATTTGTTAATACGAAATCTAATTAAGAAATAATGAACATAATACATTCATTTAGTGAACTATATTTCCCTCAACATTAATCATAAATTATGTTAGGTTGGAGTTCCTATCGATGTGGGAGCACCAATACATGCAGGCCAGATAAATCCCATTTTAAGCTACTTTATCCATTTACTTCCTTTAAAAATTGCAGACAAATCATTCAAGATAGCAGCTCCTAGATATCGGAAGCTAGCTTTGCCCAACGCAGTACAGTCGGATAAAAGATAGACCGTTTCTTCCGCTTTTATATTTTTCATATCAGAATTAGAGTATTTAAATTTTCTATAATTTTTGGTGTTAATCGAATCGGGACATTAAAGTTCATGAAGGATCCCTTTTTTCCCTTCAACTATCGCTAGTAAAATCTTGAAACCAATAGTCCTTATGCCGCACACACTCCGGCTTATAATTCAAAGTTCTTAAATGAGGACCACATCACTGTCGCTCTTTTAGAGGCGAAAAAGCAAAGCAGCTGAGGCACACTAAGGCCTGTGGAGCTTGATCTATAATGTCCTCCGGTCTTGTCTTGTTATAGCAAGTCTATTGCCTCCATAAATTAGGATTGACACAATTGATTATTTTACCTAAATGTCCCTTCATTTTTTAGTTGAAAGGGAGAGTTTTTTATGTTCTTATGAAGATCGTCAAAACTGTGGTGACCCACTTCCACTTATCACCTGGGAACGCTTCAGAATCCTTACTTTAGTTTAGGATTTCAATCGGAATTGCGTCCTTAGCCAAATCTACAAAACTTATTTTTTTACTGATGAGCAAAATTACTTCGATGGGGAAGTTGTTTCTCCATCGATCTTTGACGTTTCGACTAGGCTCCCCGTACTTTCACAAATAACTCAAAATTTACTTGGAAGTCAGATAGTAGGGCCCTGGTTCTTTTCACCGCTTCCTTGCGTGTTGAGGCAGCATATCCGTATCGTAGGGTCTTCCGCAGCACCACGGAAGCTTTTACCGCTGTTTTGTCCTCGGTGCGGTATCTTGAAGTTGCCATCTCTACCGCGTCTCGGTGATGCTTAGTGAAGCTTGGCAAAGATATTGCAATTGAAATTTATCGTTTCTTAGTTTTAATAACAATCTGGCCTAATCTTTCACAATCGCGATTTCATGAATTTAGCGTAACGAAGTAAAATTTTGACCGTTTGCAAGCATCTCTTATATATATCAAATTGTTATGAGCAGCAATCTTTGTGAGCACAATAACAATGACAATCTGAGGCTAGCTCTTAAATATACATGTCAATATTATAAATGGTTGAATGTTTGCCACTTTAATGCTAGGAGTTTAACCCGTGAGAAACTTGATTATATGAACTTGAAGTTTCGTGACCTAAGCTGTAGCATAATTTGTGTGACTGAGAACTGGTTCAAACCTTTTATTGCAGATTGTGCATATTCTGTATGTGACTATTCGCTTGTACGAAATGATAGAACCACTGGTCGGAGAGGGGTGGCATAGCAATTTATTTAAAGTCTGATATTGAATATAAAGTAATATATAAAACTCATTCTTCTGAAACTGTTGAAAGTATGTTTATTGAATGTAGTGATAATATACAAAAGTGTGCTGTTGTATGTGTATACAACCTTCATAAGTCAAATTATCTCACTCAACTGTTCAGTAAAATATCGGAACTGTCCGTGAGTTATGTGCATGTCCTCATTTGTGGTGACTTTAATGTTGATATGTTGTCGAATAATGCTGAGTCTAGACACTTGCTAAGCTGTTTTAGCAACGTTGGCATAACAATAGTAAATGAGTATGCAACTAGATTTGCACCACACTGCAAGCCAAGTATGTTAGACCTTTTTGGTGTAAGCGTTGGTTGTAGTATAAGTCATGTTGACCAATTTTCGTTGCCCGGAATTTCTGACCATGAGCTATTGTAATTATAATATATTTCAATTTTGAATTAAATAGAGTTAAGCCATCAATAGATTTAACTTTTAGAGATTTCAAGACAGTGCGTCGCTATCTGCTGAATCCATGACCCTAAACTGGAATTACTGCTGGCTACTTGTAGATGTTAACGTTTAGTTACAGTACTTTACCACGCTAATTAATTATCTGTTTGAAAAATATGTTCCCATTCGTAGAATTAAAGCTATAACCCATACTAAACCTTGGATCGCTAAGGTTATTCTAGTCCTTATAAAAGACCGATGTAGAGCTTATAGATATTGGAAGCGTAATCCTACTAATGAACGTTGGATCACATACAAGAACTTGAGGAGTAAAGTAACAACTGAATTGTGAAAAAGTAAAAAAGCTTATCTTTGGGCAAAACTTAAAACTGATTTGCCTTCCAAAGTATTGTGGACAAATCTAAAATCACTTGGTATTTGTGCCAAAGAGGCAAAAACTTGCAGGATTGATGCTGGTGTGCTGAACTCATACTTTCTTGAAATACATTCACATGCAAATGTATCTGCATTCACCATCAATGAAAGCTTAGTGACTGACCACACCCATGAATTCTCATTTAACCCAGCTACTGAAGAGGATGTTATAAAGTGTGTTTTTAATATAAAATCTAACGCAATTGGAGTGGATGGTCTGAATGTGCGTTTTCTTAAACTTATACTGCCGTATGTGCTTCCCATACTTACACACATTTTTAATCATGCTATAACCTCCTCTACGTTTCCAAATCAGTGGAAAATTGCCAACGTCATTCCGGTGGTTAAAGGTAACTCGTGTAATGCTCCCCAAGACTTCAGGCCTATTAGTATCTTACCAACATTGTCAAAACTATTTGAAAAATTTATTACGGCTCAAATAGTGTCACACCTGCGTCGACATGAGTTATTGAGCGAATCCCAGTCTTGGTATAGATCCAATCATAGTTGTTCCACAGCTGTGATGAAAATCACGAATGACATCCGCCCTGCTTTCGATGATAACTTACTTACCATCTTAGTGCTCTTAGATTTCTCTAAAGCTTTCGACACTTTAAACCAGGATATTATACTGTTAAAACTGAAAACTTATTTTGGTTTCAACACATCAGCAATTAAGCTTATGAGAAGCTACTTATCGGACAGATATCAGCAAGTTCAGTGTGCGGACGTAGTTTCAAAACGCAGATAAATCATCTCTGGAGTTCCCCAGGGCTATATTTTATGGCCAATACTTTTCAGTTTATTTATTGATGACATTGTTCACTGCTGCAAAAGTTCTTCTATACATCTACCATATATGCCGATGATACTCAGATTTATCTCTCACGTCCCATTCGTCTTAGTGAAAATAGCTAGACTGAATGAGGATCTAATAAGAATTGAGGAATGGTCTAATATAAATGGTCTCTGTCTAAATGCTAAGAAGACGAAGGTACTTCCTTTTAAAAGTAATTATCTTGACCTCAGTAATATGTCACCAATTGTTTTGAACGGGGTTGAACTAAAATTTGAATATGTTGTAAAAAATCTTGGCTTCGAAATTAATGTCCGTCTAAATTGTGAAGATCATATAAACAATTGCGTAATAAAAATATATTCGACATTACGAAGTTTATGGCATACCTGTGATTGTTTGCCGATTAGAATAAAACTTAAACTAGCTCAGTCCCTTATTATTCACCAAATTTCTTATTTTGAAGTCGTATATGGTACTCTAAGCTACGATTCCAGAAACAAATTAAATTTAGCTTTAAATAACGTAGCTAGGTTCATTTACTGCAAAGAAAAGTTTGAACACATCTCTTTGTACACCAAAAACATTATCGACTTCAACCTTGATATTTATCTCCAAGATCGTAATTTGATATATTTATTTAAAATCATCAAAAGATATCTCTTCCGCAAAATAAAGTTTGTGTAATCTTCTCGTATTGTTGACGACCTCGACGACCTCTAGATTGTTTTTTGTTGGTACTGTCAGAATTTTCAATGAAATGTATCAAAATGATTGGATACTTCAAAACGGCAGTTACAAACCTATTTGCATAATACCCATCTCTATTCTCCTTACCTATGTTAACATACTGTTGAAATCCCTCCTTTTAGACATAATATTATTCTTAGCTATTCCTAAGATTTAAAAAATCTAATTAATTGTAATTGATTATATGTTAATATGTGTACAATGAAAAGACTCTGTGTCTTACTGTACGGATAAATAAATGAAATTGAAATTGAAAATGAAAATTTTTAGCATCACTATACGTATAGAGAGAGACTTTTACGTTACCAGAAAAGATTATTTCATTTTAAAATCTTTTGATCACTGAAAACCAATGACTGGTATTGGTTTAAATAGTTAAGAGTTTTTATACGAAATGTTATATTATAATTACTGCTTAATAATTGGCTTGTTTTACTGGCAGTTTAAGCCGGTACTTCTACAAAAATATTTTTCAATTTTTTTTGTATTTAAAATTTTTACATCTCGACTGAAGTAACAGTATCCGCCGTCTTCCATGATATGTCGAAAAAGAAAAGTAGGCTTTTGGTTAACAGCTGATAGTGATTATGACAAATCATCAAAAAAATGACATTCATTGAAAATAGTATCGCATAGTTGCCATTTTATCGCGAAGAAATTGCATTTAAAAGGAAGAAATAATTTACGACATTACCATTTTTCGAAGTTTACAACAAATGCTATAAGTTTGCGACCTTAAGTGAGTACCATTAATGTATCAGATCTTTTGTTATATTTATATATGTATACTAAGTAATAATACATAGTTTCATATCCCAAAACTTTTAGATAGTACTTATATTTTATTGTGTATTTCTGTTGTTTACACCAATAATTCAGCATGTTCATGTATACCGTATGTACCTTCTGCTCAAATATAAACGAGACTGTTCAATAAAACAAAAACTGTTAATTATTCTTCAATATTTATTTTATCCCCATCAAAGTAGTCACCATTAGAGGATGTGTATGCCACCTTTTTTTCCAATCTTCATAACACTTCTGGTAGGCCGCTTTAGGTATGGCTTTCAGTTCCTTCTTCGAATTCTCTTTTATGACTTCAATCAACTGAAAATGCTTTCCACAAAGCGGTAATTTGAGTTTAGGGAAAAGAAAAAAGTCACACGGTGCCATGTCGGGTGGATACGGTGCTTGCGGAACAATATTTACGTTGTTTTTGGTCAAATAATCGCGTACAAGACGAGGCGTATGAGCAACAATTTTGGAACAAGTCGAGCAGACACACGTCTCATGCCCAAAACATCGTGAATAATGCTATGAGCGGATCCATTTGATATGTTGAGCTCACTAGCTATCTCTCTTTTAGTCACACTATGATTTTCCAACACAATTTTCTTTACTTTTTCGACGTTTTCTTCGTTTATTGACGTTGCTGGACGACGATCATGGGGCAAGTTCTCCAGCGATGTACGGCCGTCCTTGAACGACTTATACCAATCAAAAATACGTGCACGTGATAGGCAAGACTCCCCATATGCCTTCTGCAATATTTTCATTGCGTCCGTCGCACTTATTCCATTGGAATAACAAAATTTCAAACAAACATCTTTGCTCAACGTTAATTTCCATAGTAAAATTCGAAAAATACACTCGAGGTTGACTTGTTTATAGTGCCGTAAAAAAACTATTTGACAGATCGCGCTCAAATTTGACATGTAAACATATAACAGTCCTGCCAACCTAAGCAAAGAAAAAGTATGGTCATATGTCTTGTCCTTGTCGAGTTATGGATAAAGGCTCGTTTATATTTGAGTAGAAGGTTCATGTTGTGTTGCAATTACTTTCTCTTTTTTTGCTGATTTTAGATAAAAAGAAATTTAATAAAGGCAAATGTTCCACCTTTTCTTAAATTATACTTTTAAGTGCAGTTCATAAGCGCCGCAATGTGGGCTTTGAGTAGTTTTTTAAAAAGCTTGAGTAAATTTAATATTTTATTGCAATTACTTAAATTAAAATCCGAATTATATTATCCACTTTAATCAATTTTCACCAACCAATATTAAACCACAATCAAATCAAATTCAAGCACATTCACTTAACTTTCTCCACACTGATGTTTTTCTTCTTTCCTTTACGCTGATTTCAATAAAAATGAAATTCACGTATGTGTACGTCCACCCTCGCCCATACAACAACAGAGTCACTGTCTAGACATTTGGCGTGCGAAACTGCATGGAATTCATTTCTTTAGCATATTTTCACTATTTGTTTTATAAGTCAAATCGGTTTGAATGCCAGAATGCCATACCTTGGTGACATTACAGTCAAAGTGCCAGAAATACCACTTTCGTTGCAACATTCCATCATCCACACAACGCAAAGAAGTTCATAAACCAAACTGAATCGGACCGAATGGGGGATGATATGAAAAATTCTAGAGATAAAATATTAAAATCGAGTGAAGCAAGTGGTTAAGATATCCAAGATTAATGCACACGACAACAGAATGTAGATAAAAGGCATATTCTGACAACACAAGCACAGACAAATGAGTTTTTAGCAAAAATAAATAAGGAACAGATTTCTTCAATAGCTAACTCTATAGTGAAAATGCGTCACCAAGCAGCAATAATTCATCAGTCATCATCTTCAAAACCAAACGATAGAAAGCAAAGAAGGAAGGAGAATGAAAAATATAACTGTTATGATGATGCCTCGGATAAAAGACCCTTTTTCGTATTATGGACTATGTTGTAAGGGTATGCAGCTGGAATGTCTGGTCCCTTAATTGCTAAGCTGCTCAGCTGGTTGATACCCTTGCACTGAAGGCTGACAACACTGCCGTGCAAAAATTGCGGTGGGCGTGGTAGGGCCGGAAGCTAGTAAGCCCTTATGACATTTACTACAACGACCATACAAAGGAGCTCAAATTTGGGGTCGGATTTGTGGTTAGAGAGAGACTCCGTCGTTGAGTACTGGCATTCACCCCGGTAAAAGAGCGTCTCGCCACAATCCGCATCACAGCGAAATTTTGTAACATATCGCTGATCTGCGTATTCGCCGGGGCCCGAAATATGGTTGTCTGTAGTACTAGATTTCAGCACATGAAAATTCATCAAGCTACTTGATTTTCCCCTGATCGAAAAGCTTAACAACCGGTGCTATCATGTTGTGTTAGACCGAAGACATGTATCCAGTGTTATTGACGTGCATACATTCCCAGAACCCAACCCAAAGAACGTCCATTAACAAACACAAAGTAGGTTCCGCGTGAAGAAGCTGCATTCACCATAAACAATCGAACGATATTCTACTCGACCTGCACTTCTCCTCTCTGAGAGCACTCATCAGCAACTCGATGTACGGGAACTGTGGGACGGAATTTCAAACTCCCTACGTACAGCTGCAAACGAAACAATTGGATTTCGGAAAGGTCACAAAAACAGCTGGTACGATGAGTATTGGATACCCACCTCGCAACGTTACGATCGATTACTATTGTACATGCGCGGAGTGAGATAGATACCGAGAGTTGAGAAGGGAAGCAAGACGTGTTTGCATGAAAAAAGAAAGAGGCCGCAAAGCGTGAGTATGAGAAGCTTGAGAAATTGGCCGATTAAGGTGAAACTCAAAAATTCTACAAAAGGTACGGCGACTTACAGATGATTTCAAAACCGGAGCAAACTCTTGTAGGACCCATACGGGTGATCTAGTGACGGATGCCCAGAGTACTACCGGCCGAGCTATTCAAACATAGCGGTGAAGAACTGATCAGGTGCATGCATCAGCTTCTTTGCAAAATGTGGTCAGATGAAAGCATGCGCGTCAATTGGTACCTAAGTGTGACCTCCTTAATATAGCATATAAGTTCCTATCAAGCGTATTGTGTGAACAACAAAAGCCCATCTATGTCTGAATTTGGTATCCCCACAAAACTTATACGGCTGTATAAACTGGCGTTAAGCAACACCAGAAGCCCAGTCAGAATTAGGAAGGACCTCTCCGAGCCGTTCGATACCAAACGAGGTTTCAGACAGGGTGATTCCTTATCGTGTGACCTTTTTAATTTAATGCTGGAGAAAATAATACGAGTTGCAGAGTTGAATAGAGAAGGTAAAATCTGCTTTAAGAGTGTACAGCTGCTGGCGTACGCCAATGATATCGACATTATTGGCCTCAACAACCGCGCCGTGAGTTCTGCATTCTCCAGACTGGATAAGGAAGTAAAGGATATGGGTCTGGCAGTGAACCAAGGCAAGACCAAATATCTCCTGTCATCACACAAACAGTCGTCGCATTCGCGACTTGGCTCCTACGTCACTGTTGACAGTCATAACTTCGAGGTCGTAGATAATTTTGTCTATCTAGGAACCAGCATCAACGCAGAGTCACTCTTGCCAACAGGTGCTACGATGAACTGTAGAAGATATAAGGATACATTGGCATAGTTCAGCGAATGAAGAGACAGTACCCGCTGGTGGAAGCAGAGGAAGAGGAAGACCTTCGGTTAACGGACGGCGCGCTATTTTAGATTCGGCTATAATCGCGAAAACGGTGACTCCGCGTATAAAGAAGAAGATGTAAGAACTTTAAAACCTAGAATTTTTTTCAGTTAACAAATCCATTTTACGAATATGGGTATAAATTTTAATGCATCGATAATTCAAACTTTGAAAATTCGGATTTTCTTTTTGCGAAATGGCCGACTGATATGAATATCGCCGCAAAATATCAGTTCAGCAAATTACCGAAAAATACTAGTAGATATAATCTACGTAAATTGCAAGCTAGTCTACAAACTAAAACTAGTCTACATTTTAACTGTAGGGAAGTGTGGCATTTTTTCTTACGGATGTGGATACGGGCATGAATGACTTCTTTTATTTCTCAATACACACTATAGTTTGACTTTTCTGCCTAACTTAAAGGGCAGCAAGTGAGTTCACTTTTAGTGGCTTTTAAAAGAAAGAATTCAGGAAATAAATGCAGAGTTTGCAAAATTATATTGATTCGAGCATTTCTACTCACATGCATATGTATTCAGGCGTACATATATGTATATGTATTGTACATGTGCGTGTTATTTGAAATCTAAGGAAATATGTGAAAACAAAAAAATTTTCAAGCTGCCGCAGTCTGACTGTTGGGCAAATAAAAAATATTTTTGCATACACTATGATTTATGTGTTTTTACATCATAAATAAAGCTGAAGCAACAATCGTGAAATGCATGAAAAAGATATTTTTAACCAATAAAAATCGTCAAAAAATGGCAAGAACATTGCATGCATGACGGTCGCACTAGTCTAGTACTTAACACTGTGTAATACCAATAACAAGGCCAGGGCTCGAGTCTTGGTCTGATCAACATACAAGATTATTGAAATATTAAATTATAATTGCGGTAGCCCCTTGGCGGGGAATGTCAAGACATTCGCGTGTATTTCTGCAGTGAAAATCAAAGCTACTAACTTATAGAATAAACTGTAGGTTCCTCCACTTGGGGAGGAACTCGGCCTAAAATCTCTTCAGCGGTTATAAGGTATCAACTCAATATATTTATTTATATATATAGCCTCTTCAGCTATTTCCCACTGCAGAAATCCTCTTTTTTTCAGTGTCCAAGAACTAATTTTTGTTTGGCCCCACGATCTTCAAACGCGCGTGCTATCATTTCCACTGTCATGCATATTTTTTCCTTAAGAAATCCGCTTATATCCGTTTGCCGTTTACCATTGCGTATGAGCAACATTTGCATTTTATTTACTGGGATTGCATTTGCATTTTTTTGCACAGTTCATATTCTTCACATTTCCTCTGTCTTCTTCACTTGAATTCAATAGCTTTCTTTATAGCCTCTTCGGCTGGCTTGCGATGCGAGTTGAGTTACCAGTTGATCTAGCGTCCACTTGTAGTTGCCTGATGTGAGATTTTCTTTCTGTGACTACTAGTTTTTTTCTTTTTTTGGGTGTGTGTCTTTCAAATCCTTTTAGCTATTAACTTTCAGAGATTTTTTCTGCGAAGGGCATACACTTACTACTGTGGAGTATCATATATGTATGTATATATGTATTTGCATATGCTCTCTGCAAGTAATGTCCTATGGTATTGTTATTGCATTTACATATTGTCCAATATATTTTTGTGACATATGTCGTTGGTGTAATTTTGCATGAGAAATATTTGTTTGGATCATCGTTATTTTTATGCAATTACTGGGCAATGATGCGAGTTAGTTGAGGTTAGTTGCTCATATTCAATAAAACATACATATGGACTAGTTATTGCTACTTTTATGCTTTAAATGTATGATTTTTGTTTAGTCAGCTCAAAAATATATGAATGGGAATATATGCAAGCATAATATCAGATCAGAAGTCAAATGCATAACTTAGCTTTTATTGACTATGATTTAATACTGCCGCATGTTAAATTCAAACGCGGATGTATGCACTTAGTTGCAGCTGATTGCAATCAGTGTTGACATTTCAAATCAGTATAATAAAATAAAAAAAATAATTGTAATATTCCAACGAATATCAAGTGAAAGAAACCTTAAAGCGGTTACTTATAAATTTTTAATTAAATAAATTAATAAAGCATATTATTTTCTTTTTATTTTGTGGTAATCGATAATAAATTGATACTGTTGATGGTCGCTACCAGCGCATTTAGGCCCATTGCGATAGCGCTGTGAGGCTCCAATCTTCACCTTCTCAAATGTTTGAACCGTTTCGTTTGCCATATAAAGGCAACAAGATTTCCAATTTCATTGACAGAGGTAATGCTCGATAGACTCCTCCCTTTCTTCGTCCCTACAGCTGCGGCGAAAATCCCTAAAGTGATAACCCATTATTTTCCCGTGAAGCCCCATTGAACAATGGCCCTTTGTTATGCCTGTTGTTACATTAATGGAGAATCGGTCTAGAAGGATAAGATGTTTATATTTATTCACGTCCAGCTTCGGCCATAGCTGTCTGGTCACGTTACATGTCATCTCGTTCAGCTATCTTGTGTTTGCTTCCCTGAGAAAGGCCAGCTTAGGCATGTATTTTGCCGTGGACAGAGGAACACCAGCATCATCTGCATGTTTTATTCTGGGTAGAAGAGTTTCTTCTCTCGCTAGTCCGTCTGTCATGCAATTGCCTGGGATGTTACTGTGTCCAGGTACCCAGACCATGGTAGTACTAGATTTAATTGAGAGTTTGTTAAGATTTTATACACATTTTATGGCCACTTTACATTGTAAAGATCTGATGGCAGCTTGACTGTCAGAGTATATTGTAACCGATTGTCCTTCTGCCTAGATTTGAGCAGCCACTCGGCGGCCACCATACATGCAAAGAGTTACACCTGGAAAACGCTGCATTGATCTGGCAGTCTCATGCTCATATTTAAAGAGAGCATGGGTGAAAAATTCCGGTGCCCTTTGATCTGTCTGTGAAGACGTCCATGATTGCCTGATCGAGGGCGTTGATGGTTTCCTACTCAAATCTGTTTGGGTATCTCGTAGAGAAAAGATTGTCGAAGCCCCTTCGGCACTTCTGCAAAGGATAATATTTTTGTGTTTCCTATACGGCAATTCTTTCAAGGTTGAGCGTAGCGTAGCCAATTTACATCGCCAACAAAAATTGCCGTCAACTGATTGTTGTTCAGGTACTCTTGCTCTTGAGAACGTCGGGAAATATACTCATTCATATCTTCAGCTACACTTTCACTTATACTAGTGATATTTGAGATGGAACGAGCGAAAGGATGTTGCGCAGGCCTTACACAGTAGGTTCAAATTTCTTTGAAATGTTGACAATTGCTCAAGTAGTTGGACGATTGTGTGCACCATAATCTCCTTTTAAAGCGGCCACGTTCACCATTTTTGTAATAGATTTTAACAATTGTGGAAATCCCATGTTTGCATCCTATTCGAACTATGCTTTCTGAGCAAACGCGATTATCGAAATAGGTATGGCTTTCTATCGCTTATTTACACGGATTTAAAAAACGGAAAAAGTGTGAATATACATAGTTCTGATCGTGGCGGAATAACAGTAAAAATTAGCTATTAATGGAATTGAGAGAGTAAGATGTTCTCTCCCCCAAAGATGGAAATTGACTGAGTTTTCACCGAACATAATTCAGTAAAAATTTGCCAGCAAGTTGTATGGTTGATAGTCCTCTGAAGCGAATGTCAAACTTGTAAAGTTTGCAAAGTAGTTTGTCACTTACATTTTCAGTATTTGAAAATGAAATTTCGAAAATGTATTTGGAAGTTTTCTGGAATTCCTTCTGTTGATCGTCGTCGCTTTCGGAAGCTTATTATGTATTATACTGCCTTCTGGTAATTTAAAGGAATCGAAAACTAACTTTCAGTTATTCAATGTAGGCTGCGTGGTATGGAGGTGATAATTCCAATCCACTGCAATCGCATTTTGGTTTAACGTGTACCTTTACCATTTATTTGATTCGTTGATATCATTTCAATCAAATTTAACAAAATCAGATTTGTTCCCTTTTTTCTTAATACATCAAACATATTAAATAATTAATTTTATTTTCATTTTAAATAATTTTTGTTTTGTTGACAAAACTGTAACCATTTAAACACAAATCATAGGGTTTTCACACTTACTAATTCTTACTGGCTTAAATTTTCCCAGCACGTATTCGAAACTTCCTCTCCTCGAAGAAAATATTACATGATAAAATATCACAAAATATATTTTTTTTTATTAATTAAAAAAGAAAAAAAAACAAATTGGCAGTCTTTTTAATTTTTACTGCATTCGTGAGATTTATTACCATTCTTCCTTAACTTGTAGTTAAGAAATATGTAGATAAATTTAATATCGGTTTTTAGTAAATGTATTCCTAGATTATTTTTTCCTTATTGGAGAAGGCACCGATTATAGCATGCCAGTAGCTTTTTTCTTTTTGCTGTTCGGCACCAATTGAAGACAAGAAGTGAAGACAAGTTCTTTTACCTATAGTTCATCGAATACTTTCTGAGCTGGAGTGTTTCAGCTGAACGACGGCCAATGGGGAAAAAATGCTCGAAACTCGTGCTTTAGAGCAAATATTAAATTCGCAAGCGGAATATTTTTTGTTAATTATCTCTAATTTACATGCGACGAACAACGCATTCCAGAGTTATGAGCACTCAAATTTGAGCAATTTGAGAGTCAATTGTTGCTTCAAATAAATGCATTAACGAGTTAAAAACATAATCAAATCCGGTTGGTCATGTCGATATGCCGAGAGAGATCCAAGAATTAATAATCTTACTTTTATTTTTAATAGTTTTTTGATTATTTCATACCAATATAGTTATAACATATTTGTGGTTAATAAAGATAAAATAAAATACTAACCTTATATTTAAGATTTTGGACTGGGAAGTCTATTAAATTTTATATAATATATTGCATGCTTTTTTCACGATTTTATCCTTGAATTTCACAACCGAAAAATTGGTTATAAGAAAGATACATAATACAGACTTCCGATTTCGATGATTTTCAACGTAAATAACAACGATCACTTTTACCATTTTTATTTGTTGTACAAAAATATTCAATTCATACAAACAATAAGGCCCTTCGCTCACTAGCTTATAACAAAAGTTAATAGTACAATCCGCAAAAACATTTATGTAAATACTTATTTTTAATTATGTGTAGAATGTCAAATTTTGGTATTTTTTTTTACAGTAAAAAGATACAATTGCTTACCTAATTTGGTTGAAATATCTCCATAACTAACGGAGATGTAACCTAATCAGTTGCAAAATATTTATTATTTGGATTTCGTCATAATACGAGGGCTGTTATATATATGTCTGGCCTAATAATGAAAATACGAATATTTATCAACGAAAATTGTTTTATTGTTTTTCAAAATATTCTCCATCAAGATTTATATACTTTTGCATGCGCTCAAACCAATTTTCGAAGCACTTTTTCCACTCCGATTGAGACACCTCCCAAACATGGTTTTTGAATGCTTCAACTGCATCTTCTGGCGACGAAAATCGGTGACCACGCATTATTTTCTTGATGTGTGGGAATAAAAAGAAGTCAGAGCTGTACGGCGGATGACCCATCAATTCGACGTTTTGGCCGGTAAAAAAGGCGCTGGTTTGAACCGATGTGTGAGAGTTCGCATTGTCATGGTGCACAATGATTCGTCTTCTCTTGTTCGTTTTTCGAATTTCTCCGAAGACTTCTGGCAAACAAATGGTGGTGTACCACTCAGAATTGACCGTCCTACGTTGCTCAAGCGGAACAGTCGCCACATGACCAGTTTTGCCGAAGAAACAGGCGACCATTTGCTTCGAAGTGCTTCTTCCACGAACAACCTTCGTTCGATTTGGCTCGTCTTGGAAGACCCACACGGTCGATTGCTGTTTTGTTTCGGGCTCATACGCATAGAACCATGATTCGTCACCTGTGACAATCTTATACGAATAAACGTCTTTAGTTTAAAAAAAAACTAAAAAACACGCTTTCAAATAATATTAAACTAAAAAGTTTAAAATAAATTTGGAAATAAACTAAAGACAATAATATATAAATGTACAAATATACTTGTATAATTGAGAGAAAACCGTTTGACGCTTCGTGCCATAATTTTCATAAATCGGGCACCCCACGTTTTTCTCTCAATTATACAAATATTTTTTATATTTATATACTATTGTATTAAGTTTATTTCCAAAATTATTTTCAACTCTTAAGTTTAATATTCTTTAAAAGCGTGTTTTTTTTGTTTTTTTAAATTATATTTATTACTCTAAACCATTTCTGAATTGTGAAAATTGAAAGTTAGACTTAATTGAAAATATGGTACATGTCGAAAATACACTCGGAGGGGTTGACATTCCCTACCGAGGTGCGACTGCAATCAGAAAATAAAACTAAACTTTTTTTAAATTAACTTTCAAAAATGTTTGGATATTGGTCGGACCAGGACCCTGGCCTTCCGAGTGGCAGTACACAATGCTAACCTCGCGGCTATCGCGGTCGCTATTCACAAGCATGCACGATCCTACACCCAATTTCTCCGGCATACTTTTAGTCATTACCTTTTGCTTCCTGCCATTTGATGTACTGATGCATGTATGCATGTACATGTGTACAAGGTACACTGTACATATATGTATACTCCTGTATGCTTATATGTATGTATAAGGACAATTCTCAGGTGGACAGCAGTAATAAAGTGTCTATTAGATGCTAAACTCAGCGTAAAAGCTTGAATTATAAAATTTGGAGCCCTCCTCGCTCCACAATATTTGAAGAAGCAATAAGCTCAATACGTTCCCAACCCAACAAGAGTGACTGGTAAATTTTCGGAAGCTTACATTATTGTAGGCTTATACGTTCGAAGAATTGCACGCATCATCCCATCGCTGCTGAAATTTTGAAGAGCCAAAACGTTCCAATAAATTCCCCTCGTAACAAAAGGAGTGCTCACTCCCACCATCTCCAAATTCTCATCCAGAGCCCAGCCCCGAACTCATTCCAGAGCCATTAGGCCCGATAAAGGCATTTATGGGCATCATATATCACCATATTACTTCTAAAAATCCTCTCATTCCTACCCCCAAAATCTTAGACATATAGCTTAATAATTGATTATCATTTTCTAAATGATTTATACAAATCGAAATATTGATTTTCAAAGTTATCTGTCTACCATTTTTATTTCACTACAGAACAATTTATATTTTAAATATATTTAAACTGAAGTAGCAAAACTTTAAGTCAAATAACTAAGTAAAAGAGCACATAAAATTTGCTAAAACAATCGAGAGCTATGGTTCGCTTGAAATAAGATCGCAACACCAACTTTTCGTTGAAAAGTTTAAAAAAAAACAACTGCAAAAGATGAATTAAGAAAATGGATGAAAGAAAGTGAATTGAAGTAAACGGTACAAGTAATTAATTGCCAATTGCTGGACAACTTTTTAGAAGATAAGACAGCAGCCCAAAAAATATTAAAGTAGAGCGTTGAAAGGTAAAATGGCAGTGAATATAAATGGTTAAATTATGCAAAAGCTGATGAAAGCGACAAGAAGATAAAAAACATTCGGGAAGGTGAATGGTATGGGTTGTGAATGAAATATAAAGGGAAAGAGGAGAAGGCATATGTTTGAATGCCTGAACAATCTAGGGGAATTAAAGGCAATTTTTTTTTTTAGCTGGAGCAACTAATTGATAAATATAATATAAGATATTCTTAAGCAGATTAAGGAAACACGATGAAAAAATAAAATGGTTATTTAATTTTATTTTTTATTTTAAATTTAATAAAAAAAATATATATATATATATTTAGAAAAAGTTATTAAAGAAAAAAATATTATATTTTACTAAGAAAATGCATATGAAGTCTTCCTATGAAAAGAAGCTAGTCTAAATCGCTCATAAATAATCAATAAAAATGCATACTTAATTAATATTTGTTTGTTTACATTGTTTTGTGAATTAAGTTAACAAAGTTACAAACTAATGAATAACATAAGATTATAATTAACTAATGATTTATCGGCCGGAAGGAGAAAGCGGGAATGTGTGGTAAGATTTTGTGGTAAACCTCTTAAGGACCCTTTGTAAATATTTACACACTACTACATACGTGTACATTCACATGTACAAGTATGAGTATACTAAAGTATAATTGTATTGATGTATTGATGTACATACCTATACGAGTATGTATGTAATTTTGGATAAATTTGTATTCGCTTTAGTTTCAAATACGAGACACTTTAAATTGATTAAGAGCCACTTGAGTGTGGCTCTGAGAGAGAGAGAGTAGGAATTAAAAGATGCCTAAATAGCAAATACAATAGCCTCCAAGACGCATGTTTACACACAAACTAACAATTAGGGAAGAGTAAGGTTTGCTTGAAACCAACTGATAGGTAGAGAGAGCGGTTTAAGATGCCTTACATATAATAACAACAAACAAAGGTAGCATAACTGACTTTAGTACCCCAGAGGGAGCGCTGCGAGAAAGATTGGATAGAAATTGTTGAAATAAACTTACACAAAACATCAACTTTAGAGGTTCTGAGTCTGGTTGATCGATCTCCGTTTAGAGCGGCGAGGTACTTATATTACAAAAAATTGGCCTTCGTTGGAAACTAACCCTTCCAGCACCAGACGGCTCAACTAAATAGACCTCGTGGCTTTTCTTTTTGCGCCCCTCCAACAGCAGAAACTAGGTCTGATATCTCAATAAGCTAAACAATATGAACTTACCTTTCAACGATCTGGAGTGGGGTATAAAAGTAAACTTTCATACGCACGCATGCAAATTACACATACACCAAGGCTAGGACCATATTGTCACACACTTGTCATTTGTTATGCAAAACGCATATTCCGCAGCGCGACAGGCTGGCTGGTCATTCGCCCACAGCGAACTTATGTTGCTGCACGTGTTGCATGTAGCAAGTGCCTGCATGTATGGTATGTATACCATCCAGCGGCAGCCGAACACTCACTTGTGCAAGCCCCAACGACAAAGCAGTCTTCTATCTTCTATGGTATGTGTAAATGCTGTTTGGCAGGTATTTGCTCATGTTCAGGCACAGCATTTACTTGTGCAATATGCGTACATATGTACATCCTTACATACGATTTTTTTAGGTGTCCGCATGTACGTCGATGGCATTGCTGTAATCAAACACGCCTGTCGCCTAATCTTCAACAACTAACAGCCACATCGAGGTAGGCCCCTCGCCCTAGCCTCTCTTTAGTGCCCGAAAGCGCTTACTTCATTTGCATTTACTACACGCAAACACTCTCACACACGACGGCAACATTCTGTCAAATTCAGTTACTTGCATTTGCATGCATTCATTATTTACTGCAACCAACTGTTATTAGTTAAATGCATACCTTTGGTGCATGCATGCTAGGTGCTGGAGGCAATTTCAGGAGGGGACAATTTTAGAAATTTAAATTCACAAATGCTTAGTTGTTTTGGTTGAATTAAGGATGAAATATCATCAGAGAAGGAGTTAAAAAGTATTTTTAACAGATGGTCACACTTTCTAAAACTTAATTTCATTTTATTCATTTATAAGAAATTGTTGAAATAGTTTCTTAAAATTTTATTTATTCTAAGAATTTACTGTAATAAAATTTGTAAATAGTTGGCAAGCCTGCTCAAAAATAGCTCCATTATCTTCATTCATCATGATTATTAATGTATTTTAGCAATTTTTTTTATTTATTTTGAATGGTAATTTTTTTAAAGTCTTTTTTCTTGATACCCACGGCGGTATTAAGGGGCTCAACCAATGTGACAGGAAAAATGGAAGCATGTTTTGTAAATTTAAAAAAAAAAAACTTCTCCATTGAATATTTTACAGGGTATATTTGTCTAAAATCTTTATATATTTTTTTTAAGCGGAAATCTTGCATTGGCCGTTTGCATAACTGCCTTCGGAGTAGCTGAAATGAAAACAAAAAAACAAAAAGGCGTTAAAGAGGATTGTATGAACTATAAAGTGACCCACGAAGGGGCACATAAGAATCCAGAAAAAAGGCGTGGTCTTAAAAAAGTTAAAATATAGCTAAAAAATAAATGCTAAATATGATAGCCTCAAGTTGTTTAAGGTCGATTGGATGGTTAGTTTTTGAGTTACAAGGACAGGAAAATTTCGAAAACATAGTTTCGAAAAAATGAGTTTGAAAAAAAACTTACACTTAATTTTACATGACAGATCTCAGGCGTTTTAGGATTACTCAAAAACTATTTTTTTTTCGAAAATATAATGTCAAAGAAAAAATTTTTTTTTTTGAAAGTCCAGTGTGACATTGAGCCACTTAAACAATTAAATAAAAAAATAGCAATATTCGCCAGAGTCGGATCTTTTCATTCAAAAAGCTCTACATCTCTTAGATTACCTAAATATCGTAGGTGTGCTGCAGTTATTTGAGATAAATCGAATTTAATATTGAATTTGAATTTGACTTTAGAATCCTCTAGAAATTAACAGCTATGGTTATCACATTTCAAATTTTGAAGACAGAAGGCAAAAGAAAAAGTTCAACGAAGACTTCTTTAGCAAAATAATTTATTAGTTTATAACCAAGTTGTTTGCTTTTGCAATGTGTGTATTCTTAAATCAGATTAAATCAAAAATTTTGTCGATTACTTGACGAAAAACTTCAAAAGCTTTTTTAACAATGATAGCAACGAAAAAACTTTGAAGTTCAAGGCAGATTTTAATCTCTAACAATGTCACTGGGAATTAAACCAAAATTAAAAAAAAAAATAATAATAGTAAAATTCCCGCATTGGAACCTTTAAAATATTGTTGTCATTTATCCAACAATTCATAATTTTATTCGAATATATTGCATACTTCCGGATCTCTGAACGCTCTTTCGCCAATATTAACAATATATTTTTCCTTTAATTCATTTTATTACTTCGATCAAATTATCTGCCAATCGATAGGGCTTTTCGCGACTATTGGTTTTTCAATAAGAGTGATATGATTTTTTTAACACACTAATTGTATTTAACTATTTTTTTATTTAATGCGAAGTACAATCTATACAATTAAGTTCTGAAAATAACATCAGTCAAATGGCCTCCCTGACGTCCCTTGTAGGAACGAATTGGATGAACCCAATTTTTGAGCGCTTTTTCCACTAAATCACTATTGTCACAAACGAATGTGTCCAGAAAAAATAGTCTGATGGTGTTAAATCACCACTTCTTGGCTGCCATTCATTGTAACAAACCTTTCTCGCAGTAATTAGCTCCGTCTTGTTGGAACCAAATGTATTAAGATCAACTTCTTCCAATTGTGGCCATGAAAAGTTGGATATAATCGATTTATACCGCTCTCCATTGACAGTAATGGTGCTATCAGCATCATTTCGAAAAAAGTACGGCCTGATGTTCAATTTAGGTGAATGTAATGGTTATTCATGAATAATTTACGGATCTTCTTCGCACCAGAATCGAAAGTTTTGTTAATTTACGGCACCACTCAGATCCCTCCATAAATTCAATATACTCTGATTGCTAGATCAGCTCTTTGTGTCCTACAAAATTCTGCTCCCGACTTGAAACCTTCTGCAAGCCGCCGTATATTTTCATAGAGTTTTCGGGCATTACCCTTGTCGCCCAGCTTCTCAAGCTCTTCATACTCACGCATCTCGGCCTCTTTCTTTGCAGCTGCGCCGTCTTTCCCTCTTCAATTCTCGGTATACGTGTATATCCCATCTCGCGCGTGTAGTGGTCGTTCGCAACGTTGCGAGGCAGTCTGCTCTCTCTTTGTACTGCGCTAGCAAATTTTATTTCTTTTAAAATTACGGTCCAAAGGTTTGAGTGTTGTAAAAGGAGATATTTGATAAATTATGGTGGAATAAGCCAATTTCTAGAATTTGAGATTTAATTTCCATAAAATTTTGCAGCCATAGCAGTCACACAATGGAAATGAAATTTCGAGATTTGTCTTTTTGACATGCAATTTGAAATTAAATAATTGCAACGTCTGACGGCCCCTTGAGGATTGATTCTGTGTTTGCCCCGGTATTTGTGCAGTCTTCCTAACACAAAGTCGTATTTTGGCTGCTGATTGACAGTCCCGTGTTGTGGTCCGGCATATTCTTTGCCTCTCCTTATCTTTATCTTTTTGTTAAGGTTAAATACGTAGCTAGAATTTTGTTAAGTGCTTTTGCCTAACTTACTTAAAAAAATAATATTATTCATAGAGGGAAAATTTATATTTTTATTGTATTTAAACACACAGATGGGAGCTTAAATATTTTTCGGAGAATATTGCAAATGAATACGGGAATATTGATTTACTCTCAGCCTGAAATGTCCTATAGTTCTCAATAATCGTATACAACACTTTTGGTCTTAATGGTACCAGAAGATTAAAGTTGAATTCCTAATTTTAGTAAGCGACAATTGTTTTTATTTTCTTTATTAGAAATTGTCAACAGCCTACAGAGTCTCTCACAAAACAAAGCACACACATTCAAACACATTACAACGCAAATAATCTAAACCCACATACAGTGTAAGAGAGCAAATGCTCGCAAACCAATAGTGGATTGCAGCTCATGCAATTACATATATATACACATGCGTGTATCAACATTCACAATTCACACACAAACAATCACTGCCATAGCTCAGAGGCTGGCAGTTTCTAATTAAAAGCAAATTTAGGCATCCTCTCATACAATTTTCCACTAATTACTGCCAAAGCGCCATTTGGCAGTCTCACATTCTTTATGTTTGTGTAAATATACATATGTACGTGTAAGTATGGAGGACTGCTACTATTGGCAAGCTAGAATACAGAATGCAAGGGCAACTGCATACAAACTTTAGCATGAAGGCAAAGGCTGAAGAAGGCACGCGCCCACACATGCACGCCTTACAATTTGCACATTTATTAGGGTGTCTCAAAAATTTCCACACAATAAACACCTTTGTTGTATTAACTAATTTGTTTAAAATGAAATAAAATCTGTTTAAGGTAGGAAAAAAACAAATGATAAAAGAGCATTACAATATGAATATCAAACTTTCGAGTTTTAGACTAACTAAAACTTTAAAACTTTCAAAAATACCGGGTACCGATCTTAGTTTGTTGTGATTAAATAAAATTTATTAGATAAATGAGTTTTTCCATTGTGGGTATCACACTGAAGACTTATAGTCACATAAGACACATAGTCTTTTCAACGGAGTGCAGGTTTTCTTCTTTCTCTGCTTCCACGGGCAGGTACTGTATCGAAAATTTTCAAAACTAGAGTATTCTTATCCATATTGACCCTATGACCTAACCAGCGTAACTGGTCCATAAGTCCTACGCGAAACCATTCTCTCGCTAAACCCGACTCATTGAATGTTCTGTCATACAGCATGACGGAAATGATGTGAGACTTGTAAAGTTTGGTCTTTGTAAGTCGAGAGAGTACTTTACTTCTCAATTGCCCACTCAGCCCAAGAAAGCTCCTCCTATTGACAATAGTAAGTTTGCATTGGATTGTTATGACTGCCAGCAATGACGTGGAAGCAGAGTCACGAATGTAATGACTGTTTGTTTGATGACAGGAGATATTTTGTCTTGCTCTCATTCACTACCAGACCCATTCGCTTCGCTTCTTTATCTAGTCTTGAGAAAACAGAACTAACGGCACGGTTGTTGAGGCCTATGATATCAATATCATCGGCTTACGCCAGCACTCTTTAAAAATCTCCAGCAATGAATTAAACTAACACGATCGAGAGTCTCCTTGTCAGAAACAAAGGAGAGTTCCTACCCGATCCTTGCGGAGTTTTTGGTGTAGTGGTGTCAGTTTATATATCATATCGGGACTTCCTTTTAATTCATTTTGTAAAACGTATCTTTATTTAGGAGGTTTTGAAAACAAGTTTTTGAAAGAAAAATCATCAATAATCTGACAGATTTAGGGGTTACGAATTTTCCGTTTCAATTTTTATCTGATATAATGGCATTTGTGCCCGAAAACCCCGAGATTCCTTTGCCGATTTCGATGGGGTTTCATATCCCCCGGTGAGACATAAAAAATGGCATACTTTTCGAAAGTGAAAAACCGAATGAGTGTTTGTTATGATTGAAGTTATCCGACATCGAATCTTCATTGTGTCTAGTGCTCTATTTGATACAGAGGTGGGTGCGTATCTTCACTGCAGAAAAAAATATTGGACTGGGTCGATGTTAACTCACATACTATAATACACACATCGGTAATACTGGAGATATTTCGTGTGCCTATTAAAGTAGGATCCATATTCTTTTGAGATTTTCAAACTAGAAGCACAAAGGAGCGATATGACCAAGAACTTTGCTTCGATGCGGTTTGCGGCTACACGCTCACTCATGGGGTTTCTTTTTGCCACAACGAAGACGACACCAAATATTCACTCTATCGTACGTGTATGACCACTGTAGTACATGTAATTAGGACCTAATATCTTTTATATGATGGACTATATGATGGGGATCGCATTTATCGGACGATGTAATATCAGCCTTCATTCTGGTGAACTGATGCTGAGAAAAGATTCTAATTTACTCTTATTATTTCATGAGGCTTATTAGTGGCATAGTATTATATGTAGTATTAAATGTAGGCTCCTCCTTTTGATGGGAAAAATATTAAGGCAGAAAGGAGTGGTTACAAAGCGCCAATTATATAATATAAATGTGTATATATTACATATATTATAATTTGAAATATTAATATTGTGTTTCTTTAAAAAGTCTTACCAATAAAAAATTAATAACTCTGAGTATCTAAATTTCTTGCGTATTTTGGAACCGCCCTCATGCATACCCAATAGACAGGCCAGTTACATAGCCATTCAAAAGTCTACTACAATAGTGCTTAATACGATTTGAAGTTTCTTATCTTGTTGGCACTCGAAGTCATTCAAACGTATTAGTCAGTAAATGCATTAGTGGGCGGTGGAACATACTTGTACATACATACATACTTAGTACTATTTCCTTTGCACATATGTGCATATGAAGAAAGTTTGTAACCAAATGAGCTATATTTGTCTCTGTACCTAAGCCTCTCTTTCTCAACACAGAACATGGCAAGAGAAGTAAAATGTCATACATACCTACATGCTGTCATTGTGTGTCTGTTTGCTTCTTAATACTTAATATTTGTTCCCACTTAGTACTTAGTAGTTGGTAGTTAGTAGTAGTACTTTTCGAGTGTCATACAAATTGGCAGCAAATTTCGCTTGCTTGCTGTTGCAGTGTTAATTTATGCCATTTAAATTTTCGAGAACCTATTTAATGCCACAAAACTTTTCTACGCACACTCACATGCACATTATTTAGTGGCATTATAGGCATGCATGTGAAATGTGTGAAATTTTATATTATATCTATGCATAGTATATATACCTACAACCAAATGCCATTCATATGAATGGTGGTATTCTGTAATTAAATGAAGTTTCTTCATACGTATAAACCTATGAATATGCAACTCAAATGAAAGTAATGCATATTGCATCTGTATGTATACTCGTATGTAAGTTTATTCGATTTTCTTCAATGCATTTATTGTATGAAGAAGACTCTCTGATTACATATCAAATTAATTAATTAATATTTGAATATCTTGTAAGGTACGAATGGGCTTTTTCACCGATTTACAAGTATTTCTAAAATATTAAAAATATTAAAAACATTTAAAATGGTAAGAAATGTATACTAATTTATCAATTGAGAACGGCTAGACCAATTTGGCTAAAATTACTTTTCAATTTTCTGAGAAGCGGACATGGGAACGATTTATACGAAAAAATATTACTTATGGTTCGACTTACTGACAATTTAGTACGAAGAAAGATTTTTCCTTAAGTTTATATGACAAATAACTTTTTTCCGGGAAGTGGACCTGTACCTGATTTATTCGAAAAAACAAGTTATTATGATTTCTGAAAGTTATGAGCTCGACTCCTGGCCAGGCAAACATCGAAAATTAATGAAAATTAGTCGTCTAAATAAGACAATTTAACGAAAGCAAGTCAATTTCTTGGCCCGGCAGAATAAAACGATTATTAAAAATATTTGAAATCTATTCCGAATCCGCGTATACTTTTCCGAACAGAAAAATCCTAAAAATGATATTTTCGTTTGAGAAATGTAAGGGTATAAATGCAAGAAACCTATCGCAAAGGCGTAACAACCAAATAAGGCATATTTGTCAAGCCTGATATTAAACAAAAATTCATCGCATCCGCGACTCGTCTACCGCGTCACTGTTGACAGGCATAACTTCGAGGTCGTAGATAATTTCGTCTACCTTAGAGCCAGCATTAACACCAATAATAATGTCAGAATATCTCTTACCAAAAGGTGCTACTTTGGACTGAGTAGGCAACTGAAAACTACTCTCGACGATCGAAGACCAAAATCTGCAAGTCCCTCATTGGCGATGGGAAAGACAAACAAGAAAGAACGGCTACACCAAGGCTTATCCAACATCGAAAGACGATATCAATAATTTGTTGCTACACTTGTACTTTAATACGCGTAACAGGTTTGCTATTTTTAATTTAATCAAATCAGCATTAATTGTTTAAAATTATAAAAAATTAAGTTATTGACTATACTAAAAACTAAAATGAATCTTAAAAAACGGAGTGAAGATAATCATAAATTATCGTAAAAACAACTTTTGGTTGCCTAGGTTCAAAGCCGTAAACTACCTTTTTTTTAATTGCGGTGACCCCTACCTGTCCGATTGTATGTCTGATATGAAATAAAAGCTTCCCATAAAAATTTATCAGCGTTTTGGATGGAAAAACCTCAAAACGCACATCGAATTCGGAAAGAGAAGCTCGGTAGAAAATCGTTTAGTGGCTATAGAAAGCCTTTTGTATATAAACTGGTATAATGTATGACATGACTATTGTATTGTCATAATTTATCTTAAAAATTATCTTAATGGAAAATTTAATAAACCAAAAAATTCCTCTAAATTTTGTAATTTTCTGTATTTGTATACTGTAATGAAATCTTGAAAACTAATGCCTGAAACACATGTGCAGTAACACTGCACTTAGTACTGCACGTTTACTGCGGACATTTTTGATTTCTAAGAACATTCGCAGTAAGTTCTGTTTGACAGTTTCGTGCAGTGACTTTTCAATATAATACTTGTAAAATAAAAATGGATGTGAAGAAATATAAAAATTTAAAGCATTATTACAACTTTCGAGTTGCAATTAAAATATATAAAACTATTAAAATTACGATTGAAATAAAAGATAATAACAAGGATTTGGAGTTGACTGGTGCTGCGCAATGAAATTTAATTTGAACACATCATGCAGTCCACTGCATAGTATGCAGAAACCCATGTGGCTCGGCTCATACAAACTGGGGTGTTCAAAATTTTACTGCGCAGTGTTACTGCACAAGTGTTTCTAGCATAAATCACAGATGTGCATATGTACAAGCCTCTGAGTACCATCTTGGGTGTAAACAAGCGTGTTCAACTTCCACTTGTTCACAGAAAATTTCACAAACTCAAAAACTAATCAAGAGATTTGGGTATGTATGTGTGTGCACATGTTTGATTTAAACTATTGCAAGATTATGATGTGAATTCAAATATGCATGTATATACATACATATGTGTATATGTACATATGTATATATGTACGTGTATGTATGAATACTCTGTCTATATACATTACTGGTAGAACCTTCCAGAATGATATCTATTCAAAGTCCTGGAAATACTTAAGGTAATTACCTACAATCCACACTAATTCACATACACTTCCACACTTGTATGTGTGTATGCTTTTAAGCACAAGCCCATTTCAAACACCAACTCTATGACGACGATGGAACAAAAGCTTATGCACTTTTGCACTTGAATGCCGATTAATAGGCGCTGAGAGGAAATCACTTGTAAATGCCGCAAATTAATTCACAAATTAGTTGTCGATAATTGATTCTGTTGGTAATAACATACATATACAATACAATGGTTGGCAAGAGTTTGTTCTAGCTGCTGAAAAAAATTTTATATTTATATTTAGAAAGTTCAGTGGAAAAGTAAATAATTATTTAGTAAATTTTTATTTTCACTAAGAGCATATAATCATTATTATTGTCATAAAATATAAGCAGTAATTAAAGCGTATTTAAGGCTGCAAATATTTGAAGTTTTCATTTCAAAGGTTCAAAATGACTTTGCTTTTAAATATTAGTGAAAGCCGGTTAGGTCACATTGTGTCATCATTTCGTTTAACGACATATTTGCCTCAGAGAAACCACATTAAAATGAAAATCGACAACAACAATCTAACAGCCAAAAAAAATTTAACACGAAATTTTTCTAGTTAGGCCACAGGGCAATAGATATACATATGTACATACATACGAATTGGTTCAGAAAGGTAACGGGCTCAACAAAAAAAATGTGGAGCCTTTTGTATTTCCATTATTAAACTTCAGGAGATATTGTTTATCGCCTTTTGTTTAGCGCCTGCGAAATTTCATTTAACCTAAAAGTCTGATATGTCTTGCGGGATAATAGTAGCTTCTAAGAGTTCACGGAGTTTTGCATAAGATTTACGGTCCTCCATGAGTTGGTAACAGCAAATATCGCAGCCGATGGAATGATGTCATGTGTTCCGGATGTATAAGAATACTCCAGCTCTGAAAGTTTTCGATACAGTACCCGCCGGTGGAAGCGGAGGAAAGGGAAGACCTCCACTCCGTAGGAAAGACCAGGAAGAAAGGGACCTGGCTCTACTTGGTATCTCCAATTGCCGACATGCAGTGAGGAAAAGAAATGAATGGCGCAATGTTATAAATTCGGCTAAAAACGAGTATGCGGTGTCTACGCCAGTAAAGTAAGTAAGTAAGACTTCACGGAAGGGAGGAAAGTTTTTGACTCTCATTCACCTGGAAGTGACGAGAGACCCTTTGGAAATGGTTCAAGTAAATTACGAAAAATTTTTCAACATATCGTTGGTTTGCGCACCGGTCCTTATGAAAGAGATGGACGGTGTTCCCTTCCACGATGTGATAATTGTGCTTGACGCCTTTGACGTCAGGGTAGGCAAAGAAAAAATTTTTCGCCAAACAGTCGGGATATCCAACCACCATATGGATGTCTGTAGAAATAGATTTCCGCACAAGAAGATTCATCAAGTTACTTGGTTGTCCCCTGATGGAAAACCATGCAACCAAATCGATCGTTCTGTGATTGACGGTAGACCGAATACCTAACATCTATTTGGATCACTATGTTGTCGTAGCGAATATACGCTACCGCCTCTGTGTATCGAAGAACGCCCGTCAACAAACACAAGGAATGTTCGACGCCGAAAAGCTGCAATCATAACAGACAGCCGAAAAGTACTCTACTCGATTTACATACCTGCATTCTGAGAATACTGATCAACAACTCGATATAAGGGAATTGTGAAACGGCATCTCAAACTCCCCATGTACCGCCACTACGGAGACAATTGGCTTTCGACAGTGCGGGAATAAGAGTGGGTGTGATGAGCAATATCGAACTGCACGTACTGGGTAGGACAAATACCGATAGCTGAAGAGAGATGCAATACGCACAAGCAGAGCAAACAAGAACTAAAATGCATGCACCAACTTTTTTGCAGAATATGATCAGAGTAAACCATATCCGACGATTAAAATCTTAGTATACTCCGCTCAATCTATAAAGTAGTGAGTTGAGTTAATCAGCACACTTAGGCCAATAGGCCCATTGTGATACCGCTGTGAGGCTCCTAATGGATGAAGTTTTAATGGAGAACCGGTAGAAGGATAAGATGTTTTGGTTTTTTCTGGTCCGGTCACGCTGCACATTATCCCATTCATTCATCTTGAGTCTGCTTCCTTGACAAAGGCCAGTTTAAGCGTATACTTTGCCGTAAAGAAAAGTAAACTATTATATCGTGTACATGTTTTATTGTGGATAGAAGAGTTGCTTCCCTTGCAGGTTTGTTTGCAACACAATTTCGTCGATCATTTCGTTACCAGACCAGTGTTGCATTTAGTTGAGAGTTTATTCAGATTGCATAAAAGGGAGAGGATTTTTGCCAATATACGGCTAAGTAAATCGACGCTAAACAATACCAGAAAATCATGCAGAATTGGGAAGAACCCTCAGGCAGAGTGACTATTTATCTTGTGATTCCTTCAATTTGATGTTGGTGAAAATAAGAAGATCTGCAGAGCTGCATAAAGAAAGCATAAACTGCACAACTACTGCCGTTAGGTCTGCTTGATAAAGAAGCGAAGGAAACGCGTCTATTAATGAACAAAGACAAGACGAAACGTATTCTGTCATCATACAAAAAGTAGGTGGTTCCCACGTCACTGTCGACAGTGATAACTTTGAAGTCGTATATAATTTCGTCTATTTAGGGAGCGGTATTAACATCAACAACAAAGTTAGCCTTGAAATCCAACACGGAATCACTCTTACCAACGGGTGCTACTTTGGACTGAGTAGGCAATTGAAGTGTTAAGTCCTCTCTCGACGAACCAAAATCAAACTCTACAAGTTGCTCATCAATCTCGTCCTTACATATGGTGCCGATGCCTGAGCGATCATTTTTGGAGGATTTCTTTCAAAAAAGTTAGAGTTAGAGTTTTATGTAAAGGAATTAAGAGGATTTAAATATCATTTATTGCAGGAATGATAATCATTTATATTTAAACCAAGTTCAAACTATTGATAAATTTAAGATTAAACTTAGAATATTTTATTATTTAATTGATTACATTAAAAAATTATTGTTATAGATTTAGGAATTTAGACAGCAGCATTTAGACAGTAAAGTCAGTGGATCTATTTTGAAAGAACATTTTAGAAAAATATTTGTTGTAGATATTTTTTCAACAAACTTGAAATCAAGTGTATGAATGACTTAACCACAGATTGAAAGGAAAGAATTAAAAACCAAAATATTAGAATTATCGTCTTCATATATTGCAAAGAGAGTGATTTTGCAAAAATGATGCGTATTTTTCTTAAAATTAAAAAAATAGAAAGAAAAATCTTACTAAATGAATTAGAGTATTTTTTTTTTTAATACAGATATAACTTCTTTGGAAAATTTTCCACTACTCAGTAATTCAAGGCAATGCCACAAATGCCTAGTGCTCCTGTTTCTTTTAATATCCTTCAGCTACACAAACAAATTTTATTACAATGTTTATACCAATCTGTAGCCTCTTACCATAATTGTAATAAATCACGCGCAGCGAAGTAATTGAAAAAATCTTTTGCAACTTGAGATTACTTTCAACACGCCGTGTCGCATATAAAAATGTCACCGAAAATATTGAGTTGAGGTGCTAACGACATTTTCAAATAAAATAAGTAGGTATAGCTTAAATGTACGCAAAGGAATTTCACACTTCTACATTTCTCTGAAAAAAAAAAATATATATACCATATATAAACTCAAATAACCACAACGGAAACCACCTTGGCCACTTAGACGGCAAAGTACATAGATTTTAGCTTGACGCTAAACACATAAATAATAAATACGCTTTCAAATTAACTTTACGTAGCCACATTTTGGTTGGATTGCAGTTGGGTCGCGATCTAG
This sequence comes from Ceratitis rosa, assembly GCA_037013455.1. Taxonomy (NCBI): domain Eukaryota; kingdom Metazoa; phylum Arthropoda; class Insecta; order Diptera; family Tephritidae; genus Ceratitis; species Ceratitis rosa. Next base: position 3,157,843 of record JAWMAG010000004.1, read on the forward strand.
GTGACATTTTGTCGACACGCTTTTGCCAGGGCGGCTACTTTCGTATGCAAAGCATTACTTGCTGCGGCAAAAATTCAAACACCCACTTCCTTTTGGTCTGAGCTCTTAATATTTTTTCTTTAGTATTATTGCTTTGATTTTAATATTATCCTGCTACATACATATATATGCATATAGCCAAGGCGATTATTATTTGAGTAGTACCGCAGAAAAATCTCAACTCAACTTTTGAAATCTCCCTCCACATCATTCGTTTTAAGTCCATTTGCCGACAGAACAAAGCAAATACTGAAAATAGCTCCCAATCGCGGATGCACCTTTTCACGCTAAGGTGTCAAATGCTCCCAGTCTCTCCACACATGTTTTATGTACGAAATCACAGCTAACCTTAACCACGACCTCCACCTCTAATGTCTACGCCATCGTCTCATTGCAAAAAATCATAAATTTTATTACGTCCACCTACCGTGGCGAGGCGACGCGCTATCATGCGACTTGTGCCACAATATATGCGGTGTCATTTAGAATTTGAATTATTTAAAGCTTATGATGGAGGAGCTTTGCGAGACTTTGTCGTATATACAGCCTTGGCCAAAAGTATTGGGCACCCCACTATTTACTGAATTTTTTGTTTTAACAAGTGAAGTGATGAAGTTTTATTAGTAAAACAGTGAAAATATAATAAATTAGTGATAATAACATTAATATTTAGTAGATCCACTCTTTGATTTAATAACGGCTGAAATTCTCTTAGGCATACTGCGTACAAGCTTTGCACATTCGTCAGCACTTATAGCGTACCACTCGTTAATTAAGGCATTCTTTAAGTCAGTTTTTGATGTTATACTGTGTTCCTTAATCTTTCGTTTTAAAATAGCCCACATGTGCTCAATGAGATTAAGATCTAAAGACTAAAGGCCAATCTAAGAAAACAATGTTGTTATCTCTAAACCAACGCATCGTAGTCGCTGAAATTGAACCCTGTCTAAATTACCGGCGAAAATGCGCGTTAACGAAGGCAGATGAACAGTTTCTAATACATTTATGTACTTTTGACTGTCCAGGTGACCCTCGCAAACGAACATTTCGCCGACACCATCAGCAGCGATGCAGCCCCATATCATAATGCTGCCTCCTCCATGCTTAACAGTGGGTACCACGCAATCTGGATGATATTCTTCCCCAAGCCGTCGCCTCACGTACGTCACACCAACGTCATTCCAAACGATTTTTCCTATTCTTTTCTGAGAGCCACGGCTTCTTTCGGGCTTTACATCCTTTTAAACCTGCTTCCAGATGTCTTCTTCTAGCTGTTCGAGCACTAACTGGCTTACTAAATTCATCCAAAAGGGCAGCTGCAAGGGCAGAAAAAGATTTGAGAAAGATCCGTGATAGACTGGCGTATAAGTATTCGGTCTTCTCGTTTACTGGTTAGACGCTTTCTTCCACTTTTTGATTTATTATTGTGGGATTTCGTCTCCACAAATCGCCTGCTAGCACATTCGACCACGCACCGCGAACATCCCACCAAATTGGCAATCTCAACCTGAGACTTACCTTCTTCACTTAGAACTTGAATTCTAACTCTATCATCGTAACTTATTTCACTTTTTTTAGGCACTTCGCTAAATATGAACTATTTTTATAAGATTGGTAACTTTTCACTAAATGTAATTTACACTTTCACTTTCAAATTTTAAATGCAAAAATATTTTATGAATTTCTTAAAAATGACAATTTTGAGGTTTAGCTTACCCATAGTGCTATGACTTTTAATATTACACAATTTATTCGTTTAATCAACAGTTAAACACCCATGTAAGATATTTACAAAAAGAAGCGGTAACTTTGATAGCCACATTTGAGAATACTTGTATTTTAGTGGGGTGCCTAATACTTTTGGTCAAGGCTGTATGAGCCCATTTACGAGTAGCATTCTTCTGGGACGGCGCAAAGATCCGGAGGACTGATGATATGGGTTTGGTGGGAATGTAGCAATGGGAAAAGTATTAGCTTTGGCTTTATGTTTAAATGTTGCAGAGGCTTAAAAGGAAATCAGTTTGTTTAGTGTATGAGCGGAAACGAAGGAAATGAAAGGCTCTTAATGTACAGCCAAATATATGAGACTTTACCTAACGCAAAAATAAAATGTTTATGCACTATGCAGTTACTGACGAACGTTTTGCGGAAAACGGGGAAAATTATAAATTTTAAAGAATTCTGTCTTGTTACCTTCCTGGGCGTAGAGGTGCTTTTAACTAGCATCAAGTATCCAGGTACGTAAGTAAAGGCTCTCACTCACATGAAAGTACCTCAGTGCACCAGATTCCAGCAGCAAATATAAATACGAGTATATACCTATATACGAGGTGTGATCAGAAAATATCCGTTTTTTTTTAATTTCGTGAGTGACGTATGTTTGATTTACGCTGTTATGTAGGTACACATATCTGTTATATATGTTGGCAATATCAGCCATTTTGGATTGTCAGTTTGTTTTTGACAGATAAAATGATTAGTCGTGTCTTGGTGTGCTCTTCGATATTTTACTATTCGAAAAAATAGATCAAAGAAACTGTATTAAGTTTTGTGTAAAAAATGAAATTAAGGACGCAAGGACATTTGAAATGTTGACTGTGGCGTTTGGAGAGTCTACTATGAGCAGAACACAAGTTCATGTGGTATAACCGATTTAAGGAAGGCCGAGAAGATGTTAATGACAATACGTTATGTTATGATTCTCCAACAAATGGAGGGTCCTATAGTTTATACTAAACCACCTTCGAACGGCTGATGATTTTTTAGGAGGAGCTTTTTTATTTCATAGCAGAAATACCCTCCGAGGGGTTGAGTTTGTATTTAAATTAATTTTCTATAATTTTTAAATATTGCTCAGACCAAGACCCGAACCCTGACCTTCCGAATGGCAGTACGCAATGCTAACCACTCCGCTAACGCGACCGCCGGAAATAATGGAATAAAAATTGCCACTGCCTTGGTAGTAGTATGGAAAATCTCATGAATTGATCGTAATTTCAGTGACAAATCGATGATGGTGTATTTTTAGAAAGTCTTTCAATTCAACTCTTTTCCAGGCTACCGAAACATTGTACTGCCTCTCAGCCAGCAAAGCTTGTAGCAGAGAAGGATACTTGTATTTTCAACGACAATCAGGCAGCAATAAAAGAATTGGGCATGCTTGGGTTAAACTCTAAAAGTATGCTTCACAGTCGCGGATCAATGCATGACCTGCCCGAAAACAGTGGACTATTACTCACGTAAGTCCCTGGTCATAAAGACATAGAAAGAAATTATAAACCACATTTTTCTCTGTAAAAAAACCATTGGTATGGCTTTTACAACTCACCGTAAACCTCGACGAACCTGAACGAAATTAGATGGGAAAAGATCAAAAGAAATATACTTCTTAAAAAAGCAGACATATCCAAGGTAAAAAATGTTTGACAAGCCATTGGATGAGAGACCAGGAGCTAGATCGAATCGAAGTAGTTGCTTGGGTGGTCCAAATTGTCCAGAATTCATTTCGTCACAGCTGGTCTTATTAAGGTTCAGTATAATCGATGTGTTTCAGCGGTAGCCACTACAATCTTACCTAACCTAACCGTCATCATAAAGACGGTATGTTTTAAGTGGCAAATGTGAAATTGTGTTTGGTTTATGGATCTAATGAGGCTGAGGGAAATAGCTATTTTCACTGAGTCAAACTTAGCATTGCGTACTGCCATTAGGATGGCGTGGGCTCAAATCCTGATACGGCCAGCATCCAAAAAGTTATAGAAAATTAAGTTAAATAAAAAATTAAGTTAAATTTTCTAGTTGCGGGAATTTCAATCCTTCCGAGTGCATTTCTGACTTGAAATAAACCACCTCATAAAAAGACCATCAGTCATTCGGAGGCGATTTAGTATAAACTGTAGGTCCCTCCATTTGTTGGAAAAACATCAAAAGACAAAACCACTAATTGGAGGAGGAGTTCGGCCGAAAATCGCTTCAGCAAGGCCAACTTTTAAAATAGGTAAATAATGAAAAATATTGTTTTTAAAATAATAGGTTTAGCTATAAAAAATTAGATTGTTTTCAACTGTTTAGTTATTGCCAATATACATTTTTTAAGCTCTTTATGGTAATGATATAAGCAAAAAATTGCCTTCAGAATTACTTGATTGTTATGTTGAAAAAATAATGCTAGGTATTAACAATTGCACTGTTGAGCGAAAAACACAGTTAACATATAGATAACGGTAACTAAATGCTACAAAAGCCATTTTATGTTTTTTCCACGCCAACAATCGCTCGCCATTCGGTCATTTAAATTCATTTGTTGCCATTTAAATTTTTTTCCAAAACTTTTTTATGTGTTTTAGAGATTTGTTTTCAAACCGTAGCACAATAAGAAAACTAAAAATAAAACACAACACATCAGCACCGAGGGTTCTTCCTTTACCACGCATTCCGCAGATTTTTTCAAGCGCTACTAAATGCTGGAAAAATGGCACTTCCCTGACGAACAGAGCAAACATTAAATTTGTAAAAAGTGTAATTAAATGTATTTTCTGTTTTTCTATTTTTGCTTTTTTTTTTTGGATTTATTTATTTTTTTTAATAACAGCAGTTATGAAAAGAGATGGCAATAGTATATAAAACAAAGTTTCTCGCTAAAAAAAAATTCTAAAATTGTACATTTCGCTTTCGCCGTTGATAGAGTTTGAAGTCCATAAAGTCCCTGAATGCTTACGAAATGAAGTGCGCACAGCATGACACTGACGGACTGGCTTGGGTGGTACTTTTCATGTGCAGTTGAAATGTGACAAATGCTGCACATTTTCATTAAAATCAAAAGTATAATTAAATTCTTATTTCATACTTGCTACTAGATTTGTACGTAGTACTATACATACACATATACATATATTTGTTGTTTGTTCTTTGTTTTCCTCGTTTTGTAACTCCCAATGGCTTATGAGAGTTTTTCAGTCAGTCTCACACATTGGCTGCAAGTGACTGTGGTGGAATTTTTCGTTATTTTCAACATAAAACACATACATACATATACATGTACGTTTACATGAGTATTGTATGTATTGTAGTAAGTGTGCCGCTAGTGGCACGGCCACAAACGCACTTTGTAAATAGTACTTCCTGTAAGTATCATAAAACTCTCCCCTGTCACACACTCTCTCTCATCCTCTTACCATAACGGCACATTCGCACGTTATGACATTTCGTTTGTAGCATCTCATTTCTTATTATTTATTTTATTACATTTTTCATTTCAAATTTTTTTTTTTTTTTGTGATTCTCAATGTAGACTTGTTGACTTAACTACCTTAAACTTCGCTACTCGGCTTCGCTCATGCAACAAGCTTTTCACCATTATCATCTTTATGTCGGCTGAACACCATGCTCGCTAAAGCAAGCAAGAATATGGTATACACGTGTCAGCTGCCACTCGTCATCATCAGTGCTCTGGTGCTCATCCTTTAGGCCAGGTTGCCTTTCGCTTGTAACATTTCGGGTGGAATTGGCCGTTACGGAGGGATCCGGTCCCAGTACAGCTAAGGAAGTGGGAATATTTTTTTAATTATTTTTTGAAACTTTATCATTTGAAAAATTAAATTTTTTTTATTTGAACCTATATGAATAATATACATTAAGTTAAGTTCAGTTTTTTAATCTTAAGGAACATTAATTAAAAATTCGTATGGTAAGTTGCCTTAGTCAATGATTCTATTTTTCAAATGAAACTGAGTTATGTTCTGTTGAGTTCCATAGTTAACATTTATGCTGCATTCACTATCACTTCATTTTCCCAAGTGAAAATATGTTCTGTTATATAATATCACATATATGTCACAGAAGGTTTTAATATATTTAAGTTAATTAATGCAATAGAGCTTGTATTAAATTCAAGAGTAAAAAATAGTGTATCAACTTTAGTTACGAAATGGAAGTACCAAAAGGAGAAGAGAAAATTTTTATTTATGTGATCATAACAATGAGCTGAAAATCATAGAAATCGAAGGAATACATTATAGCCCCCATACAAGCGCTTTGCTCAGAGCTAAGGTTTTGGATCAAAAAACGGTCAAGAAGGAATATTTTTCTTCTTTACTGGCATAGACACCGCTTACGCGATTATAGCCGCTTTAACCCTACGTATGCTTCCACCGGCCGGTGGAAAACTTTCAAACCAGAAAAATTCTCATCCATCTGGACCATATGACCTAGCCAACGGAGCCGCTGTCTTTTTATGCAATGTCACCGTATATCTCGTGCAGCTCATCCTTTCGTCGGCTGCAGTATTCGCCGTTCCCAACTGGTAGAAGACCATAAATCATACTCAAAACCTTTGTCTCGAAAACTCCTTACACCGACTCATCAGATGTTGTCATCGTCCATGCCTCCGGAATATACCGCAGGACGGGAATGATAAGCAACTTGCAGAGTTTGGTCTTTGTTCGCCGAGAGAGGACTGTACCATACTTTTCAATTGTCTACTCAGTTCAAAGTAGCACCCGTTGGCAAGAGTGATTCTGCGTTGGATTTCTCGGCTGACATTGTTATTGGTGTTGATACTGGTTCCCAGATAGACGAAGTTATCTATTGTACAACTTCCAAGTTATGACTGTAAACAGTGACGTGGAAGCCGAATCACGAATGCGATGACTGCTTGTTTGACAACAGGAGATATTTCGACTTACCCTCGTTCACTACCAGACCCATATCCCTCGCTTCTGGTGAAATCAGAACTCAATGCGCGGTTGTTGAGGCCAAAAAAGTCAATATCATCGCCGGCAGTTAAATATTATATATTCAGCTTTGCAGCTCGTACTATTTTCTCCAGCAATAAATTAAAGAAGGAACCTGAATCTTCGTTTGGTATCGAATGGCTCGGAGAGGTCCTTCCCGATCTTGAAGGATCTTTTAGTGTTGCTCAACGTCAGTTTAATTAGGCGTTTAAGTTTTGCGGAGATGGACGAGAGGGTGCTGTAAGCCGCTCGATAAGACTTTACGAGTATATGCGATATTAAGGAGGATTACCCCACGGTAATTGGCGCAGACTGTAGGATTGAGCAGAGCATATTTAGGTTCCAATCGTCCACCCATATTAAAATGTTGAATATGAAATTTAATATTCTGCACGCCCACATATATACAAGTAAATACTGATACTTAAAATCATCGAAATCGACAGCCTCTCATATCGTCCCCCTCCAATAAAATTCTCAGATAATGTAGTGAAAGGTATAAAGTCTTCGGCATGACCGCAAACTTCTCTTCAATCCTGTTTTTTTATAGGTTAAGTTCCGTTACTTTAAATTATGTTAAGTTAAGTTAGGCTAAGTTACATTTAGTTAAAAAATTACCGTTAGTTACTAACTGCAATTTCTCACTGGGATTTTCACACATTTCCTCATTTTCACTCGCATTCTCATTTTACGTATATATTGTACATATGTTTGCTTCAACATGTTGCATGTGTCCAACTCCCAAATGTAATTTTAAAAGTCTTCAACATTTGTACAACATTCGGTCTGTCGCTTGTTTGCTGCAGGACACAAGCTGACCAAACCAAAATTCAATTCATTTTTTTTTTTTTTTGCGCACAATCTCGCTTTTATATACAAATATACGCACACATATGTTTGTTATGGTTTTAACAACGCAAAATTATTTGAAATCTCATTGTGTCGTAATGAGATTTCATCGGAGGTAGAAATTTTTCATTTTAAATTTAATTAATTTTTTTTTTTATTCTGGTTTTCATTTGTAAATTTGGCAGTTAGTATTTGGCTTGAGCGAATAGTTAGAGATACAATTCATTCAAATTAAGTCATTGTAACTGAATATTTTAAAGTTTAGTAACCCCAGAAAAGTATCATTCTCTTTGGAAAGATAAAAGGCCTTTTTGTTTTGATATTTGTGGCAAAATACAAAATAATCAAATATCTTCTCAAGTGATAACTGTAGTGGCAATAGTATGTTGGGAGCTCCTTTACATTTTCCACCTAGTACGCTAGATACGTACGCTAGATAGGGAGTCCCCATTCTTATGGATTAAGTGAAGCATACTCAGGTTCTAAATGTTGGACATGTTTTCCTCCAACTTCCTCAAATAACCTTCCTCCTGACTTCACCGTCTTATTAAAAATCTCAGCAGAAAAGCCATCGTTATTCAAACTTCATCATAGTCAGATGACGAAAGGTTTATTACATCGACATTGGTAGGGAATTCATTACTTCCGGGTTAAGCATTTGCACTAGAATTCAATAGGCTAACGAATTGTTTGCTCCATAAACTCAGTATACTCTCAAGAGGAGTGTGCTATGGTCCTGAAACCTTTTGAAATACGACCCATTTCTTCATAGAATTTTCCCTGTTGACCATTTCTCAAGTACTTTATTCTTCTTCTTTATTGTCGTTGGCACTGCTTACGCGATTATAGCCGAATCAATTATAGCGCGTACTTCATTTCTTCTTTTCGCTCTTTGGCGCCAGTTGAAAATACCAAATAAAACCAGATCGCTCCAGGTATTTCTCTTTCTCTGCTTCCACCAGCGGGTACTGCATCGAATATTTTTTAAGCTGAAGTGGTTTCATCCATCTGATGACATGACCTATGAACGTAGCCGTGGTCTCTTAATTCGCTGAACTACACGTACGTCAATATCATCGTATAGCTCGTACAGCCCATCGTTCCATCGTCTACGGTATTCGCACAAAGCACCATAAATCGCTCGCAAAACTTTTCTTTCGAAGACTCCCAAAGCCGACTCATCAGATATTGACATCGTCCACGCCTCTGCGCCATATAGTATAACGGGTATGATGAGTGACTTGTGGAGTTTGGTTTTCTTTCGCCGAGAAAGGACTTTCGGCGTTGGATTTCAAGGCTGCCTTTATTATTAGTGTTGACGCTGCACAGTGCCCAGCTAGCGGAACTTTAGTAATAACTAGAGAAAAAAAAATCAGATTTGAATGAAAATTTATATTTTAGACTTTTGATAAATTTATTATATGTTTCTTAACAAAAATTAATCGGAAGTGGATGAATCGGACGAATATGATTTTTGTAACTAGTATTAGAAGCTTCCCACATAGCCGTTATATACAAATCCGATGAAACAAGTAAACCGCACTTAACAACCTCGATTGTATTACTCCTCTTCTCCTTACGGGAGTGGTTTAGACGTATGTTGCTGAAATCTTTATTCCTGGATTCAAGTGCTTCTTAGGACTTTCTATTGATAAGTGCAACACTGTTGATGACTTCTTTATTGGCAGTCTGTAAGCAATTTGTAAGATACACTCAAAAAATCATATCCATACATGTAGAGTTGATAGTCCAAATTTCAAATGATCCGTATCAATTGGATAGCTTTTTGCCAATCTAATATTATTCATATTCGTCAAATTCGTGTGGAATTGTAAATAAGAACACAATTGTTGGTTGAATGTCCAGAATTTGGCTTTTTACTATATCAGACTCTGATCGAATCAATTCTATGGTTTCCTTTTCGCAAATCAGTTTCAAAGGCCAACAGTAGCGTGTTGAAGATGGTCGCGGATTTCCCACAAAATCTGTGATCCAAGCTGAACTTGTAATGGTATAAGACAAAAATGTGTTGAAGCAGAGGAACCCCACAGGATGGAGTCCTCTCACCTCTTCTATGGGTTATAGCAGTGAACCAACTTCTGAAATACATGGAGGAGGAGGGGGGCTGCAGAGTCATAGCGTATGCGGACGATCTGGCGATTATAGTGAATGGCAAATTCCCACAAACTTTGTGTGTTGTTATGCAAAACGGACTCAGAGAGATAGAAAAGTGGGCTGGACATCAACCCACAAAAACTGAATTCGTTCTTTTCTCAGGAACGGACCTACGCATTTCTGAGTCTGCAAATTACCTGGGACTCATCCTCAACAGGAAATTGAACTGGTTTGGAGGAAGGCATAAGGCGTCCATTGCCTTCTATACCTGTAAAGGTGCAATAGGCCGGAAATGGGGCATGTCACCTAAAATAGTGCGTTTACTCTATGTCGCAGTTGTTAGGCCTATACTTCTCTATGGGGTTGTAGTCTGATGGCCAGCAATTGAGAAGAAATCAATTATCTCCAAATTCGAAAGATTACAGGGGGCAGCGCTACTGTCCATCAGCGGAGAACTTCGTACCATACCAACGGAGGCTATGAATGTTATTTTGGATCTACTCCCCATTGACATAATGGGAACACACAATGCCGCCTGCACCGCAGTAAGGCTACAAAAAGTGTCCGAATGGATAGTAAGAAACCACGGGAACACTAACATCTTAAGAAGATTCCGTCTTCCAGAAAAAAAGGATTGCTGACTTCACAGCAGACTTCAAGATGGTTATCCCAGATAGAAACCTTTGGGACAGGATAATACCGGCAAGCGCCGGCACGATTCATTTTTATGCGGATGTCTCAAAACTTGATAACAGGGTTGGTGGAGGAGTCTACTCAGAGGACCTTGGTATCTATAAATCCTTTCGCTTGCCGGATCACTGTAGTGTTTTTCAAGCGGAATTGGCTGCTATACATGAGGCTGTCAACTGTCTCAGCATAAAGGCAGTCTCGGACAATAGTATCCATATATTTTCGGATAGCCAGGCTGCATTACGAGCCCTGGAGTCTGTAACAATAAAATCTAAAACCGTAGGGGACTGCTGCAGATCGCCATCATGGAAGAGCCTGGGCATGCCGCTCTCCACTTGCAAGCTCAATATAAGAGCGTTATTCGCTAAGGATGCTAACTTAAGATGGAAAAGTCTAATTACATGTAACATGTGGCCAGAATGGGACGGAAGATGGTCACGTGACCTCATCAAGCTGAAAAGAAAGGAGATATCTACAGTAATAGCTCTTTTTACAGGGCATATTTTATTAGGCAGGCACGCAGAGAGACTTGGTGTACCATCCAATGATTTCTTCAGAAGCTGCAGAAAAGAAGAAGAACCTGAAACCTTAAGCCACTTTCTATGCGAATGCCCCGCACTTTGGAGGAGTACGTTGAAGTCTCTGGAGGCGGCAACCTTTAGAGACCTGAGCGAGATAGCGGGGACCAAGATGCGACGACTGCTCAGCTTTGCAAACTCCACTCACTGGTTTAATTAGCGGGTAGGGGTCATCAGGACCCTCAGTGGTGCTGATAACCAGCAACCACTTCAACCAACCAACCATAACTAAACGGCGCGGTTGTTGAGGCCGATAATGTCAATATCGTCGACGTACGACAGCAGCTGTACACTCTTATAGAAGATGGTACCTTGTCTATTCATCTCTGCAGCATCAAAGAGTCACCCTGTCTGAAACCTCGTTTGGTACCGAACGGTTCGGAGAGATCCTTTCCACTTTTTGAATGCGCTTCTGGTGTTGCCCAGCGTCAGTTTACACAGCCGTATAAGTTTTGCGGGGATACCAAATTCGTGCTGTCGAAGGCGCTTTAAAATCGCCGAATCGGATCACCTTTTCACGGGTCTTTTCCAAGATTTGGTGAATATCTGGTCAATGGTGGATTTACCAGATCTAAAGCGCACTGATAAGGTCCAATCAGTTTGTTGACAATGGGCTTTAGCCTTTCACACGAAACGCTCGATAGGGCCCTATATGCGATGTTAAGGAGGCTTATGCCACGGTAGTTTGTGCTGGCTGTGGTAGCGCCCTTGTTGTAGATTGGGCAGAGTATACTTAGATTCCAATCGTCGGGCATGCTTACATGTAACCATTTTTTGGAAACAAGCTGATACACGCATCTTGTCAGCTCTTCACAGCCATATTTAATAGCCCCGGACGCTTTTTTGTTTTTTAAGGGGGCAATCGCTATTCGGACTTCGGCATGGTCAAGTAGCGGAACGTCAGTTCAATCGTCATCGATTTGTATTTCGGTTTCACCATTTCCGGGTTTTTCATTTTCACTGCCATTCAGCCGGCTAGGGAAGTGTTCTCTCCATATGTTCAGTAGTTCATACTCACGCTTTTTTGGTCTCCTACTTTTCCTGTCTAAAAATGCGTTTCAACACTCATAATACCAGCTTTTCTTTCCACATTGACGAAAACCTATAGTTTCTTCGGCAATAGTACGTAGAGAGCTTGACATTTCTTTCCAAAGGTGCCTCATTTCCTGTATCAATGTTGAATTTTCCCACTGTTTATTTTTAGGCATTCTTTGCAGCGCAGAGGTGCCGAAATACTAGTCGATGTTTAGTCTTCGAAGCGTACTAGAGATGTAACTTCCATCTTTCACAAGTCGATCCAGAAGCAGTCAATGTTGTTTTACGAACTTTTGTTGTGCTGGAATTTAATAATGCATTAAACCGCTTAGCCGAAGCTGATTAGTGCCAACCCATTTGGAAGATGAAGTGGGAGAGATGTCATAGATACGTTAAGGCGCCAAAAAAGGTATTTGTTGTCTTATCCATCTCTGGTCCCGGGGTGTGGACGCAAATCAGCGTTATGTTGAAGGACCTCGATCTTCCACATCGAAGACGCAATAGTGTGATATGCAGCTCTAACTGCATACTCCGCAGCAGGATTACACTACATTGTACTCTACAACCAACTAGTCACCTCTGGAAGAACTAAAGATTTATAGCTAGTCATATCCAAAATCTTGAAATTGTGTGACAGTGCATGATTTGTTCGGCAGTAGCTTCAAAGTGTTTAAAACTAAAAAAGTTCTCTTTAGTTCCACACTTAAGACTCTCTCTTACGTTTGCACTGACTATGTTGTATGTATTAAGCTCCTACAGAGTTAACTCCATGGATTGTAATACTTGAGGGCCGTAGAATAAACAGTGAAAAGGGTGTGTATCATCTCAGGCATCTGCGTATGCATACAATTTTGCTCCAAATAAAGTTTGCAGAGAGTTTTTACACCTCTAAACACAAACTCTATTATTAATACGTTTGAAAATTCCTTATAGTTTTTAATGTGCTGCAAATAATTGAATCAAATTATGCAGAAAATTGTTGAGATATTGCCAAAAACAGGCACACAAATGCACAAATAAAAATGAACCTTTGAAAAAGAGCATGACAAAAATTTCTAGCCTCAAAAATTGATAACCACATTCAATTTTTGTTTATTATTGTAATAAATTTGAAATTAAATCGAAATCATTTATCTATCGAGACATTGGCAAAGACATTGACCGGGTGCGCTTAATGGACGGCAGAAAACACCAAGCAATTTGATTGTCTGCTTGTTTTGAAGTATACTCATATGTATGTGGAAGCGTGCGTGTTTCTGCCTCCTATGTCTTATTTGTCTATTTGCAAGCCTAGAAATTTAAGTGACTTGCTTGTCTTAATACTCATCCAACCCACCATTTCTATGTAACCTAGGCAAGCAACTGCCAAGCAACTATTGCCCGCTCCTCGCATTCATCATTTCCGACATGTCCTGCTTGACGTTGTCACACGATTTTCCAGTTTCTCTTGCCGCCTACTTTCTTCTCGTCCGCTTATTCGCTGTCTGTCTGGCTTATCACACATTCTCCGTCTGTCCGTCCTGTTGTCTGCCTGCCCGTTCAGTCTCGGTGCTTGGCTATTTGTCTACCAACTGTCTGTTTGCCTTAAGGATACACTCAATATGCCACAAACTGGCAGAGACAATATACGACTCGTGAGATAAACATATGTATGCAAGTGGAAGTATGTACGTATGTACATACATATGTAGATATAAATGTTTTTAAAATGTGTGGCTATGTGTGTGTGTGTGTGCATGTTGGTATCTCCAAAGCATAATCGTTTGCATTTACAACTATGTATGTGTGTGTGTTCCACTTGAATTTGGACAATTGGAGCTTACAACAAGCGTAAGACTGTAAGGCCAGGCAAATACAATAATAAATCCTATGACGTAGTTGATGTACAACTTAAAGCCAAATAAATTGGCTTAAAAATGTTGCGAGTTCAAAGGATGATAAAAGGCAAATGAACGGATTGCTTTTGTTTAGAGAGTTTTCTTTCCATGTTTGATGGGAAAGTTGTACAAAATAAACTCCAATTCCAAATTAAACCATTTTGCTGACTCCAGTTTCGTAAGCAGTAAACGGCGAAGCTTAGTCTAGCATGCTTACAAATGTAATCTAAAGGAAATTGTAAGCTCCTAATTTATTTACAAAACTATTTCCGGCCGTCACAGTTGTATGCAGTGGTGAGTGAGAATGTTGAGACACATTAAAGTTTGAAACTATTTGTTTTTACCAATCCTGAGTAGAACAAAATTCCATTTCACCAAAAACCCAATTTAATTTTTGTTAAAAAGACTTTCGAGCTATTTGATGGTATCTAATGAATACCGGCGGCCGCGATATCCGAGTGATTAGTAATGCGTACTGCCATTCGGCAGGCCAGGGTTCGAGTCATGTGGCCACCCTTCTGAGTGTAATTATGACATGAAATAAAGGCTCCTCTTAAGAATCAATCAGCCGTTCGGACGCATTTTAGTATAAACTGTAGATCCCTCCATTTGTTCGAAAAATGTCAAGACGCAAACCACAAATTGAAGGAGGAACTGAAAATTGCTTCAGCGGCCACAAAAGCGCCAATTATATTATGAATATTATGAACGCTAAAAAGACAAAAAATGAAATTTCTCCTTTAACAAAAGCCCATACATGCTAATATTGTGAATACGAAATAAATTTTTCAATATTTTTTCTGGACATCTTTCGTTCATAAGACATATGCAAAGTGACGTAACTTAAAACAGAAAAGGAGTAAGCATATGGGTCAACGCAGATTTGGTTTGATTGAGTGATTGATTCAGTAGCAAATCAAGCCGTAATGGAAGTTTCCGAAAGCATGAAACGATCTTGCCACTTAAAAGATATTTTACTTGGAGATTTTTTAGTTACTCTTGGGGATATCTTCTAAGCGTACGGATGTATTAAGATATTTATTTCAAACCGTATTTCTTAAACGGTAGAAGTAAGAGAAAAAATTGCCAGATGCTTTTTATTATAAATAAATTTGAAAGAGTTGACGATTTTTACTTTTTTCGAAACCGAAACTTTTGAGAGGTTCCTGGTCATAGGATCATCCCATGAAATTGTGTGGCGGACGCACTACCCATATAGGGAATAATTATAACCCCGGTAAACTCTGCACATGACGAAAGTATGACTCTTTCCTCGGCAAAGTGTCTGTTAAGGCTAGCCTTCACATGAAACGGCCAACAGCAGATGACTGAGTGAAACAGCATGCAATGTGACCATACAAACTTAACCATTAATCAAAGTTTAACAACCCACGTAATAATTGGACACTGTCTTATGGGGACTCATGCTAAAAGGATGGGCTGATTTTCAAATGATTTTTGCCACAGCTGCAAGAACATGGATGAAAAGTAATTGGTGGAATATTATTTCTGCCACTAGCTCTCAGGGTGGTAATTTATGATTTTCACAAAAATGTCTTCTTCGATTGCCTCGCAGTTATTGCATCTCCTAATTATCATTAATCTTCTAAGTGCGCACGATCGGTGTTCGGTGATCTAGCAACCTGGCAACCTGTTTAACTAATTGACTGGCAAGATTTCCAAATTTTAATATATGGTATTTAGCGGTTAAATCAAATTTAAAAGGGTTGGACAATTTAAACAACTCATAGCGAAGTTACATGTATATTTTTAGAATCAATATCCTGCCGCTTACAAAATTTCTTTGAAATATCTCCACGACTAATAGACTGGATTGCTTTCAAACGCTCAGACAGATATAGCAAATCCAATCAGCTCCTTCCTTCCTGCATTCATTTTAAATTTTGGTAGGTCAATTCCTTGACTTTCTGAAAGGCATATATTCAATGGCATAGGGGTTGGAAAATACAACATAATATGTGATTTTTAGACGTTTAAGAATTTAAAAAATCTATTCCTTTTCAAAAGAACTCATCAATGCTTTCTTGGAGATTTGATTCGTCGAAGGAGAAATATGTTATAAATTTCGATAATTTAATTTTACCTCTACTGCTAATGGAAACTTATGAATAAAGTGACTGATATTTGCAATGTATTTAGAAATGGCAACCGAGATCGCACAAAATAATGTTGCTGAAAAGAAAGAGGGGCTTAAACACTTCTAAAATCTGAAAGGCTATCGTTGCCTAGTTGAATTAAATTCCTTTATCCATTTGATATTAAATCTAACTAAAATTCATATACAATATAATGAAATAATTCCGCAAGGGAATTCTGTTTCTCTCTACCGCCCGCTCCTTTCGCACAGCTCTTTTGTTATTTAAACTAATATTTATTTAACTATTAATTTGAGATATACAATAATAACACCAACCGAACTGAGCTCCAAAGTAAATAAGCAAAACAAATGAAAGCAAAGTTTTATTAACTTTCCGCTGGGAGCTTTACTGTTTCGGCTGTGCTGGATGGGGGTTTAAGCAACACAAATTCATAAATCTCTTTAGCCACCGACTAATATTTTAAAGCCAAAGCGCATAAATATTTTGTTGTGTGAGTGTGTTTTAAATTGTAACAAATTCAATACAGAGGCGGGCAGACAAATAAGCATATCCATATGTAAAAACATATTTACACAAACAGACAAACAGATAACGTTAACTGCATATTGTGCTTTGTAGTGCGAAAATTTATTGATTTTCGCGTTTTACTCTATACAATATTCATCAGCTGCTAAAATAAAAGGCAAATAGGGAAGGAAGGCCTTGGTTTGGCTGGAACTGAATTTTAGAAGCCCAACTGTTTTAGTTATAGCAAAGAGATCTTACCATTGTCATCGGAATCCAACTCA
Organism: Ceratitis rosa; assembly: GCA_037013455.1. Lineage (NCBI taxonomy): Eukaryota > Metazoa > Arthropoda > Insecta > Diptera > Tephritidae > Ceratitis > Ceratitis rosa. Next base: position 3,174,665 of record JAWMAG010000004.1, read on the forward strand.
AGGTTGCCAGTAACCCAATGTTCGATATATCAACATACACCCAGCAAATCGCATCGCCAAACAACACGTAACCGGGGTACTTACTTTTAATGGAACCCCACGAGTCACTGAACTATAAAACTTATTCACCGATTATAAAAACCGTCCATATGTGTTCACCAATGAAGGGGTACTAGAACAAGTATACCCTATGTGAAGTACCACCGGGAGCAAAATTAAAAAAAAAAAAAACAATAACAACAATTATGCTGAATGCGTTGCTCACGTCGCTGTATAACGGAAGCGGACATGGAAGTGGAAGGGGAAGTGGAAGTATATGTTGATGCAAAGCGTCACTAGCAGTTAACTTCTTTGCGCGAGCTTTGACTGCGGCATTTAGTTGAGCTGAGCTAAGTTAAGCCTGCGCCTGTAATGTTTTGGTGGCAGTGCTTGAGGTCAGCGGTTGTGGATGTGCACAGCGCTGAAGCTATTATTAAATTTAAAAGTTTGTTTACTACGTTTCCTGCGAACAGGCAGCAACTTCCTGGAATATGCTTACAGACAAACTTATAAACACCAATAGAGACCTTAATTTGTGTGCATATGCACATATATATATATTATATACAATATATACTAAACACAGAAACATATGTGCCTGTAAGCACCTCACTTCCGCTTGAATTAGACGCGTTTGAGGGCTGCCAGAGGCTCGTCGGAGTAAATTATGTTAGCATGTTCTGGCTCCTCCATGCTCTTGTGTGCCAATAAATGGCCGCCGGTTGTAATAAGCAATGTTTTAGTTACGTCAACTGCCAGCTGGCATCCTCGGAAAAAAAGCACACTTGAAGTGGTTTTTAAGTTTTATTATATTTGTTTTTGTATTTCCGCTTGTATTTGTATTCATGATATTATGACTGCACTTAACGCAGCCAGAATCAATAAATTTTATTTTTAAGAGTTTGTTGTTGCCTCACCACTCTCGGTAGTTGTTGCTTTTCATGATCTTCATGGCCATTTCTGTTATTGCTGTTAACATCTGATATTTTATTTATGGGACTGAGGCAAAAAGAAAAAAATTGTTTCTCGTGTTCATCCTGTGCAATTGGCAATTTTTCTTCACACTATAAATTGATTTTCTTTAAAAGGTCATGGCCATAAAAGGATATTGCATATATTATGACACAACACTTAGAGAATTGTTTAAGTATTTTCCATTAATAAAAATATGAAAATAAAGTGCAGGAAGAGAAGAAGTCCGAGCTTCGAATGCAATATACAACAGGGAGCTTGTGCATTGCTCAGTATTCAAGATTCAACAATAAAGAGGAGAATGTAGTAAAGGTAGCTAAATGAAAGAGATAACTATAAAGCCTGACAAGAAACAAACTAAACAATTGGTTTAAAAAAGGGTTCATGAAATTTTAATATTTTGCCACCTTAATGGTTGAGTTTTTGGTATTCACATGTCACGATCTTTAAATTTCTTTAGAGATCCCGCTCACCCCTCTGAGCCCGATCCTTTATTTGGCAAACTGTGTTGAAATCTTTCTCTAATTACCTTCGGGCACGGTTCTCAAACTTAGCTAGACATTTGGTGTGCCTCTAAACGCTGAAAAGATTTCGGAAGAGACAGCACCGGTAGATCGAAACTGAATATATGTACATATACGTGTATGCATCTGTATTATCTTTTTTGAACTCTTCAATACTAAGGAGCGGTTTTCGAGTGTCTGTTAATGTGAGGATCACTAACAAATAGTTAAATCCAACGATATGATAAATTCGTTTTCATTTTCTCGACATCCTGCTCAATGCGAAGGTTAGTGGCGGAAAGTTTTGCGGCAAATACTGGCACTCAAAGGGATTGGAAAGCTCTGCGGGACAAATTCGGAAATATGAAGCGGAAAACGAGAATATAGTAGGCAGCTGAAAAGAGGGAAACATACCGTACGGGAGGCAGTATCAGCAAAGGTAAGGTGGAGAAGATATTCGTTAGGATTGCTTCAATTCCAGGTATTTCCACCATAGGGTTGAGCAAAAATTTTGACGTTGATATATGTAAGTATTATCATTTGTACATACGTGTATTTACTGTATATACTAATCCGAGAATCTTCATGTGCAGCAATTGAATATATAATTGATGAGAACATAGCGAGTGATGATAGTTTGCTTACGGATGACAACGTTCAAGAGGAAGTACGTCTTATTAAAAGTTAATCTTGAATACAGGAATTATATTAACTAACTTTGTTTTTAGACGATTAAGTTGAGCCAGAGTACCCAGAAAGCCGCACCATGGAGTCCCACCAATTAGCAGCAGCCAAATTCCAGAAAATTGTGTGGAGGAGCTTAAAGCGTTGCAGCTAAAAAATGAATTGTTGCAGCTGGAAATAGAAGAAAAGAAAATAATATTGATGTAAGCATTGAATTCAGGAAATTCCTTTTTGATTGAATCAATAATAATTATTAATTTACCATAATAAAGATATCATTTATTGTTTTAAAATAAAGCTCCGGAAAGGATGTGTAGCGCACCTATAACGAAATAGAGGCTTACATATCATATTCTTATCATCCTTATATAAGACTTGATCTTTATAAAAGATAAATAAAAAATGCAAATTTACCTGCAAAATAGTTATTTATTAATATAGTTCTCGCAGTTGAGTCACCCTCGTTTCTAGAGTTTGGTACTTCTAAGGTTTCTGAAGCTAATATTTAAATATCGGTCGGGGTAAGTGGATATTTTGCTGATATAGCAATATTATGAAGAACCCCACATGCAGATATAATAGCCATAACTGTATTCATTGATACTCGCATCCCCACAGAAAGGTATCGTGAGCGGATCCAGGCCATCTCGTGACTGACTGACTTTGAAAAAGCAATTGGGCATCACACACAGCTTGAAAATGGAGTGAAAAACAATCATTTCTGTTTCGGAATATTTCGGCGTTGTTACCACCTGGCGACTGCATCGTAACGTGGGTACTATCAACAGCCCCAATAACTATAGGAAATTTTGCTATTTGATAAAAGTCTAATAATGTCTTCTGCATGACATCTGGATTACGAAATTTAATATAATCTTTAGCCAAAACTGCTAGTGCAACTTATAATTCTTTTACTACGTTGCTCGCTGTGAATATATTGGGTTGCCCCAAAAGAAACCGGCGATTTCTCATACAGACGGCGTTGATAATATTTTTGAACAGCCTGTAACGGTTCAATTGTATTTTTTCTTTTGACAGTCATAAGTTGTCACTTTTAGCTTGCTTTAGAGAAAAAGTATGCTCAATATTGTTTATATTTGTTTGATTGGCGTCAATTTTAATACGGAGCCCACAAAACAACATTTTCGCCATATTTTACTTTATTATTTCCTTAGGGGATAAAATGCAGCGCAGGTTGCTAAAAAGCTGCATAATTTGTATGGTGATAAGGCCTTAAAAGAAATACGGTGTCGAAGTTGGTTTTTCAAATTCCGTTCGAGTGATTTTTCACTCAAAGGTAAGCAACGCATGATGAAGCGCCACAAACCACTTCAAATGATGATGTTCACCAAAAGAAGATTATGCTGTCAGTTTGGTGGGATTGGAAGGCCGTGGTATATTTTGAACTGCTTCCACGGAAGCAAACGATTAATTCGGATGTCTACTGTGAACAACTGGACAAATTGAATACATCATCAAACAGAAGCGGCCAGAATTGGTCAATCCTAAAGGTATCATATTCCACAGGAACAATGCTAGACCGCACACATCTTTGGCCACTCGCCAAAAGCTGAGAGAGCTTGGCTGGAAACTGTTGATGCATCCACCATATAGCCCTGACCTTACGCCGTCAGACTACCATTTGCTTCGATCTTTGCAGAACTCATTAAATGATAAAACTTTCGAAAATGACGAGGCTATAAAATCGTCATGGTTCAGTTTTTTTGCAGATATGTGCCAGAAGTTCTATGAGCGTGGAATAATGATGTTGCCGGAAAGATGGCGAAAGATCATTGATTAAAGTTCATTATAAAACTGAAAAAAATGTATTTACTTTCTTTGAAAACATCGGCGGTTTCTCTTGGGGCAACGCAATAATTTCAAGGCAAAAAATGTCTTGAAAATAGTATATGTTTACCGCTCTGCGTGTAACATATTTATATAAGGTGAAGTAAAAGGTCATCCATTATTTTTAGTGATCTGTGTCTCTCGTTGTATAAGCGCGATTGGATTACGCATTAGAAAAACGGTATTTTATACTAAAAAACACAATGAGAGAAGGTTTAATCACTAACTCCGCAGTGGGTGTACGAATATCAAAGTTGGACACCAGCAAAGAGTATATACGCTATTTTTTACATTTTTTCTTCGATAAAGGGCGAAAACACAAGTCAGACAGATGATAATGTGAATAGTTTTTATGGTACTGATATTACATACGGATATTTTGATGTAAATATAATCCGCGGTGTGGAAGGCCAGTTCTCGAAAAAGCCGACCGTCTTGCGAGCACTGTTTGAATTTCTCAGGAGCTAAACAAACATTGAATGTTTCGTGATAGTGACAAAGAATCATTCACTACGAGCTGGCCCCCTACTTCCAAACTATTAATTTGTCCGTCTGAAGGAAGCGAACACCCACAAGCGCCCAGCATTGACCAACAGGGGGAAATATGTTTCATCAGGACAAAATTAGACCATACACATCAATAGTGGCTCGCCAGAAGCTTCGTGGGCTTGGGTGGGAAGTTCTTATGCATCCACATTATAGTGCGGACCTCGCCCCAAGTGATAACCAACTGTTGCTGTCTATAGCAAATGATTTGGCTGGTGAAGAACTGGCCTCAAGAGAAGCTTATGAAAATTTATTGATTTATTGATTCAATTTTTTGCCAAAACACGTAGGTTTCTATGAAAGCGACATAGTGACATTACCTTGAAAATGGCATATATAATAGTTATCGAGCAAAACGGTTAATGTTTTAAAGAAATCTTATAATTCTAACAATTGTAAATAAAGCAAAAATTAATGGATGACTCTTTTACTTGACCTAATATATCTTTAATGGATATTTTTAAGCGTGGTTTCGATCAGAAAATTCTATACATTTGACTCACTTTCCTGCAACAACTCCTCGCATGAACAACATGAGATTCAAATACACAAAAGCAGATGGAACGTAATTCTCATTCTTTTCGCAATATATTTTAATTTCAGATTCAGTTTGAATCGTAACTTTTGATCAAAATAGATGTGAAACTATAATAATTTATTCACAAATGAATCTATTCAAACAAAAGGAAGCTATATAACCCTGTTTAATTTTATACTTCAGTAATGACAAAATTAAACCCTTAATCAATGATAAATGCGAGCCTCAACAATTTCTATTATACTAAGCCGCCGCCGAACGGCCGATGGCTTTTATTTCATGTCAGAATTACACTCGGAGGGCTTGATATACCCAGCTGAACGCCGACCGCTATTAGAAAAATTTATTTTCTATAACCTTGGATATTGGTCGAACCAGGACCCGAACCCTGGTCTTCCGCCAATCCGCCGCCATCTACATTTCACAACAAGACATTACTCTTCCACTGGGATAACTATCTCATGCACATTATCTCGAACACATTTTCGCAATCATTCTTACGCCTCATAAATATTATATTTTCGTTGATAAATCTTTTCACACTACAATATACATGCATTCATACATGTTTGTTTATGTATATACATATGTATGTATACTTACCATATATACACTCATATTACGTGATAAATTATTTCTATTCATTTCCTTAATGACACTTTCGACTTCACACATCACTTCACAACAGAGAACATATGTACATACAACGAATGACATTTAAAAACATTTCAAGTGCACCTGAGAGTAACGGCAAATGGCAATTTAATGCAAATGTATTTTAAGGAAAAAAGACATTACGACAATAAAAACCAAAAACAATTGCAGAAAATGATGGCACGAAAAATTGGCGAGAATAATATCATTAATTTTAATATGATTTTGAGTGTAAACACATAGACGTACATACACATGTACCTACGAATATGAGTGTAACTTTAAGAAGAGAAAAGCACGAAGCGTGTACACCTTTAGGGCGTTTTAAGTGGTGATTTTGCAAGATGCTTCTTGAAAATGAGCCGAAGCAAATATGTAATATACATTACAAATATTTCCGGTATGTCATCGGTGTTGATATGCATTAGAAGACCACAGTAGACTACATCCACGACTAGGTAAACGTTCTAATATTGCCTGAGAATTACATGCAATATTGCGTCCATGGTCAAATGGTCTTAGGCAAAATAAGTGGTTTTAATAGAATTCCGCATACATACTAGTTTAAAAAATATGTATACTAGTTTTTCCAATTATAGGCGGCCTTGGCAGAGAATCCAGTGTATTTTTGACATGAAATAAAAAATCCCCTCCTAGAATTATATCAGCCGTTCGGAGGCGACTAAGAATAAATTATAAGTCCCTTTATTTTTAGGAAAATTATCAAGAAGCATACCTTAAAATGAAAGAGGAATTCGGTCGAAAGTCGCTTCAACGGTCATACAGCATCAATTATACAGGGTTTTCCAATAAGAAGTTTTATTTTCCGGTAGATGTCACTTTTAAACCTGACAACGCATAGAAATTATTAAAATTCAATATAAAAATGGCGAAAACATGGCAGAGACGGTTCATAAAAACAAAATACTTTTCGGTCATCGTCAAGCACTTTGGCAAACCACAATACATGAATTGGTGGAAGAGATGGAGCTGTTGGGACAAGTTAGTAATGCGAAGACTAAAATACGTGCACGTCCCAACTTTTTAATCCCAGCCCACTCTGCTCGCTCTAGAACAACTGAGAATATTGCTGCTGTAGACCAAAGTGCTGAAGAAAACCCAAGTTTGTCCATTCCACCTCTTTCTGAGGGATTGGGCGTTCTACAAACATCATTACACCGTATCTTGCATGAAGAATTGGATCTTCAGGCTAAAAAAGTTGAATCAACAAAACGCCCATGGCGCCCATTTCCACCTCTATAGCTACGTCAATAAGCAAAACTGTCGCTTCTGGTGCTCGGAAAACCCAAGGTTTATGGATGAAAAGCCTCTCCATCTTCAAGATATAACTGTTTATGGTCCGGCGTGGTAATTGGACCTTACTTTTCGAAAATGGGGCTGGGGCAACAGTTGTGGTGTATCGAAATTAATCGGTATCGATCTGCCACGAAACCACGATCATTTAAGGAAAGGTTTTCGGACCGTCCGGACTGGCGGCCATTTGGCTGATATTGTTTTTCAGAATTAATGACATATCTTCCTTTTTACATTGAAATAAACATCGGATCATTTAGCTCCAAAAATGTCATTTTTCTTTGAGTATCTTAAAAAGCACTTTTATTGTATTGGATGAGTGCATAAGTTCGTGACCGATTCCACTGGATGCCGTACGAATCGTTTGAGAGTGGCGCTCGTGAAAGAAATATATACATATTATATATCGTTGGAAAGGTGACAGTCCAAACTGTAAATCAAGCATAAAATAACTTCATTTTGATTTGAGTTGCTTAGTGAAAAGACGCATGGAAGATGAACAACGAAAAAGATCATATGCGTCAAATTATGTTATACGAATTCCGCAAAGAAAAAACAGTGGGCGCTGCAACTAAAGATATTCGCGAAGTTTATTTGGACCGTGCTCCAGCACTCCGCACAGTAAAGAAATGGTTCGCGAAATTTCGTTCTGGAGATTTTAACCTCGAAGATCAACCTCGCAGTGGACGGCCTTCTGAGCTTGATGACGATGTTCTAAGGACTTTAGTTGCGAATAACTCACGCATTTCGACGGAAGAGGTTGCCAGTGAATTGAACGTCAACAAATCAACTGCGTTTCGTCGTTTAAAAAAGGTTGGGTACACTTTGAAGCTCGATACATAGGTGCCACATCAGTTGAGTGAAAAGAACAAAGTGGACCGTATGTCAACAGCAATTTCTTTGCTTCGACGGATCAAAAACGAACCTTTTTTGGATCGGCTCGTGACTGGTGATGAAAAATGGGTCCTGTGCAACAATGTTCAACTCAAAAGAACATGGAAACAGGCACACGAAGGGGCGGAACCGATGTCGAAAGGTGGATTGCACCTTCATACCTTCATCGGAACTGCTGTGCATTTGGTGGGATATCCGAGGCGTGATCTATTTTGAGCTCTTGCCAGCTGGAGAAACGATCACTGCCAACAAGTATTGTCAGCAATTTGTCGAATTGAAGAAAGCAATTGATGAAAAACGTCCGATTTTGGCCAATCGCAAAGGAGTTCTTTTCCATCATGACAAAGCCAGGCCACATGTTGCAAAACCGACCCTGGCCAAACTGAAGGAGATGAATTGGGAAATCATGCCGCATCCCCCATATTCACCCGACATTGCACCTTCTGATTATCATTTGTTTCGATGGCTGCAGAACAATTTGAATGGAAAAAAATTTAAAAATGTGGAAGACATCAAAAACCACCTTGACACCTTTTTCAACGAGAAACCGCGCGATTTCTATGAATCAGGCATCCGTAAATTGGTTGAACGTTGGGAGTGGATTGCCGAACATGATGGAGAATACATAACTGATTAATAAAAGCGCTTTCTTCAAAAAATTTCAATTTTAGTTTGCACTTGAAATCGGGCACGAACTTATGCACTCATCCAATATATGTGCATATTGTATTTTTTGAAACATGTGACAACACTTTTCTAAAACATGTTTTGGACCAAACATCCCTACTAATAATATTATAAATGCAAAAGTCTGGATATTTGTTACACTTTCACGCAAAAACTACTTAACCGATCACTATGAAAATAGAACATACTCTTGGAGGTATCAGAATGGTTATAGGATATTTTTTATTTAATAAAAAAAAATTATTTTTTAAATAAAATAAAGAAAATTTTTAGCCAATAATACCTCTGAATCTTGCTTTTTGGCTACTTTACCGTCATCATGCATTCCAGCAATGAAGCACAAGCCTAAGTACTATAGTAACATCACACTGTCTTACCGACAGTCACATCAACACCAAATCCAATTAACTATACTATGGAGACAATACACTATACTCCCATTGACTATACTTTCATCCATTTTAAAGTTTTCTAGATTTTACTTCACTGTTATTTCTTCTGTCACTGCATATTCCTACGGTTGTCGCTTTATTATTTTGGATATTTTAGATATTCTTTAAAAATGTCTCGAAATCAGAAATATGCGCTGTCAAGACATACTCCGGTGGCCCGTAGACCTAAAGTTGCACGAAATCAAGAATATGAAGTTCACGCAGAGCTGAGAATACAACAGCAAGCAGAGCGACAATGTGTCATGAGAGCAGCTGAAACTTCTGTTCAAAGAAAAAAAAATGATATGGATCTCATTGCTCATGTTTTTCCCGAATTGCAACAAAATTTGAGTAGTGATCAGTGGCTGTGCGCAAGAACAATATTAGCACAAAAAAATGAAGTTGTTAATAGAATCAACAATGACATTTTAAAAGAGGTGGAAGGGGAAATGATGGAATATTTGTCAATGGATACAATTATGGATATAGAATTAAGTACCTCATATCCTGTGGGGTTTTTAAATTCACTTGAACTGTCGGGTGTACCTTTACATAAGCTTCACTTAAAATTAAATGTACCAGTAATGCTTATGCGAAATTTAAATGCTCCACTGCTATGTAACGGAACACGACTTCGGATAACAAAATTGGGACAAAATATACTTGGTGCTACTATTTTAACAGGTGTCGGTAAAGGAAAAAGTGTGGTTATACCTCGGATTCCAATTATTTCCACTGACCTTCCATTCCAGTTTAAAAGAGTTCAGTTTCCCGTCAAGCTTAGCTTTGCCGTAACTATAAACAAAGCACAAGGGCAGAAATTGCAGGTGGCAGGAGTGCATTTAGAAAAGTCATGCTTTTATCATGGTCAACTATATGTAGAATGTAGGAATTTACACATATTTGCACCCAACGGTAAAACTTATAATATAGTTTATAAAAATATCCTAGATTAAAAATCTGCATTTTATATTTTTAATTGTTACAATTCAGAATTATTTATTTCCTTCACAGTGAAATCTATTTTATTATTTTTGTATTGATTCATTAAAGCATCTTTTAAAATTTAAAACTTAACATGTAGTAATTTTTTCAAATAGATAATCCCAGCAAAGAAATGAAATATATGTACATTATTTCTATTGATCCGTTTCTACTATAATAATTTCTGATACTTATTTGATGGATTCAACGCGAGCGAGGCTGCGAGTTAAAGCTAGTATGTGTATAATTATATACGAGCACATATGTGAATTAAGTTATACGTTAACTTTCCCTACTTGTATTATTAAATAGACGGCAACTCTGCTCGAATTATTCTTTTTAAAATAATTTCTAAACACTATATGAAAAATCTTCCTTTTTTGTTTACAAATTTCCACTGAAATTCATATCTATTCTGCTGCTTATCAAAAAAAAATGAGTTATGAATTTATTTGTTTACTGAATCGCCATATTATATTTGAATTGAGTTTATTGAATATTACAAATGTATTATGAAATCCACTATTCCGACTTAATAGTGCATATTTATTAATAAATTTGAAGAAAGTGTTTCAAAATATTGTTATCTTTACACATTTTATAGATGATATACAGGCTATCCAGAAATTTCCTGTTATCGATAACGTTGTTGATAAACGTTTCGTTACTAATGAAAATATTTTCCAATTCATGCCCCACTTATGGCATCATTTATATACTTACTTTCATTCATTCATTCATTGATTGCAATTTGCCAGAGTCACCGGCGATGGATGTTACCCTAACAAGCTAGCGACGCTCTCAAGGGGTCAGTAAGTCACTGTAGATGCTTAAAAAAAATTGATTTTTTATTTTTTATTTTATAAAAATATTCCTTCTAGAATAAAGAACAAAAGGTCTCATACGTGTCCGACATCGATTTCATCATAACTTTAAATGTATTTTTCTCGAATCGCGTTTTTCGAAGTCAAAAAATTAGTTTTATTCTCAAATGCTTCCAAATTTCACAAAAATCAATATTTTTAAAAATATGAACGTCATTCTCTAGCTATCCTCATGTAGAAAATCAAAAAAATTTTTATTTTGTAGCAGATTCTATTTTGCACCCTGTGTACTGCAATCCGCGGAGTTCCCAAAAGAAAAATCACTTTACAAAAATGTTCGACGTAGAAAAGCTACAGTCCCAACAGATAGCCTAACGATTTTCTACTAGACTCGCACTCCTGCTCTCTGAGAACACTGATCGGCAACTCGGTATAAGATAATTGTGAGGCGGGATTTCAATCTCCCCACGTACAGATGTAAACAAATCTATTAGTAAGGGCAAAAAAGAAAGAGGCCGAGATATGTGAGTATGAAGATCTTAAAAGGTTAGCCGACAAGGGTAATGCTTGAAAGTCATACTTATAGAAGGTTTGAAAACCGGAGTAGACTCTTGTAGAACCCAGAGAGGTGATCGCGGAGACCGGTAGATTGCCGGCCAAGCTATTCAAATACGCGTTACATACATCAACTTGTTTGCAAAATATGGGCGAATGAAAACATGCCCAACAAGGGCGATCCCATAGTCTGCGCCAATTTCTGTAGGATAAGCCTCCTTCATATCGCAATTAAGGCCCTATCCACCGTCAACAAACTTATTGGATCTTACAAGTGTGGATTTAGCACTGGTAAATCCACCATTAAACAGATGTTCACCATGAGCCAAATTTTTCGACACTTCACCTATTCGTCGATTCTAAAGCAGCCTTTGACAGCAGGAAAATGTATAATTGGTAACCCGCAAAACTTTTACGATGAAGCTAAAACTAAAATTTTAATTTAAAATTAATTATAAAATTAAAATTAAATTGAAAACGAATTTAAATTTAAAATGAAAAAAAGTAAAAATAAAAACTCATTTAAATTAAAATGTCTTGTCAATTTAATTACTGACTGTTATGCTAGGCAGACTTGAAAGGAATTTTCGTTTCCTTATATATACCTATATGTACATATAAATCCTCCCCTCTCTTAAAATGGAGGTCGTAAATTGCAGTTAAGTGTTAGTCGTAGTATTTCTATGTATGTCGGCATTTATTTGTAAGCAGCAACGAGTAGTATGCGTATGCTATCGTAAGTGTTTGTTTGCTTAGGTGAGATTGTTTATTTTGACTGGCAACCAACGTGCATAAGCGCCAAGCACCTCAGCCAAGGCTACGAAATGTAGGTCTGTCATTTGTACGTTTATGTGGTTGTGTGTGTGGGTGAATGATGGTGAAGTGAGGATCTTGAGTAAATTCAATTTATTTAAAAGCTTGTCAACAGCCCCCAACACTTACACGTACACCCTCCCAACACACACACATATCCACCTAAGAACATTCCCAGTAGTTCTGATAATATAAAGCAACGACCGAAGAATAATAATTTGACACATTACCAAGCATTAAGTAACTCGCTAACAAAGGGTCATACGGTATTTGCGGTCAAATCCTGGTGTACTAAACGCACGACGCATACTGGCTATTATGTGATTAAATAATGTAATAAATTTAAAAAAATATATTTATGAAAATTAGCTTTTAACAAAAATTTAAATTTATATAATGGTCTATATGTATATAAGGAAAAAAAAAATTTGAAGCAACGTCAACAATCGATTTGTATAAATGTAAATTTTGTAAAATTTATCGATTTACTTTATGATTATTTCCAGTAACAATGAATGAGGAGCTTTTTTGCAATGAGTAATCCTTATGGGTCGATACCAGTACACCTTTTTGGGAGTTAGCGCTACATTGGTGCAGCCGAACTACTGGGTTTTGTCTCCTTGTGCATACAAACAAACATATGAACGCTAACACCAAACACAAACTAGTAGCTGAAGAAACATTGAGTGAATGAATGAATAAATAAAATAATGAAAAGTATGGCTGAGTGAATGAATTCATTTTATGTTTTCGCGCTCTCGCCACGTGGCTAGTAAACACATATCGATATTTATACCCAACCATAATATATCGAAAAATATATTAACTTTGTTCAGCTAACGGTTATTTTTTGTTATTTTATGTTATTTACTTCTTGTATATTCTCGATATGAATGAAATCTATGTGGTAGTGGTCAAAAGCGATAAGTATGAGTACTTCAAATAGAATCAAGTAGTAGCACTCAACACGAGCTCAGGGAGAGATTTCTATCAATTGTAGTAACATTTTGGGGTGTGATGGAGTGTAGTCAAGCTTCCGGGTATACAGTTCCGATCAGGGGCTGTACTCAGTTCCTCCAGTTTACGTCGCACACTCAGGAAACGTGAGCAACTCTTGTTCAAGATGTGGTAAGCAACCCGTGTGGAGCCTTAGATCATGACTAAGAGAGAGGAAGCTTCAACGGAGCCACTCCAACATATTCGATTTAAGGGTTCGATGAAGTCTAAATGCAGCGGGCGTCAGTCTTGGGATCGCTCTCAGTATAAATGAGTAAAATATTTCAGATTACTCGCCTCTCGAGATTATGCGCTCCATTTAAGATCCGCCATAGAAACTAGATTCAACGGATATCTTCTTCTTTATTGGTACCGCCTACTCGATTTTAGCCGAATCAATATTAGCGCGCCATTCATTTCTGCTTTTCGCTGTTTGGCGCCAATTGAAAATACCAAGTGAAGCCAGGTCACTCTCCGCCTGATCCTTCCAACGGAGTGGAGGTCTTCCTGTGCTTCCACCAACGAATACTCCATCAATTACTTTCAAAGCTGGAGTGCTTTCATCCATTCGGACGACATGACCTAGCCAGCTTGACCGCTGTCACTTCATTCGCTGAACTATGTCAATATCATCTTATCTGCGGTAATCGCCGTTGCCAATGCGCAAAGGACCATGAACTTGTCTCTTGACTCCTAATGCTAGGTCATCAGATACGCACGCTTTTGCCCCATATGGCAGGATGGATATGCTGAGTGACCTGTACAGTTCCTTTTACGTTTGCCGGGAGAGGACTTTACTTTTCAATCGCCTACTCAGTCAAAAGTGAGTGATTCTGCCCTGGATTTCAAAATATCTGCGACCTCGAAGTTATGAGTCGCAAATGCGATGACTGTTTGTTTGATGACAGGAGATGCACAACCAGACCCACCGTAGTTGGCGCAGACTGTCGGATCACCTTTTCTGTGGATTGTGCATACTTAAGTTCCAATCGTAGGGCATGATTTCATCCGACCATATTTTGTAAATTAGCTGATGCATTCACCGCCGTATTTGAATAGCTTGGCCGGTAATCCATCGGTCCCCTCTCCTTTGTTGTTTTTTCAGCGGACAATTGCTATTCGGACTTATTCATAGTCAGGTAACGGAACGATTTTTCCATCGTCATCAATTGAAGTTTCGGATTCACCTTCTCCGGGTGTTTCATTTTCGCTGGCATTCAGCAGGCTGGAGAAGTGCTCCCTCCATAAATTCAGTATACTCTGGGCATCCGTCACTACATCACCCCTCTGGGTCCTACGAGAGTTTGCTCGTCGGTCATACTCATGCTTTTCGGCCTCTTTCTTTTTTGTCTGCAAATGCGTTTGGCTCACCACATCACCTCTCGGTATCTATCCCATCCCGAAGATACCTTCGTTGCCCACCCTGCCGTTGAAGTCGCCAAGCACAATTTTGACATCGTGGCGGTGGCAGCGGTCATAATTATATTCGAGGCACTTATTAAAAGTATACTTGGTCACATCGTCCTTCTCTTCCATCGGGACGTGGGCGCAAATCAGCATAGTGTTAAAAAATTTGGTTTTGATGGGAATTGTGGCGAGACGTTAATCCACCGGGGTGAATGCCAAGACTCTGCGACGGAGTCTCTCTCCCACCACAAATCCGACACAAGCAATTTATGTGGCCGCTGTAGTAAACTTCACAACGACCCACCTTCTTACGCCCTTTTCCCGTCCATTACACTTCTTGGTCGACGGTGATGTCTGCCTTTAATTTTAGTTGGACATCAACCAGCTGGACAGCGGCACCTTCCCAATTAAGGGACCAGACATTCCAGGTGCAAGCCCTCAAATCGTAATCCTTAAAGAATTTGCGAGGTCGTCATCATTAGAGGGTTCTCTCACCCCAGGGATAATATAGTTTTTCATTGGATGTTTTTCATGTGGTGGGTTCCAAATCCTTCGCACAACCACATGGGATTCGCTTGCTCACTTTAGCTCGCCTCCAAAGGATATTTGTTGGCTACCCTTGGTCTAAGATCGAATCGTTTCTGGCCACTCCCAAGTGAATGGCAGTCAAGACCTTTCCTCACTTGCGTGAACCATGGCGCCGAGTACTGGTATTCTCGCCACAATCAGCATAAAAGTGAAATTTTTTAGCATTTCGCTTATTTTAGCCCACCCCAGGACGAAAGAGAAGGACAATGCAACGACAATTGAAAGTATCGACAATATTTCACAACCTACTCTTCCTTACTTTTCTCCTCGATTTTATTTGCATTGTTGTTGCTTACTGGTACTTCTACTGACAGCAGATTGCAGCTTAAATACTCAACACCACACTAAAATAGTCATTGCGCATACACAAATGTACTCGTATATAGCATACTCTAAGGCGCTCAGTCAGTCACTTGCACACTTTTACGCTGCTGAAGATGAAGCAATAAAAGAGATTTATTTGTTGAGGTGAGATTTTTCAAAGCAAAAATAGCGGAAGTAATTTATGAGTATTAAAATGAGAACTAAAGGTGAATGTGAATTTGGAGCCATATACATATACATCCATATATGGATTGTAAGAAGTAGTTTAGAATTTTTAAAATATATATACATACAAATTTACATTGGTGTTTCTTTTTGTTTGTATATATAAAACTTTGTATACATATACATTATGTAATATTTTTTCTTGAATGACATATCTGTGATTTGCAAGCGAATATCACTAAAGCACTGAAAAGTACGATAATGCCTTCTTCGTTATAAATTTATTCATACTAAATGTGCTCTAAGTAATGTTGCAGTAATGGACATTAGTTATGTATGCATACATACTTTTCTGCTCATATTGGAAAAAGGCATTAATGCAATCCTAGATTTAAATTAAAATAAGTAATGAAGGCATTTCGTAAGGTGGACATAGGAAGTAACAAAAAAACTTAAAAATTTACTAATCATCTGAAAGTACGAGAGGATTAACAAAAGTTTGGTCAGTTGGTAACTTTCAATTTGTTTTTGTTGAATTTAAAAATACTAAATTCTTTGCAATTACTTTATTAGTCCTCCTTTCAAATTTTAGAACGATCTACTAAAATTGAAACGAGAAAACGCAAGATAGCTGAGGATAGGTCAATCGAAATTCCACCACCAACGCCCACAGAAATTCGCCGTGTGATTCTCTTCGGACTTCGGCTACAGCTAAAATAAATATTCAGTGATCCCGAAGATTCCAGACCGGGCTTTTTCCGTAAAGGATGAGCCCCGAGAAGGAGGGCCAAAATCTTCCACTGATCACGTCACTGTAAGCCTGGCGAAGCCTGGGTCTTGGCGAAGACCCACGATTGACACAAGAAATGATTACTAATGAATTGGGCTTAAATGCCAAGGCTATATCGCGAGTATTAAGTTATCATCTGGGATACACGAAGAAATCTGCTCGATGGGTACCACGAATTTTAAATGAGGCCCAAAAATAGGCTCGAATGCATTTTGCTTAATTTTTCCTAAACAAATTCGAAATGGTCAGTATAGCAACTTTAGTAAAGTCGTTACTGGTGACGAATCTTGGATTTATATGTACAATTGAGAAATCAAACAGCAATCCATGATATAGAATCAGCAGCAAAAGTAATGATGTTAGTTTACTTCACCTGATCTAAACTCGTAACTGCTATTCCACTGGAATACAGAAAAAAAGAGGAATTTACATAATGACAACTCGTCATCCCACACTGCTGAAATAACGCTCAATTTTATTGCGATTTCTGGGATCGAAAAAATACTTCCAGCACCGTATTCCCCGGATATAAAACCTTGTGATTTCTGGTTATTTCCAAAAATTAAAAAAAAATTCAAAAAGAAAGGTCTTTAATAGCAACGAGGATATAATAAATTCGGTTAATGCTGAACTTGATAAGCCTGAAGACTTCAGAAGTGGATCTATAAGCTTAAGAGATGCATTGAAATAAATGGTGATTATGTAGAGAAAATAAAATAAGACAAAGATTAAATACAAAAAATAAATACAAAAAGATTTTTTTCTGGTCAACTTACAGAACTTTTGTTAATCCCCTCGTAGAAAGTATTATATCATCAAGATTGTATTTAATTATTAGAGAAATACATTAAGGGTACTATTTAATTCTTATGTTATTTTTTATTTCTGTGTAAGTATTTTAAGCTGTATACGCTATACCTAAAAAAAATGAGAAACGCTTTGAAAGCAAGGAAAAGTCTGAAAATCTTGCATTTTACATTTTAGTGTTTGGGTGTCCAAGCTGTGTGCAGTGACTTTCTATTTTAAATATTGTACAGTCATGGTTTATTTTTAAGCTATTTAAGCACTAAAACAAACATTCACTCATACCAAGCATTACAAAAATAAGGTACTCCCTAGTATTAATAAAATATTTCATCCTCGTTTTGTCATGGCAAATTCTTTCTTATCGGGAATTAGTGCTGTTGCACTGCATACCCGAATCGCATCTTCTATTAGTCCAGTAAGATTCTACATACATACCTATATAGACTTCTTTCCACGAGTTGCTCACCAATAATAATTTTTACTCTCTGTTATAATAGCGGCCGCGATAGCAGAGCTGTTAATTTTTCCAATGTCGGTCGGCAGAGAATGTCAAGCCCTTTAGCCGTTCGTTAGAATAAACTGTAGGTCCCTCCATTTGTTTAAAAAAAATCATCAATACGCATAGAACAAGTTGGAGAAGGAGCACGGCCGTAAATCGTTATAGTGGCTACAAAGTGCCAAATATATATACATATATACTCAAATATTACCAATATTTTCCTATCGTGTGCTTTTATTGCATGGACCGTCTAATAAAGTTATATTTTTTTTTTTTTTAAATTATTATTTTACTAGCTGTCCCTTCAACGCATTGCTGTCACACATACTCTTTGAATGTATGACAAATTAATCATGGGATATTTTTTTATCATAAATTTATTTACTTCTACTCCTGTAAGCAAAAAACCACCTATGTACCGAATTTCAAGTGAATCTAGCCATAAATAAACTTTTTTCGAATGGGTCAGTTCCTGATCCACTTTCCGAAGAGAAGTGTAGTTCCTGCTAATCTAAGCAAAAGGCTACTGAAACTTATTTCACTGTTGACAGCACAATCACCATCTTTAAAAAGCTTCAATTTGACACAACATGCTTATACTGTCAACATTGAACATTTATTGAATTCATTTGTTACAAAAAAAATGTGATAAATAAAGAACCGCTAGATCGATTTTGTGTAAACTTCACATAAGCCATCTACTAAAAAGTCCGAACAAAACCTAAAGATTTGGTTTGGATAGGTGAGTCCGTTCGTGAACTATAAAACCACAACGAAATGTGTCGTTCATTTTTATTATACCTACATATATAGATTAGCTTTCATTAACGTGCAAATATTTCAGCCCACTTTGTAAAAGTAATCATGTAAAGACACTTCAATGAAAAATTTATTCTGAACATACGCTTGGTTTCTTTTCTTTTGAGGAATCTTTGGATCCCTGGGCGCAACTTCGCTACGCGGTTAGAGTTTAAAATTTGGATGGATTTATATCGCGAGCCACTTGCTTCAAAACCGGCGCTACAACTCTGGTGAACAGACGCTGCAATAAAGACTAGTAAACTCTGGATACGTCGGAGGGGCTCTGTCAAAGCTCTCTCCCATTTAGCCATGACCCGTAGCTCCACACGGGTCGGATACCGTATCTCGGCCATTAAACTCTTGATTCAGTCTAAAAAAGATGCAGTGGTTATACTAAAATTCTTTTTTTTTATTCTCTTATAAAATATGGCAAGCATCGTATACAAGGTATTGAATTTTGCGTATATGCGGCATTGTACGGCAAGCGACGATCCAAATAAATCGCTTCACAATGTGCTGAATAAAATTTATTCTTGCGGTTAAAAAAATATTATATATGAAGATTACCATTTATATTTCGGGATTAAAGAACAAAAGCAAATATAATCATCACAAATCGCTTCATTGTTCTTCAAGATATTATCCATTAGGATCAAAACACTTTTGCAAGCGTTTAAACCAATTTTCTAAGATTGAGAACATCTCCAAAATGTTTTCTGAATGTAAAAACAACCCCTTCAGGTGCAGAAACACGTTATCGTAGTGAAAAGTAATGCTGCAACTACCCATAAACATAGCGACTCAGCTGTTACAACCTAATGAAAAGTTGCTGACGTTTGTCCAGCTGAAATCAGCAGATATTGGATTTTTTCCGTAAAACAAACAAAGCTGGTTGCTCGCTGTTATACAATGCTGCCGAAATAGTCTTCTGGAAAAAAATGAACTAAGAAAATGCTATTTTTTATTTTAAAATTAATTTGTTTAAAAGTATGCAAGTATGGCAGCGGGCTAGTTCGGCGGTCGGTTTTCCTGATTTCTTGAAAGACAACTGGCAAAAAAATGGTTGTCTACCACTCCTAGTTTACTAATCTGCGTTGTTCTAGTGGTAAGGTTGCGACATGTCTTGTTCTTTCGAAGCAATAGGCAACCATTTGCTTTGAAGTGCTTCGTCAATCTATCAATCAATCGACAAGATACCACAAGATACCGCAATATCAGCATTTGCAGGGGAGAAAGAAAGAGGCAGAAATGCGTGAGTATGACCGAAAAGTATAATGCTCGAAAATTCCACGAAAAGATACGGCAACTTACGGAAGGTTTCAAGACCGGAGCAAACTCTTGTAGGACACAGACTGGTGAGCTAGTGACGGATACTCAGAGTATACTGAATCTATGTAGGGAACACTTCTCCAGATTATGAATAAGTCCAAATAGCAATCGCCCGCTTAGAAAGCAACAAAGCGGCGGGGACCGATGGATTACCGGCCGAGCTATTCAAATACGGTGGTGAAAAGCTGATCAGGTGCATGCTCTCTCGGCGAACGAAAACCAAACTCTACAAGTCGCTCATCATACCCGTCCTACTATATGGCGCAGAAGCGTAGACGATGTCGACATCTGATGAACATGAACGAAGGCTCTAGGAGTCTTCGGGAGAAAAGTTTTTGGAACGATTTATGGTTCTTTCCGCATTGGCAATGGCGAATATAGCAGGCGATGGAACGATGAGCTGTACGAGCTATACGTTGATATTAACATAGTTCAGCGAATGAAGCGATAGCGGTCAAGCTGGCTAGGTCATGTCGTCCGAATGGATGAAAGCACTCCAGCTTTGAAAGTATTCGATGCAGTACCCGCTGGTGGAAGCAGAGGAAGGGGAAGCCTCCACTGAGAAGAGGAAGAATAAATAGAGATATGAAATTTGCAATATCGAAATATACAAAAATGATGAACTTGATACCTTTGTAGAGTCGATTTACCATAATTTCGAGGAGTATAACATTCAATTTTGTATGTGACTTTAAAAATTAGATTTGTAGATAGGAAAAAATCACAATATAAAACTTTGTAAGGTGCATGTTTAAATAAACTCCATTGTAACATCCAGTTCAGTTTTAAATAAAAAAATTTAAAAAAAAAATAGATGTAAAAAAAATTAATGAAGATTTATTATGAGGCTATACTTCTTTTGAACTACTGACATTCGGAAGGCTCGGGTTCAAATCCCGGTGCCACCAACATCGAAAAGTTATGGAAAATTAGTTTACATAAAAAATTAAGTTAAATTTTATAATTACGGTCGCCCCTCGGCAGGGAATGTCCACCCCTCCGAGCGTATTTCGGACATAAAATTAAAGCTCATATTAAAAAAACCTTCAGCCGTTCGGAGGCGGCTTAGTATAAAGTGTAGGTCCCTCGGTTCGGTTAGGTTAATTACCATTTACCAGTCTCTGGAACAATCAATAAACGGAAACTAGAAATTCTCGCAATTTGGAGCACTACGCTGTGATTACAATAGACATTTTTGAAGAGATCTGATCGGTTCTTCTGGACTCTGCCCCTTCATATACGATGGTGAAAAAATGGGTTTGGCTGTTTCAACAAGGAAGAGAGACCTGTGAAGATGGCCCCGCCCGGGGCGCCAAGTGACCGAAGAAATGTTCAGAAAGTCGAAAAATTAGTACTGGCTGAACGAAGAAGTAATTTGTTGAAGATAGCAGAAGGAATACAGAAGAACAAGCAGGAGAGATTTTGCATGAACATTTGAATATGAAAAAAATTAGTGGGCATTATATACTATGAATTGTGCCAAGACGATTTGGATGACATTTGCGTTGTAACAGTTGATGAAACTTGGATTCGTCAGTATGACACCGAGTCCAAACAGAAGTCGATGCAGTGGATAAAAAAGGGGACGATCAAAAAATTCAAAATGGAAAATTCGGCGTTAAAAATTATTAAATTTTCTGAGATAGCGAGGGAATATTATTATTTGATTACTTGCCAAAGGGAACTACAATAAACGGCCAATATTACACAAATTTATTGAGTCAGATGTGTGAGGTAGTCGTACAGAAGAAAAGTGTCAAGACAACGTACCCATTCACTCCGCTCAGGTTGCGAGAGATGTCGTAAAATCTACTGGATTTACAGAAATTGACCATTCACTCTACAGTCCGAACCTGGCCCTCAGTGAATTTTCCCTTTTTTTCAAATTTAAAAAAGGAATTACGGGGACAAAGATTTCCGGACGATAGTGAAACCATTTTGAAGAGAAATCTAAAGAATATTTTTTCAGTGTTGTAAAGCCATTGTATTCACGATTTGAAAATTGTACCTCATAAAAAACATAAAACTACACGTATACAATTGTTCTATTATGTACTTTAGGTCGCGAACTTATAAGCCGCCCCTTACATAATTTTTGATGGAACCTTTTTAAACTGCTAGTAAGTTTTTAAGGTTTTTTATTCTTACGAATAAATCATTAGTGGAATCTGTACAGCATTCATTGCATATGATGATACTCTCTTTGTCTATATAAATTGAGAACGACGGAATTTTCATGCGGTCGTAATGAAGTTTCACTTCAAAATTATTTCGAAAACTTAAAAAGGTGAGCTCTTGGAAAATATCATTTTTATTTGAAACCAAATTACTCCACCAAAGATTTCCTGTCTAGTCATCAGTCCTTTTCTATTATTTCTATTTTTATTCCCATTTTCTAATTAGTCTGATGTTTGCATTTAATTCAATTTTTAGAAATTATCACTCCTTCAACTTTCTTACAAGTTTTTCACTTTTATTCTATGTAATTAATGAAATCATGTTGATAAATAGACACAAATAGACACTAAAGGCTATGAGATACGAAAATCGTTGACAATTAATTGCGTTGATTGCCATGACTTGGCAATTCCAAATGGTGGAAGGAGCGCCAAAGTCGGGAAAAGAGAAAAAAAATTTACGAAAAAAGTGTTAAGCAGAAAATGTTGAATAGTTGTTTGAAGAAAGACGCGGCGAGACACACGTTTCAGAGTAACTCGCAAGTTGTTCGGAACTTAAGCGTGAATTACTATGTTCGTGTGCTTATGTATTTAGGTACCTGCTGTTCTTCCAATGAAAATTTTAATCTGACGAAAGTTTTTCTCTTTACACATTTAACCTTTCCATAGTTATACAGTTAATTGTAAGCAGCTGTTGTTGCGAATAAAGTGTAGCGCCATGAAGAGGAGAGGAGAGGTCGCGAAAGGCTCGCAACATTAAAAAAAATTAAAAGTCTCGTGAAAGTTGTTCCACACGGCGCTCGAAAGGACAGGCGTGGTTGTAGTAGGTAGATGAGCTTGCGATGAATAGCGAAAAAGTTTGCCTAACTTTCTATTTATAGTGTCACTTTGTTGTAATTTAACCTGTTTTCCTCTGTTTTTTTCTTTTCATACTATTCGGAACACGGCAGATCAGATCAGATAAAGAATTAAAAGCAATCATCAATAATGTGGCTGACACGTGACTTTCTATTATTTTTGACCTCCAAGAAAAAAAATTCAAAGAAAAACTCTTTAGACGGTTCCAATTAGAGGTTAAAAGAAATTTTACGCTGTTAGGCGAAGTTTTAGTTAAAAGTCATTGCATTTAATTACTCACTAATACTGGTATTGTTGTTTTTCGTCTAAAGGAAAATTCCGAACACGAAAAGTAAACAGTTTACGTATTTTAAGGGTATGCATAAATGTGCTTAGTCCTACACAGTGACTCAGTGAAAAACGTTAGAGGAGAATTTAGAGAAAATCTTTCAGTATACACGTAAGTATATTTCAGAGTAAGTACATCCCGACTTTCAGGGCGCATTTTATAATATTCTCTCGGATTTGAAGCTAAATCTAACATGAATGTGTTGTCATAAATTCTGTATGCTTAGTGAAATAATGTATGCCCGCAGCGAAAGAGCAATAACAAAACTCCCCAAAGTGGTACCTACGCCCTTTCTCAGCACCATGCTAATCAAAGACTAACTACTTATCGCCAAAACGTAACAGTTTGGACACTAAAAAGTTATTTTTTGACTGATTCGTGTCGATCAAGAGCTTTATCTCTAGCAACCAATATAGATCGTAGAATTTTCGAGATCTCACTGCATTTCCGAGGTATTACCGGCCATGGCTTCAAGAAAGAACTGGTGGAATCCTAGAAAAATGATATACTGATGGGTTTGCGTGCATTGTTATCAACGGTTAACTACAGAAAGGCGCAAATCGCTGCTTTGTTATCAAAATGTACGTTTCATTTAGATAGGAAGACCTCGATATGGCCCCAGAAGAACAAGAAGATGCTCTGGGTTTCGTCTCATTGGCGCAATTGTACTGTGATAAAATCATCTACATTCTTTTACGATTCCTGTCGTGTGTTTAGGATCGTTGTCTTTTCAAAACGAAAATTCTTTCCCAATGTAGTTATGAGCAAACTGTAATCACAAGTTTTTATACTTCTTGCTAAACTCTAAACTCTCGATCAAACCTACCATTTAGTCCATTCTTTGGAGAACTCTTCGAATGGTCTCGGCATTAAAATTTATTTTGAATTGATTTTCTATCATGTCACCTTGTTTTGGTGCACTCAGCCGCAGATCAATCTAGCTCCGTTTGACAATCCACATCTCTTGACGTTTGCTGCACAACTCTTTTGGGTTAATTTTCGATTTATTTATTACTCGATTTTCATTTTTAAATCGGTGAATGTTGTTCGAGCTTTTTAAACGATCATTGCGATTTCTCTTCCAGATTTTCCATTTTTATAATGCTCAATAGTTAACTCAATGGTAGTATGGCGGCCCATCTTGAAATTAAGAACGAAACAATCAACAAATAAGTAAGCGCATCAAAATAACTGAAGATTCCGAAAACGTTCCGTTATATATCGCAGCTTAGCTAGGGAGCACCACTTTTACTTTGACGTGAATTTTCCTCCTATTTCGTTAAATGCTTATTAAAAAAAAAATAATTGAATAAAAAAAATGTTTTTTTTTTTGTATTTATAACTTCAATAAAGTTCACTTATGAAATTCACTTATATTTTTGCTATTTATTTTAATTTCCCAGACTTTTTTGCAGTTAAATGCGGTTAGTTACAGGTGGACCATTTTCAGTGTGAGCCACTGTATGTATGTTTTCTGAACTATGCCCCGCTTGAAAGCCCGAAATTGAAAAATCTTAGCTTTCATATTTTTACCAACTCCGAAGGATTAGTGGATTCTAATTTAAAGGATATTTGTAGAGAGGTCTAATGTTCCAAATAATAAATTTATGTGGCATCACAATGGGCATGCTTAACCTTTTAGAGTAGAGTCTTTAAGATCATGCACCTCAACCATACCAACTCTCTTCTATGGTCAAGTATTCTTAAAAGGTTAATGGACAGCAATACCGTAACAACAAACATTAAACTTCTCTCTGCTTTTCTGCCGTTAGCATCAACCGAAAAAGTCTACAACTCGCGACACTCAATCAAAATATTAGCCAACTCATCTTCCCTCCCTCTATTTTCCACTCTGTCACATCATCTACCTTTAGCAAATGGAGTATTTGTATATATACATATATTTCATTACAATGTTTGGTCTTCCTGACCGTTTTTGAGCTTTGAAGATGTGACAACGAAATTTTATCGTTGTCAAAGAGAAAAAAAATACAACAAAAATTTGTCAGCTTTTTTATTATTTTTCCTTTTCTATTTCAAGTGCAATTCACGGCACCAAACTTGTCAACTCCACTTGAACTTCAGCACACGACACAGAACTTAAATATTATATATAACCCGAACAACAATAATAAAAACAACAACAACTGCAACTATAAGGGCAATTGCAACACAAACTTCAATTTGAGTTGCAGTTTCGAACTTTACTGTTTGTACAATAGTTATTTTGCTGCATTCAACGCTTCAAGTTATTACCGTTGTTTTTGTATTATTTCAGTTAAGTTTTTTATTGCATTTTTTAGTTTTCCTATTTCTTGGGTTTTCTAGGATTTAGTACTGTTGGTGACAGTTTTCAAATAATTATTATTG
This sequence comes from Ceratitis rosa, assembly GCA_037013455.1. NCBI lineage: Eukaryota > Metazoa > Arthropoda > Insecta > Diptera > Tephritidae > Ceratitis > Ceratitis rosa. The sequence continues at coordinate 3,200,390 of JAWMAG010000004.1, forward strand.
TTGTTGCTATCATGACAAAATATTGTTGATCTTTTAGGTAAGTTTGTGTATATATATGTGTGTGTGTGTATTTAATAAATTAATACATTTATTACCGCCTTTCAGCTTTTTATTTTATATGTATGCCTGCTGCAAATCTGCGGAACTTTCACTACTCCAACGCTTACTCGGTTGTCTGTTTGTTGCTCGTTGTTTGACATTGCTAAACAGTGGCTAATGTCTGCGTGTCAACGTAGCTTTTTTAGTTTTACAGATACTGGTGAACAGTGTTGCCAGAAATTTGTCAGAGATTCTGCTAAATGACCCTAAACAAGAAGCGGAAAATAGCGAAAATATTCTGAAAAGAGCTTAAAAGGAGCAAAAGTTTTGAGAACGCACCAAAATAGAAATTTCATGTACATATCTAAAGAAAATAAAACTTATTTGTAATTTCGCATCATAAAAGTTACTGTTTTTGAAAATATAATATTTCAGTTTAAAAACTACTAAGCTATTAAAAGAGTAAATATCTATCTATCTATAATTGGCGCTTTGTAACCGCTTAAGCGATTTTCGGCCGAGCTCCTCCTCCAATTTGTGGTTTTGTGTCTTGATGTTTTTCCAACAAATGGAGGGACCTACAGTTTATACTAAGCCGCCTCCGAACGGCTGATGGTTTTTTTATGAGGAGCTTTATTTCATGTCCGAAATACACTCGTAGGGGTGGGCATTCCCTGCCGAACTTAATTTTTTATTTAAATTAATTTTTTCATAACTTTTGGATGTTGGTGGCACCGGGATATGAACCCGCGCCTTCCGAATGTCAGTACGCAATGCTAACCACTCGGCTACCGCGGCGAGTAAATATAAAGACATATAAAATAGGATTGATAGGATTGAGTGGTGCGTGGGTTTTCATGAAGTTTTCAGCGAGATTTTACAGAAACGAAAACACAATTTTTAGTGAACCTCTTTTTGCTACGAAAATGTATTTACCATATTTATCCGAAACAAGTATAGGGTGCATAAACTTACAGGTGATATATAATATTTGTCGTTTCATTCAAACTTGTGCGGATTATTTAGGAAATAAAATTTAATTCTCCCTAATCGAAACTAAGCTAAAAACATCCAAACTTTTTCTAAAAAAAAAACTTTAAAATTTCTTTAGCTAAACACCAAAAACAGCAGCTAAATCTAACTGGGAAAAAATAAAATGGCAGCATGATACGCTTACTCCATGTTCACTTCTACCTAGATTGACTCGTTCTATTATTATCTATATATATAAAAACGAATTGCTGTTCGTTAGTCTCGCTAAAACTCGAGAACGGCTGAACGGATTTATCTTATCTTGGTCTTTAATTATTCGCGGAGGTCTAGGGAAGATTTAAAAGGTGAGAAAAATTCGAATAATTGCCGGGAAAATCCTCAAAACAGCATTTTTCTATTTTCCATACAAACGTTTTCTAAATAAAATGGAGAGTCAATTTGTAATCCGCTGCATAAAGTTCAAATTCGCGTCCGCATTGGAGGATCTAATACCGCGTTCCGAAACAGACAGGGCGGCACATCCACCGTCGACAACATTAACAAGTTTCTTCACAGTCTGTCAAACTGATGATTTTGCTCGCACTTTGCTGTATGCTGACATGCCACGCTATTACACATGGAACGCATCATCGAAATCGTTTCAGCGTCGAAAACAAGGAACACCAGTTGAAGGACATCTAAATGAATTTGCTTCAGATGCTCTGGGTCGCATCTAGACAGTACATCCAAATAACGATGAATGTTATTATTTGCGGTTGTTGTTGGTGAATGTTCGTGGTCCGACATCGTTTAAACAACTGAGAACAGTTAATGGACAGCTGTATGCGACTTACCGTGAGGCATGACAACTATTACATTTACTTGAGAACGATTCGCACTGGGATGATACGCTCAAGGATTCCGTAATATCTTCATCACCGCATCAAATTCGTACATTGTTTGCGATTATCATATCGACATGTTTCCCCTCGAATCCAAAAGATTTGTGGGTTAAAATAGAGATGACATGTCTGAGGATGTTTTGCATCGTGTGCGCCGTCAAACTTTGAATCCTACACTACAAATGACTGAAGAAATTTACAATGACACATTGATCATGATAGAAGATATGTGTTTATTGATGGCAAATAAAGTATTGTCGTGTTTGGGAATGACAGCACCCAATCGTCATATGCACGACGCATTAAACCACGAGTTGCAACGAGAACATCAGTACGACATTGAAACATTGGCCGAAACAGTTCGTACAAATGTTCCACAATTAAATCAACAACAAAGAATTGCGTACGACACTTTGATAGAAGCTCTGAACAGTGGATCTGGTGGAATTTATTTCCTTGATGCTCCCGGAGGAACCGGAAAAACGTTTTTAATTGCATTGCTTTTGGCGAGGATCTGATCGCGAAATGGTGTTGTTCTAGCGTTGGCTTCATCTGGAATAGCTGCGACTCTGCTAGAAGGCGGGCGAACTGCACATTCTGCCTTGAAATTACCACTAAACATGCAAATCACCGAAACACCAATTTGCAACATCGCCAAAAATAGCGCAATCGCCAAGATCCTACAGGCACTGGACAGAACGTTGAAAGATCTTCGTGACAACCAAAATATTTTTGGTGGGGCTATGATTCTGTTGTCAGGTGATTTTCGTCAGACTCTTCCAGTTATTCCCCGATCAACTGTTGCTGATGAACTAAATACATGCCTAAAATCATCAAATTTGTGGCAGTACATAAAGACACTCCACTTAACAACTAACATGCGAGTATTTTTGCAACAAGATGAAACTGCAAATGTGTTTGCGAAGCAGTTGTTAGACATTGGAAATAATAAAGTTGCAGTGGACACCTCGACCGGATTCATCACATTACCTACAGATTTCTGTCACATCACAGACTCAAAAGTGGAGCTTATTCAGCGAGTTTTCCCAGATATAGCGCAAAAGTTCAATAACCATAATTGGCTGGGTGAACGAGCAATATTAGCAGCGAAAAATAAAGATGTCGAGGATCTTAATGCGACCATTCAGAATTTTCTTCCAGGACAGCTGGTTTCCTTCAAATCAGTCGACACCGTAATGAACCAGGATGACGTAGTCAACTATCCCACTGAGTTTTAAATTCACTGGAATTGCCTGGATTACCACCTCACAATTTGCAGTTAAAAGTAGGATCAGTTGTCATTATGCTGCGTAACATTAATCAACCTCGACTATGCAATGTGAAAAGACCGATGAATAACGTCATTGCGGCGACAATCATAAAAGGAAAATACAAAGGAGAGGATGTCTTGATCCCGCGGATACCGATGATTCCAACGGACTTACCATTCGATTTTAAACTCTTACAATTTCCAGTACGTCTGGCCTTTGCGATGACCATAAATAAATCGCAAGGACAGTCGTTAGAAGTTTGTGGAATCAACTTGGAGTTTCCCTGTTTCGCGCATGGACAATTATACGTCGCGTGTTCGCGCGTCGGAAAACCGTCTTCTTTGTTTATTTACGCACCACAAAACAAAACAAAAAATATAGTTTACAAGAAAGCTTTAAATTAATTAACAGACTGTATTTTAACAGTGTATGTCTGTGAATATCAAATTTAAACCTTATAAATAGCCAGTATTTCAGGAAAACTCTGTTTTGTAAGTAAGCAGCATGATGTATCGAAAATAATAATAAAACTTCATGCTTTATTCGATTTGTTTGTTTTAAAATCATTTTATACAAAAGATTAGGTCTTTTATATATCGATGAGGCAGGGCGGAGTCTGCCGGGTCAGCTAGTACAATATATATAGATATAAATAGTTCTTTGCTTTCATTGTTTCCCTTCGAAACTTTCTGATTTTTAAAGTAGAATTGATGTCGCTTAAGCCTATAATTTAACTGTGTTCACTTGTGTTTATCCTTGTTGTTCAATTTGTTGTTGTTACTCTAGCGATAACAGTGGGATGCAAAGGTTGTAAAAAATATTAAGAAGAAATTAAACTAAAAAAGCAAATTTAAATAAAGAAAAAAAATAAAACAGAACTAAATAAAACAAAGAGGTATACACAGTAAAATAAAAAATAAAAATAAAAAGAAGAATAAAAATAAAAATGAAAACAAACTAAAAATAAAATATATTTGGCAACGCTGTAATTAAATTAAATTAAAATAAATTTAAGTTTTACAATAATGCAAACAATAGGAATAAATTAAAAAATACTAAACACTATAAATATTGGGTTGCTCCAAAAGAAACCGGCGATTTTTTAAAAGAAAGTAAATACATTTTTTTAAATTTTTGAATGAACTTTAATCCATTATGTAAATTCCATTTTGTTAGATGACCTTTCGTCATCTTTCCGCCAACATCGTTATTCCACGCTCCTAGAACTTCTGGCCTTTATCTGCAAAAAACTGAACCAAAGGCGATTTTATAACCTCGTCATTTTCGAAAGTTTTACCATTTAACGAGTTCTGCAAAAATCGAAACAAATGGTAGTCTGACGGTGCTAGGTCAGGGCTTATGGTGGATGAATCAATAGTTTCCAGCCAAGCTCTAATAGTTTTTGGCGAGTGACCAAAGATGTGTGCGGTCTAGCATTGTTCCGGTGGAATATGGCACCTTTGGGATTGACCAATACTGGCCGCTTCTGTTTGATGGATGTATTCAATTTGTCCAGTTGTTCACAGTAGACATCCGAATTAATCGTTTGTTTCCGTGGAAGCAGTTCAAAATATACCACGGCCTTCCAATCCCACCAAACTGACATCATAATCTTCTTTTGATGAATATCTGCCTGTGGAGTGCTTGGTGGCGCTTCATCATGCTTAGACCACGATCGTTTTCGTTTGACGTTATTGTAAACAATCCATTTTTCATCTCCACTTATGATTTGCTTCAAAATCGGATCATATTCATTGCGTTTAAGATGTATATCATAAATGTTGAAGCGGCTTGTTAAATGAGTTTCTTTCAATTTATGTGGTACCCAAAAGTCTAGTTTTTTAATAGTCCAAGGCGTCGTGTATGATTATGAATGGTATGAATTGAATATTTTGTTACGCAGCAAAGAAAAATGGTGACATCTGTTCTTAGACTTCTTCTGGCAGGGATCGCACCAACGAATCCTTACTTAACGTTCGACTATTAAGTGCGCTAATTTAGCGGCTATTTTCTTAATGGTCTGGTTAGTTAATTGTACCGACCCACAAAAGTAATTATAAATGTATTTTATTTTTAACTTTCAAGAGAAATATATTATTTGACAATGCTTGATTACTATACATATATAAGAAAAGACAATAAAACAAATGTAATAAATACAATGAAAGATAAAAATAAAATAATTAAATGAAAATTATGTAAATCATATGTATATAAATACTTTTAATAATTTATAATAAAATTTACATTTAAGCCCCCTTGCTGTACAATTAAAGTAAGCCAGTCGCTTTGATTTGCACCGGCAAATGCGTCTGCCGGCAATAACAACAATTGAAAGTATGCATGCGTAAGACAGTACAACGTCGAAGTGCCTAAAGGCAAGCAATGATATTTGTATTTACAATTGAAATGTTTGATTTATAGGTATATGGGTGTAATTTCTATATATACGAGTATACTAAATCAAAAAACGTCACAACTCAACAATTTTCAAAATCGCATTTTGCCATAAACAGATTAACAGAACATATTTCTCACGATTGAAAAAATTCTCTTAAAATAGAAGCTTTCCTTAACTCCAAAAATTTCGTTATGTTTGTTTTCATGTTACTCGCGTCCCTGGAACAGCGTAAAGTGCTTTTGCCTCTCTTACACTTTTGAGATTTGTTTATTTGTGACGTTTATTGATGTAGTGTGCGATATGTACGTTTGTTTGCAAATTCGATGTCTTCGTGTGTATTTATGTACAATAACAGTATACGCATTGCAAACGCATTTTCGCAAAAACTTTGCAGACAAGAAAACTTCCTTTGAATCCCCGAGGCGACTACTATCGGACAGACACAGAGACAAGTTTAATAAGTACTATATATGCGTCAACTGAGAGAGGCATGACAAACGCCTACTGAGGTCTGATACTAGTGCGCGGCTATTGATTGTCTACCCTGTAACCCTGTTTACCTTGGACTAAACAGTTAAAAAGGTAAAGGTTGATGTTAGTTTGCTTGGTTATATGAGAATTAGGATGTGCAGTGAATTTTCTTAATTTCTTGCAAAACAGCTCGTTTTCACATAGTATTATATGAGTGAAGAAAAAATAGCGTCCGAGTGTACAAGAAGACCGTGGAGAGTCGATCCGACGCCACTCGCAGCAACTGGGACTGATATATGAAACGACTTGGCGCATTTTACGTCGAGACCTCAAATTGAAAGAGTACAAAATGCATTTCACCCAGAACAAACAACGGTTTGGTATGGTTTGTGGGCTTGTAGAATCATCGGTCCATATTTCTTCAGAATGATGCCGGTGAGAACGTTACCATCTTTGAGAAAACACTTCATTGAGCAGATAACTTCGTGTTTTGGGCCGGTTGATTGTCCCCCAAAATCGTGTGATATCACACCGTTTGACTTTTTCCTGTGGAGATATGTAAAGTGTATGTGGACAATCCCGCTTTGATTCAGACCTTGGGGAAAAGCATCACCCGTAGCATTCACCAGTTACCAGTCGAAATGCTTAAACGAATCATCGAAAATTGGGCGTAGCCGCGGCCAACATTTGAAATAGATAACTTCGAAAAATAAATGCCAAAGAATGTTCTTTCGGATGCTAATAAACATTCCTCATTAAATTTTAATTTTCTGTGTTTTTTTTATTAAATAAATAGGGAACCTCGAAATGGATCACCTTTTAGATTTGAGTTTTACTAAATCTGAGGATGATAAATGAAAAATCTTAATAGCTTTGATTGTCTTGATGTAAAGACAAAAAGTATATATTTTTTCACAAAGATATAAAATTATTATGTCTTCATTAGAAATTACCATTGAGCCATAACCATAACCTACAATGACTAAGATTTTATATTTTATTTTGGGTATACTTTGTGAGCTGGAACAAATCAAATTTTTCATATCAGTTCTCTTTTGTAAAGAAGATTAAAAATACGGATATAAATAATTAGCTTTATTTGGAAATTATACTTTTTGACTTTTTTCTTAAGTTAGATTTTCTTGCGCAATCCCGCATAATAAAACTACTAAGAACTACGGAAAAAGGTTTCCACGCAAGTCCTTATAGTTTAGTCATTAAAGCTCCAAAATAGGTGAAACTTTTAATTGATTGTCGTATCTGAGGCACATCAAAAATAACAGTATTTACTTAAAGGAACTTGAAGCATCGGCCATTTGATCTAGATATTTTATAAATTGTGTCATAAGGACTAATCTTGTGTGCAGAGAAGAATGAATTTTTTCCTTGAATATAAGCTGGTTTATGATATTTTTTACACCAAAAACAAGAGTTCTGGCATGTCGATTTTTCTGAGTCCAATGACTAGATCTAGCTCTGTTGACCCAATAAAAAACTTTCCATTTTCAAGTAGACACAAATTACCCAATCATATTCGGTGTATTTGAATTTTTCTAGAAGAACTGAAATTACCTTGTACATGTTTTCACACCTCTTTTATTATATATAATTGGAGCTTTGTAACCGCTGAAGCGATTTTCGGCCGAGCTTCTCCTCCAATATGTGGTTTTGCGTCTTGACGTTTTTCCAACAAATGGAGAGACCTACAGTTTATTCTAAGCCTCCTCCGAACGGCAAATGGCTTTTTATGAGGAGCCGAGGGACGACCGCAAATTAGTTTTTACACCAGAAGAATGTCAATTTTTTCTTTTAATCTTGATGCTAGACACTCAACGCGCTCTCTTCAAAGATCTAAGTTCCCGATAAGATCCCTTAGCTCATATATTAATACAAATAAAGTTTGAGTAAAAAAGGATAAAAAAAAGTTGTTTTCATAAAAAGTTATTCAAGTTTCAAATGCAAGGCTTGCATAATTTATCTTAAATGCCAATTTCAATACCAAACTAAGCATAATTCGAGCGAATTACCTTGTCATGACCACAGATGCAAACAAAGTACACCAAACTAAATTTTTTTATAGGTCAGTGTAATTATTTTAAATTATAGAAGAATCAATTTTCAAATGAGAAAGGCTCAATAATAGCTAAATTGTCGTTCTAAAATTACCCAAATATATGTTTATATGTGAGAATTATAATTTTTAACTTTTGAACACTGAGGACACACGTCTTCCTAAAATTTTTCATTTATTTTTATTTGCTTTTTTTCGAAACTTTAAAAAAAGAATTTTAAGTTTTTTATAGTTATGTCATAGTTCAACACACACAAAAGATTTTAACCGCAATATCTGATATAACGGAAACTTTTGTTTTTCGTTTTCTACAATCATAGGATGTTAACTCCAGAAAAATTCATGTTTAAGACCACCTTAATGTACATTAACTTTGTAGCATTTAAATCACTATTCACACTGTTGCATTGATTGTCATTTGCTGATTACGCCTTGAGCTAGTTAGCACTGTGTAGGCATACTTTGAATTTCGCCACAAACAACAATCGATTCAATGGCACACAACAGGTTAAAGTTAATAACGACGCTGATGATGATGAGTCAAAGGTGCTTAGATGAATACGCACACCGTGACAGTGCATACCTATGGCACATACACAACAAAGCAGGGAAATTGGCAAGAAAATGGTGCAAAAGCATAAAAACAAAGGTAAAATCGACTAAAGGCCAATTCTTATATGGAAAATAAATGTCCTTATATGTATATGTGAAAAGCAAGTCAATTAGGGTTAGTAAAAAGCACCGTAGGGGATCACACACACACACGCTAGACATAGTGTAGTGGAGTAAATGGTAAAAATACGGCGGCCGGCATTTGGAAATTTAGGCCTTACGTGTGAAGTTAAGAGTCCAGCAGAGTGCTTTTACCCTGAATGAGGGAGCTAACACATTCACGGCTATCCAAGCATATATGTATGTATATAGAAATATAATATGTATTTACTGCAAATACGATGCCAAACACATATGCCCTTAGGCACAATTTGTACTCATTTACTTTATTGAGGTGCAAATAATTGAAGCGGAAATGCCGCAATTGATGTATATTCTTTCTTCTCCCTACGTAGCCCACCTTAACTTTCACCGTAGAGAAATGCGAAAAAAGAAAAAATCATGTGAACTTGACCACTTGTGGCGGTTCATTGCCTATTTATAGCTTCTTTATGGAGAAATATTTATATACAATATTAACGAAACATACACAAACTTTTTGTAAGCATTCTTCTGATTGCAGTACCCAGTAAGCTTTCAATAATCTGTACTACAAAGACAGCAGTTTCTGTTATTAAATCTTTAATGAACGTCTTCAATTGGATCACGATTTTTGTGCCAAAAACTTGTATGCATAGTTATCGAATGAGCATGATTCCACAGTATCTGCACGGGCACTGTCTGTGAGTTCCTCAGCCATCTTTTTCAGAGTGAGTCGCTGAATTACAGGGAGCCAGAATTTGGTAAGTCACTTTCTCATAGATATGTATTATTGTTTTTTGTTAGATTTGAGGTTTCGAAGTTTTCGGAGCAAGTTCCGAAAATAAGCAAATAGTCAGCGAACTCGCATTTTGGACACCCCCTAACTGTCAGTATATACATTAAAAATATTTTGTAAGCCTAAAAATCTAACGCACGGTCCCTCTTACTAACAAGCGCTGCTACAGACTATGAGTTAAAGTTCTTTCTCGACTCTCTTCCATCACTTTGACTAACCGGTATTACTTCGGACCGTGAGAAGACACTTGAGATGTAAGCTTCTTTCTCGACGAATCACTATGTCCATCGTAGAAGTCGTGTATCTCCATTTGGCATCAAAGGTGAAATGGAGAGATTGTTCTGAAATCGAAGAATGGAGTCTGCAAAACCCATAGTAATCTCACGCCCAAAGCGCTTAAAAACTCGATTGGATTGAAATTTTTAATCTCTGTTATTTCCTGTTTATGTTTGTGTATTTCTTCTTATTTTCAATTACATAGGAACTTGTCATAAAGTGTTAATATAAAAGACAATGATGAAAATGGCTTTGTTGGCAATAAAGTAGCTGTTTATCCTTTATACTGTACTTAGATAATGCAACAAGAGATAAAAGAAAAAAAGAAAAAAATCCATAATAAGTTAAGAATTCAAAGAAAAGAGGGAAAAATGTTTGAGGGTTACAATGGTTGGAACTTAAATTTCAGCGTAGATAACAGGTGAATACTCGTATGCCATAAATTTTACTTAAAACTTGACAAATATTAATAAAGAAGGAACAAATAATGTCTTTCAGAAGGTCATCTGCGAGAGATGGTGGATGTTCAATGTCAAGTTAGTAAGGCTCTGAGCTACGCAATCTGACTTCGTATACCCATTAACCATTTTCTCTTCGAAAGCCTCGCAGAAAACTCCTATTCAACCGAAAATAAATAAATATATACACACAGGTATGGGTCACAGTGTCGTAACAGTATTTGAGTCCAGTCCTTCAATCTCCCTCGCCCGAAAAATATCTCATATTAGATTTCGAACACTTGGCTTTAACACTACTATATGCCCACTGTACCCACAACCATCCGCGAACACTTTATGTCCAGCTTTGTAGTTGCTATGGCAAGAAATAAGCTAAACTACCAACGTAACTAAGGCGCGCAACAACTTTATCGGCTATGCTTTGCATTCATACTCCATCCGAACACCCATACAGACGTGCCGTGGTGCAAACAATTGCATTGAGTCCGTCGCCCAATGCCCGACGCCCACGGTCCGTCGTCGGAAGTGGCAGCTAAAAGAAAATGGCATAATTAATGAGTTGCAACACGAGCCAACACAAAGTGAGCTCTAGCCAAAGTCAGAGCCAAGGGCATATCGCAGCTGCAGTGAAAGCCAACAAACAACGCGTGCGTGTGAGAAGGAAAAAGGAGTTGCCAGAGGTGAAGCAGAAATGTTAGTGCAGAGAGCGCGCCAACTATAAGTAGATATAAACTATTCATGTTTACCTTAAGCGCGACAACCAAAAAAGTAGTTAATTTCAATTAAAATGATTTCGCAAACACACCAACACTCAACTTGCTGGCTTGGCTGCATCCTAACTTACTGGCAACGCCCGCAACGCATAAATATCACTGACTTTAGGTGCATCTACTTTTACTAATTTACATACAAGTATGTTTGCGTGAGTGTGAGTTTGTGTTTGCAATTTAGCACACTTTACAACGCATTTTAATGAAGTTTCAGTGTTGCGGTGCGCCAACCAACTCCCTTCTCTTCTTCTCCTTCTCCTTCTCCTTCTTTGTTCCACTCTTTCTGTCACTGCTCCCTTCTGAAAATGCTTGCTCGAAGTTGCATTGTTATCATTGCTTGCCGCCTCTCTAGTCGTTACGGTATTGTTTGTTACTGTTTGTTGTTGCTGCTAATATTTGCACTTAACGGTAAAGTGTTAAAAAGCGGATTAGAGCGCGCTTCTTACAAAGGCAAAAAGTTGCGCAGAAATTGCAAAATTATTAAAATTTGCGTTCCGCGGAAAATGAAGGAAAAGTGTGATGAAGAACGATGAGAGGCATGTTCAGCGTTGGCACTCAAGCAAGTTTTATAGTCAATACAGCAAAATTAAGTAGCAAATTGCTAATTTGTTGCATGGAATTTATGACGCTTTGTTAAATTGCTAATTTTCAAACAATGAGTAGGACAAATTTTGTTGGAAAGGAAGTAAATGGATTTTTTTTCTTTAAGCTCCATAAATGTAGCATCAAATTTTTTAAGCTTTTTGTTTATTTTTGCTTGTGCTGGAACCAACGAGTCATGAGCATTTATTTTTAAAGAAATTTTACATCAGCAATTCTCAGCTGGCCTATCAAATATTTATAGATATGGCTTCTCTAATAAATATAAAATAATATTGTTAACTTCTTTAGCCTCTCCCTAATATTCTAACAATGTTTAGAACTTCATTTATTTGATAAAATAACATTTATATATATTTACTGATTCTGCCTGAATCTGCTTCGACACCGGAAGCCTTACAATATGTAATGAAATCTTTAATTTAATTGAATAGAATATCTAAAATTTTTCTTTGCGGCCATACATACTATTAATGTTTGTTATTTTTTTATAGTGAGCTAAAAGGCCTGGTTTGTTTATATGAATTGAATATTTTTGTTATACAACTAAGAAAAATGGTAGTCCTCATCAGACTTCTTATGGCAGGGATCGAATCAACAAAACGAACCCGAAACGAAAATCTGTCGCTAACGTTAAATCGTTAATAGATAGTGTTAAATGTTAAAACTGAAGTTAGTTAAGCAGAAAGTGCAACCAAAAACCAGAACATTGATAACTAACAACGGAATAAATAGAGTCCAAAAAAAGCGACGTTTGCGTCGAAAATAGTAGGCCCATATTCTGCTCGATACAAAAATCGCACTTAAGATGCAGAAAACAAGCAAAAGAATTCACATACATTGAACCAGCAGCCCATTCTTAGCTAATTATGTTACATTAAGTACATTTTACTTAAGTTTTTAAGATTTAATGGCGAAGCAGATTCAGTAAACTTGACAAAAAAAGTTTCTCGACAGGGCATATCAACCCCTATACACATAAATATTAAACGAATAAAGTAAATGACGAAAACTTTTTTCTTATTGAACACCTTGTTTATTTTTTACAATTAGACGATTAGACGTATATAGCAAAATAGAAAAAGAAGAAATTGAATAGTTATGATTTAAAAACCAAAACAAGCGGCTTGTACTCAGTTTTGCACCATCCATTTTCGCTCATATTTTTGCTCTTTTTACTTTCTTATCAGCAAAAGATCTGCAGATTTACCGTTAAGTGCCTTTTGCATTTATTATTCGTTGCCAGAATTCAGAAAACCACTCACTTCCACTAGTTTATAGTTGATTTGTTGAATTTGGAACTTAGTCTCAAATTATTCACTGAAAAATGAAGAAGCTGTCTTCTGATAAAGAAAATAGTATTATCTCCCTGACTAAAAGTGGGTGTTCGACTCGCATTATTGCTGGGAAGCTGCAAATTAGTCAATCAGTGGTTGTCAAGGTGCAGAAAAGACAAAATGTTTGTGCTGAAAAGAAGTTGAATGGTCGCCGTTGCCTTCTATCAGACTCTGACGCTCGACTTATGGTGTCTAAAATGAGAAAAATAGACTTTTAACGCCAAAAGAAACTTCTACAGAAATAAATAGAGGCGTGAGTCGATGGAGAGCTAGAAGAGCGCTTGGTAGGATTGGGTACGTCGCAGCAGTGAAAAAAAACAAACCATCTTTATTCAAGAAAAATGTTAAGGATCGGCTAAAATTCGCCAAGGAACACAAGAACTGGACAATAGAAGACTGGAAATGTATTATATGTATTATCTGGTCGGACGAATCTAAGTTCGTTTTCAATCGGATGGAAAGCAATTCTGTTGGCAGAGACCTGGTGACAAGCTTCAAAGGCATCATGTGAAGCAAACCGTGAAACATGGAGGCGGAAACATAACGGCATGGGGGTGTGTCACGTATTCGCACGTTGGACCGTTGCACAAAATTGACAGGATTATGCGAAAGGAATACTATTTGAGCATTTTACAAGCCCATCTTCACAATTTTCTTGACCAGTGTGCGTACCCAGAGCAGGAAACCACTTTTCAACAAGATGGGGATCTCAAACACATTGCGAAAATTGTTAAAGAATGGCTCGGAAACCAAAATTTAAAGATGATGGAGTGGCAAGCGCAAAGTCCCGACCTCAATCCGATTGAAAACCTATGGTCAATCGTAAAGCGACGGCTCGGACAGTTCAATCAGCCCCATCCAACTTTGACGGTCTTTGGGGGCGTGTTGAATAAGAGTGGAATAATATTCCGAAAGGAATATTCGAAAAATTAATTGAAAGTAAAGTGAATCGTACGAAAAATGTCATAGAAAATAATGGTCTCTGGACAAAATATTAATAATGAGGTTATTTTGTATTTTTTCATAAATGGTGCAAAACTGAGTACATGCCGCTTGAAATATGCGGATATACAGATATAGATTCTTCTTCTTAATTGGGGTTGGCACCACTTCCGCGATTATAGTAGATATACAATATATTATTTCCAATAAAAAAGAAAAATTGGACAATTCTGTGCCTAAACTCTTGCTCTAACATAAAACAGCACATGAATGACACTTTATTATTTTAATTATTCACATATGCATACATGGCTATGGCAGGTGGTGTTTGACATGTGACAGATCTTGATTTTAATTTTTTTTTTTTAATAACCGACTACTTTATATATAATTGTCGCTTTGTAACCGCTGAAGCGATTTTTCGGCCGTGCTCCTCCTCCAATTTGTGGATTTTGCGTCTTGATGTTTTTCCAACAAATGGAGGGACCTACAGTTTATACTAAGCCGCCTCCGAACGGCTGACGGTTTTTTTACGAGGAGCTTTATTTCATGTCCGAAATACACTCGGAAGGATAGACATTTCCTGCCGAGGGGCAACCGCAATTAGAAAATTTAACATAATTTTTTATTTAAATTAATTTTCCATAACTTTTGTATGTTGGTGGCACCGGGATATGAACCCGAGTCTTCCGAATGGCAGGACGCAATGCTAACCACACGGCTACCGCAGCCGCTAACCACTCGGCTACGAGCGACTACTTTAGCTCGAAATAAATTAAACCTCCATCTGGCACTACAAATAACCAACTGGGAAGCCTTCGCCGCCTCCTCTAAAGTTTCAAATTTTATTAAAATTTAAATAATATTTTAATTATTACGATTTTGGACATAAACAGTAAGAAAGAACTTTTCAGAACTCGGCAGAACTCTTGTTAGCGGTCTTTCGGGTCGTGCTGTGATACTGCAACCCCTTTCCCAAAGCCCCTAACAATTTGTTCCGATTAATAGAAATTTTCTGATTATTTTGTCGAACAATAAATATATTATAGACGACCGTAATATCTGAGTGGTTAGTATGGTTTACTGCCATACGAAAGGCAGGTTCGGCCAACATCCAAAATTAATCTCTCTAATTTTTTTTTTTATACACAATTTATTTATTTACTGAATCTGCTTTAATGTAAGCCTAACAGTAAGTGTACAAATCTTAAGAACTAAATTACAAACATGACAGCTCGAGTTATGTAACTCTGAGCCCTTTTCAAACTACGGCGCTATCCTTAGAAGGCGGGAACATCTCTTCGCTGCAGGCGGGAATTTCTTGTTGGGTTGCATAAAGCATTAGCTAGCGGGTTTGGATGATTTCTCAGCTTTGTGAAGTACTTCGTCCTGCTTCTTTCAATTTCAGGCTTAACCAGCAAAATACCAAGGTCTTTGTAAATATTTACGTTACGAACGTACCATGGTGCGCCCGTTAGTGCTCTAAAAATTTTGGACTGGAACCTCTGTATTTTATCAATATTAGTTGCACAGGTCGTACCCCACAGTTGAATGCCATACATCCAAATTGGTTTTAATACTACATTGTAAATAAGGACTTTGTAGTCTAGTTTTAGACCAGAGTATTTATTTAAAAGCCAATTTAAACTAGCTGCTTTTAATTTCATGTGTAGTATTTTTGCCTCTATGTGTATCTTCCAAGTGAGACGTCTATCTAAGTGTATACCGAGATATGTAACATTATTTACTTGAGGAATGTTTATACCATTTAAGCGAATTGCAGGACATGATTGCGGTCTTAAAGTAAATGTAACGTGTTTACACTTTTGCTCATTAACTTTGATTCTGCAGTTTTCTAGCCATTCTTCGATGAGGAGTAAATGATCACTAATCGTTTTTGCTGCCCTGCGGAGCACCAGCTTTTACCGGATACTCCTCACTGATAAATTCAGATTGTTTAATTGTAAATTGTCTTTTTGTCAGATATGACTTAAGTATCATATAAAATTGAACAGGCAGAGCTTTATGTATTTTGTACAGTAAACCTTTATGCCAGACTTTGTCGAACGCTTGTGCTACGTCAAGAAAGATTGCACAGCAGTTCTCCTTGAGCTCGAATGCCTTCCTGATTTCATTAGTTATTCGGTTAACTTGTTCAATAGTACTATGCTTTTCACGAAAGCCGAATTGGTGACCTGGTATCACATTGTTACGGTGGAGAAAAGGAGATATTTTTGATAGCAGAATTTTTTCAAATAATTTGCAAAGACTGGGTAGTAGGCTTATTGGTCTGTAAGAAGACGCCTGTGTTTGGCCTTTGCCTGGTTTGGCTATCATTTATATCTGCGACTTTTTCCACGCGTTTGGAAAGTAATTTAGTTTTAGAATGGCATTAAAGATTTCAGAGAGCAATGCTTGTGCAACTCTTGGTAGCTCTATTAGCATTTTTGTTGTAATAAGGTCGTGGCCTGGAGATTTCTTTGGATTCAGTTTCTGTATCGCGTTTACCACTTCTAGGCTTGATATTTTAATTGCCACCTGATTTTCCGGGCCGTTAACAACAAATTTCGGCAAAATAAAATTATTAGTTGCGTCATTTGGCTGGAATATATTACTTAAATGCTTTGCAAAGCAATTTGGCTTTTCCTCGTTACTACGTGTCCAGTTACCAATTGGGTCCCTGATTGGCATATTCACTTCTATTGGAGGCTTAAATTTCTTTTGTGCTTTCCAGAGTGAGTATTTTTTGGCAGAATTTGGCGCTAGTTCTTCTATGTATGCCTTGGTATTGTGATCTTCTGCTTGTTTCAGTGCACTTTTCAGCTTCCTCTCTGCTGCTTTCAACCGTAACTTTGCGGCTGGAGAGCGGTATTCTTGCCATTCTCTCCGCAAACGGCGCTTATTTTTTACTAATTTTTCTATTTCCATATTTGTTTGGATTTTTGGGCACGTAATAGGCTTTTTATTGTTTTGAGATGCTATGGTTGCCGCAGAAACAAGGACATTATTGAGCTCATTAATGTAGTCATCAATATCGTTTTCACAATTCAATATTGGGTTGATGTTAATATGACTACTAGTATATTTTTTGTATTTTAGCCAGTTTGTTTCTCAGTTTGTTAGTCTTGATTCTTGTGCAACTATCTTCGGGCGCTCATAAATTTTTATTAGAACTGGTGAGTGGTCTGAAGACAGCTCAGCAACTGTCACAGCTGATACAAGTTGCCTGTCGATTTTTCTTGAGACAGCAAAGTCTATTAAGTCAGGTATTTTCTTCCGATCGGTAGGCCAGTATGTTGGTTGACCCGGGGAAATACAATCTAAATTGTTATGCTTGTTTATGATGGTATTGTATAGCTGACGGGCTTTGGGGTTTATTAGACGGGATTCCCAGTATACATGCTTTGCATTGTAGTCTCCTCCTGCTATAAATCTATCACCAAGATTATCAAAAAATTCCTTGAATTGATTTTCTGTGATCTTAAATTTTGGAGGGCAATAAATGGCTGAAAGATTTTGCTCTTTGCCATAGTTATTCAAAGTTACAGAGGTAGCTTGTAGATAATTGGTGGCGTAAGGCTGTAAGACGCAGTATTTAAGGCGGTTTCGTAGAAGTATTCCAGTGCCGCCGTGCGCTTTGCCATCAGGGTGGTTAGTGGAGTAGAATATGAACCCAGGTATATAAAAGTTATATTTATCAGTCAAGTGCGTTTCAGACAATAGCATTACGTCTATAGCATATTCTGATAAAAATCGTGCCAATTCTAATTTATGTTGGTTCACACCGTTTGCATTCCAAAAACAAATGTTTAGCATGCTCATTTTTTTTGCATGAAGATTTGTAGCATGTTTTTCTGGGCTTTAATCAGGTCTTGGATCATCATTTGCATAGTTGACAGGAACTGTGTCATGCACTGCGTAAGGTTTAAAATCATCGATTCTATACCTCCATTAGATTGGTTCTGTGGAATATTATCTGAATCATTATTCAGTACATTCGCATAAGATAATTTATTTGGATTCAAATTTTGCACGTTTGGAACAGTTTCATCCGTAGCTTTTTCTACAAATTGGATTTGATTTATTGTTAGCCAACCTAACTTTTAGATCTTTATATACAGTGCAGCCCCTATAATTAGCAGTGTGATTACCTCCACAATTACTACATTTTTTCATGGTGGTATCATCTTTCTTTGACGTGCATTCAGACGTGGGATGTAGGTCCCCACATGCTACGCAAACACTGCGCAATGTGCAGTAGGATTTAGTATGGCCGAATTCTTGGCGCATTGCACTGGGCCGTTTCTTTTGTGTGGCTCTCTAATAGCGGTCGCCCTTCTGAAGGAAATGTCAAGCATTAAAAATAGACTCCTCATAAAAAATACCCATTTGAAAGCGGCTTAGTATAACGGAATTATTAATTATATGTATATTTTACCATACTTAAGCTAAAATAAATAATGTACATACATGCATATTAAAATCATATCTCAAGTACAATGTAATAATAAAATTTACTAAATTTCATTTTTTAAACAAAATATTTGTTTAATTTTGATGAAATTTCTGCCTCCTCTTTTGGAAACATCATGATTTTAACTAAAAAAAAAAAGTGGCTCACTACTGACTTCTTGCATGTGGAGACCCACACAGCTTGACGTTACATGACCGTAGTTGAGGAAGAAAAGACAAATTGCGCAGTTGGAACAATTCAATTGACCTTGTCAAACGTACATAGTGTAATAGAATGAGTGGGAAATAAAAGCCACCAACTGCGAGTGAAAGGAAAAAAAGGCCTTAGAAGGAACTAGAAAAAGCAGAAAAGAAAGTGAGAAAATCAGTGAGTAACTGAAGATGGGTTGAGTTTTATTAGAAAAATATATGTATAAGTATGCGGATGCTGAACATTTTTCCATTTTCTCCTTTCTCTCTCTAATTTGACATTTCACTCCACTGGCGTATACTTTAATGGCCAAAACAAATTGCTGTAAATGCAGGAAATGATAGGTATTTTAGTGTTCTAAAGAAGTGAGCCAATATAAGAGCAACGGACAGAAGGAAAGACTGATGAAGATGCAGGTTTTCTGAATGAATGTACTTATGCATACAAGTAGTTACAGTATACTTGTTTGTATGTATATACAGGTTATAAGTATATGGTATGTGCGTATTTACTTAAGTGTACATTCCTTTCAAATCTTGTGTATTCAATTTGATTTAATAGCGTGGAAAATTAGAACATAATTGCACACTTTCTCTCTTGCTTTTAAGCCACATTTATATGCATTCATATGAAGAACTTCTTATTTGCATTTGTTAAACTATATTCGACATTTTAAATTAAACAAATCAGTACGATTTAAAAGCCAACAGAAAATGATACTGACTAAATGTTTTTTTAATAATAAAAAGTTATGAGTTATAAAGTTTAAAATCTGTCCCTAAAGATGTTAATATGAAATTCCTACTGTGAGTAAACGAATTTAGTCTTTAAGAAAGAATCAAATTAAAATCATTTTTCTTAGCTTTAATAAAAACAATATCTTTTTGGAAATCAAAAATTATATTTTATATTAGAACTGAGGATGTCTGAAAGAGCTACAGATTGGAAGTAGTACCTGTGCTCAATTGAACTCTGTTGATTTTTGACGTGTTAACAAAAATGCATGATATCTAACTTTGTTATGATGGAACATCACGCTTTTTATATTGGACAGTTTGGAACGTTATTTCTTCCTCGTTCAATTACCATAACATAACATAGTTGACGATAGTAGTTGTTCGAATCAGTGGTTTGGTTTTTTGAAAATGGTTCAAGAAAAGTTTTGGTATACAATCCATTTTTAAACATCTATCTTGCATCACATTAGGAATGGCTCGTTCTGAGTACACTACAGAAAATAGAAAAGTATGTTAAAGTGTCCGGCGCTGAAGCGGATTTCCGTGCAGAACCCAAAAAATCTATTGTTTTTTGTATGTTTTAACACATGTATATGCAAGTATATAGCATAAGCTGCTGATCATAGAAGTGTGAAACTTTGAAGGCATTTTTTTATATGACTTAACCTTCCGGTAAGAAAAGTTTTTCCAAAATTTTTCCTTTAAGGGAATGAAAGAGGGGGACAAAGTTTGTACAGGACAACGAACTGGACCTGGCATCGACCTATCCCTTCCATTTATGGTCTGATTTCCCCTAGCAGCTTAGAGTCGGTCAGTTGACGTGAATTTTCTATTTGCTCATTGACAATTTCCTTGCAATTGTGGTTGAAGTGACTACCACTTTGTTGATCAAATAAGTCGTAGCTCAAAAAGCAAATGCTAGATGTCCCACGCAATATAGCTTGAGCTAAACTAATCAAGATACATTTTGACCAGATGTGATATAAAAAGCGTTGAGAAGAAGTGTGATAAGTAAAGGAATGTGTTTACTAATTAAATTAATAATAAGGCGCATCAAAAAGTTAATAAATATATATATATATATATATATATATATATAGTTGGAGCATTTGAATACCTTTATTTTTGAAACCCCAAAATGGATAACACTGTATATTTTGCGCTTTATCAGCTGAGGCGATTTTCGGCCGAGCTATTTCAACGAATATAGGGACCTTCTAGTCCGCTTCCGAAGGGCTGATGAGCTTTTTATGAGGAGATTCTATTTCATATCAGAAATACACTAGGAAGGGTGATCTTTCCCTTTATTTAAATTAATTGTCTAAAGCTATACATACATGCCTGCATGTATTATTATTCTTTTGGAAATTTATAACAACCACAAGGACGTCATTTAGGTCATAACTTAACCGTTTATGTAGGTAATCCACACTTTTGTATAGCATTATTTTCATAATATATCATTCCAGATGTGTGAGCATAACCATGCAGTAACCCTAAATTGGCTTAATCATAGAGCGAGTGACAACTAAAGCATACATGCATACATATTCATAGTTCTTGTTGTGTAATGGACTAAACTAAAATTCACAAAATTCCAAAGTGTCTAATGAGTGCTTACAAAAAGCTTGCCTTATGTGTGTGAATGGGTGTAAGCTGGTTCGCAAACACCACATGACAGTTTGACAAGCGCGTTGCCCCTATAAATATGCAAAACATTTTATTACATGATTAAGCCAATCAAAAGGATGCACACATGCTTTTACACAACAAATGAGATATACAAAGATATATTCATCCATGCTTACATAACACACATAAAACTTTATTAAATATCACCAAAATGTGCACGTGCTTGTTCTATTTTATTTCATTTCTTGTCTTTGTTGCTTTAGTTGCTCTTTATTGCCATTTTTGTTTTTTTTTTTACCCCGCGAGCTGGTCCTCAACCACCGCAAATAATCAGTCAACCAGCAAATTAAGCCACTCGCTGGCGAAAAATTACATCCTCCTACTCGACGCCCACAAGTATTCTTCATTTTTAGCCCTACACGCTGCAACCATATAATATTTTACGCTTTTTAAGCCACTGCCATACGAAATATGTAAGCATAAAACACATGCTTAACATGCATCATTTATCAAAATTTTCAACACAGACACATACGCTCAGGCAGCTCATCCAGCCAGTCAAGAGACATCCAGCTGACTGGTTGTGTGCGCTTGTGATGTAAATATGGCAAAACTCACCGCTCTTCGTTTATATTTGTATGCACTGCCAGTACACAAAGCATATTCAGTTATTTTAAATACGTTCATTTAAAATTTACACAACATTTTCACGCTTCAACGCCTAAAATAACACTATGCATTTTATGAATTTCCGCTAACGGTAATTCCGTTGTGGTTGGCAAACTCGTTTAACTTGTTTTAGTAGGTGGCAAATGATTTCCGACAGCAATAGGTTGTTGTTATTTGAAGCGTATACCCTTTGAACTAAGTAAGAGTAACCAAGAAGAAGAAAAGAAGTCTACCTTAAGGCGTGTCAGCAGGTGCACGTTTCTTACATGCTATAGGCATGCATACTGGCATTTACCTGTAATGATGCCTACGGTTTTTTGATTGTCTACAACAGCGTCAAATGTAAATATGCATAAGCCAGCATGTTGCTCCTACGTATTTAAATATTGTTTCGTTTTGGTCTATTTTACCTTCAGTTTGCGTAAAACCGCTTTTGTTATTGTTCTTTATAATATAATTGTTGTTATTGTTATTTTCTTTGTTGTTGATTACATTCAAGTAAATTTCTGGCGTAAAACCGCAGGTGGAATATGTTATAACACATGTTTTCAACAGTCAACGATTTGTTTGCCTTAGAATTTGTTGAGAAAGGAGAGGAGAGCGGTGATGGTATCCCAGTAACTTCCAAAGCTCCCACAAGCGTATGTACATATATATGAACGTATTTAAATATCTACATACATATTAATACAAATTGGGCACAAATCATTGCCCACATACAAACATCCTAAAATGCCGCTAAGCAGTTGGTTTTCATTTGATGCCTCAATATGTTGATATGTGGTTTATGCAGGAAATTCCAATTTTTGCTGAGGCTGTAGGAGAATACATTGGTGAAAACATTAGCTGTCGACTCCTGTCTGGTGCATTGATGTATTTCACCTAAACTAGTATGTCAAAGTAATATATTGTTATATACGGTTTTCCAATAAGAATGGTATGATTTCTTAAAAAAAACACTAATTGTTAAGGAAATTCAAATGTTTTTTATTTAATATGTAGTATTGGGTTGTAACATAAGTTCGTAAAGTTTTGCGTTTTGAGTTATTTTACAACAATATATTTTGTTGTTTAGCAAAGTGAATATATTCATTCGAAAGAGCTCTTCCTCCTCTACAAACATTTTTTATTTATTTTTTGGTTAATTTAATTGCTTCTAATTTTTCAGGCTCAGAAATGGAATATCCAGGAGAAAAAAATCAACATTTTCGACATCTGCTTTTTTTCCGAGCAACACGTGGGCACAAAAGTGCTTTTTGTATCGAATAACCACGGGAGATGAGAAATGGTGTCTGTATGTCAATGTGAAACAAAAAAGGAGTGGGGGCCACAGGAGAAACGCCGAAGCCAAGAGTCAAGAAAGATCTTCACCCAAAAAAGGCCATGATCTTCGTTTGGTGGGACTGGGAAGGCATGGTGCACTGGGAAATGCTCGAACGAAACGCCACTGCCAACAAGGAGCTCTACATTGTCCAGCTGAAACGTGTAAATGAAGTTATTCCGCTGAAAAGACCTGATAGACAAGGCTAAATCATCTTGCTCTACGACAACGCCAGACTCCATGTTGCCCAAGTCGTCAAAACAGCACTTCAAGACTTCGAATGGGAGGTTCTTCAGCATACACCGTACTCTCCATATCTTGCACCTACCGACTATTACCCCTCTCTGTCAAACCAAATGAGGGGTGTTACTTTCGATGGCGAAAAGGACCTTAAAATCTGGCTCAATAGCTTCTTCGACAGTATACCGGCCGATTTTTGGCGAAATGGCATCAATAAATTGGTCCAGAGGTGGGAGGAGATCGTAAACAGTAACGGAGAATACATAATTGATTAATTTAAGAACAACCTGAAGGGATTCAAGAGCAGCCAGTTCATCCAGAAAAAACAGCGGTTTGTTGTGGTTTGCGAGCCGGTGGAGTCATCGGTCGTTTTTCTTCAAAAATGATACCAAGTGATACCATACGGTTAGACTTTTTCCTGTGGGAATATGTAAAGTCCATAGTCTAAGAGGACAATTCCATTTCGAAAAAACTAGATCACTCTTTATTATAGAATCTATTTCAGATTCAGAATAAGTGTTTACGTAGGCTGCTATATATATTTCTGGCCTAATAATTTGTTTTTTTTTTTTGGATTTGGCTCGTCTTGGAAGACACATACGGTCGATTGCTGTTTTGTTTCGGGCTCATACGCATAGATCCATGCTTCGTCACCTGTGACGATCTTATAAACGTCTTTTGAAGCACCGCGATCGTATTTTTTCAGCATTTCTTTACACCAATTCACACGAGCATTCTTTTGAGCGATCGATGTTTTCTGGCACAACGGATGTTTTTGGACGACCTTCGTCTTTGAGCGAGCGTCGGCCAAGATTGAATTCGTTGTACCAGTTCTTCACAGTGCTATAAAATGGTGTTTCATAGCCATACAAAGATTTTAGTTCATCGATGCACTCTTGTCGTGATAATCCACGTCGAAAGTTGTGAAAAATGATCGCACGAAAATGTTCACGAGTGATATTATGCTAAAAAATATCAAACTTTCCAATGGAAATGTCAGATTGCACCTGGCAAAACTTATTGTTGCCTAGGCTAGACCTATATATTGCAGCCTACGTATTATTGGGTGTATGCATTAATTAATGCGGTTTTCTAAGAGAGAGTTTTCAGTAGATGTCATTTGTTTTACCATGAACAACAATTTGTTCCATTCATTTGAAAATGTCGATATTTGTACCAGATAAAGTGTTTTTGCGGGGAGTTCTTCTTCATTACTTCAACATGAAGAAAAGTGCTACCGAAAGCCATCATATTTTACTAGACGTTTATGGTGATCATGCTTTAGCCGAACGAAAGTGCCACAAGTGGCTTGCACGGTTTAAAAGTGGCAATTTCGACTTAAAAAAATTTCAATTTCAATTTCAATTTCGACGAAGAATTGTAGACATTGCTTCACGCAGATGCATGTCAGACGCAAGAAGAACTTGCAAAAGTATTAGGAGTTGATCAAGACAATTTTTTCACAATAGTGTTAATTTTCGAAAAAAAACCGCACGAATTAATGCATACACCCAATATCTTTTAAATTCCAAACTGAAAGAAACAATACCCTTAAGTTAATTTTTTAAAAATAAATATTTTTGGTCTACGTCATGCATTGAATGTTTCTTTTAAATTAGCCAGAAATTTAAAAAAACTAACTATATATTAAAATTTAATGTACAAAAAATATTTACGTTATTAATATAAAAATACTATAATCTACACATTAATTTCAAGGAAAGTTATATATTTCTTTCGTATTTTGAATATTTGAAGCTTTCGCTCTTAACGTGTAAGCTCCCTGACTGGTTTTGAATTAAGTACTTGAGGAATAAATGAAATATTACAATATTTTATGGAAAAATATATTTTAAAGGAGCCTACTGCACTACTTACGGAGTAATTAGATCCCCTCTTATTATTAACCATGTCATACAGTGGA
Organism: Ceratitis rosa; assembly: GCA_037013455.1. Lineage (NCBI taxonomy): Eukaryota > Metazoa > Arthropoda > Insecta > Diptera > Tephritidae > Ceratitis > Ceratitis rosa. The sequence continues at coordinate 3,225,575 of JAWMAG010000004.1, forward strand.
ACTTAAGTGGAAAATAATGAGATAGAATGCTTTGCGCGGACTAAACCAGGAAATCTTTAATTTTTCTCCAGCTTGTTGAAGTTAAAGCTTAATCTATATATTTTCTCATAAAAAGATTTTATTGGACTTCTGCGAGAGGGTAGACCTAATTTTGTAGATTTGTTTTCTGCGTATTTGAGCGGAGTCGACCAGATTCGATTCGAAGCTTAATTACCATTACTGACCAATTTCATTCTTTACAATACCTTTAATAAAGAGGTTGTTATTTTGAATAGCCTGCAATTCGGTAGATGTACTTTTGAAGGTGCAGTTTTTTTACATTTTACAAGTAAAAACTACACCAGTAATAAAAATGGAACAATACATGATTCAACAAGGCATTGAAATTATTAAAATTCACTATAAAAATTTCATAGAAAAATCATCTTGACTGATGAGACCCATTACCACTTCGATGGCTACGTCAATAAACAAAACTGTCACATATGAGGCTGGGAAAACCCAAGATTTATGTTGAAAGGCTTCTCCGTCCTCAACGTGTAACTTCTTGGTGCGGTTTGTGGTGCGTCGGAATTATTGGGCCTTACTTTTTCGAAAATGAATGGATTGCCCTATCGAGAGATTAGCTGATTTTTTATGGCCCGAATTCGATGGTCTTGATCTAGACAACGTTTGGTTTTAACAAGGCGGCGACACATGCCACACGAAAAATGAAGTCAACTTTTCTAGTATATATAATACATACATATATATAGCATATAATTGCGCTTTATAACAGCTAAAACGACTTTCGAACGATTTTCTGATTTGCGACTTAATGTTTTCCACCTACAGTTTATTATAAGCTGTTTCCAAAGGGAGGATGGATTTTTTGTACATTTATTTAATTCAATTAAAATCAGAAATAAATTCGGGGGATTGATATTCTCAGAAGATCAATTGATAAACTCAGTTTTTTAATAAATTTTGGCTTTTAATCCCACCAACTGCCCTAATGCATTATTCGTATAGCATATACTGTTAAGCACCAAATTACCGCGACTTCTAGTACATATTATTTTTTTAGATTCGAAATAAATCTAGGTATTGGATGTAAATAGGCTATACTATGCATCATCAAGGTAAGCAAAAAACATAGAGACGGATATCTTGAACTAAAAATGAAAGGACTTCAAGATGAGGGAGAGCCACTAGAACTCATTTTAAGTAATAAGCTGTTCCACATTTCATTTCAGTGAATTTCATTGTAGCATTTCCAGCATATTAGAATGTGTTGAATATACTGGATCTCAAATTATAGAACCATATTCTAGCTTTGAACGAACTAAAGTCCATATCATAACACCGTGAAATGCTAATTTGCATTTGATTTTGGAATTATGTAACTTACGTGTATGTGGTTAACAAATGAAAACTACACTCAAGGGTACACCCAAGATTAGAGAATTCTATAACTTTAAGAAGGTTCACATTAAAAATATTGCCTAAAGATGGGAAAGAGTTATGAGACTTCGAAAAAGTAACATGGAAGCATTTCTTAATATTGGACGCTCAAAATAGTTAAGTTACTTACATACGTGTATTGTTGTATTAAATTATCATCAGATGCACAAGTTCTTTTGCTGAATAGCTTTAAGTTATCAGCATAAAGTAAAAATTTCGCGTGCTTATAGCAAATCGCAATGTTATTAATAAATGGTGCAAATAGAATAGGGCCAAGAATACTCCCCTGAGGAGCACCCGAGACTATTATAAAAGCAAAAAAAAAAAAAACAAACTTAGTTTCTTCATTCTCAACAAACGAGACTCTACTGGACAGATAAGATCTCAACCATGAAAGAAATTGAAATATTGAAATATTTAAATATGGAAAAATTAAAACTCAAGCGCTCGAGTCTCCGCAGCAGTATGGGTATCTACTTACCAAGCAGACGTAAAAGCTAGGATACAATATTGGGAAAATACTGCTAAATTAGTGACTAGCAGTTATGTGGATAATGGATTAATTCACTTGTGGAGAAAGAAAAAAATTAATTTTATAATAGCCGTGGTTCTAGGCCAAAGGTAAGAAAACTAAAACTTTTGCACGAAAAATCAAATACACTCTGGTATGTTTTGTTGAAAATTTTAGTATTTATGCATAAACGCGTAAAAAAATGTATACAGTTATTTTAAATAATCCAAATCTCACATAAACTTAATATTTTATGACAAACATGTTCCAAAAAACAAGATTAAAAGAATAACGGTTATAAACCAATTATTTCCATGCTACCCTATAAACTCGTATATTCTGTACCTTTTTATCATTGTTGACTACTTATCCGATTTCCGCCTAAAAATAGGCAAGTATCGCACACAAAGCACAGCGGTTTATACAATTTAAAATTATGCATTCCACTTTTCCCACATTAAACTTACCCACTCGCCTCCTAATGGCCGCCAACAGAAAGATGTAAACATACTAAAACGAAATTTTGAGAGTTCTTTGCCAACAAAGTAATACAGTAAAATTAAATTGGCACCTAAAATTATGCAAAACAAATTTGGCTTATGCGCCTAAATCCCAACTGATGGAGAAAGAGTGAGGAAGTATTAAGCGCCCACATCCTAACATATTAATATAAATAAAGTGAAGAAGCAACTGAGTTAACGTAAATAAAAATGAGTAACCAAAACATAGAAAACAGATAGATAAAAAAGGAAAAATGTTTAGTGGCTTTTCGGCTGCCGTTGACGTATACAAACCGTTGCTATGAGCACACATCTGGCGTAAACAGCTGCCACAACTACCACTACCTACTGCCATCACACACACAAATTTGCCACCGAATTCACTAATTTATACAAATGATCAAACCAATTTACGCGTGGACTGTCGACTTTGATCTCGTGACATGTAGTCCTCGCTTTGCGCTGTTGATTATCTTTAGTAATTCGCGCCAAATTGTGTCACACCCATTCGCACAGACAGTCACTTGGGAGGTTTATCACTGGAATCTACGCCAAAAAGTTGCAAAATCGACAGAATAACTTATGCAGGACTTTTTTTCCTTTAATACTTCCTTAGATTTTTTTTTTATTCTTTATATTTTATTTTCTTTACATTTTTCTTTACAATTCTCCAGCTAACTTCAGCTGTTTACTTACATTTGATTCGAATTAGATTTTTGCGCTTTGAAGTCTCTATCGCTAAGAAAGGCGATACCAAAGACCAGCAGCGGCTACATCGTATATGTGGCAACTTGAGTAGCATTTAACACGCTAAATTTGTATAAAAGCACTACTTAGATATTTTCTGACCTTACAAAGAAAAAAATAAAAAGCCAATACTGCACACAAAATCACTTCCTTTTTACTAAGAAGTGATACTGCTTATTTAAGCTGGAAAACATTTCCACTTCCACAACTCGATTATTTGTTTTTTTGTTTTTTTTTGTGCTTGGTGTGAGTTTTCTTACACTTACTTGACATTACTGCGTTTAAATTTCACTTGTCTTGCCCTTAACCTTAAACTTTTCCATGAAATTAAGTTTAACTGTCTCAAACATTGGCTTAATGTCTCTGTTGGCCAGCCACATTTGTATATTTATCATTCAGGAGTACAGTTAACGTCTGCACAGTCAGTTGTCTCTGCTCTTGTGTTCATCTTACTCTCTTACTCTTACTTTCGATGCGACTTTGTGCGTATCTGAGCGAGTTTCGTAGGAAACGGAAGTCTCATTTAATGTGTAGGAAATATCTATTTAAATCTTAAATGCTAGTCTGTTGTTTTGTTGTAGAAGTTTTAATACGAGTAGGAGTAAGAAAAATGGTTAAAAAATATATTTATAGGGAGGAAAAGCGGCAATAGCCGAGGGTCCTGCAGTGCATACTCTCATGCGGTTATGGGTTATGGGTTCGAGTCCTGGCTTAACCAAAGTACAAAATTGTAGAAAATAAATTCAACTGAAAAATTAAGTTAATTTTTTTAATAGCGATTGCCCCTCGACAAGGAATGTCAACTTCTCCGAGTGTATTTCAGATAACAGAATAGATGAAAAAAAGTATAAAAGTCAATGTAAGGGTCAAGTTTTTAATATTTTATGCCGAAAAATTTCATACATGTCAAAAAATATCTCGTGATATTTTAAAGCCTAAAAGAAAATTAAAAAAACATACGTAAGTTTAAGTATAATTTTTCGGGGTTTAAAGGTTAAAACATTACAATTGTTATGGCGGGATATACTTGGGGCCGGAATTCCTCATGAATCCGAAAGCGGGGATCCTCCGCATAAGTCCAATATATATAAAAAAGGTAAGCCCTACTCATTCTTCCAAAAAACGAAACGCGATTTGATTAATAAAAGTTACTCATCCTTTTATTGGTTAAAAAATGAAAAAAAAAAATAAATAAAGATGTAAAATAATTGGAATAAACTCACTTTGATGTCGCTGCTGCGAAGGCTGTTATGCAAAAGAAAACCGTTTGTTCAGCATCGGCCTTTATAGACTCCACAGAAGGTGGAAATCCAAACCGGAATGGATAACACGACTCACTCCTAAAACGATTCGTCCTCTCATTTTCCAATACAAAAGCGATATCTGTGTGTGAGGCTTTTATTGCTAAGCAGGCTTACATGCATAAACAACAATAGTTCGACAATCTTTGAGGTCATTTTAAATTTTATTCTAAATAAAATATCAATATATTTGAGGTGCTATTTTTTGCATTTTTGTTAGATGTTATCTGCCAAAGTAACCGCTGTCCAAAATTATTAGTCTCGTCTTCATTCATGCCTTCAATAATAGTAAAAAAATTTAAGAAAGAAAGATTCAGGATCACTTTTTTGATAATACTGTATTCTGGATAGTTTCTAGTAGCCGAGTTAAGTTCGTTCATTTGTATATTGAAATTTTTCAAATATCGGTTGCAAATGTGGTAATACTAGATTTGGAAATCCTTTAGCCATATTTTAGCAGCGTTTAATCTTACGATCCCGTAAACTTATTAGAGCATTTGGACAAAAAACCACGTTCATTATTGGTTGAAGTGTTAAAGAAATTTTGTAAAATTAAATTGAAAATTTGCTGTTCGTCTTATTCAAAAGCTAGAAAATATTAAAAAAAAAAATTTGAGCAAGCATCTACTAGCATTGCTTTTTACCCTGGTATCTGGTATTCCAAAACTTACATATCCGATTCCACTCCAATTTAACCTTCCTTATCTCGCATGGAAATATAAAAATAAATTTGAAAACATAATTTTTATTTTTTCGAAAAGCGCTCATGGTTTGTAACGAACTAACAGAGAACGTATTTATATTTAAGGTTAAAGGACAGTCTATGAAGTCTCTTATAAGCTTAGCATGACGTTCGCGCCACGTTTTTTTCCATAATTCGCCTAAAAATCATCATTACTATTTAAACTCATTTTTAAAACAAAATTTTAATTTTCTGAAGCGGAATGTTTCTCACAGCTTTCATCAACAAAGATTTAATGAAAATTCTTCGGTATATAGATTTTTATGAGAAAGTTTGATGTTGACTTTCTCCACCGAGGGTAGGCCTCGATTACAAAATTTAGTATTTTAAATTAAATTATCATTTTTAATTAACCTTGAACAAAAATTAGATCTGGAAGAAAATTATTATTTAATAAATCCCATAAACTAACTGAGAATTACAAAGCAAATAGTAACAGAAAGGATTATCATTCATTATAAAAAAAGTTAACGAAGTTAATATTAATCCGAAGGTGTAGAGCTTGTATATTTGTCTAAGCTAAGGTATTTGAAAGCCCCGAAAAAATGTAAAGCTTTTAAATAAAATTCGAATCATTATATAAACTAGTTGAGAACTCAGAAAACCTAATATACAATTTTCACCTTACTCATTACTCATATTATATACATTGTAATATCGGCTTTTTTTTATCATGTTATTTTATCGATCTCAACATATACATATTTGCAGATTCATCTACATGGCAAGTTTTTTTGGTACAAAAGTTAGTAAAAAGATGTTTGCAATATCGGCGATTTTCTGTCGTAATTCGGAACTTTTTAGCTAAAAACAACATCATTATCATGTCTTAGTCATTATATTCTGCAGACTTGACACCCATCAACTTTTTCTTTTATTCTAAGTTTGCTCTAATAAAGGAAGCTGCTTGCGACGATTTAGGAGACCCGGATAACTAAACGTGCAGGCCCAAGTGTAATTTATTTGATGGGGCTGCTTTGAAGGGAACAAAATTAAGTTTGATAAATAGTAAAATATATAAATAGGATAATCTCTATATATAAATATATATGACTGAGGGACTGACGGATCTACCTACAGCCTAACCACTGATAGTAGAGATCTATTTGAAAAAATCTAGATTATTTTTAAATCGCTTTATATATATATACAATTGCCGCTTTGTAATCGCCAGTAGTAGCGTTGTGCCTAAATTGTGGAATAACTTTTCTTCCGGGAAGTGGGTCTGTAGTAAAAAAGATCTAATATACTTTAAAATCGCTTGATTTACTTTAAATTTGGTACACAGATAACTCCTTGCTTGAATTGACATGTGGAACAATTCTTTTATGAGAAATGTACCCGGGACCGATTTATTCGAAAAATTTTTATTTATCATCTGATTCACATAAAATTTAGAACAGTGGCAGTCTTGAACCGTAGTTTTGTTGGGCCCAAGTAGCATAGGAGATGTGGGTTTGGGTCTAATCTATTCAAAAAATTTGTATTTATCATTTGATTTACATAAAATCTGGTACTTTGGCCTAAAATACCATTAGGGACAGTTCCGATATTAACTCCTTAGCAGAAGTGGTGTCAAGTAGCTAAATGATAAAGATGTATCTATTGCAGAATAATGGTTTAAACTTCTATCTATCCGTACCTATTCCCAATTCACATATTAAATTAAGAGCTGGAGCGCCAATTATGGTATTCTGCAAAATACAATATATCCACCAAAATTTTGCAATGGCACCAAATTACATAGTCGAAAGCTCGAGTGTATAGCCAGTTGTATGTGGCATGCTACAGAGTAAGATCACAAAGTAGCCTGGTGATTCTGGCACTCCACAAAAAACAAACAAATTCATTTTTATATAAATATACTAAAATTTTATTATATTAATAACTGTTATATTTTATAAGTATTTGAATGCATTTTCAAATTCCATGCGGACGAAGTCGCAGATAAACTTTAGTCTATATATAAAAAAGACTTTGTCATGAATGACCGACTTATCAAACTACAGCCTAATCCACTGATCATAGAGATCTGAAATTTGGAGGGTATATTCTGCATATGACGTTGGCATCCGATGAGAAAGGTTTTCTCAGGAACCTGGATAAAAAAAATCGTATTTATGGTTCGGTTTGCTTGTTATCTGAAACTTAAAAAGCTCTTAGCCTAGGCTGATATATGGAAAACTGTTCTTTCTTTGTCATACATTTTAACACAATAGTTAATATGTTATGATAAATAATCAATTTGGAAAACAGGTTAATAATCTTATTAGAACAAGTGTTAAATTCCTTGCGGATAAAGCCGTTGGCAAAACGTAGTAGAAAATAAAATAAAATTAACCTCGTTTGTTTATACAAATTAAAGAGCATACAAACGAATGTTGAATTTGTATGAGAAACTTTCTCATAGCCTGCCGGCAGGAGAAGGAAAGACTTATGTGATTTTGAGTTATAAATACTTCAAAAAATTATAAATTAATGTGTTTAATGCTCTACAATTGTATTATAAATTTCTAATTGGTATTAAAAATTAATGTTTAATACTCTACAATTGAATAATAAATTTCTAATTGGTATAGAAAATTATCGAAATCGTAATGCTATGGGTCAAAAATCCGTCAGCATAGTTTCTAAAGGCATGACCTTTTGTTTCCTACACAAGAAACTTTACTAAATGTTGAAACCGAAAATCATCGAAATCGCAAAGCTACACATGTACAATATATCACGTAGCCCCATAAAAATTATAATAAATATTGACACTGAAAATCAACTAAATTTAATTTTCCATTTGCAATTGTTTGTTTATGCTCATACTAAAAGAAATTTTATAGATAATCCTGAGCGGAAATTTGTCTGTCTTAATTACTGAATTTATTGAATTTTTCATCATGTTTATATGAAACTAAGAAACTCCACATAGACATATGTTACACATTAATATTTAAAGCACCAAAATGTTGGCAATCTACCCCAACTATTATGATAATAACAAACTTAATTTGGAATTGATTGTCAAGGAGTAGGAGAAATGTTTTACAAGTTAATTAAATATTTAGCATTTCAGGAGAAACAAACAAACAAGAGGGAATTCCGTATGAAAATTCCAGTAAATTAAATGAAAAATATACGACAATAAAATGAATTCCTTATGTGAAATAGCAAACGTACATTTAGGCTTGCAAGAAACTGAACAAAGTGTAGGTTAAAGGCAGTTTTCAGTGCTTCATATATACAAGCTGACTTCCTATGTATGTGAAACAAATTTTCAGGAATTTACCTTTAGGCACACACAACAATGTCCCCCACTAACTCTATCAAACAAACATGAATTTTCAAATTCTTTGTATTTATCATTTCGTTGTTGTATTCCACTTCTTTATAGTTATTTTATATATTACTAAAAAATGTCTCAAAGCTCATTTAAAGTCTCAGTGGGGAGTTCGCATTGACGCGCCACAATAATTAACATGCAGTTCTGATTGCATTTCAAGTTTTCATAAATCAGCAGCAAAATAATACCTTATATGCTAACAACAACATTTTTGTCATCAATGTTACACTTTTTCTCGCATTTCGTGCAACTTGAGCATATGCACGTGATGCATGAAAACATTTACTAAGTCATAAATATGCATAATAACAAAGATATACACATTAGGATGGAAAAAAATAAGATACAAAATTAATGTTAAACTAACGGTTACAAGTGCTTAGGAAAGTTATTAGTATGAATTGGCACGGAATTGTCAACCAAAATACCGCTATTTCTGTTTTTTAAGTGACTTTTCTTCGCCTTTGACTATTCGATTTGAAATTTATTTCATTGAAAAAAATTCAACATACCTAAGAGATAATCCTTCTCCATAAGCTCAGGAATAAAAAATTAAACGGACGGTCTCTCCTAATAACTGTAAGAAGATAACAGAAAATATCAATTAATTTTAAATCAGAATATCTCAGGCCTGAACAACTTGTAGCTAAACTAGTGCTATTTTTTATTTTGAAAAACAAATTTTTTCCAAAAATCTTTATTAAATACGCGACTCAATTGAATATTTTTGGTGCGTTTAATATACATACTCTGAGCGTCATGAAATTTGGATTTCGTTGTCATAATCGAGTTTACTATAGAGATTTCATTTCGAAAACGACACAAATTTTTCATCTAACATGTCACAAGGCAAACATATAACTCTTTTATTTCAACATCAAACACCCTAATGTGTACATACACATTTAAATGAAAAAGATAAAACGTTCACAATTCTGTTATTTCCTGTATGCGATTGCAGTGCATATCCGCAGGCGCATAATATGTGTAGTGTGATCAACGAAAAAAGTACTTTTTAACAGTCTCGCCCCGAAACTCCATGCTATTCATTTCATTTGCCCATCATTCGTTAAGCTCTAACAATTTTTTCGTTTTTTTTTTTTTTGCTCAGCAATTGCAAACGAGAATGTGTAGCGTTGATTAAGATTTCTACTGTACGATAAGCGTCTTTTTAATGTAATTAACACGCCACGTTTAAATGCTTACATTATATGTACATATATATATTCATACATTGTATGAAAATTCATCTGAATATTTATGTAACTACCGCTGAGCGGTCACTGTGGCATGCGTTATGCTGATGAGGGTGTTAGCGTACAATTGATGCACATATTAAAAGCGTATTATCAGCAAAGATACCTATAATTGCGGAGTAATGTGACATTAAAGCTTAAATTGGAGGAGGAAAAGAATTCATTGATAGACTCTTCAGAAAAAATTACAATATTACTACAGACCGAAAAAAAAATTTTAAAATATATACGAATATTTTTCTTAGAAATATTATATTTGTATTTTAAATAGGTATTTCACTTTAACTTTAAAGTTAAGTATTAAAATTGAGCATGAAATTTGATGAATGAAATTCTCATACATCTATTATATTTTTTGAAGTTATGTATTTCCTGCAGCAATATTCGAATAATATAAATTTTTTTAATCACATACATTAGTTGTCGAACCACAGCTAAGAAAGAATATAGGAAGAATAATCTTAATATGAACGCAACTAAAAAATCAATGTATCCACCACGTATACATACGAGTACACCTGTGCAGTTAGGAGCATATATTAATTTCATTTGATTTCATTTAAATTTATTTTATTTTAATTGAATTAATTTTTCTTATTTTACTTTTACGTTATTTTATCTTAACTTATTCTATTTAATTATACGTTATTTTAGTTCATTTACATTATTTTGTTCTAACTTATTTCATTTTCATATTTTCGTTTTTTTTATTTTATTTTATTTAACTTATTTTATATTATTTTACTTTATTTTATTTTATATTATTTTATTTCATTTGATTTTATTTAAATTTATTTTAATTTAATTGATTTTTTTTATTTTATATTAATTTATTTTATTTTATCTTATTTTATTTTATTTTATTTTATTTTATTTTATTTTATTTTATTTTATTTTATTTTATTTTGTTTTAGTTCATTTTTTTTTATTTTTATTTTTTTATTTTTTTTTATTTTATTTCATTTTATTTTATTTTATTTTATTTTATTTTTCTTTTCATCACCATAACGGTATACATCAAGTATCGATTGTTTTACAACAAAATACTTACGATTTAAAATGGATACAAAACATTTTGATTACAGACCTATAAAAAATACTTAATAATAATTAGTCTATATTCAAAAATTTTCTAACTATAGTAGTTGTTGATAATATAACAGCCTTTTGTACCACGTGCCGCTTTTCCATCATTTTAAGTTTGTCAAGACTTTTGTTTTTTGGGCTAAGCTGGGATGCTTTCTACACTTCTCTGTATAGAATTATTGTAGGTTGTGTGTGTTTGGTACACATATGTCTATTACAGCACCAGTTTTTCTCGCTTTACGATTACAGTTATGTCAGGTCTATTGTGTGGAGTGGGATGATCCGTCAATATTGATCTATCCCAGTAAATCTTCGTTAAACTGCTCTCTAATATTGCTTGTGGGTTGTATTTGTAATACGGACATTCCTCCTGATTAAACCGTATCTTAATGCTAAGCATTGATGCACAATTTTAGCGACGTGGTTATGTCTTGTCAGGTATTCGGTAGCTGCTAGTGGGGCACATACACCAGTAATATGGTGAATTGTTTCCGGTTGTTTTTGACATCTTCGGCATAAATCGTTTTCAATGGCGGCGCGGATAATATACTTCTTATAATTTTTAGTTGCAATGACTTGGTCCTGTATAGCGCACATAAAACCTTGCGGTTTCAGAGAAAATTCCTGGTCTGCATAGTCAATCGTTGGATGTTTTTGTGTCTATTTCCAGTTGATCGATTGCGTAGGGGTACTTTCCGTGGATCGATTTCGTTTTCCATTGCAGTAGTAATGCGTGGAAATGCTGCGCGTCTGTTAGCATATCGATTGTTGAAGTGTCATTTAAATTTAATGGCGTGTACTTTTGGTCTGATTGACATACGGCTTTGTGGAGTTGATTTTGTTGCTCGTGGAAGTACTGCCGAAGGTTGTATACACATTTTCGGTGTAGATGCGTGATGTCTACCATGCCTCGCCCTCCTTGTTTTCGCGGTAGGTAGATGCGATCTACGGCTGACTTCGGATGGTGTATCCCGAATTTTGTAAGTAGCGTCCTTGTAGTCCTTTTTACGCTTTCCAAATCTATATCAGACCATTTTATTGTTCCAAATGTATACGTTAGAACAGGGATAGCATACATGTTGGTGGCTTTGAAGAGGTTGAAACCATTAAATGCGACTTTATTAAGCTTTTCACTCGCTCGATGTATTCATCCGTTGTTGCGCGGACGATTTCAGAGTGATGCATTCTTTTAGCTTGAGTCAAGCCAAGGTATTTATATGTATCATTTTCTGACATGGCACAGATCCTCTCATTATTTGACAACTCGAAGTCTCGCATAACAATTTTTCCACTTACTACACTAAGTCGACGACATTTTTGTGTACCAAATGACATACTGATGATGTCTTCGGTTAATTCTAATAGTGTTTTTAGTTGACGTTCATTTGAAGCGTATAGCTTAATGTCATCTATATATAATAGGTGGGAAAGCTTATGTTGAGATGAACGTGATCCTTTTATATTGTTTGTTTCATTTAATATGGAGGAAAGTGGGTTTAATGCAAGACAAAACCATAATGGGCTCAGGGCATCTCCTTGGAAAATACCTCGTTTAATAGGTATAGGACATGTCTTTATAAGTCCATTTGTATGAGTTAAATTGAGAGTTACCTCCCACGAGTTCATTGTTTTACGTAATAGTCGTCTTATATTTGGAGATATTTTATAAATTTCCAGTACTTTAAGGAGCCATGAAAGGGGACTGCTGTCAAATGCTTTAGTATAATCAATATAAGCGGTGTAGATATTTCGCTGGTTGTGGAAAGCTTGTTCCATAACTACCGAATCTATTATAAGCTGTTCCTTGCATCCTTTGCTGTTTTTTATGCACCCCTTTTGTTCGATAGCTATAATGTTGTGACGCTTGGTATATTCATATATTTTCGTTGCTATGCAAGACGTTAATACTTTATAGAGAGTACATAAGCATGTAATAGGACGATACTTTGAGGGATCACTAGTATTTTTTAAGTCTTTTGGCAAGAGGTAAGTTTGGCCCTTCATCATAAAAGCGGGTACTTGAGCTTCATTTCGGAGGAAGGCTGAAAAATAATGAGCTGTTAGGGAATGAACACTCGTTAGCTTTTTTAGCCAAAAATTGTGAATGCCATCAGGACCTGAAGCTTTCCAGTTGTGGGTATTTTCCACTGCTTGTTTAATGTCCAACTCGTGCAACGTGATATCTTCCATTGGATTAATATTCTCATGTCTTTTGCATTCTTCTGAAATCCATGCAGAGCTCGTGTTATGTGTTGCGTTTGAAGACCATATGGATTTCCAGAACTGCTCAATTTGCATACTGGTGGGTATTTCTGCTATGTTGTTAGTCTTATTCTCCTTTAATTTCATATAAAAATTTCTTTCATTTTTCTGAAATGCTGCATTTGCAGTTTTTCTCTTGTCAGACAGCGTATATCTTCGTAGGCGATTGCATTTTATTGCTAGCTTTTGACGCAATGTGTCCAAGAGCTCTTTTGCATACTGATTTGGTGGATCTTGCTTCGAATGTATCTTATATTCTTCTTTGAGGCGTTCATACCAGTTCAAAATATTTTTTGAACGATTGCCGTGGATATATTGTGTTACTCTTCCGAGTTCTGCCCGAAGCTATTTAATTTGCGTCTTTAATCTGTGTTTCCAAGGAGGTTCAGATTTCTCCGATTTTCCCTTTGCTTTAGAAGATAACTTTCCACCAGTGTGACGGATAATTGCTGCTGCTGCTGCTGCTGCATATATAGCTGTTTGGAGCTCCTCAAATTTTGATTTTGTAGCTTTTTGTTTGGAAATGATTGGGCTTAGTGTTGGGTCTGTTCCAGAAAACTCCACCATTGCCGTTTGAAATTAAATTTTGAGCTTTTTTAATGTTTCATTTTCGGGTTCTGTTGACAGGACCCCCGTATTTTGTGAAATAACTTGGTCCATTTCTACTGTAGGCATGGTTGATGCTTCAACAGAGAGCTCTCTTGCCATTTCTTGCTTTAATTCATTGAGTTTTCGGTTTGATATATACCTATTTCTAATGATTGCACTGCGCTGGTCTCCTACTCTTTGTACAGAAACATGGATATTTGGGAATTTCTGTTGGAATAATTCATGTAGTCGCGTTCTGTATCCAGTTTTAGTTGTCTCGTTTTTTGTAATTAAGTAATAGCTACGCATGATGTGTTCGTTCATTTCATTTGTCCATTTCATGCGTTGCCCAGGGGATACCGCTCTGGTGGTTACCGTTTGGCTTGATAAAACATCCAAAGTGGTAGGTTGATCCGGGTTTATTGCAGGTCCGTCGATTGGGTGGTCAGGCTGTTGTCCCGCATCGCCCCTGACCGTTGCGATACTCGTCCGAGGCTTCCATTAGTGATTGTGGAACCATTTTGCACCCAAGGAGGTGGTTGGCCTTCATGGGTAGGCTGTGGTATGCGTGTTTGCTAAACACGAAAAAGGTGACCCCTTTCCACTGCATTGTCCAGTTTTGGTCTGCGGGTGGTATTTTATTTCCCACCTGCCCT